>OX439387.1:5515060-6240506 GCA_949319315.1 Zelleria hepariella | reverse complement strand
AAGTATAGCAATGACGCATCTCTTATTTGCATTCGCATGCAAGATACACTAAAGAAATCGAAAATATTGCCATATCAAACCCTAGAATTAGGTAAGAGTTATCTTTTAAGGCAAGTTTCGTGTTGATGTTCGTAATAGATTTGAAGAAATTTTCATTCAAAAACTGAGGAAGTTAGTACTGGGAATTTGTTTTTTTCAACGAAAATATTTTGCAAACTGTCATGATTTACAACACGAAAAATGGTGTGTTTGATAGCACTTACCTAATTCTAGGGTTTGATATGTGAATATTTCGCGATTTTAGTGTATTTACGATTTTGATGTTGTAAATGTGCTATTCTTTTCTCGCAGGCGTTGAATACATTGTTTACTTAGTCAATTTGACAGTTCGTCCGTACCGGGGATCGACGTTCATCCAAACAAAGTGAATCACGTTCCAAACTGTCAAAACTTAGTTTGGTTTTCTGTTTTTTTTTTTTAGTTGGTTGTTGCTTGATTGAATAATAATAAATGCTTGCAGATCTTGCAATAGATAGATATTTTGGATAACAGACGAAGAGCGTGAGTCGTGGGCAGCTGCGGCGTCTGAAGATTCTCTTTCGATCTTTGTATCCAACTGTTGCTTGCTAGTTCAAAGCGCGATAGGTACACACGACAGCATGTCAGACTGTACACTTTTGTTGTAAAGTCGCCCGTAACGTAACCGAGTAGAGTGCTAGCATGTAAGGGTCGACGTGCTGTCGTGTGTACACACGACAGCACGTCAGACTGTACACCTCTGTTGTAAAGTTGCCCTTAACGTAACCGAGTAGAGTGCTCGTATGTAAAGGTCGACGTGCTGTCGTGTGTACTTACTAGGTACACACGACAGCACGTCAGAGTGTAAACTTTTGTTGTAAAGTCGCCGTAACGTAACCGAGTAGAGTGCTAGCATGTAAGGGTCGACGTGCTGTCGTGTGTAGGTACCTACATACCTACCTATTACTTACCTAATTTGGTTGTCATCAAGATCGCAGAGTACCTACCTACCCCTTTTTGTCATACGCCGCACGCGACGGCTACCTACCACGGATTTGCCTTACCTAAGCCGCGCGTGACAGCTAAAGTCCGTTCGCTATCATTGTGTCACTTTGATATTTGCCGCCTTGGCGCGCGGTGGCTTTTCACAAAAGAAATTAAAGGAAGCCGACGCGGCGCAAACACGCCAGTGAATTTGGCTCGCCGCTCGTCAAAGAAGCGTCGTATTGAAAGGTTGTGCTTGTGACTTAGTATTTTGTATTGAGTGTCGATCGCTGCGTGAAGATTAAATGTTTTTTCGTCCGTGGAAGGACCGCGAGGTGCCTCTAGACGCAACTTCGAATGACGCAAAAATTAAAAGACGAAGGTTTTGTAAAACATTTTAGCAAATTCCAGTTAGGTAATGTCCATCAGCATTGTGTTGAAATGAATATGTCTGCGCCCATCACAGATACTTCGAAAATAGTTGGTATCCCAAGAACCAAGATTGCCGTCGTGTGTCAATAGGATAGCGAACGGACTTTACCTACCACAGATTTGCCTTCATCGAGTCCTATCAAATATGTATAACGTGTTAGTAACAAAAGATCTTAACTCTTTTTGCAGGGTTTACCTACTGCCTACTGATCAACAAGATCACTACCTGCTGAAAAACATTTTTTATTTTATAACCTCAAAAGTGAAAATAAATCCAGTTTTTCTTTTTTTATTTAGGCCTAGTTCAAATTAAAACATGATTGTGTGCGTAAGTGCATTGGCATATTTTTAAGCTGATAAATAAAACACGGTGAAAATCAGTGAAAACCATATTATTTTAAAAGTACTTTTCTCTTGCCACAGCGGTAACATTTTATTAATAAAAAATCAACGGAACTTCATAGACCAAAAAATTCCTATCACCGGGTGCTATTCTATTACCCTGTAAAAAGAGATAGTTATCTACCTACATCTTTATTTATACAATGTATAGTATTGTATAAAAACATACAAAGGAATCCTAAAGTTAGTAATATAGGCTGAATTTTATAAAAACCAAAAACCATTTGGCAAAACATACTTTATTATCATAACCATGTATGTACGGTCGGCCACAGTCACAGATACCCCATAGCAGCTCTTACCGCGTGCGGCATAAGGGCGCCAATCAAACAAAAAGGGGTATCCTAGCGTGTGGCCAACTACTGTATGTCGATCTTTCTGCCCCGCCAGCTATAATCTCGGTCTTGCATCGCCACACATCCATGTAGAAGGTTATCTAAAAAGAAAATGATAATTATGTTATACAATAATAATTAAAATACATACCTATAGCATTCCTTAGACAAAGTGAAGAAAAACAAAAAAAAATTTAGGGTAAACAAACAGAGTCGTAGTTAAAAAAATACATGCACCTCATAATTTGTTGTTAATTTGTTAATTTCAGTAAGGCTCATAGCTTTTCCAAATTACAATTTGCACGTGTTTTGTAATAAAGTTGTAATTCTTATAGTTTTGTATGGGAATAACATTTAATTTTCCTAGGCTTTCAAAAGTTTTCCATCATTTCGAGACCTTTGCAAGGCTGTTGCACACCCGTGGTGACAGTAAAGTTGTCTTGAATACCTACTTACATCTTGCTTTCAGCACCACTAGCGTGGAGCCCATGTTTAGCCCAAAACCATAACATGGAGCTGGGAGGCACGGACTCATTGTTTAGTCAGCGGTCCTGTTGCTTGCTACCGGATGGTAGGTGGCCTTTGATTTGTCATCTGAACTTTGGTTGCGAGCAGGCAGCTGCAAAGAAGTAATAGGAGTTTAGTTTAGGGAAGGTACCTACTTTAGTGAAATATGTGCTAGTCCCTTTGAATACCTAATTTGGACTTGTATTATGAAGAAGCTTTAGCAAGCAGTATTAGAAACTCACAAATGTAGGTACATAACTTTTAAGACAAAAACATAGCTAGCTCATAGACATAGCTACATACCCGCACCGCTCACTAACAGTGAAAGAAAATATCATGAGGAAACCCGCAGCTCAGTTAGCTCATCAGATAAGTAAGATTGACGTATTGACCTCTTTTCTGGGGGCTAGGCCGACGATGGTAGTTGCTGGGCAAGCCTACCTACTCCACTAAACAATGTCCCAGACACAGCAGCGTCGAATTGTCACTTCACCCATCTAGTGTAGTGAAGGTGCCACTGGACGCTGTATAATATAAATCATCTCATTGCGTAAGCGTAAAGGTCTCAGTTTTATAGAACATCCAATTCAAAGCTAAAAGGTAGTTTCGCTTTAGTAGGTAATTTCGCTACGAAAATCTGTCAGTAGGTACTTACTTTCAATTCCTAAACATACCGATGTGATAGGTATCAGAAAATTGTTCTGAGTATTCTACTGGAAATAGCTGATCAGTTCAACACTAAATGAAACACTCTAAACACTGTTTATTTATCACAGGCACCAAAGAGAATATAATACCGGCACAGCACTTGTACCTATTTTGACAGATATTTTTTTATCTTGTGTCACTACTGCGTTTCGTTCGTTCCATAAAACGTTGAGTTTTGTTATTCAAACAACTAGGTAATGCATACTAACATTTAATTTTGATAAGTCATAAATATAAATAAAACGGAATGAACATTTATTTGATTATTATTTTGCTAAAAAATATATTATTTTATCGCACATGAAAAGTCAATCTCGAAAAATGCCAATTTGTTTTACGACGAATTCGAGTTCGCGATCTGGAGGCACGGCAGTGCCCCCGCCAAGTCGAGCGCGAAGCAAACACTGCCGTACCATACTTTACTGGAACTATTTCGCCGCATTTTCAGGCCCAATTATTTGAGAACCTCTGGATAAGACTAGAGTTGTAAAATGACCGTCACATTCCATAACCGTCCGTTATTTATAATAAATGTCCGGTCACAATCGACATTTATGGTCACATTGGACAAATAGGTATTTTGACTAGAAAAGTGTGTCGATGCTTTTATTTCGCTCTTGCCCTAGCCATCTTAGGCTGTATGTGCATCGCCGGCGCTGCCCCGCACCTCACGATACAGTGCTATTGGACAAATAGGTATTTTGGCTTCCATAAATGTTACGTTATCTCGTAAATTAAGAGGTTTAGCGCAAAAATAACGAAATTTTCGAACCCCCTTGCACCCCCGAAATCAACCTTTTACTTCATTATATTTTCTAAAAACCGATATACAGGGTGTTAAACATTCAGGACAAATTATTATTTAAGAATATAGGCGAAAATTGGGGGATGTCCGGTATTTTCCGGTTCGAAGGACCACTCAATAACAAAAAAAAGGGTATCTCAGCATGTCGCTAACCGTACCTACTGACCTACCCGTTGTTTTTAATCGTGTTTGACTGTTTGTCACACTTTCAGCAATACCCTGAATGTTTAACACCCTGTATGTCGGTTTTTAGAAAACAAAAATAAGTAAAATGGTTGATTAAGTGGATATTAGGGGGTTCAAAAATTTTGTTATTTTTGCGCTAAACCACTTAATTTACGAGGTAACATAACATTTATGGACAGCGTAAATGACATTCGGCCTTAAAAGAAGTGCCCGAAATTTACAATTCCCCCTTATCTGTGAAACTACTAAGTCGATTTTTTTAAAATAAATACAGAATATAGGTATTTACCTAGATTGCAGGAAAACCTATAAAAAGATTCCGGTATTTATAGTAACAAAAAATATTATACAGGGTGTTAAAAGACCGCCAACAGACCTGAAAGCCACGCATACTAGACACCAAAACAAAGTAATTTTTCGATAAATTATTGCTGGGAAATGATTTTGGTTTTTTAGGTTATAATTTTGAAAAATATTTTATCACGCAATGGACGTGTAAAGCACAGAAGTCATATTGCGCAAGCGTAGGTATAACTTTATGTTACTTAAGCTTGAAGTGCAAATGTTTAGAATACATTGCGGGTTGCAATTTTAACGTCGTTTATTGTAAGAAATATTCATAATTTTGATATGGCTTCTTGAGAAGGTATGTTAAGAACTAGATACTGAATGCATTTCTGCAAAAAAAAAGTTTTGAAAAGTCCGACTTTGAACCTCATTATCTCGGAAACCGTTGATTTCCCAGGCATAGTTCCTTGGGCAAAAATGTTCCTTATGAGGACAATACGTGGTTTCCCGCTTTGTTGGCTGTCTTTTAACACCCTGTATTGTATGTCAGTACGGAACCCTTAGTGCACGAGCCTGAAGCATTATTGAACGAGCGAGCGAAGCGAGCGAAGTTCTCCGAGTCTACTGGAACAATCCGGCGTTTGTATGTATGTATGTATGTATGTATGTTTGTATGTTTGTATGTATGAATGTTCGTTCGAAGATAACTTGAGTAAATTTGGTCGGATCGTTATGAAATTTGGTAGGCGGGTAAACGAAATAAAAAAAAAAATTAAGTTCGAACATGAGCCAAATCGGTCGAGGGGTTGCCGAGATATGGGGTTGTTAAGTTTATATGGGGTCGCGAGTTCACAGTTCGGGGCGAACCACTAGTGCCAATTGGGACCCTATTACTCCACCTCCAATGTCTGTCTGTCCGTCTGTCTATCCGTCTGCCTGTCATTCTATCTGTCCTTCTTTTAAAGGGCTGTTTCTTGGGATCCGCAATAGGTAGCGAATTAAAAATATCACAGAACATGTATTGCTATGGCGGGTTACCTAAAAAAAAGAACCGCCAAGTGCGAGTCAGGCTCGTGCACTAAGGGTTTCGTACTGACATATACAATATTTTTATTACCAAATATAAATACCGGAATCTTTTTATAGGTTTTCCTGCAATTTATAGGTAAATTCTGCATTTATTCTGTATTTATTTCAAAAATTTCGGTTTAGTAGTTTCGGGGATAAGGGGAATGGTAAACCGGGCACGTATTTAATTTTGAAGGCCGAATGTCATTTACGCTGTCTATAAATGTTATGTTATCTCGTAAATTAAGAGGTTTAGCGGAAAAAATAACGAAATTTACGAACCCCTAATATCCCCCTTATCAACCATTTTACTTATTTATGTTTTCTAAAAACCGACATACAGGGTGTTACACATTCAGGGTATTGCTGAAAGTGTGACAGACAGTCAAACACGATTTAAAACAACGGGTAGGTCAGTAGGTACGGTTGGCCACACGCTGAGATACCCCTTTTTGTTACTGAGTGGTCCTTCGAACCGGAAAATACCGGACATCCCCCAATTTTTGCCAATATTCTTAAATAATAATTTACCCTCAATGTTTAACACCCTGTATATCGATTTTTAGAAAACATAAAGAAGTAAAATGGATTATTTCCGGGGTGCAAGGGGGTTCGAAAATGTCGTTATTTTTGCGCTAAACCTCTTAATTTACGAGATAACGTAACATTTATGGAAGCCAAAATACCTATTTGTCCAATAGCACTGTATCGTGGGGTGCGGGGCAGCGCCGGCGATGCACATACAGCCTAAGATGGCTAGGGCAAGAGCGAAATAAAAGCATCGACACACTTTTCTAGTCAAAATACCTATTTGTCCAATGTGACCATAAATGTCGATTGTGACCGGACATTTATTATAAATGACGGACGGTTATGGAATGTGACGGTCATTTTACAACTCTACTTTTTAGAGATAAACAAGCAGCTCCATCGAGACTTGGCAAGTTTTTTACAAAATGTTTTTAGTGGGATTATTTTCTCTAAAATCGGGTAAGAGCTTTACGACTGTCTTCCCATTCGGTTTGCGATGCATTCGACCGGGCAAGACTGTCAAATTTTAGTTAGCCAATAAGTGATCTACCAAAAAACTTTAGGAGAACTGCATTAGGTAGGGCAGAATGGAAAATTCGATCTTTGTATCCGACTGTTGCTTACTAGTTCAATACGCGATAGGTACACACGACAGCACGTCAGAGAGTAAACTTTTGTTGTAAAGTCGCCCGTAACGTAACCGAGTAGAGTGCTAGCATGTAAGGGTCGACGTGCTGTCGTTGTACTTACTAGGTACACACGACAGCACGTCAGAGTGTACACTTTTGTTGTAAAGTCGCCCGTAATGTAACCGAGTAGAGTGCTAGCATGTAAAGGTCGACGTGCTGTCTTACTACTTGGTACACACGACAGCACGTCAGAGTGTACACTTTTGTCGTAAAGTCACTCGTAACGTAACCGAGTAGAGTGCTAGGGTGTAAAGGTCGACGTGCTGTCGTGTGTACTTACTAGGACACACGACAGAACGTCAGACTGTACACTTTTGTTGTAAAGTCGCCCGTAATGTAACCAAGTAGAGTGCTAGCGTGTAAAGGCTGACATGCTGTCGTGTGTACTTACTAGGTACACACGACAGCACGTCAGCCTGTACACTTTTGTTGTAAAGTCGCCCGTAACGTAACCGAGTAGAGTGTAAAGGTCGACGGGCTGTTGTGTGTACCTAGTAAGTACACACGATAGCACGTTGACCTTTACACGCTAGCACTCTACTCGGTTACGTTACGGGTGACTTAACAACAAAAGTGTACAGTCTGACGTGCTGTCGTGTTTACCTATCGCGCGTTGAACTAGCAAGCAACAGTAAAGTTGGATACAAAGATCGAAAGAGAATCTGCAGACGACACAGCTGCCCACGACTCACGCTCTTCGTCTGCTAGCCAAAATATCTATTGCAAGATCTGCAAGCATTAGGTATTATTATTCAATCAATCATTATCCAACTAGAAAAAAAGCTAAGGAGGTACCCATAATAATTGTTCAACGTCATTGCCGCGGCGGTGGATCACTTGGCGTCATGGTGACGTCCGTCTAAGTTCCGAACGTTACTATGGCGGGATTCCGATCTGTTATTTTTGTAATCTGTACAGCGCCCCGCAGAGGGCGTGGCTTCCCACCCCGTCACTTCTCTGCTTCATACCCCTCAAATACCTAAATATCGTCTATGAAGAGCGCCTTAAGCCTTAATTATTGTTTTGTCAAAATCAATTTAGACTTTAGTGATTTTGGCAATGTCAACAAAACAGGATATTATTATCTTAGAGAAAAATGGCGTAGGAAACAATAAATTATACATTTTCACAGTTTAATCTAGCTATTGCGTTTCGTATCAAATCACTACTTAATTCAGTTTTAATGTCAAGGATAAGTAGGTATCATTGATTAGTTTTTTGTTGTAATATGCAACATTCAGGCATAATGTAACAGGGACAAATATGGTTTGATTTTAACGTAACAAAATCAGTCAGTTTTGATTAGATTTGCCATAAAAGACTTGTGTGTTATGTGATACGAATATATTATTTAGTAAGTTAGTTCAAAACTTTATAGCTGGTAGCACTGGGTGGTTATATGGAGCTTGGAAAACTTACACGATATATGCCTAGAAATCGCACAGGTTCTTACCGACTTCATCCCTACCATCATTTAAGGCCGGAAGATAGCAGCGTGGCGGGAAATTCAAAATTTTCACAGTTTTTTACATTTTGTAGCTAAACTGAGCTATTTTTGTTCAGCGTTTTTTCGAATTACGAATTTTCAGACCACGAAGCGATGGCACTGCCCAAAAAACTTGTCGTAGACCAGAACACATAATCGGCTGAATTATTGTTATTCTGTTGTTTACAATAATGAACAGAATACTGTTTTATTGCCGCGAACGAAAAATCGCTGAACAAAAATAGCTCAGTTTACCTACAAAATGTAAAAAACTGTGAAAATTTTGAATTTCCGCCACGTTGCTATCATCCCACCTTAATTTAATTACATTTCATTTTAAATGCTGCCAATGGACGAATATTCTCCATTGATTTCTATTAGTGGCCACTCTCACCACAAACTGGATTTGGGTGGATTTTTGCTCTTTCAGCTTTTTCAGATAGGTCATCTAGTCGGTATTCTGCCTCGCGATCTCTTTCCTTTCAACATTTCCCATGTCGATTAGCTTTTGGAGGCATTCACGCGTCTCGCGTAGCGTCGGTAGTCGGTTTAGAAATGAATCTTTTTGTGCAAGTGTGCGAAAATATTTTGCAGCATCACGTTTCGAATACTTAGCTCAATGAAGGTACGGTTGGCCACAGTCACAGATACCCCATGGCAGCTCTTACCGCGCGCGCCATAAGGGCGCCAATCGAACAAAAAGGGGTATCCTAGCGTGTGGCCGACTGTACATACGTACGGACGTACCTATTAGTAAATATCGATCTTCACGGGTACAGCCGTTAGCCCATGAAGTGCGGGAGCGCCACTTGAAAATAAATTTATGATTATTTTGAAGACTCGTGCCAACGCGTCGTTCATAGAAGGATGAATGACTTAGAGGTGAGAAGATTACTTGGATATGCTATCAATTAGTATATTGTGACAGAATGAAATGAAACTGCTTAAAGAGGGGCTTCAATTCTATTCTATTCTCAATACAAATTATTTTTTACGAGGTCAACACTGAAATTATTATGAAAATAATCTTCGGCATCGATATAATGAAGATTATTTTTATGGAAATATCTAGTTCCAAGTTTTGGGAAATTCCTTGATACGCGAGTCAGTTACCTTTTTCTATTGATGCTTTAATATAAAAAGATGACAATTACAAACTCTGTATACTGTACACATCGGTATACTGTATTTTGCTATTTTGCATGTAGGTTTTTTTATGCAACGTAGGCATCCGATAAGCAAGAACATCCCCGTCTAAAGGGGTTTAAAGATTTCCTCTAAAGGGGAAGACATCTTAACTTTTCTAGAATACTGACAAATTCACAGCTAATTATTGCATTACTTTCCTGTGACATCATGACATGTGCATCGAATGGCGCGGTGTGGATTTTACGATGTCGTAATTCGGTACGCAAAGTTTTTTGTTCGAAAGTCCGTTATTGGCTTAATCTTATCTTTAGACAATATTGAGAAACTAACTTCAATATTTTTTTTATTTTGGCACAGTAGTTTGGATTTTACAACGTTTCAAAGATACGGTTTTATGACGTCACGCGACGGTCTGCATACTGTTGGCGGTCATAGGTACAAAACACTTTAGCGCATAAAAACAAAACTACTGGATCAAATTAAAAAATAGGTATTTAAATTAGTTTCTCAATATTGTCTAAAGATAAGTTAAAGCCAATAACGGACTTTCGAACAAAAAACTTTGCGTACCGAATTGCTTTTGTACATTTAATTTATATGCATACTTTTCTGTACCGCCATGCCATATCCGTCATGAACCATCTATTCCACTTCGTTGCTCGTCAGTTGTCGCTCACTTTATATAGTTTTACGAGCAAGCTGACATTTTGCTACCGCGAAACTCGACGGAAGCGAATTATTTGCAAACGCCCCGAACGCGGATACAGCCGCCTTGCCAGAACTGTTTTGTATTAATTCCACGTTATTTATTGTTCTCTGTGCTGGTTAAATTATTATGTTAATCGGTGTATTTGTTAAATAATATTATATAACCACTCGTACCTATATTATTTGGAGTGCGTGGAGTATTTGGGGTACCCCAGACTAACCAAACAAAAATAATCAAAATATTTATTGGCTTTCCTCGCACTAGAGATCGATCTGTCTCGCACTTTTAGAGCATAATTCCAGTTGAATTTAGAACATGTTGTTTCATGCTACACTCCTCTACTAACGCAAGATTTAAGTCAGTGATTTACCACGATTCCCGCAAGTATGTCAGGATCTGTCAGAAAAAATAAAAACAACATATCTACGAAAAAGTAAACAAATCAAAGTTTTTTGTTCGAAAGTCCGTTATTGGCTTAATCTTATCTTTAGACAATATTGAGAAACTAATTTAAATATTTTTTATTTTGGTCCAGTAGTTTTGTTTTTATGCGCTAAAATGTTTTGTTCCTATGACTGCCAACAGTATGCAGACCGTCGCGTGACGTCATAAAACCGTATCTTTGAAATGTTGTAAAATCCAAACTACTGAACCAAAATAAAAAATATTGAAATTAGTTTTTCAATATTGTCTAAAGATAAGATTAAGCCAATAACGGACTTTCGAACAAAAAACTTTGGGTTCCGAATTCGTCCAAGAGCAAGGTGAAAAGTCCGTTGTCTGTTGAAAACTTGAAACACAACAAATACCAGAGTAAAGAGATCGTGTGTAGAGGGGCGGTGCAATTTCACTGTGTTGCCAATATAGCGCGATCTAATTCGAAAGTGATACGCCTTTCACCTTCTGGATGGCGTGCATATTGCGCACGAGTTTACACTGGCTACGCGCGAAGAATCAAACGTCAGTTTACGTTGATCAACGTGGAATTTTCCTTTGTGATCTAGGATGACGCTTTCAGGTAGTGGACGATTACCTTCATTGTCAAGATGAGCACGAGCTCTGCTTTGAAAATGTATGGCGTCATACATTTTCATTGAAAATATACGGCAGTTTTAGACTCAGTAGAAGGTATTGCTGAGGGCTACGAACAATGTAATAAAAGTACTAGATTTATAAAGTCTTTTGAGAGTACAATAAGGTGTTCTCTATCCAATATCGATGTATCTGTCGTATTGTCTCATAAACATCCATCAGTTACATAGCTTATTTTCCTCTTATTTATTAAACGTGGAAAAGTATTCATTAGCATTTACGTGCACTAAGAATAAATAGAACAACTAATTACCTCCTACCTATCAAAACTGTCTGTGTTTTGTTCCACAATATTCTTATCTTGCTATCTTTTCAGCAGTTTCTCCTTACCATATTGGGAATAAGCTTGGTCCTACTCAGAAAACATGATGACGGCTTATGGATAAAAAGGTCAAGTGGAAATGGTCATAAAAAATAAGATGTGCTCCTACCTGGACGGTTGCGGAAAGAAAAGTGATGAGGAAAATGCTGGGTCCAACTAGGAGGGAAGATGGTAGTTGGAGAGTGAGAATGAACCAATCGAAGACCTGATTTCCGAACCCAACATCATCGGCGAAATAAAATCCCACCGACTCCGTTGGCTTGGTCACCTGGAAAGAATGGGAGAGGATCGGGCAGTCAAGAGGGCCTACCTTGGAGTACCAAGCGGTCTAAGACCAGTCGGCCGTCCCAAATACCGCTGGAGGGATGAAGTCGGCAAAGACCGGCGCGAATTACAGGCAGGCGACTGGAAAGCGACCGCGCAGGACAGAGACCAGTGGCGACTTCTTGTGTCTGAGGCCAAGACCCACTTCGGGTCGCTGAGCCAGAGGAGTAAGTAAGTAAGTACTACCTGGACACAGACTTTCTGAGAGAGAGAGTTCGGGTGATTGTGGTATTGAAAGTATTCAGTCGCTCAGAGTTCCTCACGGTGTTTCCTTCATAGTCAGCATTGTAAATGGAAATGGAAATGTTGGATATGGTCATTGGAGAAAAATATCGGAGGTCACCAATATGTCATCTCATTGATGTAGTGAGACTTGCACAGTTGTAGTCATAGGTAGTCCAAGTAAACAAACAACTTTATTGTAAACGGGTGTCGTCACCTTCGCCGTTGTTCTAGATCGCAATGTTACTTCATTGTTGTTATTATGTGTGAATTATGTGTGTAGGAGATGTGAGTAGACCACTGAATATGCAGAAGTTTTTCTTAAAATATAAAATAACTGCGGGATTTCCTTGTTTCCTCGTGGGCCCACTATTGTCAACCACTAGCTGTTTCCCGTTGATCCACCATTTTAATACGCAAGGTGTTTTGTCCTCGTGGACCAACAACTACCCACTATAAAAAATTCAGTGTGCAAGAGCAATTTTATTTTTCCATAAAATAAAAAATACAAATATGCAGGAGAGACTGAAAAGAAGGGGCACAAAAACACGTCACGCAGGTAGTGCTGAAATGGTACAAATGCGAACTTTTAAAGAAGAATAACGTTCAATAAAGAAATTGTATCGAGCTATTTGAAAATACGAACAAAAGTTATTGGAAATCAAGAAGTAGACGTGTTTCAGGACCCCTATTAAATTACCCTATATCAAACGAACCGCCTTGCAAAGCTCAACATTAACTTGGGCGCATTAAGTAGAGAAAACAAGTCGTAATGAGACCTACCTCAGTGCTCATCAAATCCAATATTCACTAAAAGTTCATTCAATGCGAAATTACCTTCCTTCAGCACCTTCATTGAGAATCTTAAAATATAGATCTATCCAGCCCATGAATGACACCTACTGTTAGACATCACAGGTCTCTTCCTCAAGTTGATTAAGGGTATTAACCAAAGAAAGTCAAAGAAAATAGCGTGGCGGGAAAGCCCATTTTTTTGTTTTTTCTGTAGCTATTCTGTGATATTTTTGTTCATCGATTTTGTGTCATGCATGACAATAAAATAGTATTGTTGTCATTATTATAAACAACAATAATTCAGCAGATTTTTATGAAGTCCGGAGTTTTATAAGCGACTCTACGTGTCGCCCATTTTTGTATCCTTTTCTGACCTGGTGTTCCAAGCATATCTGTGTCAAGCGTAGGATGCGTAGCGTCTATGATTGAGGCCACTCTCAATGTGAACTAAAATTCTGATCAACGATTAGAAGAATTGAAAGATGCATCAATGACAAGATGTGTCGCCCTTGTTGAGTTGAAGAAAATAGAGTCCACACGGTGGTCTTGATCTTTACCCATTATTGTTATTATGTCACACAAGATACCAATTTAGCCAAGCAGCTCAAAAGGTTATTAAATAGACATTGTAGACGTCAACTCTGTTCTCAACTCATTGAAATCTCTTTTTTACAACAACAATCCTAAAATGGCGTCTCCGTTAATGGCGAAGCTTTCTGGAATTCGTATTGTTTTTTCTCTGCTGTTCCTTCTTTTCAAACTTATTGGGTTTATTAAGACAAAATCAGAACCAAGTAAATCTCGCTCTGATATTATCAGTAACTGAATCATTAGATAATACCTCAAGATGATGTCATTATTAATATAGCCGCCTCGGGTAGCGAATGACCTATAAATCCTTAACGACCTATTAAAGCAGGCCTCACGTATTCATCATTGCTCTAATTAATACGCTCTCGGTTGGTAACTTTACATCTATCTACGGTTTTACCTTGAATATTGTGTATTATAGGAAAGGCAAGTCCGGAGCCAACTAAGGCGCGGATTTCCTCACGACGTATTAAAGCAGTTAACACATTTTCAGAACTGCAATTACCTATACAGGGTGTTAAAAGACCGCCAACAGACCCGAAAGCCACGCATACTAGACACCAAAACAAAGTACTTTTTTGATAAATCGATGGCTCCTACGTAAACTACCGTATGTTCAAAAAGCTACCTTTCCAGGAGAGCCATTTAAAGATGTTTTCTTTAACCGTTCTTTTGATTTTAAAGCTTTTGGTTTGAAATTTTTACCATAATTAGGTTATTTTGGGCTCGATTTTTATGTGCTAAAGTAAAAGCTGTATTTTGAATACTTTTGGAGATATTGTTGTTACGATTCTTTACGACGGGGTAACGAAGTAAGAAAATATCGTATGTTAATCTTACCATTTTTTACGGCGTGGATGAGGTGACTGAAAATATCGTATGTTTCACATACCATGTTTTACATGGATAAATCGCAGGTAAAATGACATGTATGTGGCACTTACAGTTTTTTACTTTGTAAATCACATGAAAAATAGTATGGTATGTAACATTAATTTAGTAAATACATGGGGAAATATTAAAATTTCAAATGGGACCAGAGGTTTATCTAAGTGATAATTAATATTTACTTCATTCATTACATTTAGTAGAACCTAAACCTAAATTATAAATAAACATTTATATGAAATAACTTTTTATACTTCCTTATGTTTCCATTCCACTAATCAATTTGTATATTTCCTATTTTCCCAACTGTCTCCTTCGAAACTGCCACCGGGGTGGGGACTTGGGTAAAATTAGTGGCGTTTAGTAAATAGTAATTTCATTTTCAACAGTTTCCTTGAAGCTCACGACCGAATCAACTATTTATTATTTCCGACTTCAAGATATTTAATGAAAAAGTACTAGACTTAAATAAAGTAGGAGTAGCCCATTGTAGACTCTCTGCCTCAGTGCTTTTCTCATTACTTGTTTTTTTTAAAGGCTTGCATAAACTCTAAAGAGGACTTCTTTAGGCTAACCAACCCCGATATTATCCGTTGATGAGCTCGAAAAGGACGGTTGGGAAATAAAATTCATATTTGCCACTGAGGTGGTAAACGCAGCAGTTTTTTAACGTTACAGTTTTGAAGAGAACAGTTGGAAATAAAGACTGTAAATTAGTAAGATATGAATAATATTAAGAATTCCTGTAAATTTAACGAATCTGTATTGGAAATTCGTATTTGGAAATTTAGGATGATGTTTTCACATAGTTATTCTTTAGTGCCGGGTTTCGGGATAACTCGTATCAGCCATTTTCCTATTCTTACTCAGGACATGCAAAACTGGAGCATTTCAGGAGCTAAACTTTACCTAAACTTTCAAGCTTAGGAGCCCATGATAGTTATCCTAAGAAGACTGCAGCAGTCACTCAAACCCAGACGTGTATTTTCTCTGGCGTAGATTGACAGATAGAATACTCTTTGGTTGTGGTGGTTGTTGGTTACTTTGTGATCCAAAGATAAGTCAGACATTTCACCTATTAGTATACAGACTTAGTCAAAGAAGCCACGCCAAACACAGTGTACCTTAGGCACCAATGAAAGTTTTGGAATATACAATACATCACGCAGATCGGAGTTTCAGTTTGGCTTACTATTGTGTTCATACTTAGAAGCGTTCATATACTGTCTATATAAAGGCCACTGATCCATTAACATCTTCTCGTTACCATGCATATGAACACCGCGTGTCTAGGAACTAGACCAAATGAAATTAATGGTGATGGCTGAGCTTGTCAAGCATACAGACACAGTTCTCAACAAGTCTTGAGTCCATCCAACTGGCCAAAAGAACTAATTTAGAATAAATACAGATTTATCTATGATTTTAATAATTGAATTTATTAACTTACAGGCTATGAACAGATTTTCAGTCTAAAAGTCTGCTGCAAACTACCCCAAGATTGGGCCTTTTTAAATCCTTAGGATCTTAGTTTGTGAGTATTTGATGAACCAAATGAGGATCTCTTAATCTTTGTTTTGAAGCTCCTTTGTGGAGTGTTTGTATCTTCAGTAAAAAATATATTTTATAAATGAATTTCTTGTTACCTTCATGTGTTTGGTGTTCAGCTTCTATTGGTATTGATTTGCCTACGCCAAGTCGCGTCTCGGAAATTTATAACCCGGGTAACTGTTTCATTGTCAACCAAAGCGTATCTCAAGCATGCATACAAAAACGGTTGGTCAGTCTACAAGAAACCACATCCGTGTTTCATTTCAAATCCTTGTTAAAAATAACTCTAGTGAAAGTGAAGGTCCCAAACAGTAGTGTGTAATTTACCATCATGAAGTAAGTATATTTGTTTTCCACCATACGATACACAAAGCGGAAACTTTTATGTTATGGTTTTGTTTAGATTTTTAGTTTGTTCCATCCGTTTAATAAGTACCAGTCGATTTCAGTGATGGTTTTGTATTAAAAATATTTTTCTACGATAAAAAAGATGTTATTATTAATCAAATCTGCTTTAAGTGGTATAAACGATTTGAATTATTTGAATATTTGAATAAAAAATCTATTTTTTTTTTTGTTCAACCTCAATGCAAACTATCGTATCTGTAAGATATTGTCATAAGCTCAGCCTAATATTGCAAAGTAAATAAGTCTAAGTGACACATACAATAGTTAACAGGTTCATATAAACCAAGTAAATAATCGTACGTGTTACATACGATACAACATCACTTTTTATCGACGTCGTACAAAATGGTATGTGTAACATACCGTAGCATACCCCCTCGAAAAATCAACGTACGTAATCGTATGTGTTAAATACTATAGTTTTAAACAAGATTGATAGAAAACGCAGTAAAACTAACAAAACTGAATACTTAACATGTTTAGTAAGAACATGCTTCATCACAAAACACAAGCTCAGATCTATATACTTCCCACGTAGAGAATGGTAATATATACTTACGATAGGCGTAGCATGCAATGTGTCCCACGTAAACTACCGCAAGAGGTCGATACGATAGTTTACGGCGCGCCCGTGATCAACATACGATAGTTTACGTCTGAAAAAATCTTCATTTTTGAATATTATTAAGTTTTTGTTTTTGGGATACATGCGAAATAATCGTCTAATGACAAAAAACGAAAAACATGAAAATCGCCATTTTGTGGGATACGGTAGTTTACGTAGGAGCCATCGAAATTATTGCTGGGAAATGATTTTGGATTTTTAAGTTATAATTTTGAAAAATATTTTATTACGCAATGGACGTGTAACGCACAGAAGTCATATTGCGCAAGCGTAGGTATCAGTTTATGTTACTTAAGCTTGAAGTGCCGATGTTTAGAATACATTGCGGGTTGCAATTTTAACGTTGATTTTTGCAAGAAATATTCATAATTTTGGTATGGCTTCTTGAGAAGGTATGTTAAAAACTAGATACTAAATGCATTTCTGCAAAAAAAAAGTTTTGAAAAGTCCTACTTTGGACCTCATTATCTCGGATACCGTTGATTTCCCAGGCATAGTTCCTTGGGAAAAAATGTTCCTTATGATTAGGACATTACGTGGTTTCCCGCTTTGTTGGCGGTCTTTTAACACCCTGTATAATTAACTTTTGAGTGGGAAACTAGTGCCCTCAAAAAGAAACAGTAACTAAAGTTCTGCTTGGAAAAGTATTATCTGGTTTGTATTATTTTCATATTTATCTATCTAATTATATCTTACACCTCTGCTGTTTATACCTTAAAATACTTACGTTATCTATTAAATATCCCCACTAGTCAGCTGGTTACAAATTTCACCCTAAGCATAACGAGGTGTGATAGACCAAAGAGCAAGCATCAAGCCGCTTGAGTGAAAGTCCACTTTCCTCTAGCTGAGCGTGAAAACAATACTACAGAAGGACAAACTTTGGTAGAAAGTTCGGAAAGGAGCGAGGAAACAGTCGTCCTTCTTATACATTCACGATAAGACGTCCTACTTAGGAATCAACTAACCGATCCAAATGAAAAAAGCGTAATAATATAAACAGAAGTGAAATGCAACAGAGAAGTTTATTTTTTAATAGAACAAATTGACAGTGTTTTTGAAACAAGGAATGAAACTTAACAGTCAGTTCGGCAGTCTCTTTGGCCCATCTCTGAAGAAACAAACTTTTCTTCTTCTTTGCGTAACGTCTCCTATCGGAGGTCGGCAATAAGTTTAGCCATCTCGCATTCTAATTGCATGCTGTTGTAGCATGAAGGGTTCCACCATTATCTCTCGCACTCTATGTTGATCAAAGGAGGGAAAGATCTGGCTACGATGTTCAGTACGGTACCACATTATGGTGCTGTCAACTCGATAGATATGGCCCTTCATAAGAGTCCTCTAGACATTTGTGGCAATTCTTTCAGGGCATCCAAAATGAGGAAAGTTTTATGAAAACTTGTATTTGACGTGCCTACTGGTTGTGTTTGTTCTGTAGCTCGAGTCTATAGTACATTTAATTGAACAAAACTCGTGTGACGGTTTTCCCTCGCCTCGGCGACTACTGCGAAAACACGCGCCGAAATCGTTCGCTTATCGCAAAATGTGACTTATCACTTATCAGTTTTAGTTTATTAGTATAATAGGGTAATATTGTGCCAATTGCGATTCTGTTGGGTTTCTTTTCAGATCGAATGTAGTTTTTAAAAGTTTTATTAGGTACAGTCAACATAACTTTAACATTTATAGCTTCGCTGCAAAGTCACCCGTAATGTAAGTGAGTAAAGTTCACACGACTTGTTAAAGTCGACGTGCTGTCTACTGTAATTCAGGCTGAATGAGTTATGAGCCGAATGGTAAGTAGAGATATATATCAGAGGTAACCTTAATTCATTAATTTTACTTGTGCGCTCGTCGATTACCTAGGATCACTAGCAAGGATATAATAATTTATTAGTGAACTGTGTGAGGACAGATTTACCAGTGCTGAGGTACCTACATTAGGTCATTTCTGTAAGTCTCTTCACTATACTGACGATGTGGTGTTTATGAGCGTAAGCTCAAAGGGCCAACACTGCTCTAACAGAGTAGAGACAGTGAACCATAGTACTTACTGCTTTTCCTCATGGTGGAATGCCTGTAGGTTAATGTTGCATCGCTTTCTGTCCGTCGTCTGCATCGTTAATTGTACGATTGTTAACCTACTAATTTGAATCTTCAGACATTTCTACAGCAAAGTATTTTCCACTTAAACATTTTCACTTGCGCTCGTTGCATTTTTAATTCCATTAATTATTTGCCTCACAAACTTTTACGGCTGCCTTAAATTTCGTACTTTCATCGGATTCTTGCCCTTCGAAGAGACGGGTGATGGAGAGTGTAAATATCTATCTTGATAACAGGTTACATGAAATTTGATGAAATGTTAAACGAAGGCGGTGGTGGTCTAGTGGGTAGAAAAGTTGACTCTGAAGTGAAAGGTCCTAGGTTCGATTCCCGGTGCTGGCATGTATCTATGACTTTGTTTAATTTCAAAGTTACGTACATTTGTGAATTTGTAGTAGCAATACCACTCGGTGATCGTGAAGGAAAACATCGTGAGGAAACCTGAGTGTATGAGGCATTATATCCTCAACGCAAAAATCGCCAACCGCATTGAGCACGCGTGGTGATTAAGCTCGAACTGTCTCTCTGAGAGAAGGCCTTTGCCCAGCTAGTTGGATATGTACAATTGTACAGGCTTTCTAAAGCTTATGACCTCGGTTTTTGCACGTCCTGAGCAGGAATAAGGACAGTGGTGACACAAAAGATCCCACTGGGTCGAAGTGTCCCGGGCTCTCAGCCTGGCCCCATACTGATAAGATAAGATAAGATTGTACAGGCTACATCTTACTTTATTAAACGAAGAAGTTCCGGACATGGCAGACATGGCAGTCTTCACGATGTGGCAATAAAGGGTCTATGCATACACTGCGGTTATTTCACGTGCCTTCGATATCACCGACAACCTTGTGACCTTGTTAAAGTGAAGCGTTTATTTCCATTTATAATTTATGTAACAACAATAGGCTATAAAATAAAACCGGAATTGTAAAAATACATGGTGCTAAAAATAAACTGATGCTGAAACATTGGACCCACGCTATCTTTTATATCAGATCGTTCGAGTCTGTTTATTTCAAGTCTCTATTTTATTTTAGTTGAAGTAATAGAGATTCTGTATTGGTGCTAGGGGTGCACGGAGGGTAGCAGGAACAAGTGATATGCAGGGTTGTAGTACACACGACAGCACGTCAGACTTTACTTCGGCCAACAATATTACGGACTTTGATTCCCGCAGACCTAGAAAGAAAATGACGATTCCACTTTGTTACTATGTAGTATGGTAGCATAAATAAATGACTAGTTATAAGGTTTTAGGATTACTGCACGTCAGAGTGTTGTACACTTTTGTTGTAAAGTCGCCCGTAACGTAACCGAATAGAGTGCTAGCGTGTAAGGGTCGACGTGCTGTCGTGTGTACCAATAGTGAATGATTGAGTGACTTGATGCATGTACACACGACAACACGTAGACGCTTACACGCTAGCGCTCTACTCGGTTACGTTACGGGCGACTTTACAACAAAAGTGTACACTCTGACGTGCAGTAATCCTAAAACCTTATAAAAAAAAAACTAAGGCCTTTGCATCTACGTAATGAGATGATTTATACAGCGTCCAGTGGCACCTTCACTCACACTAGATAGGTGAAGAGACCACTCGGCGCTGCAGTGCCTGGGACATTGTTTTAGATAGAGTAGGCTTGCCCAGCACCTATACCATCCTGACAGCTTAGTCGACCAAGCCCACAGCACACAGCTCAGTTGGCTCCACACGTAAAACCTTATAACTAGTCATTTATTTATGCTACCATACTACATAGTAACAAAGTGGAATCGTCATTTTGTTTCTAGGTCTGCGGGAATCAAAGTCCGTAATATTGTTGGCCGAAGTTCAAGTAAAGACGTCACACAGCGTACGTGTGCTGTGTTATTTACCTTTCGTTACTTTGTCGTCATAGTCGTCACGTCATTTATTGTTGGAAACTTACAAAGTTTCTTTGAATTCACCAATTAGATCTACCTTACTTACATTGTGGACCTTGCTCAAGTCATACACATGGAAGGATTAAATTAGGATGTATACATGTATTAAATGTGTAACGACAAACAGTTGGGTGGGGTATATGCGGGTTTGCGTCAATTAAACTTAAAATAATTTTGTGCAATTTTGTGCATTTATTCTTCATCAAGCCGTCTCCTATTGGATGTTGGCACTTGTACACAGAAAACCAAGCACTAGAAATGCACAATTATTTCTGTCAACTCAATAACACCTTGTATAATGTCGTAGTCTTACATTCTCCTAACCTATTAAGCAGTAGAGGGCGGGGCGACGACCCGGCGGCGCCGTCCGCAACCTTATTCTGGCACCGGCGCGTGTTTACACGGTCGGGCCCACTGAGGTTATTCGGGTTGAGGTCTGCAGCGTTGCCTTCTATCTATCTATCCAGCCCATGAATGTCACTGTTGAGCGTAGGTCTCTTCTTCACGCCAACCTCCCCGGCCCCCTGACAGCCGTGTCCACTGCTTCCCGGCCGACTTCCTGAGGTCACCACCCGGCCCATCGGGTCAGAGGCTTCCCAATTCGGAACGCAAAGTTTTTTGTTCGAAAGTCCGTTATTGGCTTAATCTTATCTTTAGACAATATTGAGAAACTAATTTCAATATTTTTTATTTTGGTCCAGTACTTTTGTTTTTATGCTCTAAAATGTTTTGTTCCTATGACCGCCAACAGTATGCAGACCGTCGCGTGACGTCATAAAACCGTATCTTTGAAACGTTGTAAAATCCAAACTACTGAAGCAAAATAAAAAATATTTAAATTAGTTTCTCAATATTGTCTAAAGATAAGATTAAGCCAATAACGGACTTTCGAACAAAACGTTTGCGTTCCGAATTGCCCATGCCCATAGGACGACGCGCAGTTTTAGGCCACCACTCAGTTAATATGCTCTGCAGCGTTGCCGTAAACAACAAAAAATTTTAGATCTGGCAACAAAGTAGAGAGGTAGAGACAGATCTTATTTAGAAATTTTTCGCTTATTGTTAGCGTGACCTTGACGAGCTAATGGGTTCCGATTGGCTTAGTCACTCTATAGCTGGATGACAAAAATAACAGTGAGACCTTCCATATTTTGGAAGCACTTACAGGAGTCAAAAAACATCGGTGCCTAAGATTCTGAGACTAGCAGCGGCTACTTTCTCAAATGTTTCAGTTCATGTTCTTGATAATTTTTGGTCGTTAAGGTTTAAACATGTTTAATCTGCAGCGAAAAACAGAGGAGGATATACCCCAGTAGTTGGCAAAGAGCTCGGAAATTACTGATAACTCTCTTCATAATATTCTGTAAGGGCTATAGGAATAATTATAGTCAAACTACCTAGTGTTACAAAACATCTCGAAATGGTCCAAAATCGACTCAAAACCTGCCATTCTTATCTTATGTTATGTGAAGGTATAACAGCGGGCTAGCGGGTAGGTGTCTCGAACAAGACGTAGTGAAGTAACCCCTTAGTAATTGATCCACTCCCGCTTCTCATCGATTCCTTTATCATCCTGTCTCCATAGCTTTTGGCACACCACTGGCCACTTTGTCTTCGGACTTTGTAACATCGCCTACTTCTGTTTCTTCAACTTCCAAAACCTTTCTTTATAATTTATAGTTATAATTTGTATAAGATGAAAGTTGGATGAAACAGGCTGTTTTCATTACGTAAAAGGAGCACTTTGCGCCAGTAAAAAATCCTGCAATGATCAGCTTTTTTAAACTACCTATTTTTTTTATCGACAAAACTGTCCGTCTATTTCAGTAACCTGACGCCCGTTGTCCACTCTACCGACGCTGCCAACGCTACTTGCACATTGGCGGCATGCATGATAAAACTGGCCTTTACCTATCGGTGAATTGACTGACCCCTTAAAAAACTCAAAACCACGTGAACACATAGACGTTACGAAACCAAAGGATGCCTCTCGCCTGGCCTAGTGACACGGTTGCTCCGGTCGCACCGTGTGGCTTATAGCTGCGCACGCGCCGGAGATAACCGAAGCGCACCGGAAGTGCCCGCGGCGGTGGCGCCAGCGCCGCCGGAAATCGACGCGGACTTCGACGATTGAGGTGAAGGATCTTTTTATGGTTAAGGCTGGTATAAAACTTAACAAATCTTTGTCCAATGCACACTCGATCAAAGTATTTGGAGGACTTCATCAACATTTTGTATTCAAAAATGTCTATGAAGTCGTTCAATTTCTCTGATCGAGTGTGCATTGGACAAAGATATTTGATAAGTGGAATACTAGCCTTACTAAGTATGATTTTCCAAACTTGAATTGAATTAGGTATCTACCTCTTAGATTGAAGGATAACCAATTGCAAGTAAGTATGATTTTAAATTCTTCTTTTTCTGGGTGGCTCTCCGACTCAGCAAAGGTTGGCGATCAGCTCCTTATTCGATTCTTATATTCTTTTTAATCCGTCCAAACCTTCAAATTCAAATGATTGTCTTCAAGGTCAGTTTTCTTGTTGCTGTAGGTAACTGTCAAACTTTACGGCCCGGTTTCTGAATTGAGAATTTTACTAAGCAAATACTTAAATATCGCTCTGTCACGCTCTATTGTGTGAAATCTACAGAGACACAACGATACTTACCCATTTGCTTAGTGAATTTTCTCAACTCAGAAACCGGGCCTACATCGATAATTGTTTAGCCGTCACTTTGAGAATGGGCCCAAAAGTGTATTGACGTGAATGACGTCCTTTGGCGCGACCTCTGATTTCATGCAATGCCTACGCTGAAATGGCCTTTATGCCACATATTATATTAGGTATCAAATGAACCAATGTTGAAGGTGAAATAATCCTTCAAATTGCAATACGACCTTCAGCTAATTAGCCACACTGTATGACGCGGCCCTGAAGCGTTTCCAAACCGAATCGTCATTGATGATTTACCTACTGTGAAACTATCCGCTGACGTAATCTGGCCATTTTGTTTCCTGCATGTGCTACTCACGCTGCATGTAAAGTGTACACACGACAGCACGTAGACGCTTACACTTTCGTTGGAAAGTCGCCCATAACGTAAGTGAATAGAGTGCACGTGTGTAAGCGTCTACATGCTGGCGCGTGTACGTGCATACGTAGTTTGGTGGCTAAATACCTACAGCAGTAAAATGTAAAAGGCCTTTTCAGTAGGTGCACCATAAAACCTTAGGAGATATATTTGAACTTCAGCTTCTTTCTACTGGCGATTGTAAGCAACTTTTGTAAGGATAAAAGAGGAAAAGGAAGGTCAATCATCGCACGCACTATTAGAGCTCATTTTTGTAAAGCATGTTATTTTTGAGATGATTTAAAATTTAATTGAAGAGACCGTTCTTCACCTACCAATTCTGTGTTTGTGATGCAACATTCGGTATTTTTCAAGAATTGCGTGCCTCGTGCATACGTGACGCATCTTTGTTTACATAAGAAGCACAATACTACTGGTGCAAAATTCGGCGGCTGGACTATTATTATGTATCTACTAGGTATTGCATAGCTTGCTTTTGTTGTAAACAACGATGCAATGAATTGGCCTAAAATATGCGCGAGTGTGTTATCGATAAAGTCGGATTTGGCTCAAGGATCGTGTGTATACTTGTAGATTAGGTAGTAAAATTTGGAAAGGACAATAAACACTGGCTGTCTTAAAAACAAAAGACAAATCATATATTTTAATGCTGAAACTATTTTTTGTCCGGCTAGTAGCTCCCAAGGAAATCGTTAAACAAAGCAGATACGGCCTCTCCCTAATAACTACTACTTATAAAAATAAAAAAAAATCCATGGCATTTTAGCTTCAAATAAGTATATCTCATAAACGGCCGAACCAATTTCGATGAAACATATCTAAGAACACTCACTAGAAAACCTGCTTTTAAATAAAATAATCAGCAACCTAATCGGATCACCAGTTTAGCGCCACAGACGGTGACGGCCACATACAGATAGACAGACAGACACACAGACGGACAGACACACCCTCATCGCTTATACAACGTGTTACAAAACATCCTAACTCGTTTTACAGGGTGTAACCTACTGGTCAACAGAATAACAATTCTGTAAAAAAAAAGTTGAAAAAATAAATTTTTATTTTATAACCTCAAAATTGAAAATTTTTCATAACTTTTTTGTTCTTGGTATTAGCTCAAATTTAAAAATATGTTTGTAGGTGTAGGTGAATTTGCATAGGTTTGAGTTGTTAAAACATTGTGAAAGTCAATGAAAACAATATTTAAAAAATACTTTTCTCCCGCCACAGCGTTCACATTTTATTAATTTAAAAATCAACAGAACGTCATAGAGCAAAAAAAAATATTTAGGTTGTGATCCCTATCACCGGGTGCTATTACCATGTAAAAAGAGTTAGCATCTTTTGTAACACCTTGTATAACTTATAAACTTATAACACCCCTCTTTTTGGGTCGGGGGTTAAAAAGAAAAATACTTTTTGGACGAGTCGAAATTCGATTCGAAGTTCCAAATTCGAAATCCCCTGAGAAGGCCAGGTCGCAGGCAGGTGCCAGCCAGTGCATCGTCTACAGACGCGCAAGCAACCTTGATCCTATTCTACGACGGCCGCACTGACACGGTTAGCACGGACTTGTCACTACGCTGGCTTTTTAGCGGTTAGCACGCTGGATTTAGCATCAGAGTCTAGTTTACGCGATTTGGTCATATTATTTGGGTCACGAAAATCCAGCGATAAATTTAAGATTTTTGAGGATAAAATATAGAAGTTTGATACAGGAACAGTGTCGTAACTTCGTCAGTCATAAAGCCGCTACTGTTATGTTAGTATGTAGTACTTTAGTCGAATTCGTTGATGTTATTTTTTGACATATTTTTTGTTTTTTAAAGCAAGGTACGGTCGGCCACAATCTCAGATACCCCATGGCAGCTCTTACCGCGCGCGGCATAAGGGCGCCAATCGAACAAAAAGGTCTATCTGAGCAGTTCTCAAATTTTTTACCACACTTTCAAAAGTTCGCTGAAATTAAAAATATCTTTATATGATCCTTTTCTGTATGAATTCCGATTGCTTAGCTAATATATTATTGGATTTTTCATAAGAAACTCCAATTTAATGAAGATTTTGGGAAATAAATAATAATTACTAAATAGAGGTAGATTAAGGGTTCCAATTTTGTGACTCCTTCTCTGTATGAAAAATACTATAAAGTCGCAGTTTCTATTATCAGAATGATCTAAATCTAATAGATAATCAACCATTTTAATAATATTTCCTGAAAACGATCATGAAAACTTGAAAATAGTTTCAGAATCAGGGTTTAGATTATTTTTTGTAACCTTCAACCAAAATTTATGTTTAAGTTTTCAATAACTTCAAAAATAATCATTGTATGAACAAATACTTATTTTTTCCTAATATGATGAGTATTTCTTTAGTTTCAAAATAAGTTTCATTATCTTAAATTAATAAATTAGTACTTTAAATTGAATTACTAAAAACAAAAGTTTGGGACAGTTACAAAAAAGAAGCCGTTGGTCACAAAAAAGATCTTATAAGGCTCCATCTCTACTACGCAATATATTTTAATCAAAAAGAAAGTAAGTTTAAATAAATGACGGATTCGAAAACACAAACACATTATATTTTAAATATTAGAAAACATTTTACACCTATTATCGTAAAAAAAAAATATCTTCTTTTTGGACGCGTTTTTAGCAAAAAACGCATCCAAAAAGAAGATATGATTTTTTTTTCATT
Organism: Zelleria hepariella; assembly: GCA_949319315.1. Lineage (NCBI taxonomy): Eukaryota > Metazoa > Arthropoda > Insecta > Lepidoptera > Yponomeutidae > Zelleria > Zelleria hepariella. The sequence continues at coordinate 6,213,571 of OX439387.1, read as the reverse complement.
GGCGGCGCAAATTATGCCTATATCTGGGCCTTTAACTAGTCGCTTCCTTGCTTTCTTCTGTTTTTTGCTTCTATTTTAGCGCCTTGTTTTTTTTTGGCCGATGTTAGAGGCATTTTCTTGAGCTGTTAAAATGTAAGCGTACCTTAATAGTTCAGTTTTTGTGACTCAATATTCCGTCGCATACGTGACCACAGAAAAGTTGCAAAATGGACGGTCACATATAGTGCGGTTACTTTTTCAAAAAAATATTATTGGAACTACAAGACAAGTAACGACTGTTACTATGACTTAATTTAGTGTCAGGTAGTTTAGCATTATGCTACAATAGAAACATGTGACAAATTCTAATCAACTTACCTAGAATCCTGGTCACAAAGTTGAAGTTGCTTAGAGGACCAAGGTAGACGCGCCGTTATGGCCTTGTCCCAGTGGCTACACTGACACATAAACGAATATCGCGGCTTTCTGTGGCATACTATAGAGTGGCCAGATTCGAAAAAGTTCTAGTAAAATGGTAATTTTTACCCTCTTGTGGCTCTAAAGTGGGTCACAAAGTCTGACCTCTGGTTTGGAACTTTTTCGGGACACACATAAAATAGATTTTTTCCCTCAGTTACACGAATAAATCCCTTAAAATGCCATTGAAATATGGATCTTTATACTTCTCAACACGTTTTAAAACCAAAATACGGGGATGGTTTCATAGAACTTTTTAAAAATATTTAAGTTTCAATGAACAATTTGTTAGGTGGGACATTTGACTTTTCATACATTGGGCATTTCCATGGTTAGTAATTAATTGATTTTTAACTAGATATTCAGTCTATTAACATAGTGTCATATTTTTTCTGATTAATATGATAATTAAAGAAGCATATAAGCACACAAGTATCAGCAATTTTTATATAACAACAAAGTTATACGTCTTCTAACCCACCGGACATGAGTCAAACGTGTTGTGGTAAAAAAAAAGAGAAACGCTCATCTGAGACTGTGGCCGACTGTACCTACTTGTGCTTAGGAAACATACAAATACCTAAAGGGTTAAAAATGTTCTGTCTCGAGCGTTCGGAATCCCTAAAAAGGTACATCTTCAAGATTTGATGTTATCTCTACTGACTCCATCACACTCTGGGCGAGAGCGAGACAGAGGAGTATATTGAGCCAATAAAGCCTGTAGCGATGATTTTATGCACTCTTGCAGTAGAATATACTTGACGTAGGGCCCAAAGAATCTTTGCCCACTAAGGACGATCTTGCGCAGCCTTTGCGCAGCCGATTCGAGGCAATATAGCGCAAGCTAATTAGCTTCATAGCGCTTTTCTGTCCACTAGAGTCACTCACCCACTGACTCGTCAGCACTCAGCGATGACTTAATCGTTCCTCCGGACAATATGACGCGTCTCGGTACACATTTACTATACGGCTATTGATTCTGCTCAAACGGCGACGTCAAAGAAAACAAACATTATGTGCTAACTTCGTAGCTGTTTTAATGAGCGTTTGGTGACAAATCTTTCCTTGTATTGACGCAGGTACTTGGGTACTTACTTACGTAAATTAATCGCCATGCTTACATTGTGCTTGGTACTGATTTTAATTCTCATCTCAGTAGCAGAAATAAAAATGCTACGTTTTTCACTTAAATGTTTAGTGGGTGAAACATAATGGTTTTACTTACTAAATATCAGTTGTTGTGAGACATGCAATAGTATAAGAGAGCAAATAGAACGAACAATTTATCCGTGTTATGGATCCTGCCTGCCACTTTGAGGTGCCTATAACTACGAAGATTAACTGAAACAACCTCAAATTCAGTTTTTCATACATTCGTATCGATATTTTACTACTTAGTTTATTTCTACCGTTTTTCAATCAAATTACAAGTGGGGTAAAAGTAACCTCTGAGTAATTATCGTTATACGTTTCTCATTCACTAACCGGGTCAGATTTCGCCCAGTGACCTTAGTCCCGTGTTTTAAACCGACTAATGTCAACTGTCACTGAATGACCTCTCAACTTAGAGTTCAAGAGCCGACATTAAAAGAACTACCCCCTCGCCACAGGCCCGATCCAGCACATCCAATTCTGTCACATCACTCCCTAGCCCTACCACCAGACTCCCTTATTATTATGAAATACGTAGCTGAGGGAATGTGCGTGTAGGGTGCGTGTACTGGTGCTAGGCCGTCTCTTGTTTGCCACATACTTAAAAGATTTATAGATCCCAACCAACGACTTTGATATTGAATATTGGTCTGCTGTGACCTGTTGGTAAATATGTAAGATGTAACCTAGCGTCTGCAAGCGTAGTATAAGCACAACACAGATAAAGATAATAAGGCTGGGTTAGAGAGTAGATATCCATGGGTTTATAACTCTAGCTATCTCGCTCTACGTCAAACAAAAATTTGAGATACATTAAAGTTATAACCCCTTATGCTACGCTTGCTGTACAGGTTTACATGTCCTACAAGCTGGGAAAAGGCCTTCTTTCAGACTTGTTGGTAACTAGGTACGTAATACAACAGTGATTAGGTATTATACTTCTCCGGTTTTTCTAGTTTTCCTCTCATGTTTATGCTCGTTTGGGCTTTAAGCTTAGTGTCAACAAGCTACCTTAGGTCGCAAAACTTCTTTAGGGTCGTGAAGCTTCTTCAAGAGGATTTTTGGCGATCGTGCGTGGTTATGGTCTAAAGGTGTACTGTCAAAAATCTGGTACGTCGCGAAAGGTTTTACCACTACAAGAGGGTCGCATCATAAAAAATGTCGAAAAACACAGCTGTAAAGAACAAAAAAAGGGTCCAAGTGCTTAAATATTAAGTTAGTCTCGTAGTACCTAATATTAGTTGACCAACCGCCGACGGCGGACTAAGGGTGGTATTCTAGAGCGCTACTTAAACTCAGTTCAAACTAGAACGCTACTTAAACTCTGTTTAAACTCAGTTCAAACTACAACGCTCCTTGAACTCTGTTTAAACTGAGTTTAAGTAGAGTTTAGTAGTGTCGACTGTCGATAAAACAGTGCATGTTTTGATTTGAATATCCCTCCCTTCATATCAAAACATGCACTTCTTTATCGACAGTCTGAACTCTGATTAAACTGAGTTTAAGCAGCGTTCTAGAACCAACCTTTAAAGTACTAAAAACTACTTTTCTCCAAAATCACAAATACCAGTTACAGCTTTCAATTTGGGAGGATCAGCGGCGGTTAACAGAGACTCGTTGGCCCTGGACAAAAAGCGACACAACAACCCTACTATAGATGTTCTCGGCGCAAATTCGGGCCGAGCGAGGGTTCCAAGATTTATGGCGAAGTGGGTGAGACCCGCAGGGTGGCGGGGAGCGAGGGCGCAAGAAGTTTCGTGTCCTCATCACTAAACAAACAGGACAGAAAGTCACACGACCATAGTGCCCGGTACGACCTGGGGGCCAATTCTCGGGTAGGTATGTCGCATTTGAGATTCTACGAAGAAAACCTTAATAGTTAACCTTAAAAGTCACATTTGAGATTGGCGAGAATTAGCCTCCTAGGGGATAATTCTCGGGAATCTCGCATTCGACATATCTCGAAAGGAAAATCTCATGTCATTTCGATCTCGACTGCTCCCGACCATTCGAGTCATGTGGAGCGAAAAAGGCAAACATCTCGCAGAAATCTCATGCCATAAGTCGAGGATGACTAAGTGAACTTAGGAGATGTGACATTTGCCGCAAAATGAGATTTTTGCTTCGAGATGTGTCGAATGCGAGATTCCCGAGAGTTAGCCCCCTGGGCTAGATTCAGATTGGAGTCCAATTATCGCTTTTATTGCAATCACAAGAATAAATACAACAGGTTATAGCAATGTACTAAGTAAAGTAGTTATTTGTAGAGATCTCTCATTATCTGCCCGCTAAATATGAAATTTCCTGACTAGGTCGTCGAGTAAGAGATAGACTCAAAGGGGATAAAGCTGGGACTCTACAATCGCAATCCCAAAAGCCATGATGATAGGTTTTTAATATTGCCCTGAATCCTGAATAGGCTAAAGCATTTTCGGAATCTTTTTACTGTTTCTCCTGAATCTCCTAATTCAAAACTGTACCTCTGTGGAATTTATTTTGTCGTTCCGTGCCAACCCCGGGTATGGATCGGCAAACAGACAGAGTCGATAATAATTATGAAATAGACAAAGCCTATGATGATACTCGGGCTGATAGCTTCTAGGAACTGTAACATCGATACAAGGGTCCTAATTTGAGAAATTAGGAAATATGTCATGATTTTTTCTATCTGGTGAAACCACTATACCTAGGTATCTTAAGTTCTTTCTTTTTAAAACAAATTACTTTCTCCTCTAACTTGCCTAATTTTTCATTCCATAACTTCAAGATGTCTTTGAACTCATCAATTTACACTGATTACGAACATCTTCAGTACCACACCCCAAATATTGACAAAATCTGGCAGTTCTAACACACGGTATATTTATTTAAGATACTGTTATTAATTACTTACAAGAAACACGGTCGTCACAAAACATATAATTCATCAGGAGAAAAAAAGCCTCAACAAGACACTCCACGCAATTGACACTTCCATTGGCAAATAATAAATGTGTTTGTTCTAAAAATCTCAAATATTATTACGCTATAAGTAGTCGTGTACATAAAAACCTCAGGCAAGCTGTGTTTGGTGCAAAGGGGCTGGCGCGCACGTGGCATGTCCTTTCCTTTCCGCTGTTGAACAGCAGGTAAGGATTTTTTTGTATCCTTGTCAGAAATAGAAACTGGATTACTCAGAAAGTCCACCCAATAACTGATACTATGGCAATAGCTACCATCTATGGAGTCCATACTATGGACCATTTGAAAGTGTTTCGAGGTTTTGAAGTTTGACCAACTTTGGAGTTGGTTGTTCTTTGTTTTGATGAGTGGTAAAAGCACACCTTATTTAATTGAAATCTTTTTTAGGCCCCACCATCTACTAGAGGCAATTTGAAGCGACCCTTTTGTCCCTTTGCGCTTCCGAACATTCAAGGGCTCCTTTAGCATGAAATGATTGCTCAAGCTTACCGTTGCTGCATCCTACTCCAACGCTGCCTTATCCAAAAGGGATAGATAGAGCAACCAGATGTCTAGTATTCCGCAGAATGCGACTCGTGGTTGACGCAGTTATATCATGTGAATAGACCATAGGCCGCGTGTTCTCGCCCAAAGGATGGTCTTCCCACGCTGCGTGCGAATCTTTAAAGTTATTTAGGTAAAGGTTGTTGGTTGAATGAATTCTTGCTTCGCTTAATATCAATGTCGGACTTTGCTCCCTCTATTTTCGTTCAAGGACATAATATTACATATTATGTTGATTAATTTATTTTCATACTGTTAATCATGGTCTCGAGTCGCGTCACATATTTTACTACTAATTTTATCTTTTAGATACAGGTAATATTTTTAATATAAAAGTATGAAATTGCTTTAATATATGTTTTTATTTAAAGCTCATAATGTGTAAAGTTAGATAGTTTATTCATCATGCTGAAATCAATATAACAAAAGAACCTACACTTTTTTTTAAGATTATAATATAACAAAAATATGTCAAACAACTGTCTTTTATATCTCAACAAACCACAACAACCTCATAATCTAGCAACTGCAATGTAATACGATTTTTTTTTCGAAATACGAAAGACTCTACTTTTTTTTCGAACCTAGCCGTTTCATAGTCTTGCATGTGCACAATACGTTAGTTCATTCACTAGTGCAAGTGCTATAATCTATCTGTCTATCCAGCATATTATTTTATATGAGGCTCTACGCCCATTGCTGGGGCTAAATACTTTTTACGCCAACCTCCTCGGTCAAAAGCTAAAAGTCCAAACACGGTTCCAACAGACCCAGATCCGTTTAGTTCGACCCAAAGGCCAATAATTTTGATCTTCACCAATCCGTCCCATAACTTGTATTGAAGCCTAAACGCGTTACGGGTGCAACATTCCGATCCCTATTCCCTAATTTGTGGCTCTTTCTTTCTGTTTTATGTTTTTTGCTCGGCGGCGGACCTCGGCCAACAAAAGGGGCCACCCTAACGGGACCGGTGCAACGCCTGCGCCCGCGCAGCGCAGGCCTGTTGCAGGGATCGACTCTTTGGAAGGAATCGAGTGATTTTGATGGTCCTTTACTTATCAATCTATCTATCTATCATAAAAATGATTCGCAGTGCATTAGTCTCGCTAAAACTAAGAAACGGCTTGACCGATTTGCATATTTACTGTTTTGTTTAGTTCACCATAGTTCAGGGTAGGTTTAAAAGCAAAGAAATATGGGAAAAGTTAAAGGATTAGCTGAAAAACGGAAGAAATAACAATTGGTAATTTTGTATTGGAATCGCCATTTTTGACGCGGAGAGTCAAACTATTTCAGGTGATACGAAGTTCACCGGGTCAGCTAGTATATAATATTATTATCTGTCTTGCTTCTCTTCACTATTCCTTCGAAGTTTGGTTGAATTAAAAATAAATGGTGCCAGCGATTGTCTTCTTCGTGATGCAGGCTTCCAAACGAAAGTCAAAAACTAGCCATGAGTACTTATATTGAGCCATAACTAGTTATATACGCGATAACTTTAAGTTCAAGAAAAAGTACTTACTATATTTTGCATGTGAATAAATTATTAGTCTGGTTAATAAAGAAGTCACGTCGATAGTTTCAAATTGCCGATAGGTAGCCGTGGAGTAATAAAAGTTTATGCAAAAAGAAAACTCAAAAGTTGCAAGACCACCTTGAGGGGCCTGAGTGTGTTTTTTAAAAACATTTACACACCATCAAGCCTTTTGAACTGCACTTGCGTCGGCCTCTAAATGTCATTCCAAAGCCTAAACACAAAGGTCTCGCTGTAATTTATGGGGATCGTGGCAAATTGCCGATAAGTGATGCGAAAGCTTGTTTGTCGTAAAGAAGGCATTTAAAAGTAGCCGCTTACGCTGCAGATAAGCGTGGTGCTCCGTGGGTGTCAGTGTTAATGTAAACTCGCTGCCCGCCCGTCGCTTGAAATTGAGTATGGTGCAAGTTCTTGAGAGAACGGAATTTGTTACTACGAGTAAAAAATCTGCTTACCGTCCCATCGCACTAACCAAGTGAGCCATCAAGCAGTACCATCGATACAAAGTTACTTATCTCATTTATTGTTATCTAATTAACTTTAGCAATGTGCCATGAGTGTCAGTAGCTTGCATGGCTTTAGAAAAAACAACACACCATTTTATCTGACAAACGATTAAACACATTAAGGGTGGTATTCTAGAACGCTACTTAAACTCAGTTCAAACTAGAACGCTACTTAAACAGTGTTTAAACTCAGTTCAAACCAGAACGCGACTTGAACTCTGTTTAAACTCAGTTTAATTAGAGTTTAGTAGTGTCGACTGTCGATAAAACAGTGCATATTTTGATTTGAATATCCCTCCCTTTATATCAAAACATGCACTGTTTTATCGACAGTCTGAACTCTGTTTAAACTCAGTTTAAGTATCGTTCTAGAATACCACCCTTAGTTTTAATTCAGCTCGTAATCTGTATAGTATTGTAATCGCAAATTTTCTTCTTCTTCTGAATTTATTCGTCGCTGGTCGCTATGCCTTTTAATTATTATTGTCGGCTAACTCCTGAATAAAAGTACTCGTAACCTATTTATTGTGAGTAAAATGATCTCCCAAGTTTGATAAGGCCACTACATCTACCTATTATAGTATTGTAATGTAATAGGTTCTGTGTGGTTTACTAATTTTAGGGGTCGTATTTCGCACTTGTATACTAAAAATTATCTTTCTTTCACCAATACCACAAAAGACGATGTCATTACATCATCGTATTTGAGAAGCTTTGCTCTAGAGTCGAGATAAATGACCACAACCCTCAGTCATGAGGATACCGATTCAAGAAGGAGGATACTGACTTAAGGCCCCGTATAAGGCTAACTAGCGCCACCAATGTTGAAAAAATCATATCTTCCTTTGGAAGAAGTTTCTGGAAAAATCCTAAGATGAGCCTATGCGCCATGCTTTTCTAGATTTTTAAGTGTAGATACCCTCTTCGAAATTTACTTTTAAGCTAAAAAATTTTCGATAACCGCCAAAAACGGCCGTTTTTGGCGGTTATCGAAATTTTTTTAGCTTAAGACTAGAAATTGAGTTGGGTACCCACACTTAAAAATCTAGAAAAGCATGGCGCATGAGCTCATCTTAGGATTTTGTCAGAAACTTCTTCTGAAGCGAGATATGATTTTTTCAACATTGGTGGCGCTAGTTAGCCTTATACGGACCCTTAAGGTAGCAGGTGCCTGACCCGCCTTTCTCTAGCACTTGCGGCACACAACAATAAATAAAGGGCACAATGCACCCGCCATGTTGTCCAAACAAGTTAATTAGCCAGACGGAGGCTTTTGTGCGACTGTGACAATGAATGCGAGATGTGACAATGATAGCGATGACAGTGTTTAACACCACATAGCAGGGCAGGGGGCGGACGGAATCATTTAACACGCTGTTGAAACTGCCCGTTTTCGTTTATCAAGCGGCGTTTATGAAGCGATTTTTTAAAGACGCTTCATTTGCGATTTTTTTCCCTGCAGAAAGATTTAGTAGGTGCATCTCTACGTATAAAATGGCTGATAGTTTCACAAGAGCTTAGGGCTGCATGATCAATAAAATTATAGAGAAATAACACAGATCTGGCAAAAATCAAGTAAATCAATTATTTTATGTTGATTTAACGGTTTCACTTACCAGTAAATCAATAGAAAATGTAAATTTTAAGCTATTGCTGTGTTGCTCTGAAAACGCAACAATGAGGAAAACAAAATGGAGGCAATACTTAGTAGAAAAGTACGAAGGAGAAACAAAGTGTATTATGATAATGAAATAAAGTGGACTATATCAAAAACGTATTCGGCGCGCAATAGGAGACGTTTCGCGAATAAACCTCGAAAACAAGTTGGGGGTGGCCGCGGAGAGTAAACTGATAAATAAATTCTAATTACGCCCGCCGCGGCGGTGGCCGGAAAAATGAGAGCTAAATAGGGCAGAGAAATGGGAAGCTACCTAATTGTAAATTAAAAAGTTCGCCGAGTTACGACACCACAGTCCACAATGACACCCCGACGGTGCGCCCGGTGTGAGGCGGTGGGGCTGACCCCCCATTACCTCCCCAACCCCCCAGACGGGGGGGTGGGTTACGGTGTAGACACCCGTGGCAAGCGTTTGACATTTTGTTTTAAATATTGTCCGCGCGAATACATTCACGTGGCTTACACTTTTTTGGGCGTCCTTTTTTTGGGACGCCTTCGCTTTTTTTTGTAATGCCCTAGAGGGGTTTTTGGTTTGAAATGAGCAAAATATTTTGCTTTATATTTTCTCTTACCTTTGTACAAAAATACGTATAAAAATATGCGGTCTTCTAGAAACTTGAAATAAGACGAAGAAGAAGTTTCAAGTTTGAAGATTTTTAATAAAATTGCACACTTTCTCATTTGATAAGACTGACTACGATCATCTTAAAAACATACATTTTGCTTAATTGTGTAATCTGTAAAAAATATTAGAAACATTACTATAAAAATAAACAAAATATTAACGAACAATCCAATAAATAAACCATTCCAATATCTAATTGCATTCGGTCACACGCCCAAGCACTGTTTTAATTATTATCATGCCACAGATTATAGGCGGCGTATTGACGCATCTTCAAACGGGATACGAAAGTTCAATCATTGTGTAGCTTACCACGACCACAGCCTGGGAAACCCATCAGGCAGTCGTTTTTAAGCCGTACCTGCTCTACCAAACATTATAGGACGAATTCCGTTTGTCTTCAGGCTGTGGTTGTTTAGGTAAGTTAAGCACTGTCATGTCAAGGCCATCGACTTTCCTCCGACATTCCGTTCCCGCCGCCCACATGGGGATATCTCACGTGCGTTACGTAACATCGTGTTTCATTTCGTTACGATTGATATTGGGAATCAGGAGAAGAGAAAGACCTTTGCTCGCGTATCTATTGTACCTATAATCTCAGTTATGAGAGTGTGTCACATAAACGTAATAGTACGAAACTAGTTACATTACAATAAGCACAGAGTTTGATGAAGTTACGCAATCAGCGGATTACGCTGCTGGTGTGACTTCAAATCGCGTAATCTTAATTTGAATTTTAGGAAATAAGGAAAGAAAAAACATAATACTTAAAGCGAAGATAATTTCCAAATCACATTCCATTTTCAAAATCAATCTAATCGAATAAAATAAGGAAGAATAAAAACCGGGAGACAATTATTTCTAACGGGATTTGTCTCGATGCGGCGACTTCACACCCTCTGTCAGACCAGCTTTGTTTTACAGACGTTCTTACCTTTGCGGTCATTTCCTTAGAGTTTATATTGCCTTGGCTTAGTGTAGAGATTACTTGGCTGATGTGTATGGTCCCTGCCAACCCCAAGGACCGCGGACCGAGAATGACGCCTGAGGCGGGGCCAACGTTGCCACTTCGGTGAAATTATTTAACCCAAGTAACGAATGTGATAACATTTTGGAGACAAATTGTATTTTTTCTTTCTTCTGATTCTGGCTTTACAGACTGTCTGAGTTATTAATTACAATAGCAAATATTATTATTATCTTGAGACTATTTCCACTCGTTATTATCCTCGTGTTAACTCAAGTGTTTTCCATAATGAGAAAAGTGTTATTGAAGAAAAGTTATAAGTAGAAGAAAGGAAAGTTATTATGAATAGTAAATATTGTTCATGTCAGTAAGAAAATCTTTGCTATTAAAGTGACGGGGTGTTAAAGCCCCTATCTGCCATCCATTATTTAACTTTAACCCATCCAACGAACACTTAACTTTCACGAAAACCCCCTCAATAAATGCAGTCTGAAAACACTCCAGTCACTTATAATTCGAGATTCATAGGAGCGGCTTATTCTCATAAAAAGTTGTTCCCTCGAAATGTAGTAATTTCGCAGTCGGGGGTTCGCCTCCCGACACCCTGCCCCGTCCTTCCCGGGCCCCCGTCTCACCCCCCCTGGCTCCTACAATCCACTCTGGCTGTCCTTTTAACGTTAGAGATATTGTCTCTTAGTTCTGTATTTACCACAGTACACGCGAAATGTTCAGAGTCAATTTGCTATTGATATGGGGGGTTGGTTAATAAGTGTTTGCTTCTGGTCGGCTTGGATTTAATTGACGTTTGTCCTATTGGCAACCCCGGAATCAGGGCTGTAGCAACCTCTGTCGCACGTATAGGAAACCATTTGGGTCATCTCTAGGTCATGCTATGGATCCCGGATTGCGACAGCATATTTTTTTAAATACAACATTCAGCTATGGTCGGGTAGTTCCTTTATAAAAATTCCGCTTTATAGTTTACGAGGATGATCACCTATGATCCTTTATGGCTTATGGATGTCACTAAAACTCTCATTTTCGACAATGTATATATTTTTTTTTCAACCAAAATAATTTAAACGCAGGTAAAGCAAAAGCAACCTTAAATTAATTGACAGAAAAAAAACACAGACATGAGTCACATAAATCTCCAACGCGAGATGCGTAGGATTAAAATAAAGTTTGACTTGACTGAAGGTCGTGATACTATTACCCTTAGAGTTCAATGTTTCGTTTATACTCCAGACGATATTGAATTCATATACATACAAGTACACCTAGAGTTCACATGCTGCGTTTTATAAAGCACACCATTCGTCAATAAAATATATAAATACGACGTCTTACGTAAGTAACGGATTGAAAATGTGTCTCTACAGTTTATTTATTTATTAGAACTTAGAATTTTTACTAGTACTTATATAGGGATACTTTCGCCTGGCATTGTATCGAAACTATTTAAAAAAAAAGATGTTGATGCAGATGCACTGATAGATGTAGTGAAGTATTATTTATCCTTTTCATACATCCCTAAATATCATTGTAATAACATACTCAACACATCGTCCAAACGAAATAACATCAGACATAAAAACCACAATCACAATCCAAAACAAAATATCATTATCCAAAACCAATAAACCTTTTAAATAATACCGAGCAACCGCGGCAGTCACAGAATGAAAATCTCCAAACGTTAACTTTTTAAAACCCAACACCCGGTAATACGTTATTGATATTTTGTGAACGGCCTGGATAATAATATTTGTATGCCCTTTCGCCAATAACCTGGACCTGCCACCCCTCCTTTTGGTGGGCCAGTTTAAGGCCACTGAGGGGTGAGGAATAGATTTTTGAGAGGCCAAATTATGTTGGTTGATGCATAGTGGCATTCACAATGGATTGAGAGGCAGGGTCGCGTCACAATGAGCCCTGCCGGGTAATTGTTAAACTGAACGGGGGTTGAGCAGAGCGGTCTGTCAACGAGAACCGTTTCACCCATAGATTAAGTAAACAGAGTGTTGCAGAGTTGATTGATTTCGGTGCTCTGCGGGACTTTCTGACCTACTTAAGTTGACTTTTGGGAGTTTTCTTTAAGGTTTCAGACAATTTAGAGCGCTACGCTTAAGTAAGTACTCGATTAAAGAATCAATGACATCTATAAATTGTCACATCGCAACGATATTTGCTGACAAGGGATATTATTTACAATCCCGTGGAGTGGTTGACGGTTTTGTAATTTTTTTTTTTTTAATTAACAATATCAACAGATAGGTAAGCGTTTTATATACCAGACAAGTTAAACACTGTTTTTAAAAGTGTTAAGTAATTGTTATTCCCGCGTTATTAACGCAACTATCAAGATAAGACGGAAATAATCATAAACAATAAGCGAATGGGTTGTTAAAACTCCAAACAATAGGCAACCCTTTACCGAGCTTGTTCTAATAAACTTCATCGCAACCTTTGAAAGCGTGAATGAAGGTAAGTATCCAGATACCGATCTGGCAGCCGCGCAACAATATATTCCATCCCTTATTAATTATTTTATTGTACGCATAAAGGATGCCGTAATCGTCAGAATAATAATATCATCGCAGCACGTTTAAGAACCCTAAGTAGCGACAACACAGGCGTAAAAATTACACAGGGCTATAACAATACGTTTGTGTGTATAGCATTAGAATCGACTGGGTCACCAATACAGACGCAGACGGGGTAGTCAGTGGGGTGCCGGGAGTTGGCGGGTTTGGGGTAGCCGCACACATGGAAGGCTAGGGTTGCCAACAGATGGTCACGCACACAAGCGCAAGGCGAAAGGGAAAGCTACACCGTGTAAACAAATCGCGAAAGCGATTGCTGTCCCGTTTATCCGCGTGTGTGTCGCTGTGTGCTGTCAGCGTGAACTGATATAGATTGTTCTGTGAAATTGCCAGGTAATAGGCTCGGCGCTGTAGTATTACACCTACCCACTTATTCGGTGGGCTTAGTTGCCAATGCTTGTGCATTAGCGAATTTGATTTTGTATGTCATGTGGCTGCGAGAATTTTGCATTTGGGTATCGATTTTGCATAAGCTGTTCACAACAAAGCGGTTGCAAGTCCCTATTCTGAATTATATTTACCCTTCGATCAAGGATTTAGTTCGGTGTATTTACCTTATTATCCGGGCTTACAAGTAGCGTATAAATTAAGTAACGAGCGTAATTAAAATTACTGATTCCAGTAATAATTTCCAGTCAAAACACAGCTAAGCCAAAAAAGCCCTGCTCGCCAACGAAAAAAAAGAAATGACTTTTGTTGAACATGACATGACTTCAAATGAAGACAGTGGAAAGGTCGAATCGTCGAGCGATGGCGTGACGCCGGAGATTAGAATTGATCCAAGGACCGAGTCAGTCTCGACACCTATTTGTGTATACGTTATTGCCGTCTGAGCTACGCCACCCGATTCACCCCTGAGAGCGGCGCGCGCCTTTTAGTGATGGATCGAGGGCGCCGAGATTGAGGTTATCGATGTCGATAGAGCAAAAAACAGTGATCATAGTGATGGGAAACACCTCGGGAGAACAGCAACACGTGCCGTTTTTTAAAAGCTGATGAAGTATTCGAGATATAGATGAAAATTAAGTAGATACACATTGAAGTTGCAGTTTCCTAATTGTTTGCTAAAATGTATAAATGATAATTTAAATGTTGTAAAAAAAAGGCCAAACCATCACAAATAGAAAGACAATAAAACAAACTATGATCTGAAATGCTTGATTAGAAGTACGATTCAGAAGAAAATAAACAAATAAAAAATAATCTACTTAAATAGAAGCGACTCATTTATGAAAAAGTTAATAAAAATGAAGTACTCGTAATCAGGAAGAAAATAAAACCGATGACATAAAAAAGAAACACAAAATTATGAAAAGTGAAAACAATACGGGCCGGCAACAGGCTGGCGAATTATGTCTATGGTAATATTAATTCCGATTCACCCCAAAGTTTATCACAAGTCGTCAAAAAGGGACAGTGCTGCCTGTCATTTAGTGCAATGAAGAGAGAAGGAAAACAACTAAATGAGGGGGTGTCGTCGTAAGTAATATCTACAATTTCACCGACAAGGTCTTTCTCAGCCACAACAGCCAACAAACAAATTCCAATCTTATCTTCGTAGAACTTGAGCCTAATTTGAGTTACCCTTGCTTGTGGGAGCCGATGTTGTTTCAGGGGTAGGGGAAACGGATTATAGGAAGAGTGTCGGAAGTTTTCACCGTATTTAACGGTGGCTACACCAGTTTTTCTATTTGCACACTTTGATTTTATTACTTTCTTACTTTTATCTGGGGCGGTTAGACAGGCTACACTTACACCCACCACATCAACACCTAGTGCTGCACTTGCACTTTTTAAAGCTGCGAAAATAAAAACAGTAGATCAATCATATTAAAAAAAAACTGGTACATTTTACTTAAAGTAGTTATACATAAAACTACTCGAAAAAGCAAAACAAGTGATGAAAAAGAAATAGGCATACTCGTAAGCACGCAATTAATGCAGTGTTGTAAAAAACGGTTTATGAAATAAATATTTTAGGAAAACTCCGCACGTATCAACGTCCGAAGGATCTGGGCATATCATATGAAGCTCTCGCAGCACTGCTGCATCTTAGTGTGAATTTTATTAATATTTTGGGATGGTTTAAATTTCAATCCTCGCATTATCTCCGTTCAATTAGTGCTGACATTCCCAAAGTATATGTATAAGTACGTACAATATTTTGGGAAGGTCAACACTAATAATTGTATCTTCTTTAACTTTATACCTTATCTTAGATTTTATTCTGTTTCTTTTGTTTCTACACCAAATATATCAAAATAAAAATAAAATAAAGCCACTTCATTTACCCAGCTCATGGTGAGCTCATATCCTACTGAACTCATTATATAAAATATGGACAATAGATGAAAAAGGATCGGGTTTGAAAAAAATCTTGAGCATTTTCTTCTCTAGATTTTCACCAACTTGATACCGAGGAAATAAGAGGGGAGCCTCCTTCGCCTGACGGTGGCTAATCATAATCGAATCTTTCGAATCGAATTGAGACGATCCATCAAGACGCAGTGCTCTTTGACAGCTTAAAAAAAAGAGTGGAATTAGGTTTTTAAATTATAATTTTGGAAAATCGTCCCCTGATTGTTTATTTAAAAATTCTTGATTACAGTTAATTGGTACGGCCGGCCAACAATATTATCACGACAACTATAAGTACTCTATAGGTGCATAACCAAACGGATAGAATTTGGAGGCAGGCAGACAGCAGTCGCTTAGTAATGTTACGAAGAAAAAAAAAAAAAAAAAACTGTCTCTACCTAACGCATACATGGAATTTATTGTTGATACCGTATTTTTAACTTACCTATTCCACTTATTGTGAAAGTGCTATGAATTCTAACTTTTTGCTTATTCAAATATCTCTACATACTCGTGGTATTTATTATAAACTAAAAACTTGCTACAAACAGTTCCGAAAGTCAACGACTTTTTATTCTAGTTATTTTCGTATAGGTAAATGACATCCGACCATGATAAATTGACCTGCGATGTCATACATCTAGCTTGAACTGCAAAGTACCAACATAATTGTTTAGGTATCAGGAGTAGAGAGTTGTTTGTATTCAAATGAGGTTACTCAACGGCACGAAACTGTATGACTCTTCATTGATATCGATCATCGATTGGGATCAATGTGTAGTTATAATCGAGGTTGAACCTTAAAGTAAAAACAACACGTACTTTCTCACTTGAGTCTACTTATAGTAATTTCTTCAATTATTTTAATCTAATAAAATTACTCTCAAATTACCAAATGTAAATGTAACTACCTACGCTATGTTTCTTTACTGCACAACTGGCACCCACATTTTTTTGTATTTTATGTTAATTTTCCAGAGTGCTGAAACAAAAGGTTCTGAGACCTGAGCCACCTCAGTTATTCCAGCCAGGATTATGACGCCTTCTTCTTGTTATCCGCCCTAAACATCGAGACTCAACCAAATTAAAAACACAGATGCATTGCATTGACAATGCACATAACATTTATTAAATTTAAAATCTAAATAAAATTATCATCACTTGTTTTCCGAATTTAAAATCCACTCAGTTGTTCTTGTAACCACAAACTATACTCTGAGACTCTAGTGTAAACTCCAGGGTATGACACATCAGCGCAGCCTTCACCCCAAGAAACAATACCAATCAAAGTCGAGTTCATCACTAAAGGGCCACCAGAATCACCTTGGCAAGCATCTCGTGAAGGGTTTGAAGCATTGGCGCAGATCATACCAGAAGTGACAGAACCGATACCGATGTAGGATCGTGAACAAACATCTTGAGCGACTACAGTGACATGCGCTGCCCGGAGAACTGACGATCTGGCGCCTTCATACTGAAAAAGAAGAAATTATGGCATCTAAGCAAAATAAAATGTCTCTGGATAGCACTGTTACAAGTAATGTAGACAGCGCTTGGACTTAATAAGGTCATACGAGAGCAGGAACTACAAATTACCCCAAACATTGATTATGATAGCGACATTAATTGAACGAGCGAGCGAAGCGAGCGAAGTTCTCCGAGTCTACTGGAACAATCCGGCGTTTGTATGTATGTATGAATGTATGTATGTATGTACGAAATTTGGTAGGCGGGTAAATAAGGTAAAGAGAATTTTTAAGTTCGAACATGAGCCAAATCGGTCGAGGGGTTGCTGAGATATGGGGTCGCGAGTTCAAAGTTCGGGGCGAACCACTAGTAATTAAACGAGTGAGCGAAGCGAGCAAAGTTCTTCGAGTCTACTGGAACAATCCGGCGTTTGTATGTTTGTATGTATATATGTATGAATGTTCGTTCGACGATAACTTGAGTAAATTAAGTCGGATCGTTATGAAATTTGGTAGGCGGGTAAATTAAATTAAAATAATTTTTAAGTTCGAACATGAGCCAAATCGGTCGAGGAGTTGCCGAGATATGAGGTTGTTAAGTTTATATGGGGTCGCGAGTTCACAGTTCGGGGCAAACCACTAGTATTATCAAGTTTTGAGTTTTATCACAATAACGTAATTTTCTGAAACTGTCATTCATGCTAGAACTTTTAGACGATGTTGTGTCATTTAATTGTCACACACTTATACAATTATTCATACTTTACTTACCGCTATAATTCCATATCCAGAAACAATAGCATTTGATCCTTCAGGAATCACCATATTAGGTTCAGGAATATTGATAGGTCTGACACAAAGGCCGAATGAAATAGTCGATTTAGTAACTATCACTGCAATATCGTTCTCAAGGGTTGGGGGAGAATATTCACTATGCACGATAACCTTCTTGACGTCATGGTTGGTTCCGCCTTCTAGACGATATGATGTGCCAACAATGATACGATAACTAGATGGGGTAGGATCTCTGAAATATAAAAACAATATGTTAAGAGGCCCCTTCAGGACCGTGGGAGCTCAGTGACGGCCAAGCGCGTGAAACACTGTTTTCTATAGCTGTTTCACCCAGAGCGAGACGGGGCGCAGGAAAAGTGAGAGGCAATGCGCCTGTATGAGTCTACGTGTGTTCGTGTCCTTTCGCGAGTATGTTGTTGTAGTTGTAATGTAATAGATCTATTTTCCCAAAATTTTTCGTAGTTCCGATGCCATTTCTACATTTCATTAACTATTTTAAAAAAACAATTTTTTTACAAGTACAATACCTTATTGATGTTCCTAAGGTAGTTAGACTCCAATTATAGACAGTGTAATAATGTAAGTAAATAACAGCTGAAAGTAACCCCTTTTTCGGCGCAAAAAACGCATCGCTCTAATTTCTTTCAGGCTATTTTTTATTATACAAAACTATTTACAAACCTCGGTATTGTTCATCTACTGATATAAACCAAGTTTCAGCAAAATCCAGCCTGTAGTTTAGAAATTAAACTGGAACTACGTTTGTATGGGAAAATCATGCTTCTGCACCCTCAGTTAGATATGGAACAAAACAAAAACACCTTAGGCCTTTGCATGTGATAAGAGGATTCATATTCCGTCCCGTCGCACAGTCACTCATACTAGATGGGTGAAGTGACCACTTGGACATGCTTAGTATGGAGTAAGCTTGCCCTCCCATATAATTTTCTTAGGTCTCACATCGTGAGGAAACTATTAGATTGATTGGCTCCACACATATTGACATAGTCTTTCCTGAAGGGTTTAAGAAGTAACACAAAGATTTAAGAAAATTACCAAAATAGTAATAACTTACTGATTAACACAATGGGCAGCAGTCAGCACCGCTCTACTTCTAACTACAACCGCTCCACATTTATGAGTCCAGCCAAGTAATACCCTTTGGCGCAATATAGCTTGGTAAGGTATCTGTTCAATTTCTAATTCAAACCCGTTCACTATACGGGGGGTTCCATCTGATATTTCTGACGCAGCAATCAATGACGCTGGAAAAATAGAGAAATTAATATAGTTTCAATGTATTTTTTTATTAACCATTATAAATACACAATAAAAATAAGTAGAACCCACATAGGTAACACACAAACACTTCATGAAGCTAAAGCTCGCGATAAAATTTGCTACACCGGATCTGATTTTGTTTTGTCACGATCTAGAGTTCTATAACAGTCTTTTTCGCTGCATCGTGCACCGCCAGCAAGGCATAAAAACAAAGCTTTCTGATGCGTAACAAATACTCACCGAACAAAAACACCACCAAAACACTTATGACTGACTTCATTTTGTGAGATTTTGTCAACAACTAATAACTAACAAGTTCAAATATATTGAAAGTGTTGCTGATAGTACTATCTTTATCTCAGTCAAGATCAAATAGATATCATCAAACGCTTCACCTTGTTCCACTCAAAATCCCGTAAGACATCTGTACTCTATCTGATACTATGACAATTTCAACTTTGTCAAAATAACGGTACCTAAGTATGTATATTGTATTAATAATATGTTTAGTAATGTCGTGTTCTTGTTGTTAAATTGGCTTTGGTTGTGCAAAATCGTGCTGACTTTTATTTCATCCTGCCAGCATGACGATAAATAATTCATATTTATCTTGACATGTAAATTCCTAAAAACTGGAATGGGGAATACCTTTATATGTGCTTACAATTTACCTTATCATATCTCCTCTTGCAGCCTAGTTTCTATCTCGAGTGACTGAATTGAATATCTTAACATGAAAAGTTTACAAAACCATTCATTATGAGCAAATCATTTTTACTCCGTGAGAAGTTGTTAATAAAGCTTTAATACATAATTACTGCCAAAGTGCCAACTTACGTTTTTACATCATAGTGATTAAGACATAAATTACTTGCCTAATAAAAGTAAATGCCCAGTAAAAATGCGAAATAAATGAGAAAATCTTTAAGACTGCACGCTTTTGCCTTAAAAAATGTCAATAAACATAAATTTCCTGAAAACCTTAAAAAAACACTAAATAAAAGGTGAACTTGTCTTTTTGTTTCAGACTTTTAACGACAGGGAAATTCCGAGTTCAACATTTCCAATACCCAGTGATACGATAACACGCCCAATGACAACTCGAATTACATTCTACTTGCTTTTTGCTACATAACAGTGATAAATAAGACAGTAGTTATAATTTTTTAATAATATTAAAGTTGATTGTAAATGCGAAATAGTAATTTTGGTGCAAACTCAAAAGGAACAAATTACTTTTAATTGCCTTTAAAACACTGCCACTCGTTTGTTGACAGGATTTTTTATCGAGCAATCAACTTTTAATGCCCGCATCGCAATTTATGAAACCATCAAAATGTGAGTAAACCCTGTCATGACTTTCATCCGAAGCATTTTAATTTCCAATAATTGATCTTTAAATGGAGTCAAACCATCAATACTTTCGATTGTCTTTCTCAACACTTCTACACTATTTTTTAACAAGAAACCTTTTAACATTCATTTGATTTTATATCTACAAATTAATCGTCGTGTTATTCATTATAAAATTACCTTCTTAATATCGAACTTAACGGTATCGTCTTAAAGCCTGTTAATCCAGAGTGGATAGTCTCCATTAAATCAATAGAAAGTACCGTGCGTCCACGCCGCCTACGTTCCCTGGCTTCTTCCTACATTCCGATGGGAGCCAAAGACCTCTTCACATATTGGAACTCGGGTTCATTAAGTGACATTATATTTCTCCGTTCATTCACTAATAGTTTGTGTGATCTTTCGGTTTATTTAGTTAATTGGCCAAAACATTTTATTAATTAGGAATTATATGTATGAATGATTAGGTATTTTTTAAATATCATACTCATTTTTACCCCGTAGGGTGCCAAACGAGACAGTACTGCTCTGCCTACGCTGTCTGGCTGTCTGTCCGTCTGTCCGTCGTAACTTTAAAGAGGTAGCCAGTTAAAATTGTATGGGGGTACGGAACCCTCAGTGCGCGAGTCCCACTCACAATGGGCCGATTTTAAAGGGTTTTTTTGATTATCTTAAGATCTTTGTCATGCATGACTAACTTATTTTACCGTTGATGTCACTTCAACTTCAACATTTCTTCCTGGTCTACACATATAGGGTCAATTTGACAGACCGTGTAAATTTTTAGGCAGCTGTCGTTCATTTTGTGCTAACATCTCAATCGCATCTAAAAAATGGGCAAAACCAAAGTTGCAGTTTAGTAATGAAGGATTGCGCAGTGCATTTGGCGCGTTGCATCGGCGGCGGCGCGCGCGCAGCGGTACGTCCTCTCACGCGCACTCACGGCCGTTCAACCGTGAAGGACGGATATCGCTCCATGTTTTGATTTGACGGCCGACTTCTAACCGCTGACTGGTGGTTGGTCCAAGGGTCAAGCTGTCAGCGATATTTTAAGGTTAGGTTGGTCTTTTAAATGCAATAAAAATGTTTTTCATCTCCCATGCTCGGAAAGTTTGCTGTTACTAGCAACTTACAACCGTGTAAAACCCGAATTTAACCAATCTGTATTTTGGTGCACTTCGAAATTTGAATGCCCTTTTTCTGCATGCCCCATGGTGTATAAAAAGAAAAAACACTGGCCGTTTCACTAGATGCCACATAAGTTCATAAAAGCTTCAGAAAGAAGAGCCTCGTTTAGACGCGACTCTCCACGAAAGTGCCCATTTTCTATACAAAACTGTGAATGCAAATGAGGCATAGTCATCTAAAGTCACGGAATAGAACATTCATAAACGTGGTTTCTTCTTACAGTCTTTTTAATATTTTGTCCACTATATTTATTTTTAATAATAGTAAATTAAAAAAATGCTCCGCTTCTGTTTTATAAAATAGATAATTATGGGTTGGTTTGTTACCTACATAATTTTTTTCAAACGATATAGGTAATTGAATTTATTTTTTATCTCTAGAAATTTTAAATTTATATGGTAAAAGATCAGAATGCACCCGAAAAAAAAAACATTCTTTTATTTACATTGTTTTTGTGTCTGGATAAATAAACTTCAGGAAATTATTAATAAAACGAATGGTTTTAATACCAACGAAGCTGAAAACTTTAGTGCGGCAGCCGTAACTACACTCACCTGTTTTGCTTGTAAGTACTATAGAGTGTTGTCTATAGAGTTTTTCCAGCATGGCTAACAAAGTCATTCTTTGCTTCTGTGAGATGAAAAGTTTTGTGTTTCGCACGAATGCAATTTTTCGCACGAATGCAATATTATTTGCGTTTCGTGCTTCTGAATACCTCGCTAGACTCAGGTTTCTTTTTTTGAACCACTCGCTACACTCGTGGCTCAATTTTAGAAACCTTCGCTAGCTCGGTATTCAATACAAGCACTCGCCGCAAACAATAATTTTGCATTCTTGCATAACAAATAACTATTGTTATAACTAAGACTAACAGTACAATGTAAGAACAGGTAAGAAAAGTAAAAAATCCAATGAGAACCATTTCTGAATTCATGATGATGATATTATACCGTAATCCCTTAATCAGGGCCCTACATTTTTTGAGGACTTCCTCGACAACTTCAAGGTTCTTCCAGCAGAGTCCAGTTTTTGTCACCTCTTTCTCAACTGAGCGCTTCCACGAGGGCGGCCCAGCAGTCTCTTGCCATTATGCATTAGCTTGCACGGCAGTCCTTACTTAGACAGGTGAAGCTATAAATTTAGGTTTCAGGATTTCCATTATCACTACCATCTATGTGTCGCTATTGTCATATTATGAATCTTAAATTACTATAAATACCACTGGTAGAGAATCGCCTTGCTGATTATTCATTCTGTACGTTTGCAAGTGATATTTTAACTAGAGTGTGTAACTTGCACCTCATTTAAATCACAGACTTCACTGCAGGTATCAGATGTCCGACAACTCTGTTGAAACTAAGTATATTTGTTGTGACATTCATTGACAGTAATTTGCAATTTACAATTCTACAGCCTGTAAAATGTGTTATTAGTTATTAAAACCTATCCATCATCGACGCCTTTGAGTCGATTATGAGCTTTGCTCCACTTGAAATAAGAACCGGTTCGCTATTTAAGTTTTCTGATAATTTGGAAGATTATGCGTTGGCATTTCCCATCATGTCGGAACGTTTCATTACTTTAGCTTGATATTCATCACATGTACTGTCATTGGAATTCAATGAAGATGTCATGACATTAATGTAACAACGCAATTAATTGGTACCTACTTGACCAATTAGTTTGATGGTCAATTTGTCCTCAATACGCCATGTTAGCAGTCTGTTCGGGAAACCTATTAAACAACGTGGTTTTATTATGAAATCCTGATACAGTTTGCCAGATGTTAGTTTGGGTGAACGAATAAAAGTCAAGGAGGGAATTCGTTAAAATGGATTTACACGCCGTGGTAAATTAAGATGTCTTGCAGTTTTTATTCTTAACCTAAACTAAATATCTAGCGCGTTCTTTGATTTGTAATCAACACAATATTGATTTATAACGGTAAGTTTTTTTTTTTTTTTCATTAATTCTTCATAAATTATATCGGGGGACTAGCCTGGCGTAATTTGGGACCATGTCTATAAACATTCCAATCCTGTATTTGAATCAATGTATAGTACGATACAAGTCACAGACGTTTGCTATACCGAATTGGTAAAATTACATTGATACCTACTTACATATAAGAACACCATTGTCAAACCACATGCAATTTATGGCAATAAAATTAAATTGAAATTTAAGTATGAAGAAATTAAGCTAGTTGATATTTAGATATTTAATAGCGGATGCCAGGCAAAAGACAAACAACGCAACGGGACGTGGAGCTGCATACAGAACGAAAAGTGCATCGATAAACCAATTACTTCAATTCATACTCGATGTCAGTTTCGCTGCATGAAAGAATGCACGTGTGAGAATGTGCGGGCGATGTCTCCCCATATTCTCACGCAATGTTAATAGCGGATATAAGATGGATTAGCACTGATTGGCGAGGTAAAAGTGATTTTATTGAATGTCAGCCAACGATGGCAAAATATAATAATAATTATGAACTATAATAATAGTTCATAATTATATTTTGATAATTTTAATGCAACATATCAATGTCTAAATCTATCTAAACCGCGAACCTTTAGTGGTTTTAAAGCCGAAGGTATTTTCTTGCTCTGGAGATTCGGAGCCAAATTCAAATGCTCGAAAAAAAGATTCGCTTCTCGAAGTGATTTTTTTTTAGTGTTGGAATTTGGCTCAGACATTCAGTCACCAGTGCAACAAAATACCTTCAGCTTAAAACCACTAAAAGCGTAAACGGTGTATTTCCAAATACCATTGTTAGTAATGCTTGTTTTTTCAAATTTAAAAGTCAAAATATACCAAGATAAAATAACCAAATGATAGCGATAAAGGAGCGAATTGCTTTATTAAACGATAATTATATGGTAATTGGTGAAGATAAATACATAATTAAAATTAATACTAATTTAGATAAAGATTTTGGCCAGATCGCCACCGTCGCTCGGTAGGGTGCGTGCGGTAAATATGTGTCTATTATTATCATCTTAAGAAAATATTTTTCGCACTAAATTGAAGATTTAACTTCAACGCAACCATTAAATACTTTCCTCTATATCTACTAATGACCGACCACTTTAAGCGGAGCTATCTATTCTCAGCTTTGTTGCGCGTTGCTGGATGAATAATTCGAATGGAATGTAAGGCCAGGGATCTTGATAGTTGGTCACGAGTGATGCGGAAGGCGCCTGTAACGGACAATGGCCGACGATCGAGCTGGGTGCATAAAATCGAACCTTTACTGGATATTACAGTATTGAGGAGCATGTGGGTTTTAAACAACATTTTAAGGACTTTCGTAGACATTTATGTCTTCACCGGCTACCGTTTTACGTTTTTAGTCTATGGAACGTTACTTTGTATTAAACGTTCTTCACACTTTTGGTCATTATACAATGTTAGCGCATTTGCCTTTATTTGGTCATAATTTAGGTCTGATGACAATGTGGGCGCAAGATTGTTAAAAATTGTTTATTAGATGTAGATGTAACACTTTAGAAATTCTTCTCAATCAAAGTTTTCTAAACTATAGAGAAGCTACATTATCTTCTCTATATTTCTGTTCAAAGCCTCGAAGCAACCAGAACTGGTTCGAGCTAGAAAGCGTGGGAAGAATCGACTGTAACTTCTTTGTATTGACAAGCGTTAATTGTACGTAAAATATATCCAGTTTGGTTACCAATGTGTGTTGTGTGTGTTTAGACGGATCTAAAGCCTACACGAATGAGTAACGGCCTCTAGGAGTGGCTGGTACAAAATTGTTAGGTTATAGATCTAATTTAAATGAACTCAAAACGTGTTTGAAACAAGACTTTGCCTGCGGCATGGTTGGGTGCTTTTTCAATAATGTTTCGAGGTTCACCTATTATTTGACCTGTACTATTATGTAGTTAGTCAAGTTATTTTTGATTTTGTTCCACCCAATAATGTACAAGTCTCATTCTATTGCAATTTACCTACTCATATGCCCGTTTTCACCAACCACCCCTAATTTTAAAAGACCTTTTAACGAAAATTATCTGCGCCTCTGCAAGTCTAGGGGTCATGGATGAAGGACCATACGAATTCCACTCACAAGCGTTATATGTTGAGTGTGTATGATCCTTCATCAATGCCCCATAGACTTGCAGAGGTGCAAATAACTTTCGTTAAAAGGCCTTTTAAAATTAGGGGTCGTTGGTGAGAACGGGCATTAGTTCCTTATGTTCGAACTGCATATAATTAGATCCTTTGCATATAAGTGATGAGATGATTTATACAGCGTGAAGTTACCACTTGGGACACAGTTTAGATGAAGTACTGGCGCTTACTCAGCACCTATACCATCCTGATCCTGATAGCTTAGTCAGTATAATGTCTTGTCTTGTCCTTCCACCAATAAAGAACAACGAACGTGTACAAATAAACTGATAAAATAATTCACAACAAAACACCACATGACTTACACTTTAAAAATGTACCCATTAGCTTTGCGTAGGAGCTCAAACTGAGCTACTTAATGAGCCACATTGTCTTATTACTTAAAAAGGCTATACTGGTTTTTTCCCCATCAACCTCAGTTCGAGACATGCAAATAGCAACGTGGGCGGACTGTTTCCGCTATCTTGGGCAAGGAGGTTGCAAATTGTGTCGCCAACAAACAAAGATTTTTATTGTGTCCTACAAACGCAAAGACATTGAAGATGACATCAAACTACATGCATTGAAACAGAAGCTAGACCTGTATCTCAACAAATTTTAATGATTACGACAAGCAAAATTAAATAGTTCTTTGAAAATTGTATTTATTTCGCCACCAATGGTGTCGACCCCTGAAATTACCCTGCCACTTTGAGTATCACTGAAGTTCTTTTTTCAGCTTTTTATTGAAGTTATTCACTTTGTTCATCCAGGTGATTACTCCTAAGTAGAAAGCTCGTCTCCGTTTTCGTTGATTAGGACCTTAAGATACTATTATGTACCTATAGTAGAGTCTAGTATAGTATTTCTGTAGTAGTAGAGGAAAAAGCATGAAGCATCCGGAAAACACTTTTTGAAGCTAAAGTACTTTCCGTATTCCGATCACGAAAAATGACGTATATACACTGATGATTCTATGAAAATTCTATCGTCGATACCCTTCGCGCAACTGTATCATAACCTGATGATTCATTGACTTATTCATACATCATTGTCGGCAATTAGATGCAGTACTGTATTTATTAGATCAGTATCGGTTACCCTTTACGCATTGTTGACATCATGATCTTTGTGTAACGTTATTAAATTTTCCACTTTATGGCTTGCTTTAATTCTAATGGCTAGTTGTTCTACTTGAGTCATAGATATTCTGTAAATCGGAAGAATTAAGTCTACCTTTAATTATTATGTCCTAAAGCTTCGTATTCACTGCACTAAAAAAACAAACAAACAAAGGTTGTGATTTAAAATTATTGACGGAAGCGGAAATAAGTTTAAATAAGTATAGGTACCTTACTAATACTACCAGGATAAACGTATATTTAAAAGCACTGTATAAGTTAGTATTTTATTTTCACTAACTTACTTACTTCAACTGTCTGTATGAGCTTCAGCTATCAAGAGAGGCTCAAAGCCAGTGAAGCAAATAAAAAATCCAGATGAATTCACAGCCATTAGGACGCAGTTTCAATATAAAACAATACAATATTAGTTCACATCGCTAGTTTCTCACACCACTTCTTGTTATGGGCACAGAAGAGCGATATCATTTATCGCGTTGACCGCACAAATCGGGAGCACCCAGAAGCGTCACTTCAGCTACCACAGTTAAGGCTGGAAGATTGCAGCATGGCGGGAAATTCAAATGTTCACAGTTTTTTACATTTTGTAGCTAAACTGAGCTATTTTTGTTCAGCGATTTTTCGTTCGCGGCAATAACATAGTATTTTTTTCATTATTGTAAACAACAGAACAACAATAATTCAGCCGATTATGTGTTCTGGTCTACGATAAGTTTTTTGGGCAGTGCCACTGCTTCGTAGACCAGAACACATAATCCGCTGAATTATTGTTGTTCTGTTGTTTACAATAAAGAAAAGAATACTGTTTTATTGCCGCGAACGAAAAATCACTGAACAAAAATAGTTCAGTTTAGCTAGAAAATGTAAAAAAATGAGAAAATTTTGAATTTCCCGCCACGTTGCTATCGTCCACCCTTAATGTGATTTCATCAATTTTTTTTAATTCAGAGTGAACTCCGCCAAAGTATCCTCACACAAATCTTTTGCATACGTAAAAAAAATGTAGGTCACCGTTAGTAAGGAGTCTAAAAGTTAGGGTGTCTTCGACAGAACCTTAGGCTAAGCATGCTTTTTTAAAATTCAAATAAAAAAAAATGGTACCGATATATTTGTGATAATTTGTCTTGGACCTTTATGAAGAGCTGATAGATAGACAGCCTTCAAGAGAGGAATCTAACAAGAAATAAGGCGACAAGGTGACATGGTGACAATGTGTCAAGGTAGGAAAGGCATTATTGGTTAGGTGTCGATTGATGTAGCCTTTAATTAACAATAATATTATCTGTGAAGATTCGTGTCACAATTTCTTTGCGCTCTTCTATGGTCAGCCTATCTGTATCATCCAGTTCAGCGTTGACCACACTACGCGTGGGAGTCAATCACTTGTATACAAAGTCCTTATTAAGATCACCAATTACCCATATTAAAACTGCCAATACATTGCTGGCGTGGGTTTAGGAATCAAGGCCTCGCCGTGTTTGGCAAAATTACTCCTGCCTGTCTCAAGTATTAGTCAAGTGCATTTGTTACAACAATAATAAACTGTCTGTCGCTTACATATTGTATGAACTTATATGTTTCCCTGTTGTTATATCTGTCCGAAAAAATGTTTTTTCTAATACATAATTCACCCTATAACTTGAATATCTATAGAATAGCAACTGCTGTTCTATAGATCGGAACTGGACAATCCAAACATTAGGTCCTAAAAATAGTTAAGCCACGCGTTGAGAAATCGCAGGAGCGTTTTTTGCTCAAAACGCATCCAAAAAAAGATATGATTTTTTTCCATTGGCGGCGCTAGTTGTGAGACGTATTTCATCTTAACGCAAAATAAATAAATTTGATTATGGCTTGTTTTGCATAGTAACACAGAGAGCCTTCAAATAAATACAGGACGAAAATACAATAACCTTCTTTGTTTCGCTAATTTGTTTTTCAAGAAATCTAAGGTATACCTAATAGGTACACAAAAGAAATAAAGAGGCTTTTGGCCCCACATGTGTCGGTATTCGGTATGCACGGGTCCTGTATTGAGTTATGTGATGCCACAGGGTAAATAAAACAGATGTTCGAGAGTGGGTGCATGATCGTCGGAACTGCCATCCATCTCATCGTTTACAAAATAAGTACGAGTACTATACTTTCTCCGCTGGCTCAGCGACCTGGGGCCTTAGCCTGTAACACAATGGCGTATCAATGGCGTCCCAGGTAGAAGGAAAAACCGGGATTTTTTCGTTGTTCTCCTACAACCAGCGAACTAATCCTCTAGAATTAGACTCATAATATTCTTTGCTGTACTACAAAAACATTAAAAGGACCGACGCTGGACTGACAGCATTAATAAATCGTAATTAAAACCGTCAACCAGCCCATTTTGGCACCATTGCGTTACAGGCTAAGGCCCCTGAAATGAGTCCTTAGACATAAGCGATCACCACCACCAATCTCTATCCTCCTTCCAGACAGGGCAGGTCCTTGCCGACTTTATCCCTCCAGCAGTATTCGGAACAGCCGGTATTTGACCAATTATAACTAGTGGTTCGCCCCGAGCTGTGAACTCGTGACGCCATAATATAAACTTAACAACCCCATATCTCGGCAACCTCTCGACCGATTTGGCTCATGTTCGAACTTAAAAATTCTTTTAATTTCATTTACCCGCCTACCAAATTTCATAACGATCAGACCAAATTTTCTCAAGTTATTGTCGAACGAACATACAAACATACATACATACAAACGCCGGATTGTTCCAGTAGGCTCGGAGAACTTCGCTCGCTTCGGTCGCTCGTTCAATAAGCTACTCCGCGGCACGATCTTTTGACTGCCATTGGTCATTGGACTGCACTTCCCCCTGCTTTCAAGGTGACCGACCATTCAACAGAGTCGGTGGGATTTGATTTGGCGATGATGTTAGGTTGCAATCAAAGAACAAACGGAGGACCTTCTGTCTATATTAACGCGGTGGTATTGAGTTATGTTGCAGCTATATCGCGTTTCTGTCGTTTTGTGTCATTACCTGCCGCGCCGACCCACGGGATCGGCCGCCGACGCTTTGTCGCTCGGTTGTCCTTTTTGATGCGCCTGCGGGCGTCTGCGGGCGGTTTTTTTGCCGCCTTTGCTCGGGGTGGGTTTCTCGAGTTCACCTTCGTATTTATGGCCTTCGCTGTCAGTTTATTTGCTAATCAACCACACCTTAACGTTCAAAGCCTTTTTCTCTCGTATCGGAAGCATCATTACTTGATCGCAATAGGGGTCGTCATCGGGATATCCATTTACAATGCATACAACATTATAGCACCAGCAGGGCAGGTGTGAAGATGCGAGGTTGTATATTAAGAAAAAAATCATTAATGCTAGCTCCTGCAGTTCACTTAAAATAATAGTCACCGACTTTTGGTCCAGCCTAGCAGCGGCACAAACTCATTAACATTTTAGTACATAATTTTGGTGGCGGGACGATCTCGATAAATACCTGCCGGAGTGGTCTGAGGTGGCCCATGACAGAAAAGTCTGGACTGAAGTAGGGAAAAAAATGTGGTCAGGTTACTTTTTACCCGACTGCCCAAAGGAGGGTTATGTTTTCACTCAAAGTTAAGAAAAAGTTTCGTTTCGTCACCACTGCTGAATTCACACACAATGCTGTTATTCACTGATCGATTCTTCATTTTGAATTACCGCTCTACCTGTTACCTACGTTTTTAAAGCCGCCGCAAAACCGCCAGTTTGCCCCGCCGCTGAATTTGTCTTGTTGGGCAATGAGAATGATATGCAGCAACAAAGGGGTTCCGAGAAGCGCCCGTCCCGACTCGTCCGACCGTCCGTCCCTTGACTCACTCCTTGCTTAGGTGTGCTTTAATAATAACGCACGCTTCCTTTTACAGGCATTTTGGTTTGGAGACCACTTTGAGGGAGATTAGCTGGTGTTTTAGGTTAGGAGCGTTAGCATGGTATGGTAACCTAGTGGGTAGAACGTTGGAGACAGAAGTCTGAGGCTCGGGGTTCTAATCCAGCGGCCATGTATCTATTTTAGTTTATTTCAAAGTTACGTAGGTACATTTCTAAATTTCTAGTAGCAATACTAAGGAAAACTTTGTGAAGAAGCCTGCGGCTTAGCTGGCCCTGCACGTATTGACCTTGTCTTTCCTGGTAGGTTAGGCTAACTAAGTTGAGGTTAGACACCTACACTGCATTTAAGTAAGTATGGGTAAAGGAGCTACTAGACGCTGTATAAATCATCTCATTAGGTTCTAAGGTCTAAAAATCGCTACTATTTCGTTCCAGGGTAGATCAATAGAGCACATAGCACGATATCGAGTTAAATTTAGGTCTATCTTGCTTTACCCATACATCCTCTACATACGAAGTCGTATCGGACTTCTCTGGTTAAATAAATCCATTGTGTGGCACACTGGAAATAATTATCATCAACTGTCTAGTTTCTAATTTATGCTCCGCTTGCTTCCGACACAAAATGCGCTCTCATCACATCAATTGAGCTGTAGTTGGATCGCACATGATTTGCGGCGAATCTATTTGCAACGATGCATTAGGAAGGTCCATTTACATTCATTCAGCTACTAATACTGCTTGCGCTTCTGTGCTCCACATACTACAATACTGACTAAGTTTAGTTCGACTACGCTGAGATGATAATAAAGGGGCTGGGCAAGCACCTTTAAAGCAGGTAAAACGGTAGCCCTCATTCGTGATATCTGTATGATATTGTGCTTACTAACTTTACTGCCAGATGCGTTTTGCCATGCCGTCAAGCCGTGGGTAAAATGTTCACACAACTTTTATTTCTTACTTAAGTCACCCGGGCGAACTCGATTATCAAGGCATAATGTAAACGTAAACAAGTGCAGTGCAGAGCAGTAGACAGCAGAATGTAATTGAGGATTACATAGGCCCTTTACGTAACACCCACTTTCTAGCGAAGGGAGAGAGTTTTACAGATTGCCGTTTTAAATTGCCTATTTACAAGTAACCTGCGAAGCAAACAAGTAAGGCTCTAGAGTCGTAAATTAGCTGTAAATCGGCATTATAGCTGTGAGAGTAAACAATTTGATGATTTCCCTGCCTTCCGGATGATGTCAAAAGATCGTTTTGCACATTCACTTTTAAATCTACACCGTGCAGTTACACTCATGTTACTTATTTGAAAGGAGTGGCGGGAAAAGCGAAATTAAATCGTGATAACTTCGGAGAAGGGTGAGTTTTACTGCACTCATGCAGGATTATTTTTCGAAATAAGCAGAGAGTAAAGCAGGATGTTATACCTTGGTACTGGGCAATCCTACTCCATCTAAACATGGTCCCAGGCATTTTAGCGTCTGAGTGGTCACTTTACCAATATACAGGGTGTTAAAAGACCGCCAACAGAGCGGGAAACCACGTATTGTCCTCATCATAAGGAACATTTTTGCCCAAGGAACTATGCCTGGGAAATCAACGGTTTCAGAGATAATGAGGTTCAAAGTCTGACTTTTCAAAACTTTTTTTTTGCAGAAATGTATTCAGTATCTAGTTCTTAACGTACCTTCTCAAGAAGCCATATCAAAATTATGAATATTTCTTACAAAAATTGACGTTAAAATTGTAACCCGCAATGTATTCTAAACATAGGCACTTCCAGCTTAAGTAACATAAACTTATACCTACGCTTGCGCAATATGACTTCTGTGCGTTACACGTTCATCGCGTGATAAAATATTTTTGAAAATTATAACCTAAAAAACCAAAATCATTTCCCAGCAATAATTTATCGAAAAAGTACTTTGTTTTGGTGTCTAGTATGCGTGGCTTTCGGGTCTGTTGGGGGTCTTTTAACACCCTGTAGTGTGAGTGAAGGTGCTACTAGACGCTGTATAAATCAACTCATTACGTTTAAGCAAAGTCCTTTGTTTTTGAAGGTGCACACGTGCACACGCACTCTAAAACATTTTATTACGAGACAAGATACCGATTTTTTTTTTTTTTCACTAATAACAGAGATAGGTAGACTCCGAAACTGTACGCCTGCCATGGTAGAGCCAAATATTATAGAGGGATATTCGTTTTTATAGAGATAGGAATTAATGTTGAAAATGTGTTAGAACATTGTCATTGAACATTGCCACTCTTCACAACACAACATAATAAAATATAATTTAGTAAAAAAAAAATTTGCTTTAAACTAAGTACTAAAAATGCTTATTTAATACTTTTTGTTTTTTTCTAAAGCTCTAACCCGTGCTAGGGAATAATTTAAACATTTATAATAAGTTGAAAAATTTCAACTGAATTGCAAATAAATTGCCGTTTCCACGTGAATGCACTGCGCAAACCTCATTATTATAAGAAAGAGAAACAATAAACACGTCTCTCTATTTATATCCCATTTGCATAACGCGAAGCGTAGCATTACTGATAAGAGAGATTACGCACGATGCGATCGTATCCTTGAGACGGAAGATCAAACCTTGGCCGAATCAAATGAACTTTACCACTTCTACTATACTACTAGCGCCATCTAGTGGTAATTTGCAAGGAACAGCGCAAGGCTTTTCCGCCAATCCGCTTCAGGAAGTAGGAAAATGCTGCGTTCAATTGTTTCCATACGAGACGGCCTCGGGGTGACACCACTGGCCTCTTCGCAATTGTTTTTAGTATCGTTATCTCAAGTTCTTATTATGATTATTTATGATGGTGCATTATGGATTCTTCCAAGCATCAAAAATAGCACGAATAACTGTCAAAATCTATCTATTCATCTGTGGTTTCCATATAAACCACAGATTTAGTTGCGCGAATCGCTGTCGAATTTGACACAAATAGAAAAATCTCTATTGAAAGCTTCGCGTCAACATGAAATATTGTACCTATATTGTATTGTTTATAAGATTATATTTTAGTCTAGTTTCCTAACCTACAAGGTAACATAATTAACTGTCAAATTGGTACAGTCGGCCACAGTCTCAGATACCCCTTTTTGTTCGATTGGCGCCCTTATGCCGCGCGCGATAAGAGCTGCCATGGGGTATCTGAGATTGTGGCCGACCGTACCTGAGAAGGTAAAAGTAAGATGTAGGTACCCTGTCCCACTAGCTGGGCAAAGGCCAAAGCTGGGCAAATTGGTGGTATAATATAACACAAAACTTATGGATCAATTATCTCGTACACTCAATTGCATAGCGACCTACAAATTCGCTCTTTTGTTCGCTTTATTTCACAGACAACTTAGCAATATTATTTTTTATTGAGGATTTGTGGAAAAAAACTCGCCAAAAACCTACACTCTCCACAGGATAAATGTATCTCCGCTCCAATTTAAAACACTGATGCCCGATTTCACCAACTATACTTAGGCCGTCTTGCACCACTTTCTTAAATGTGGTTTAAACAGCATTTAACTAAAATCTTCATACAAAAGTCCATTTAAAGGGCGACTTACGGGGCATTTAAGAAGTGGTGCAAGACGGCCTTAATTTTTAAGAACTTCTTTAACTATTTTAAGAAGTCCTTGGATACAAAAATTACGCTAAGGACTTCTTAAAAAAGTTAAAGAAGTTCTTAAAAATTAAGTATAGTTGGTGAAATCGAGCATTAGCCCCTTCTAATAAGGTCCACATTATCCGCATCATCATTATCATAACAGACGCGGCGCGCTATCGGGTGGATCGCGCAGTAGGAGCTCGCATTATCGGAGCGCGCATCGATTCTCACGGCCAGTGAGACTCTGATTCTGAGACGCTTCTTGCTTTACCCAGGTCATATGCCGAGTTAAATGCAGAAAATTCACAGTTTTCTACATTTAGTAGCTAAACTGAGCTATTTTTGTTCAGCGATTTTTCGCTCGCGGCAATAACATAGTATTCTTTTCATTATTGTAAACAACAAAACAACAATAATTCAGCCGATTATGTGTTCTGGTCTACGACAAGTTTTTTGGGCACTACCACTGCTTCGTAGACCAGAACACATAATCGGCTGAATTATTGTTGTTCTGTTGTTTACAATAATGAAAAGAATAAGGTTTTATGCTCGCGAACGAAAAATCGCTGAACAAAAATAGTTCAGTTTAGCTACAAAATGTTAAAGTCTGTGAAAATTTTGAATTTCCCGCCACCTTGCTATCGTCTACCCTTAAGCTGCCAGGATGGTAGGTATAGGTGCTGGGGTAGATTTTTAATAACTACCGCTCAAAATGATTGTTTTAACCTAAAGTCTGTGTGAAAAACGGCAGTCCCGTACATCGATTTGCGTTTTTTTTTATCGTAGCTCGACCACTACCAGTCCATCACGCCTGCCTGACGTAGGTACTAGAAAAGCCTATCGAACACACAACTAATTAAGCTGTAATGAAGTTCATAGTGATTTCACAGTAGGTGCTTGCGTTAGATTTGTCGAGCAAGCCTGAATAGAGGCTGAGCCGCCGCTTGGCGCGACGACAACGAATATTGGCGGTTGCCGGCGACAATGCGTATGAAATAGCCTTCCGTTTGTTGGAGAAGGCAGTGAGGCGAGACGATAACCTATTATAGCAATAATATTAACAGTTATGTTGGATATTATGGATTCACAAAGATAGAGCAATATTCTCGGCCAAACTAATAAAGAAATTAGAGACGAAGAAAAAATACGTCCGTTCTCTTACGTTGTTATTATTTGACAATTAACTAAAATAAAAAATATTTCAAAATACATGGTCAGTCCGCCAAGGAGTAAATTACCTCAGAACCTCCTAGCCGGAACCTCTACATCCTCCCCCCTTGCCATTGCGGGCAAGCAAGGTAACAACAAGAATAACAAACTGGAAAATAAACTCACAAATCCAGTCTGTCTGGGATTTTGATAGGCCGACCAGTACGTGTACAATAGGGTGGAGCGTAATATTTTTTTTTTTATTTTCAATTTTGAATAGGATTTAAACGTTGCATTTGGTCACAAAGTACTTGAAAAAAATAACAATAAAAATATTACAGACTACTTTTAGCCCTCTACCGCCCTTCAAAAATTTCAAAAAAGCAATGAAATCGCGGTAATCTTACAACGATGTAAAGACATCAAAAGTAACTTTTTTTCTTACAAAAATTTATCTGCGTACTGTCGATAGAACGTAGTTGAAATAAAATATTCGTAGTGTTAAATAAACATCACATGATCTTTAAATAACCTATCGGTAAAAGCGCCAATGGTAATAAAAATTGCTAAAACAAACATAGCTTAGCGCGGGCCTTTGTAACTAAAGTTACCAACTTTACCTTATAAGACTTTCATTTATGAAAAGCGAGGTCAACGTTTCTATAAAAAAATCGTTACAAAGGAACACATTTCCCTGATTACGGAACCAGAGTCATTATATTTAGGGCACCTAACCACATTGATTGGTACAGGAAAAGCTATAGCAGATTCGATGTACTCATTTTTCACGAAGAACGAAATAAATTTAAAGGATTTAGTGGCTATTGGATGCGATGGTACCGCAACAAATACTGGATGGAAAAGTGGAGTAATCCGTTTCATAGAATTGAAGTTAGGTAGACCATTGCAGTGGTTCATATGTCAACTACATGCTAACGAGGCTGCCTCTACGACATTTATTTACTAAATTAGATGGAGCGACAAGCGGACCTCAGCTTTATTCAGGACCGATTGGGAAAGAGTTAGAAAACTGCACTAACTTACCCATCGTCGAATTTTCAGCCATACTATTCACGATGGTTAACGACAGCGAACAGAATCTTAAGGCTCTATATAGCTACACCTAACCCTTCGACCAATTTAATACAGCTAACGGAGTATATTGTTAAGGTTTATGTTCCTGTGTGGTTCAGCATAAAGAAAGAAAGTTCATTTAAGCAAGGTCCAACACATGTTTTCAAGTTGATTGAATATTCTAGATGTTTGAGTTCAAATCTGAAGAGTATAATAGACCCAGTAATTCAGAGAAATGG
Source organism: Zelleria hepariella (assembly GCA_949319315.1). Taxonomy (NCBI): domain Eukaryota; kingdom Metazoa; phylum Arthropoda; class Insecta; order Lepidoptera; family Yponomeutidae; genus Zelleria; species Zelleria hepariella. The sequence continues at coordinate 6,176,882 of OX439387.1, read as the reverse complement.
ATTTTTTGCTCACCCAGAAAATCTTTTATTAGCTATGTTATACGACGATAGACCACACATTAAAGAATTAGGACTAAGAAGGATATCTTCAGCTAGAAAAAACCAAAAGCATGGAGTTAGAATATTTAAAATTCCAAAGATAAATTTTAATGCCAAGGACTACACTGACATAATAATATGGAGTGAGTCACAAAATACGTAGCCTCCTATGCTGAGCAGAGTCACTGATAATGAACTACAAGACCTGATCCAATCACAGTCGCATGGCATCATGGATTTCCCGGATTATCCTTGTCACACTCAAGCAGTTGAGCGTTGTGTAAAAATGGTGACTGAAGCGTCGATGGCTGTGGCCGGTGAGAAGGCAAGAGATGGATTTATTCGATCTAAATTACAATCCCGAGCAATAATACCTAGCTTTGAAACAAAAAAAAATTACAACGTTAGTAAAAGATCCAATTGACTTTTATTTCCGAATTTTTTAATTTTCAAACCTAAGTTATTTTAAAAATATGTATAATTTTGTTAAATAAACACTTGCATATATTATTTTGTGGTTTTATTGATACAATTATTACAAAATACGTGCACTTTTTAAAGTACCTACACTGTATTATAGCTTTTAAAAATTTGCATAATTTTGAATATTTCCAAATTTTTGATTTGAGGTAGAGGGCTAAAAAATATTTTAAAAAAAATTCAAAAAAATATATTTATAAATGATTTGCTTACATGCAACCTTTTTTAAGTATTCGACATAGATACGATGTGTTTTTTTTCTCTCTATACATTGACGCTCCACCCTAGTGTACAAGCGGGACCTGGGACCTGCTGTGGAACGTGTGGTAAAACGGTGGCAGCCTTAGTTGCCCTAACCTCAAGAGGGAAAAGCCGTTGTAGAGGTCTGACCCTTTCTCCTACAGCGGTTCTTATGCGCGTCACTCTACACTCGCCATCAGCCCCGGGGAATATTTCTTCTACAAGGCCCAAGGGCCAATTGACCCTTTTTGCATCCTCACTACCTATTAAAACCACGTCACCTTCTTTCACTCGATTAAGCGCCTTATCCGTACCTCGTTTCTGAGTTAGTGTTGACAAATATTCACTGCGAAATCTTTCTTTGAGGTCTCGACTCAGTTTGACCAAATACTTCCAGCGAGACGTTAAAACGTTCCCATCTAAATGGTCCAGTGTACAATTAATCCTCTCTTGACTTGCAGCATCAACCCTCATAAACATCGCTGGTGTTAGTGCCTTGAACTGTTCTGTATCCTCAGAAACATACGTAAGTGGCCTAGAATTAAGTAACGCTTCAGCCTCGCAGAGGACCGTTAGAAGTTCAGTAAAGTGAAGTGCTGACTTTCCAAGGACTCTCTTCAAGATATCTTTCAAAGATCTAATCATTCGTTCCCGAAACCCTCCCCACCATGGCGCTGCAGGAGGTATATGACGCCATGAAATTTTCTCCATTTGGGTTCGGTTGGAAACCTCCGTCCAATTAATCTGTTTTAGCAAGTTGCTAGCACCGCAAAAATTCGTGCCATTGTCGCTATAAATCGTCTTCACTGCTCCTCGCCTCGCCAAAAACCTCCGTAGAGAAAGCAGAAAATCTTCTGTAGAGAGTGAGGTGCATAGCTCGAGATGGACTGCTCTGTATGTGGCGCAAGTAAATAAAACAATCCAGCACTTGCTGCCGCCTCGTAAAATCAGCGGCCCTGCGAGATCAATGCCCGTAACTTCGAATACGGACCCACAGTTCACGCGATCTGCTGGAAGCGGAGCTGGTAGTACAGTGCATGGCTTAGCAGCGAACCGTCGACAAATGGGGCACTCTCGAACAACTCTTTTCGCTAGACAACGAATGCCTATGATCCAAAAACTCTCACGAAGCAGACTTCTCAACGTCTGTGAACCAGCGTGACGCTCTTGATGTTTTTGGGTAACCATACGCTCGACGATCGTGTTCTTACTCGGTAATAAGACTGGTGAAATAAACAAATCAGTTTCACCACTAAGAGTCAACCGGGTACGCACTCGAATCAAATCGTCTTCATCTTGGAATGTCTCTAATTTAAGATTTCCTTTTAAATCTTCAAGCTGAAAATTCTCTAATTGAAGAAGTCTCATCATCTTCAGCTCAGCTTTGTTAAACTCTTCAGTAGTTATATCTCCGCGAATTTTCTCTGTTTTTCTGCGACAGTTCTCCAGAAATCTATAACACCATGCCATTGTTCGAACGATCTTAGAATATTTGCCGAAATAAGTGAAACACTCTGAAAATCTTTCGTTATCTTGTACTGCAAGGCAACTCTTCTTTACTTCTTTCTGGAACTCCCTTTCATCCGGTGCCGTACTCGACTGTGGCCATTCCGACTGAGGAGCTCTGAGCCACTCAGGGCCCTCCCACCATCGGTTCTTGATCATAGCCTCTGGATTGCATCCTCGTGAAGGCAGGTCAGCGGGATTCATGGTTCCAGGGATGTGATGCCAATCTTCAGTGTTCGATTTCTGGCGTATCTCCTTGACACGGTTGTGTACAAATACGTTAAGACAGACATCTCGCTTGATCCAAGCGAGTGCAATACTGGAATCAGTCCAATAAAACTTCTTGCAGTCGAGCTCCAGTGCGCTTTCTACCTCAAAAGACAATCTTGTCGCTAACAAAGCGCCAAGAAGTTCAAGTCGAGGCATAGTAACTGCCTTTGTCGGTGCAACTCTCGTCTTTGCTGATACTAATTGAACTGATACTTCATTTCCAAATTCTGATCGCAGAAAAATACAAGCCCCATACGCAGACTGGCTGGCGTCAGAAAAAATATGTAGAGTATTGTTGCTCTCTTCTAACTTCGCGTGACTTAATCGTCTCGGAATTTTGCATTGCTCCAATAACTTTATTTGGGCTATCCACTCGATCATCATCTCTTCAAGCTCTTGAGGCAATTCCTGATCCCAGTCTCGGTTCAGAATCCAACATTTCTGAATAATAAGTTTCGGTATCAATGTGATTGGACAAACAAAGCCAATGGGATCAAAAATGCTGTGAGCGAGAGACATGATTGATCTCTTTGTCAAACGTGTTCCTATTTTTTCCAGTGAGGGAAGCTTACAATATAGCTCGTCTGCCATTGGGTCCCAAGTTAGACCTAACACTGAAATTGTATTTATATCTCTATCTATCAATTCAGGCCCTGTTACCCAACATCTCAATTCGAAGTTTCCTTCGAGCATAATAGCTTTCGCCTCGTCGATGAATTGGTGCATACTCTCAACGGTGTCTACGCTTGTCACACAATTGTCAACGTAGAAAGAAGTGCTAAGCACAGAAGCTGTATGACCTTCATATTTCTTGAGGTGGTGGCGTATAGTCGCGGAAAGTAAGTACGGGCTCGTAGTAACACCAAATACTACCCGTCTATGACGAAATGTGACTACCTCTTTGCCAGCCGCGGCCAACTCAAAATCGCGCCACCACAAAAATTTAACATAATCCCTATCCTCAGGATACAACGAAATTTGTAGGAAGGCCTTTTTAATATCCGACGTAATACCGATCGCGTTTTTCCGAAACCTTACTATCAGGGGCGGAATCAACTCGATGAGATTAGTACCCTTCTCTAAACATTGGTTCAAAGAAAATTCTCCCTTTTTAGAGGAAGAGGCATCGAAAACGGGCCTAATCTTCGTTGTTAAACTCGACTCTTTGACCACCGCGTGGTGTGGTAAATAATAACCTTTTTCCGTATCCGCGTCTACTACTTCCTCAATTATACCACTATCCTGCCACTCTAAAAAGGTATCATTATATTCTTTCATAATCCCTAACTGAGAGAGTTTAGCAGTCGTGGAGTATAAACGTTTTAGCGCATTACCAAAGTTAGGAGGCAGACTGACTGATGAGTCTCTCCATGGAAGTTTGACTTCATACCTCTGCTCTTCGTTGACCCTAACAGTGTCCTTGAAGAAAAGGTCAACCTCTGACTCTACAGTTTTACGGCTCTTCACCTCTGAATCATCTTTAATGCCTAAGGTTTCTATCCTCCAAATATCTTCCACGTCAAAGGAACAAGCAAGAGAATGTACGTTACCCGCGCTCGTACAGTACACACCAACCGCTGGACCTTGTACCGTCCATCCCAGCTTCGTCTCCACAGCCAAAAGGTCGTCCTCCAAGCGTACTGATCGGCCCGTATACAGAGAACCTAAAACATCACAACCGATTAATAAACTAATCTCTGATACATCGTCGACACAATCAGTTATATTGACACCTTTGGATAAGAGCTGAGACAAAATAATACTGCCCTTTTGTAACTTGGGTAAGTATCCACAGATCTTTTCTTCTTCCAACGCCTCTATTACACATTTGTGTTTGCCATCTAGGGCCTCAACTTTAACATCGTAGGCGTCGTAGTTCTGTTTCTTAGTAACTACGCCTCCAAACAGATTGTGACTCAACTGTTGTTGATAACTCGGCTTCAACTTCAACTTTTCAACAACTTCCTTCTTAATAAATGACCGTTGAGCACCGGTGTCTAACAAAGCTCTCACAGAAAAGACATCTTTGCCGTTAGTAACGTTCACTTTCAGCGTTTGTAGAAGAATGGCCTTGCTCGAAGGGGATTCGCTTTGGTTCACAACCGTTTGTTGGCTGCTTGAGCCTTCAGGGACAATATCATCTTGCACGCCCTTCGACGCGCCATTGCACATAATGGGATAATGTCTCTTCCCGCAGAATACACATTTAGGATGTTTCTTACACTTTTTCCACATGTGGCCGACATTCAGACATATGAAGCAAGCGTTCTTACGCTTTATGAACTCTCTTCGCTCCTCCAACGTCTTTTTTATCGCTACTACGCACTCTGAGCTCGAATGGGATGTTTTATCGCACCACAAACATGTTTTATCTACCTTCAATTCCGCTCGGTATCTTTCATCCTTCTTAGCAGTCGTCGTAGTAAAACACGCAGCCGTCGGTGTAGCGGGAGTGGCATGACGGTCCTCTTTAAACCCAGCGTGAGCTACACGGATTCTCTCTTCTGACTCCGCTTCTTGCCGCACAAAATTCAAGAGGTCAGTTAAAGAGTTCGACTCACTTCTGCCGTAAAAAAGCGACCTTGTCCATGCCCGTAGCGTTCCCTCAGGCAGCGCAGACTCAACTAAAGGGAAGAGAAACGCGGCATACTTATCTTGAGTTACGCCCAACGATTCTAGAGCAAGAATTTGAGCCATCAACTTGTCGTACAGAGTCTGGATAGAAATCTTCAACATGCTTTTCGCTTGCGCCAAGACCAAACGTAATACTCTATTATCAGCTCGTCTCTTCCAAAACGATTCTTGAGCTGAGCGACTGCTGTGGCATAGTTTTTGCCGCTCGGCGGGAAACTTTCTATGAGCTCGCGTGCGCTGGAGCCTCGTTCCATAGAACCAAGTAGATACTGGAATTTGTCGTCGTCGTCTAGGTCCTCATCGAGATGTATCTTTTTAAATTGGGCCCAGAACGCCACCCATCCACTGATCTGGCCATCGAACTTTGGTAGTTCAAGGCGGGGTAGATTAAATCGCCGTCGTTGTTTATTCGTGCGATCGCTTGAAGACCCACACCTACCGCAGCTCACCATCTCCTTGCAAGAACCCGCCGTTTCTGCGGGTGCAGTTGCCTCCTTGATTCTTTGTTTGATGAGAAACCATCTCGACGAATACGCCTGGATTTATATTTATTTATATAAAATTTATATTTTATGGAGCATAATACCTACGTGGAGACACAAACAGCATCTCCTGCACTCTTGAGTTATGTTGTGATGTGAAACAGTCCGTCTGATTCTTCTTCATGTAGCTAGCTAGTGCCATCTCCTATCGGAGGATGGCAATCATATTGGTTATGTCTTCTTTTGAGGCTGCCAAACGGAAAAAGGTGCTCGTGGATTGTTGGAACCAATGGCGTAAGTTCTCAAGCCATGATATTATCTTCCTGCCTGGTATCTTCGTCGAAGGAGTCCATATTGGGTTTTGGGCATCACCTCTATATGGCCAAAATACTCAAGTTTGCGTTTTTTGATGGACTTCTTTTTTTTGAGCAGAGCTATTTTGGACTCCTGTCTCCCACTGCTCCTTTTCTAAACCTGTATTTTGCATCATTGGGTATATTTTATACTGTGATTGGGAGAAAATAAATATTTTTTGTATTTTGTATATTTTGTATAGATATTATCGGTGGTGTCTTTCTATTGTAGTGACCCCTGTCGGGCGCTCAGGAAACTCCTACATACTCGAGCTGTCAAGACGCTACTCGGTACAATCCTGCATCGCGCCAGCAAAATGTTTATCGTACGTAGCTGAATATGTATAGAACGTCCAACTACGTTCAGTTGGACCCGCCCGGTCCCCAAGCATAACATCTGCTTGGCGGGAAATTTCCCTTTATAGTGAGGAGCATGATCACCCGCTCCTCCTATAATATCTTCTAAGTTTTCCCACATTCATGTTCCGGTGCAGAATCCCTGCACTTGGTGGGTTTATTTATTTAAATATGCGTGAACTTACGTTTACCAGGAGTCCTTTGTCTCTAGAGATACTCGGCCAACGCTTGTTAGTGCGTTTATTAATAACTGACCATTTCCTTAAGTTCGCTATTAGCTAAGGACTTATTTAGAGTTGATTTTTAACCGACTTAAGTAAAAGGTACTCAATTCAACCCGTAAATTTTATGTTTCTATCATCAAAACGTTTTTTGTAGGTGGACCGATTTTGATGATTCTTTTTTTGTTTGAAAGGGTGAAGAACTGATGAAGAACTTCGGAGATGGAGCAGATCACTCGAAATCAGTGCAGTAGCTTAATAAATGTGTACATTATTACCAGTGAAGTCGGTTTATTTTTATTTTTGTTTATTCTATAGTTAAGTTATGTAAGGTTAGGAAATAGTAGAGCATTGAAAAGAAGTCATTTACAAGCGTAAACAAACTTTCATAAAAATGTCCTTTGACACTATACAAGGTGTTACAAAAGTATTTAACTCTTTTTACAGGGTAATAGCACCCGGTGATAGGGATCACAACCTAAATATTTTTTTTGCTCTATGACGTTCCGTTGATTTTTAAATTAATAAAATGTGAACGCTGTGGCAAGAGAAATCAATTTTTAAAATATTGTTTTCATTGACTTTTACAATGTTTTAACAACTCAAAGCTATGTAAATGCACCTACACATACAAACATATTTTAAAATTTGAGCTAATACCAAAAACAAAAAAGTTATGATTTTGTTTCAATTTTGAGGTTATAAAATAAAAATTGTTTTTTTCAACTTCTTTTTACAGATTCGACATCTTGTTGACCAGTAGGTTACACCCTGTAAAAAGAGTTAGGATGTTTTGTAACACGTTGCATAAACTTACATCTACGAAAGATGATTTATACAGTATCTAGTGGCATCTCCACTCGCAATGCATGAGTAAAGAGATCACTCGGACACGTCAGTGCCTGGGATATTTTTTAGATGGAGTAGGCTTGCCTGCACCTATTGCATCTTCATCGTCATCATCATCAATTCCTGTTATCCCTAATCAGGGACATAGGGCTCTTAAAACAGTTTTCCATTCTGGCCGATTTTGCGCCTCCATCTCAAGGTCGGATATGCTCATCCCGAGACTTGGTGCTTCCTGTTGCACAGAACGACGCCAGGTAGTCTTAGGGCGTTCTCTCTTCCGTGTTCCAGTTGGACACCATTTAATTTTAAGTGCTATTATTGGAGGGGTGGTTTTCGGGTCTTCGCATAGTATGACCAATCCAACGCCACTTTCGCAACTTTATTTCTTCGTCTATTTGTTTTTGACTAGTTCTTCTCCACAGTTCTGTGTTGCTGATCTTCTTTGGACAGAATATCCTTAGTATTTGCCTCAAGAACTGGTTTACAAATACTTGAAGCTGGCTCGATTGCATCCTCGCAGTTTAGTAAATAAATAATAGTTTAATAAATAAAATGTCTCTATAACACAGGCAGGTATGCATGATTTCGCATGCATGGAATGACCACGCAGGCACTCTCAGACTCAATTATTTTTGCGGAAAACATTCCTTTATCCTGCCTTTATCACTTTAAGCATAACACACATCAATGTAAGTAAAGCTCACGAAGGTTTCTCGCAAACAGTCACGTAAATAATATGACGAAGTTCATAAAAATATAAGGACGATGGTCCGTTGTAAATACCACAGAAGACCAATCCTTTAATTTACGTAAACTTTACTTGTTTTAATTCCAATATTATTAGTATTATTAAATACTTGTAGTAATTCCAACGCAATTTTTTTAAATCTCACACATTGAGTGCAAAAACTCTAAAACGCGAGATTATCGCGCATGTGTGAAGCATGATGCTAAAGCACGAAAAACGCAACATCACTGATCTCGCAGTCGTTCCATTTGCAAAAGGCATTACAAAAGACTATTCCGACTCAAAAATGCAATCGCATCAGATAGACAGTTTTTGGTGGCCGAACGTTAAAACGCGTAAATGCAAAACCGTACCTACTAGTGGCTTTTCTTTTGAGGAAAGTGCGACAATCCGGCGTGAAGCTAGGCTACCACAGCAGGGTTGTTAGGCAGGCCAACCTAAGTCCACTAAGCCCAGTAGCCAAACATCGTGGTGGGTAGGAGGGGCCAGTATGATCTAGTACCTACTCGTAGCTGAGCTGTTCTTCTTTTTATTTTCTTTTTCTTTGTCGATGGCCAGGATAATTCACCGAGGAGCTTGCGAGTCGTAAACTGGACGTGCGACAATGAATAATATCAGTAAAAATGCACGGGTAACAACTGCAGTGTTTCTTGTAGAGGAATTTCTTCTCCACTAATTTAAAGTATAAGTTGTTGTGGGGATAATATGTATATTATGTCTATTGAACAAAATGTTTTTAAACACTAGTTTATGTTCTTCATCGTCATTATAGGTGCTGAAGGTGGCATCACAGAAAACCACAAAGATATCAGACTAATTCATAGCGTATTTCACGGGATTATATGGTCTAATTTTTCTAAAATACGATTGAATTTGTGTGGCTGTTTGTTAGCGTAAAAGCATAAATATCACTAACATCATTTTCACTGGCGTCTTCCTCTGCTTAGTCTGCGATGCTGCCAGTACGTTACATAGTAACATCTTCCGACCTACCGGACTGGCACAAAAAAAGATTAAATATAACAGTTTTTTTTTTTTCACCGGCTACGTGCGCCTTGTTTTTTGCCGACCAGCACGGCCGCAATGATTCAGAGCCAGATTTGTCTCCGGGTCATATACCTACCTACCTCAAGCGAAGTGATACCGCTGCCGGTGACCCCTAGTCCTATAGCCACGGCTTTAAGATACAGGTCACACGGATGGTGCGAAGCGGTGGACATCGAGAACCGTTTTGAAAGCCATTGTTGTTGGCTATTAAACAGTTTAACTGCGGAATGTTTTCAACCAAGAGCTTACTTTGAAAAGCTTGGCTTTGCTCAAGCGGCACAACCACGGAAGTACTTGTAGGTACAAGACGTAAATAAATACACATGCATTGAAAAAACGCAAACGCTCTAAATTTCATGATCTGATCTGAACGTGATTCATTCATACGTACATACAAACGCCGGATTGTTCAAAAAGACTCAGGGTGGTATTCTAGAACGATACTTAAACTCAGTTCAAACTAGAACGCTACTTAAACTCTGTTTAAACTCAGTTCAAACTAGAAAGCTCCTTGAACTCTAAACTCAGTTTAAGTAGAGTTTAGTAGTGTCAACTGTCGATAAAACAGTACATGTTTTGATTTGAATATCCCTCCCTTCATATCAAAACATGCAGTTTTATCGACAGTTTTAACTCTGTTTAAACTCAGTTTAAGTATTGTTCTAGAATACCACCCTTAGAGAACTTCCCTTGCTTCGCTCGCTCGTTCAAAAACATAGCTCGAGTTAACCCACTTACTCCGGGTTTACCTTTTTATGCACTATTAATATGAAATTTCACATACCTAACAAATAGTCGACAAATATACCATAAAAAATAAAATAAAAATTTTCGCTCTTCCGGAAAAGCGGGAAATTGGTGTATCTTATATGATACAGTAGGAGTGTGAGCAGAAGTTTGATGGTAGAGTGTAATGGCATTGGATCGGTATATAGGCAATGAAATCCAAGTATATTATAAAGTACCTTGATTCTTACTATTATTTATGAAAAACTAATTACTACGGGTATGATACATGCCTTTAGATTTTCCAATTTTGTGACACCACGTCTGAAAATAGTGTCTCTGTACATTCCTCATGGCTTATGTACAGTACTGTCTTGTTTATTTTTCTATTGTTGTCTTATACTCAAGTTACAGTGATAGTTCCACGGAATCCCAGATGAACTTGCAGACGTACATTATTCCATGTTTATGGAATTTCTGATTTGTAAAAATAATAATGGTAAAACCAAACGTCAGTATGTTGCTGAAACCATTGACTTAGATTTGGTAGCCATAATACTTGGGTCAGGTCAAGGTCTCTAGTCCAGGTCTGGCTGGTATCTTCCATGCATAATTAGTTCCGCATATACTGTATAGTTACCATGTATTATTAGAATCTTACTTGTTGTTGCGTATTATGTGTTCGAAGTACACTAGAGCCTCCTAGCCTCCTCATACATTCCCACAATCAATGCACAACCTTTTGTCAAGTTGAAGATAAGGAAGATGATGAGTACATCCTCTACTACTACTACGTGCTAGCCAGATCATCTTCCTTATCATCAGTGAAGTTTTCGTGTTGAACCTCGGTAGGTGCTTTCATTTGAGACTCAGGACGGTCCTTTTTGAAGTGACACAAAGTCTGCCTCTGGAGACAGAAATCTCAGTATTATAATATCCGGGAGGCTCGTCAAAACCTACTCATCATCATGTTGCTCTAAATCCTCAACAATCTCGTGCAGAGTAAGAAAAAAATAACTTTTCTAGAATATAGCACATATCATCACACGAAGACTCAGGTAGTACATTCTCCTACTGTACCTTTTACGCAACACAATTATGAATTGGAAAATATTCAAAGAAAATATTACAAATTAGTCTTAATTTATGTTTGTCATTTATGTTTATAAACCAAATATTAGTTATTATATTAGAAATCAATAGTTTATGTCATAAAACTATTTATTTATTTACCTTGAATTACTCATTATATTTATCACAAACTTCAAATACATTTTGCAAAACAAATATAAGCTGCAGGTCACGATTATCACTTCATAATGGCTGAGTAAGGTCTCAAACACGGATAACTGCATTAGGCTAAAAATAATTCTTCTTACATTATCTTTAATATTTTATTGTGTGTGATGTATCTTTAAAGGTACAGTAGGCGTAAGTGGGTTAATATTCGGAGTAAGGCCCCGTTTCGCTGTAAATGTAGTAAGGCTACTTTCGCAATGATCGCTCGCACATCCTCGCCTTGACTCGCGATGACATTCCTTGACTCGCTGATTTTTGCCCTTTGGTTTCGTTTTTTTTTGTCATTAACATTCTCATTTGAAACTTTTTGGGAAGAACATATATTTACATATTGAGGCCTCAGTACCTAATCAAAACAATCACCAACCAGATTCTTGTGTTCTACTTATTAAATTGATTAGTCATCATGATACTACAGTGTTCTTCTTCTTATTATTATTAGTACCTGGGCGACCGAGTTTCGCTCGTATGCTAAGAGATGGCGCCTCTAATATATATTTTTGCAGAACCGTGTTTGAATAAAACTATTAAAATGAATCATATTAAAATAAACTTGAAAACGTACAATATATTTTAAGGGGGGGGAGGGGGGGGAAGGGCTGTCTATTTCTTGCCAAGCGAAATAGGCTTTCAGCGCTGGCTATCTCCGTCCATACCCTGATGTTTCAGAGCCAAGTTATTCTTCTATCAACACGCTTCTACCATACACAGTACAACATAGAAGCGCCCACAGCCTAGTTGGACTAGCCTTTCTTAATCGATTGGCAAATTTAAGCAACAACGGCCGCGGTCAGTCCATGGATGGGTGACCGCTAGTGGCAATCTTAGCGCTTCCGTGCTTCGGAAGGCCCTTGTTGTTGATTAATGAGGCCCTTTGGGCTGCCTTAAAACTCTGACGCCAGGGATGGCCACTACCTCATACGATATACCAGAATAACTCAGTCAGCCAATATATGAGTACTTACTAAGATCTACTTCTTTCACCACCAATCCAAGTAAACCACAGAGCGAGGGTTGCAAACTTGCAACTACAGGGTGCACTCTAAGTCGATAGCGGAACTTTAAGTAGGCTGTCTACGATCAATACAAACAACTTGTACTAGGTGGCGTCAAAAATGGAGCGAAAAAATTATCAGCTGCTTCATACATTTGGCGCAGTACTGAGTCGACCTTTTGTATGGAACAGCTGATATTTTTTTCGCTCCATTTTTTTCGCCACCCAGTACAAGTTGTTTGTATTGATCATTAGATAGCCTACTTAAATTTCCGCTATCGACTTAGAGTGCACCCTGTAGTACAAACTTTTCATAAAATATCGCTACCTACCTATCGTTCAGTGAAAATAAATTAAGGTAATTTTTATGTGGTAAGTATTCTCACCAACCGGTAGCGATGGCATAACGGTATTCGAAGCGCAATACCAAGTCTCGTAAATGCCACCGAGCCTAAACCATACTGAAATTACACATAACATAATGTTTGTCCAAGAATATTAAAGTACACGCATGAGGTGAAGGGTGTTCTAGCTAGGTCTATAAAATTATTCCCCACCCATCTACGTTAAAATGGTTAAGGCGCGGTGCATAGTGAATAGCCTGCGCGCCAAGAAAAATGCACAAAATCGAGTCCTGTATCAAATACACTAAACAAATCGCACTAAATTTTCACATATCAAACCCTAGAATTAGGTGAGACCTGTCTAAAACAGCCAGTTTCGTGTTGTCATTCATAAAGGTTTTGAAGATATTTTGCTTGAAAAAAAAATAGGCGGCGCACTTTTTTTTAAAACTGGCTGTTTTAGATAGGTCTCACCTAATTCTAGGGTTTGATATGTGAACACTTTCGATTTTTTTAGTGTATTTGATACAGGAATCGATTATGTGCATTTTTCTTTGCGCGCGGGCTTTGCGCGCTTACTATGCCCAGCGCCTTAAAAGAAAATTGCTTCACACTTTACAGCTTTCATGCATTATAAATGCCATCAACCGATCGCATTTTCGCGCGTGTATGAGTAAATTGGTAGGACTATACAAAATGTCAGCTTGTTAACCGACTTAAAAAAAGGAGGAAGTACCTACTCACTTTGACCCGTATTTTTTTTATGTTTGTTACCTCAGAACTTTTTTGTAGGAGGACCGATTTTGATGAATCTTTTTTTGTTTGAATACTTCCCGTGTGGTCCCTTTAAAATTGGTGTAGATCTGATGAAGAACTTCGAAGATGGAAAACGCTCGTCAACGGACAGCATCAGATCACTCGAAATCAATGCAGTTGTTTAATAATAGTGCAACTTTCAATGTTTGATTTTTTTTTTTGTTTAATTTTTTACTGGTAAAGTGGCGTCCATCTAGTATCTAGGAGAGAAAGAACCTTGATTATTAATTTCTTATGTCAGCTTTCTACCAGGCTACATGGACGTTTTGAGAGTTGGACATTCTGCGAGTTGGAAATTTCGCGCTGTTAGAAGTTTAGCTTCTTAGGCCCAATTTCTGAATTCAGAATTTTACTAAGTAAATACTTAAGTATCAGTCCATCACGCTCTTTTGTGAGAAATCCTCTGAGACAGAACGATACTTACGTATTTGCTTAGTGAATTTCTCAATTCAGAAATCGACAGTTAGACTTTCTGATAGGGAGAGGAGTTGATTTAGTTTAGAAGTTGACGTGATAGAAGTTTCATGAATAAAACTATTTAAAATTTGCCCTTTAGCCAACCTGAAGCCAACTACCCGCGGGTTTCCTCGCGATGTTTTCCTTTAACATGCACTCGGTAAGCCTTCTGTGTCCCTACTTTCTTCACGCCCGCGATGCTATAAGCATAAAATCGGATACGATTATTGCACATTCGCCGGTACGTGTGTGTGAGTGAATAATATTGGTAGGTCCCTGACACGACAAACAGACAACCTCTCTGGATACAGGCAGGGGTCTGATTGTTTAACTGTAACATCAATCACCATCAAACGTAAAATGACAATGTTACAAATCCGCTCTTCTTCTTTGCGTGCCATCTCCTATCGGAGGTTAGCGATCAGTTTGGCTATTTCGCCCTTTGAAGCTGCCAAACGAATCCAGGACCTCGTGGTTTGTTGGATGGAACCACTAGCGTAAGTTTTCCAGCCAACAGCTATATTTTGGGTCTTCCATGTCTGCCTGGTAGCTTTCTAAATACATACGAACTATCCTTTAAAGCGATTGTGATCGTGATAGTGATCGCGACTTGTTTTTGAAGGATTTTGTAGTGAACAAAAATTGCGAAATCGTTCACTCAATATTATAGTTCAGTTTGTATGTACCCCTAGTTTTCATTGATTTGTTCTGTTAGCCACTGTGGTTTAGCTAAGACAATTTTATTCTACATTCTCAATCGCGATACCTTTAGGAAGGATTGTGATTCGTGATGGATGTTGAAAGTTACATAATTAGGCCCCAGGAACCTTCCACAAATAAAATATGTGACTGGAGGTGCCAGAGATGAGGCTGCGCAGACTGGAGGGAGGGGGACGGCAGGCTTTAAAGCCCAAGAGGGAGCGAGAGCTCGGCGCTTGGTTGGCTATCTGTAGAAACGCGAGCACCTCATTTAGTCGGTACGCGCTTCAGTGCATAGGATAAGTGAAACTTTACGATATAACATTATTTAGTAATAAGTATTTGATTTATATACTTTTTTTACATTTGATAATACCTATTTTGACATTCAATGTAAATCATTTGTTTATGGCATATTGAATTTTGACTTTGACTTTGACTTTGACTTATCTTGCTTTAAAATATAGTTGTCCTTTTTGGCCCGGTTTCAGAAACCGGGACTAAGTGTATTAAAAAAAAAAAATGTGTGGTTGTTCTCAACTTCTTGTTCACAATGGCGTTGTTTTGTATGATATAAGAAATAAAAAATACCACAGAAGCTTCTAGAGCCTATTTTCGCAAATTTAAAAGCATTCGAGCAAAAATTGATTTTGAACTGTAAATCAACAAATCTTCCATCCGATACTTTCAAAATAACTTTTCACCCGCAACTAATGTAACTATGAATATGTAGAGTCACAGTTTTTAAACAAAAATATAGATATTATGAGATATAAAATTTGAGATAGGACCTGAACCCACCTTCGATCTTCACAATCTCACAATCTAAATGTTTTAAACTAGATTTTACGAAATATTTTACAAAAAATATTAGTGTGCAATTAAAATAATTAAGAAATTAACCCGCACCCTCTCTATACCCACCATATACTATAGTTTTAAATGCTTACAAACAAAAGTAACTTATTGCCCGATGCCGACGGCTGAACGGCACAGGTTACATATTGTCATATACCTCAGAGCCTCCGACACGTATAACCCTGCCAAATTGAGACGCTCCACACCGGGAGCCGAACCAAAGCCAACCAGAACCAAGCACCGTTAAGAGGATGTTATACCATAAGCGTGTAGCGTTGACAATGCTTTTTTTTTTAAATTGCGTTTTGTAAGAAAGCCAACTAAACTAGAACTTTTATATCAATCTTTACTGCAGATTTTTTTTAGCTTTTTTTTTATTTTAGCTTTATTTCTCAAATAAAGTAGAACAAAACTCAAGATTGTAACTTTTATTCCCAAAATGAACTTCAGAAAAAGGAAAAAGTACACACGCAGTATTTCATTATGTTGGTAACATTATTATTAAAAAAAAAAAACAATGCAATCGGATAATATTTAGGGATAGCAAACTCTTTTCCCCATTTGAATGGGCGTGAGCGCGGTAGACTATCCTCTTAAAACATGAAGCTATTTAATTTGACTGGGTTAGACTTGACTTGACGCCGTCTCTCGGAATGTGTATGGGAACAGACCTTCATTGGAATATTCAAAGCGGACTTTCCTTGGACGGTGTCGGGCGGCAGGTTGGACTTAATTCTTGACGGATTTTCTTGGAAATCAGGAAGGATGGGGGCGCCTCCTATGTTTATTTGTTTTTGGGCAGGATTGACCTTTTAACTGATATGTTGTTGTTTTTGTTAGGGAAATAGGGCGCCGCTTGAGGGACCGACAGCTAATCTTCTATGCTTTCTTCCAACCTTTGGCATCTCCACTCTTTAAAGCTTCTGTGTATGATAGTTGATGTTATGTTTATTCTCGTAAATAATTATTTTAAAGTGTTACCTTCTATCTATCTATCTAAATGCACACACTAGGTTGGCCTGGGTGAAAAAAAGTAAGATGTTAAATGTTCCAAAAGTTCAGGAGCTCGTAGTTTCCCACATAAAATAAATTTCAAGACAGTGTTTATGTTGCCTAGATTGACAACCGTTTAAAACATTTATACATTTAAACAAAGATTTATTATAATAAAAATTAAAGTAAGTAGGCATTTACTCGTCTCAGCGGTCGTAACATTTGCATTCGCGCGGAGTGGTCGAAAGACGAAAGCCGAGAAATGTCGACACTTATTGGCCGGTATAGCGGGCTCCAGGCTCTCGACCTCGCTTGAAATTCCGGTCCCAAGTCCACTATCCTGCAGGACCTAGGACTCGTTTACCCCTCAGGACCCGCCCCGATATTACCAATTTCTCCGACAAATTATTCGTGTTCTGTGTATTATAAAATAGTACTGTACCGTAATATGATACAGATAAAAAACATCAGAAATTACGATTTCGGGGTACGTACTTATAGTAATGAGAAAGCATTTCCTAAGAATTAGGATATAACGGTCTCCGCGAGTTTGCATGAATTTACATCAGAACGTTAGTAAGCAGTCGTCGTGGGTAAAACTAACCTCACATTGATTGATGTAGTGACAATTCAGACCTTGAAGAGCATAGGACATAAATTGTTGTTGATGGAGAAGGCTTGCCCAGGGTGAAAGGACTGACATTATTTCAGTAACATTCAAAGTCTTTACGTTTTGAGCAATGTTCTTATTTTTGTTTGGGTGTCATCTCTTATCATTATGCTCGTTTGGAGTCTTTGCGGCTGAAATGTGGTGAGATAGAGAAAGAGAGAGAGGGATAGAGACAGAGAGTGAGTGAGTGAGAGAGAGAGAGAGAGAGAGAGAGGGAGAGAGAGAGGGGGAGAGAGAGAGAGTAAATTCTCCACTTAGGTATTCTTTAGGAACAGGGGTAACTAAAGCGTCCGGTTGAGTCCTCCCCTCCGGTCTCCATTAGACACCGACTTGGCATTTACAGCTCTTGGCTGATCATTTCGTTCTTTTATCGTTTTCCAGCGAATAATATGCGTCTACTTTTTAAATCTTTGATGTTGTCATTAAATATTAATGAAATCGATGTGCGTTGATTAATTAATTCAATGGGGGTTCAAGACTGTTAATTTAGCAGGAAATTAACACATTTCATTGTTGAATTATTTTTCTACTAAAGCTTTTCTACTACAGTGCATAGATTATCTGCGGAGCTTTAGCTTTTTGCATGTTCTGGGCTTTCAAATAGTTGTCCCTCCCAAATTCACAACATGTTATGGATTCCATACGTAAATATAATTACTGTTACGTATTTGGATAAATACACAGAAATACTACATCATAAAAAATATTAAATCTCCTGAGCATTACCTCAAAATTACTTGACATTCATTTTCAAAGACATCGCCAAACGCAAACCTAACTCACTTGGTTTCATCATATTTCTCCCTTGCCGATTCCTAAAGCAAAGAAAATCCTCTTAGCAAAGGCGTTACAAAGTCAAGTCCACTCCGCTACACAATACATCGTTGAAGTTTGCTTTCTTCGTCAAATTAAGCCCGTTATAAAATCTATATATATAAAAATGAATCGCCGTGCATTAGTCTCGCTAAAACTAAGAAACGGCTTGACCGATTTGCATATTTACTGTTTTGTTTAGTTCACCATAGTTCAGGGTAGGTTTAAAAGCAAAGAAATATGGGAAAAGTTATTGGAATCGCCATTTTTGACGCGTCAAACTATTTCAGGTGATACGAAGTTCACCGGGTCAGCTAGTACTAAATATATTTTGCCTCCTTACTTCCTTTGGTGCTACAACCTTTAGTGGATCTTGGCCTCCTCCACAGGAATAGATTTCAGTGGACTGCATTTGCCTCTGGCCTTCGCTACTCTTCGCTCTTTCTGAGGCCCTCTTCGATGCAGTCAATCCAAATGCTAAGCCAAAACAAAACCAAAACCAAAACAAGCCAAAACCTAAGCCTGGCGCTTGGATATCTGCTGTTGTGGCTTCCATCTGGATTGGGGGGCAGTTCAGGTTTTTTTTCTGTGTAGGACTTCAAAACTTATAGGTTTTTACCATGTTGAGGGGTTTGGTCGACCCTACCGATGAACCCTCCTCCTTTCTCATCCGGGCTTGGAACCGGCAACGGCGGAGTTATTTTATCTTTGACGAAAGTGAATAACTGTATGCTCTTAAAGGATTTGTTTTTCTGCGTATTTTTCTCTATATCGCTAACTTTAATCTTTGAGGGAATGCCTGAACTCTACCGCTGGAAAAATGAAGGTTTCAAACTTTCAGGTGGTCGATCTTCGTGCTTTGCAATACAACCCTCTCACAATCATCAGGACATCCACACCCCACACCTGGATTTCCACACATTTTCCGGTCACTTGCGACGCTATAGAAAAGGTGGATGTCGTGACATGCCAGGCTGTGAATGAACTGGTAACCACTTTAGGAAAAAAATACTTATTTATATCTCACCTAAAGGTTCGTATTGAATGTTATAAAATACGGCTGATATCTTATGGTTTCAAGCTCACTTAGGCATTTTCAGTAGTGAATCGTTCAAATAAAATTAACAAATAATTTACCTATCCATTAATTCTTACCAGAATCTAGATGTTTGTCACACGTACTTTTATCTACTCACCCACCCATGGGAGATATTTTATTTATCCACCCGAATGTTGGGATAGCGCCAAAAGACACTTGATTAATTTGTCACAGGCCTAATAACAAGCTTTGGGGCATTGACCTTACTGTTAGTTACGTAACACACTCCTTTGTCGTAAACATTTGTCTCTTATAAATAGCCACTTACAACTGGGTGTATATATATCCAACACGAACACTGGAAAGATAATAATATTATGCTCTATCAAATACGATTGAATCTATTAACAGCTTTTAAACTTTTTGGGATTTGAAATCTCTGACGTCTCTGACTTTCCTACCAGCGCTCTAACAATAAAGCCATCAAGAAGTACCTACCTGAAAATTGCGTCTCATTATCTGGCCATAAAACATTCAAAAGGAATTGAGAATGTTTGCACAGGACCTAGAGTCTATGTCCAAGAACCTAGATAGCAAAAACTCCAAAAAACGGCCGTTTTTGGTAAAATAATGCTACGTAGTTGTGGCTGTTAACTACCTATGTTCCTAAAAATATATACCACCAGTTGGCATAAGTCGCCATGGTTTATTATTGAGGTTTATAGATTGATATACCTTTGTATAACTGAGTTGATGTAAAAAGAAATGAATAAACAGTAAACATAATTATCCCAATATTATCCATGTCACAATTTCGGACAAAACCTTAAAAAAGATACACAAGTAGATAAGATGACTAGAGATCTATACTATACTACAATAGCAGAGGTAACTAAAGGCGGGTATATAAGTACTAACAGGGTTCTAATTCCATATGCTCCTCAGGTCCAGAGAACGAAAGATCCGAGCTAGCGATTTCGTATTCCCAGTTTGCTTGGGGTCACCGCGTTCCCTAGCCGCCTAGGTCCAAACCAGTTCCAGCCAACATTTCAATATTACACAAAACCCTATATGCAATTAGGGACGTATCGATACTCGAGTGGTGTCGATAATTTTTATATTAACGTGACTAAGACCTAATTAGTTACCTAGATACTTTTTTGTATCAAGGTTTCGAAATCCTTCCTTCGAAATTGCTTGGGCCAGCCTAGGTCTAAATCAGTTTCGGTCGACATTTCAATATCGCACAAAATTCGGAACACGCGAAAAGTATCGATACTTCAATCAAAGGTGTCGATAGTTTTTTTCTGGATCTAAGTACTTTCATTATTGATACTTTTGCTTGTATGTAATATAGGTATTATGGGTATTGATAAATGGGTTAATTTTTGTATTTGTGTGTACTTTTCAGTCCGTACTAATTAGTTATGATGGAATTTTTTTGTTTATGAATCGTGTAAGCACTTAGGCTGGTATTAATAGTCCTCTGAGATCACCTACTTGAGATCGGTCTCAAGTAGGTGAACTCAGAAAACAAAAATCACCTACTTGAGACATTGGCTTATTAATAAACCTATCTTAGGCGCGAACTTGAGTCCTCGATTTGAGTAAAGAATGAACTATTTGAACGAATGATACCATTTAAAGTTCAAAATGTGGTCAAAAAGCTTAAACCCAACTCAAAAGTACTAGGCGCCCATACATTATAAAGAGACTATTCGAAAAGGCACAACCTGAGTTTGGCCTCCTTTTGGTCCATAAAATTGTCCATGGTCCGGTGTTATTCAGTTCTCAACTTGTCATTTCTATAATAGTCCAGGATTCCACAAACATAAAAGTGATGTTACAAGATATAACACGAACTCTACTCCAAATAGGTACTCGATTATAATAACTAGTGGTTCACCCCGAACTGTGAACTCAGGATAACTAACTTTTTGCTAACCCCATATCCACTCTTCGTCCGATTTGGATTTGGATGTTAGAATTTTAAAAATCTTTTAATTCCATTAAGCCGCCTTTATATTTTTATGACGACACAATCATTCATACATACAAACATACAAACATACTTCGATCGCTCGTTCAATATGACGACACAATTTTGTAGCGGCACCCTGGTCTAGACAAAAAGGAACAGATCTGACTCGCTTCAGCCATTTTTATTCAGCATTGTTATTCGTTACTTTGGCAACAGAGAGCTTGATCTTGAGTGAGTAACTCAGCATATTAATAAAGCAGCGCTTACTTGAGACCGATCTCAAGTCCTCGACTTGAGTCAAGAATGAACTATTTCAACGCTTGAGTAAAGAATGTACTAGGCTACCATACATTAGAAAGAGGCTAGCCACAACCTCAGTTTGACCTTCAAAGAGGTTCGTAAGGTGAACAACTTTTTTCACGGTTTTCAGAACTGTCGAATAAAAGAAAAAACTTTTTCTACTGTCAAACATCAGTCAAACTACGAAAATAATTATTATAAAAATGTCTCGTAAATTCTTGTGATTTTCAGTATATTTAACGTTTTAGTCGGTTATGGATAATAAGTGGCGCCAGAGAGGTTATTTTCAATATTTTGGCCGAAAAATATCATGCCGGAAACTTCCAACAGAGAGCTTCAGTTCATTCGAGCTTTTGTTATTCGAGCTTCCGTTTTTCGAGCTTCAGTACCTAGCGGACCCAGTTGGATGACCTCTACAAACGAGTTGCTGACAAGACAGGTATTTATTCACTATAATTGTATAAAATATACATAGTTCACGATACAAGTTACAGATATCGTCAGTTAGGTCTTTAAAATACCCCATCATCAACGTTTTTTGCGCATTTAATATAACTTTAGAGGTTATGTTTACGTAAAGAAAGTAGTAATTTGCCAAGCGAATTTATAATAAATTATAGAGCGACTGCAAACCTAACGTTCGATCGTTGCGCCCATCATTCTACTACATTAATGTTTTATTTTGATTCCAGGAAAATCAGAAAGTACCTACTGTCCGACGCATAATCGACGAAGTTAGGGCGTTATGATAGGAGGGATAAAAACCAAGGCAATTTTAAAACACCAGCATTGGTCCCGAAACCTGGAATAATGTGTGGAGAATGAACACATGAAATGAGGGGAAGAATACTCGACTCAGCGCAAATTCATGTCAGGTGTAGAAATTTTAGATGATGATTAGGAAACAATATTGTATTAATAAATATGTTACAACTCTCCCAGGCTTGTTTATTTTCCAATTAGAAAATTATGTAACATTAATGAAGGTCTTCCCTATTCAGATTTATCTTCAAGTATCAACTTAATTTACTGAATACCTACTACTCGTATGAATGATACCACACCCTCAAGTTTTCCCTACTATATCCGCTTTATATTTTATGCATGCCTAGTAACCTCTATGGTCCAACTGGGCTTTGAAGGCCGGCAAATTGTCTTAAAAAAACTAGGTACGAGTAAAGAGGTTTGAATTGTATGTTGTGCTGCCATCTACATGATATGTATCATACTACATGAAACTTTCTGTCACCAATCGCCTTAGAAGAGATTCCGGATGTTTGTGCACGCCTAATACCTTCAGACCATTGACATGACGTCATTCACGTTACAGCACTCAAATTCTATTGTACACACGACAGCACGTCAAAGTGTACACTTTTGTTGTAAAGTCGCTCGTAACGTAACCGAGTAGAGTACTAGCGTGTAAAGGTCGACGTGTTGTCGTGTGTACGTGCGTTTCACGAAATAATTCCCTTGGATTGTACAAAAATAGTCCCTATTACATCGTAAGTAAGGAAAGAGTTGAAATATACTTTCTGCCTTTTTATTAGTGTGTGGTGTAGTTTCTTACAAGATTATGGGAGCCTGCAAATAGTAGTATTTCTTTGAAATTAAAACTTAATTTTGACAACACTTCTGTATTTGACCAAGTACAAGCTCGTAGCTTCTGATTCTACCATGCCTTTATAGGTAGTATTTGAGTTTTAGATGGTGACGCGGTGGTGGCATAATGGGTAGAACAATGGACTCGGAATCGAGGGATCCTGGTTCGAGTCCCGATGAGGGCATGTACCCTACCCATGACATTAATTTATTTCAAAGTCGCATACATAACACTCCCTGACTGTGAAGGAAAACATCGTGAGGAAACCGGAGCGACTGAGGCTATATACCAAACTAAACTCAAACTTAGTACCAGCTTATTTTTTTAAACCTCAGCTCTTCGGAGTTTTTTCTTGGTAATATGACTGTGGGGCTCTGAACTGCTGGAGTTTTGCAGCTCGAAGAACTCGGGCTGGTAGAAACACTTTTCTGGCTAGTCATAGCGATGTGGTAGAGGTGCCGGTCGAATGACGACGAAAAATTATTTCACACCACAAGGTCCCTTTACACGTAACTTCCGATATCGACGATGGTCCTAAGTATATTGTTAAGCTGCAACTTCTTGCGGTAGGTTCGCTTTGGATGCGTGCTGACTAAACATCATTTTTGTTTATTAATTATCAAAGAAAATAACTCCCCTTATTGCTTTGCGTAGTCGGGTGATGAAAAACACGAACTTGAGTCGGCTATCGCCTGCACTTGGAAATGACAGTCGCAAGTCTGGTCTCAAGTAGGTGAACTCACGTAAGATTGTGTCTATTAATATGCCAGCGACTCCGGTCTCAAGTAAGTGATCTTACAGCTTCTTAACATTTTATGCATGCCTAGTACTCTAAACCACGTTGTATTGAAATTGAGACGTCACGGACTGTCAAAAGATGAATGACTCACTCAATTCAGAGCTCAAGTCGGCTCTATTAATATGGCGTCGACTCAAGTAAGTCGACTCACTCAAGTAAGTCGGCTAATGTCAATGTCAATCTCAAGATCGTGACTATTAATAAGCAGACAGCTACTCAAGTTTGACATTACCCAAGGCTTGACATTTACCTCCTTGAGATCGATCTCAAGTAGGTGAACTCAGACGACTATTAATACCACCCTTAGTGTTCTGCACGATGTTCTTTGTCATCTTGAGATTGACAAAACTTAAAGTTATCTCCGTACCGTGCGGCGGGCTGAAGAAAACAGTTCGCTGGTACCGAGCAACGTAGCATGACAGCGTGACAGATGTTTTTCACGTGCTATTATGAGTCGACATGTAGCGTCATAAAGTAGCATGGCGGGAAAGCCCGAATTTGCACAGTTTTTATTTTATTTTGTAACTAAACAGAGATATTTTTGTTCATCCATTTTTGTTTTACGACAGTAAAATAGTATTCTTTTAATTTTATTATTGTAAACAAAAGAAAAACAATAATTAGGCTGTTTATTTTTTGGTTCACAAACCAGTGGTGCTGCCCAAGAAACTAGAAGTTCGAGTAAATCTCATAATCAGCTGAATTATTGTTATTTAGAATAATGAAAACACGATTTTATTACCATGAAAGAAAAATAGTTGAACAAAATTGCTCAGTTTAGCTACAACATTTAAAAAAAGAGAAAATATTGCATTTTTCGCTACTCTACTTTCATTAAACCTTAAAGGGAATGATAGCGCTACTCGAGAGCGCGATAAGAACATATTTTATCGCAATGTCATGCCACCGGGTCAGTTATCGATACTTTTGGCTTTTTTTAACACTACATGAGTATATGCAATGCAACCCGTTTTATTTATTTACAGCGGCCATTTATCACGACGCGCCTCGACCGATTGTGGACCTAATAGTATTACACGGACGGAGTTAATTCGCGGCGAATCGCTTCAGCACACGCCGATTCGGTGAGTATCGTCAAATTGGCCGGTTAAGGGTAGGTAACCCGCTCATATTGCGTGTATTAAAAAAAAAGATACAGATTGAATCACCTTTCTAACTCGTTGTAAAGGTTTTGGCGAAAAAATCAAACTGTTTATGCATAAGTATTATGTCATTTTTTTTTATGTAGAGCGCTATACAAAAATAATATACAGGGTGTTAAAAGACCGCCAACAAAGCGGGAAACCACGTACTGTCCTCATTATAAGGAACATTTTTGTCCAAAGAACTATGCCTGGGAAATCAACGGTTTCCGAGATAATGAAGTTCAAAGTCGGACTTTTCAAAACTTTTTTTTTACAGAAATGTATTCAGTATCTAATTATTAACATACCTTCTCAAGAAGCCATATCAAAATTATGAATATTTCTTACAAAAAACGACGTTAATATTGCAACCCGCAATGTATTCTAAACATCGGCACTTCAAGCTTAAGTAACATAAACTGATACCTACGCTTACGCAATATCGCACATGAATAGTCAGAGGGTATTATCTCAAAAAAGTGAGTTTCGAGAAAAAGCGTTTTGAATATTTGAAAATTCGTAACATTTGATGCAGGCCACATATTGATAACTTTTTGTATTTGCGTTGTAGGTTGATTCTTTCTCTGCATGATTCATGAAAAAAATAGAGTTGAAAAGAAGTAGATTAATAGTTATACTGTTTTTCCTGACTCTCTATCAAGATAATACTGTATAGCCCGACAAAATTGAATTAATTTGTATTTATGACTCTATAGCCAGTTTTTTTTTGCAATTCTAATGTATTATTTCAAAATAATACAGGTGTTTTTACCTGAATTTGAAAATTATATCTTTTAAAGTGTATTAAAATTAATTTAAAATCATGAAAGCAGACTTTTGTTATCATTGACATTAGTTTTCTTAAGTAATCATGAAGTAAATAACAAAATAAGTCACATATTTCCCAACAAACAAAAATTGGTATAAATAATTGGGTATTTCAGTCTTCAATAAAGTACTTAAACTAATACAATCTAATTTAGTTTTAGGTCGCTTATAATTAAATTAAATTAATTCATTTCAAATAAACTACTTCCTCTGTGCTATTTACTTTAAGAAAAAGTTATTAAAGGTAGTCGTTTGTAATAAAAAATCTAGGAACAATCAATATTTCTAGCGAGGAAACATGGAGGCGACACACAATCAGTAATTTTAGACCTGCCCCCTTAGCACGCTACCATTTTGCCTACTCTCAACTGTCACCTTAGCCGCTTAACACTACTGAGGTGACAGTTAACAGTGGCTAAGGTGACAGTTGAGAGTAGGCAAAATGGTAGCGTGCTAAGGGGGCAGGAATAGCTGACACAAAATTGTTAGTCAATTGGTTTCGAACTCAATTTATCGAAGTGCGAGCTTAGAGAACCTCCTTGACGAAGAAAAATATGACTTGGCCTCATATTTTTACTCACTCATCACTGTGCCTCCTAAGATCCCCAGTGCAGGACGATTCCTACGAAAGATTAAATTCATCAAATTCGATGAATTTGCCAAATATGACAGAATTATGTTTGTGAATTTGTAGTAGCAATTACCTCTCGCTGACTGTGAAGGGAAACATCGTGAGGAAATCTGAGCGTATGAGGCATTATACCAAAAATAGCCAATCCGCATTGTATAGCACGCGTAGAGAGAGAAGGCCTTTGCCCAGCTAGTGGGACATGTACAATTGTACAAGCTACATCTTACTTTTTTTCTTACTCATAAATTATTGTACGTATTACGCTATTCAACATTGAGGTAAAATTATAAAATAAACCTTATAAGCAGTCCTAAATTTCCCTTTAGAGGATAGACCCAGACCAAATTGTCGATCCGTCACGGTTGCTTGGGCATAAGAATGCCTTCAAGCATCGCGCTGCCAGCGTTCCTGTCCTCGGTCGACAGCACGATCGACCTAATCGGCCAGGAGCGCTTGGCCAGACATGGCAGGCCCAAGCCAGGATCTGCGGCTGAATCTGTTCCGGGTCCCTGCTTAGCCTAGCCTAGCATGGCATAGCCAGAGACAATGGCAATAGGCCTGATGGGGTGACGCTCACTGTGGCGGTCGCTGCTTTGGGACACTACGTAAGTCGACATAGTAGCACAGTCTCTTATAAAAGTGGCCCCCTGCCGCTCCGGCGGCGATGGTGCGGCTACAGCGGGGTACAAGAGGCACAAATATGCAGTCCTGGTACAGGGCTACATATTTGCGCCCTTCGGTGTAGAGACCCTCAGGGACCAGGTGCGCGAAAACTCTCTCAAGAGATTTTGTTGTGCCTGGTTGACGCCTCGAGTGTACAGAGGGCTGGTGCTTACCAAGGGCAAAGGCTGAGCCTCGACATCCAGTGGGGCAACGCCGCCAGCCTACCCTACCGAGCGACGTTGGCGATTTGGCTCAAATATTTTACCTATGTTAGGTTATTCTTAAGTTAGCAATGCAAAAGTTGGTGATCTGGCATAATATCCGGGGAACTTAGAGGCAGAAATTCTCCAGATGGACGATAAGTGGGGTCGGCTTATTCATCATCACAGTCTTCTTACGCTATTTCCAGGTCTTCAGCACTATTATCTACTTTGATAGCGGGATTGGCAGCAAAAACCACCTTCCTTGCACAAGAATTTAGAATTTATTATCGGTCAAAAGGGTATTATTCGGTTTACAACAAAATAATATTACAAAAAAAAACTGGACAGAGAGTAGTATCTAGAAGAAACAGATGGCAATATGGTATTAAGTCAATATAAAACCAATGGTATTTAGAAAGTTGTGAAAAAAAATCGGACTATAGAGTATTAAGTCAAAATAATACAAATGACGAATTATTCAAAACGGGCTAAAGAGTATTAACTAAAAGATAATACGCTCTAGACTGCTCACATTTTAACTTTTTATAGTAATTATTGACAGAGCACCTGTCATAACTTGAAATAACACGAGTGACCCGTCAATTTCGGATGGCGCTTAGTGGCTAACTAAAATGTGACAGTCTTGCCTGCTCGAATATATCGCAAACCAAATTGGAAGACAGTCGTAAAGCTCCGTTTCTCGGCTTTAAACTAACCTACAGATATGGCTGTCTTGCCAGATTGTAGAGAAAAATTTTGCGAACTCGAATCCGTCGTAAAAAAAAAATGCATTTTCCGAGATAATACCCTCTGACTATTCATGTGCGATATGATTTCTGTGCGTTACACGTCCATTGCGTGATACAATATTTTTCAAAATTATAACCTAAAAAACCAAAATCATTTCCCAGCAATAATTTATCGAAAAAGTACTTTGTTTTGGTGTCTAGTATGCGTGGCTTCCGGGTCTGTTGGCGGTCTTTTAACACCCTGTATATATATTTTCAACATACACAAATTTTTATGTTAAAAACAGGGCTCTATTATTCCAACCATCAAGTACCGGTCGATGCGAAAATTATCTCAATTAGAAATCAAAAAATCTAACATCTAAAAAATTAACATGCAACAAGAATTGTCGCATCTACTGGTATTTGATTAAAGACTCGTAGGGAGAGTTTTTTTGTTTCTTAGAATATTTTTTTTATATCTTTTTTTTTAACGTACACTTAGATATTACATAGATAATATTATTATTTGCATCGATTAGTACTTGATTGCTGTATTGGTAGAGCTCTGGGACGAAAAAGTTTTTTTTTTTCACTGTCATTTCCTTGTCTTTAGAAAAATACACTTGTTGCCAGAAACCGTTTTAGTAGCATTTTGTTGCGGGGAGCGCAGCCTTAACAACTAATTATCCGTCCACTCGGCAGATTAAAACTTAATGAGTGTTTGCGGGTTATACGAGGCGGCGCCTGGCGTTTTAACGCTCGTTTGAACGAATGTCGATGAAAGCGCGTTTCGAGAGACATAAATCTTCGACAGTCTTTTGTACGCGAATGCGACACTAATCTCAATCAAAGCTACCGACACACTTAGCCAAATTTATTGCATGATAATGAGTTACGGAACAATTACTGAGGAATTGGCCACGAGATTGGATTCCGCCGTTTGTAAGGAATCCGATAACATTTGCATTAGAATTCTTCATTTCACGCTAATTGCGTTTCGGTTTAAAACTGTTTCACACTTTCAAAAATTACATTACATACTTGGAAAGAAGATCTACATCTAAATCTTTCTATCCAGACCATGAATGACCACCACTGGTCATAAGTGACACCTACTTCCTCTAGATTCCTTGACCATAATCTACAGAAATTATTGCCACTAAAACTGAAAGGTCTTGTTATAGTTCGGTAGGTGCAAAAACATCTCCTAAATATTTAAAAAAGTACTCAGAACAAAGATTCTAACCGGTAATTTCACCCATCTACAGGGTGCAATCGAATTTGATAGCGGAAATTTTATTAGACTGTCTACTAATCACTACAAACAACTTGTACTAGGTGTCAAAAAAATGTAGGGAAAAATATCTGCTGTACCATACATTTGCTGCAGTACTGAGTCTACCTTATGTATGGAACAGCAGATCACCCTGTAGTGTAAGTGAAGGCGCCAATGGAAGCTGTTTAAATCATCTCACAACGCAAAAGTAATGCCCGACTTCCGCAAGAGCGATCGAATATTATGCATTAAATGTAGACATGTTAATCTCATGTCAAACGTATTTCAGCTGATCACGTGCCGCTATTTTGGAATTAATCTTCGATTAATCACCTGTTACAGTTGTTCGATCTTGCAAAAATCAGGCGTAAGTTCTTAGTATTTGGAACTGTGCGGGCTGCACAATCCCCATAAGATTCCCCAGTAAGCACAGGTACGCCTTATAATCAGGTGTATTCTGTAATAGTGACTAAACACGGCGATGAGTTATCGGTACCGATCTGGGGTCATCGGCCGCCTGTACCGTTCCGCTTGCCCCTGAACGAGGCCGGCCTAGGTAGAAGCGTACAGAAGATCCTAAACTAGTAGTTCGCCCCGAACTTTGAACTCGCGATGTGCAACCTTTTGCTAACACTATTCGCACTATGCGCATTGCATAATATATAATTTACAACCCCATATCTCGGCAACCCCTCAATCGATTGGGCTCTTGTTCAGACTTAAGAATCATTTTAATTTCATTTACCCGTCTATCAAATTGCATAACGTTCCGACTAAACACACACTTTTCACACACGTTTTTCATTAATATGTTTTTTGTTTAACCCAACTGAAATTACTTTTTAAGGTGAAATACGTCTCACAACTAGCGCCGCCAATGGAAAAAAAATCATATCTTTTTTTTGGATCCGTTTTTAGCAAAAAACGCTCCTGCGATTCCTCAACGCAGGGCTTAACTATTTTTAGGACCTAAGGTTTGGATTCCAGATCCTAGAACTTAAGAATGAAATCGATTCTCGCCAAAAGTGGCCACTTTTGGCGAGAATCGATTGCATTCGTAGGAAATCCAATCCTGGAATCCAAACCTTAGGTCCTAAAAATAGTTAAGCCTCGCGTTGAGGAATCGCAGGAGCGTTTTTTGCTAAAAAAGCATCCAAAAAAAAGATATGTTTTTTTTTCCATTGGCGGCGCTAGTTGTGAGACGTACGTCGTCTTAAAATACTGCTATTGGATAACCATACGTTTTAATTTAGATAAATAGAGGAGTGGGCGCTGATCGCTGCAACACAGGCTATAAACCTAGTGCAGCGACAGATGCTAATTAATTGTGAATGATACATTACTTAAAACGTTTTTTGTGCAAACATCTATGTAAACATTTTCTGAGAAATAAATTATTCTTTAGTCTTATTCTTTAACGATACTCAAGTTATTGTCGAACGAACATTCATAGGTACATACAAACGCCGGATTGTTCAAGCTGAATCGGAAAACTTCTCTCGCTTCGCTTGCTCCTTCAATAATATTACAAACAATCCGAAAATCAAA
The DNA here is from genome assembly GCA_949319315.1 of Zelleria hepariella. NCBI lineage: Eukaryota > Metazoa > Arthropoda > Insecta > Lepidoptera > Yponomeutidae > Zelleria > Zelleria hepariella. The sequence goes on along the minus strand of OX439387.1, from coordinate 6,146,241 downwards.
TGCCTTAAACAACCTTTATAAGCACCAAGCACCAACGATGATTATTGGAGTAACTTTTGGCAGTTGTTTTATTATTGAAAAATATATAAATTATTTTTTAATTTCATTTCATGAAATTAATTTTAAAAAAACAACAACGTGGGAATGTGAAACCTATACCTACCTCTAATCGCTAGTTATTAGTTAGTCGACTCGCAAAATATTCTACAGGGTGCACTCTAAGTCGATAGCGGAACTTTAAGTAGGCTATCTACTGATCAATACACACAACTTGAAAAAAATATCAGCTGTTCCATACAAAAGGTCGACTCAGTACTGCGCCAAATGGGACCATTCCATTTTGCCCCACCAGAGTTGCCCCACTGGTAGAGAAAAATGAAATCACACATACAATAATTCCATTTTACCCTACCAGTGGGGCAACTCTGGTGGGGCAAAATGGAATGGTCCGCCAAATATATGAAACAGTTGATATTTTTTTCGCTTCGTTTTTGTCGCCACCTAGTACAAGTTGTTTGTATTGATCAGTAAACAGCCTACTTAAAGTTCCACTATCGACTTAGAGTGCACCCTGTAGAGTACAAACACTGTTACTTATTTCATTTTACCCTGAAGTAAAATAGTATTGATTTCAATAAAGTTGAATCGCTGTCGAATTCAACAAGCATCTCGGATGAGAGAAGGGTAGTCGTTCTGTGTCTGCTACCGTTTTCGAGTCCGAACTATGAGACCGTCTCGAGTCCCGAAGCAACTAAATACTAAGATTTAGGAGGCGGTATAAAAATAAATGTCTTGTTTACGTTTGGTTGTTTTTAGAATGGGATTAGCTCGAACCCATTCTCTGTATCGTATTTTGGTAGAGTTTGTGAAACACGTCAATCGGATGAACCTTTTTTCTGCCACTAACATTAAACACATTAGTTCTTTACAACCATGATTTGTTATTAGGCCATGGCGGAGCCGAAATCATGTATTCAGGGAAATGTTGAGTAGGCATTTCATTTCGTCAAAGGAAAATTAGTTACTTGACTTCTTTCAATAGTTGCTTGGTTACTTTTCTGAAAATTTCCCCCTAGCTCCATCTGGTATTTAAATCAATGCCTGGCTCAGAAAAGATACTACTTTCTACCCCTGGGCTTTTTTGCCCACCTCGCAGCACTTTATAAATCAAACACAGTCATAATCATAAACACTTTGCAGTGCTAAGGCTTTTTTTAGAAGAAAAACAAAAGTTATTTATTTTTAAAGCAATGTGCATTTTATCCTAGAGTTTACTGCAGCATTGATTGTAAGCTGATTTCATTTATAGTATACTAAACCACAAGAAACTGAAAACAAAAAAATAATTTTCTCGTACAAAAAACCGTCCAAAACCAGCTTATCCAGATGAATTAGTTACCTACTTAAAATCCGTCCAAAACTAGCTCATCCAAAATTTCCCTTCGCAGCCTCGATCCAAGGCGCGTAGACGAATTCCAACGTGACCATTCGGCTAATCAAATTTTGTAACCGCGTTATTGTAACCATTAGAACGTACATTTTCTCAGACGATGGCACCAAACATCCACTCAACAAGGTTAACTCAGGCGCGAAGCTCTTATCGAAGCTTTTAACACTGTGTTCGTCTACCGGCCTAAGAAAGAAGAATTTATTTAAAAGAAACATGGTTTACATTAATGTATAGATGGTAGTAAAAGATATAAGTTCAGATAAGATATATTATAAGATATATTAAAAGATATAAGATATTATAAGATCTATTCATAATTTGCCACTGATCTCTTCTTCTTTTGGTGCAATCTCCTATCGGAGCTGGTCGGCTATCATTACGGCCACTTTGGCCCGTGATGTTGCGGCTCGGAAGAGTTGTGTGTGGCTTGTGTTGAACCATTCTGCGAGATTCTGTAGCCATGCTGTTTTTGGGTGGCCAGGTCTTCGCCGACCCTGTATTTTCCCTTGCAGAATCAGATGCAGAAGGTCATATTTGTCGTTGCGCATTATGTGGCCAAAATATTGAATTTTCCTCCACTTTATGGTTTTCAGGAGCCCTAGGCCTTTGTTCATTCTTTTTAGCACTGAGTCGTTCATTGTGCCGCGCGCGCTTGTAGTGTTCGCACGTCCAGAATTATTCTCTCTCCAATTCACTCCGCAATACATGCACGTCACACGTAGTGATGGGCAAGCAAATCTCAATTGAATCTATCGATATCGATAAATCGTAACTCGAGAACATGGACCGATTTCTAATCAGGTCTAACTCCGTGGGCAAGCGCCCCCGGGAAGATCCGGCTGACCCTGGTCGCTGGAATATACCCAAGCGTGTAGCAAGAACACCTGATCCGTCGCAACCCAACGCACCGGTATTCAAGACAACAAATCCTTTTGGTGGCCTCCCTGTTGATTATAATCCTTCTGATCCTATCACGGCGAAACTCCGTGAAGCAACTGCCCCTAGGAAGACGAACCGAATCCCTCCAATATTGGCTGACATCAAACCTGAGTGGACCCATGAGCACATCAAGAACATTGTCCTGAAGTACACAAAACACTTTCACCTGCAGTATAAAGGGAACAACAAGATTGCAATTATTTGCTACAACGCTGAAAGTCACCAAGCACTGAAGGAAGGCTTACGAAATGAAAATGCCGAGTACCACACCTACTCCCGCAAGGACGAAAAGGTCACAAAAGCTGTTATCCTGGGACTGCCGGCATATGCTGGAGAGAGCCTGCCTGAAGAACTCGCCGCACTAGGTTTTCCGAAAGTAGTTGTTAGAAAACTGTCTCCACCAAAGAACAAGGAAGTCTCTTGTCCACCGTTCTTGATCCAACTACCTGCTGGAGCAGACATACGCGCTTTCCGCCAAATCAAATACATCTGCAACTGCGTCGTCAAAATACGCAAATACGAAGCAAATAATCTCTTTGGAACACAATGTTTCAGATGCCAAGGTTTTGGTCATTCTTCAAGAAACTGCAACCTCCCAGCTCGCTGTGTAAAATGCACAGGACAACACCCGACGAGCGAATGCCAGAAAAAAGACCGTGAACTACCTGCACAATGCTGCAACTGCAACGAGAACCACCCAGCTAACTTCCGTCAGTGCAAAGAAAGGCAAAAATATCTGTATGTCCTACAAGAAAGGCAAAATCAGCTCAAGGCGACCCAGATGGTACCAAAGCCCACAACGGTGCCTCCATGTAACCTTATGCCCAATGGTAGTGCCTGGCCGAACCTGCCCCCCAAAACACCAGCACCCGCAACCGCGCCCTGCGCATTCACTGCCACACCCACTCCGCCACAAGACCAGGCGACCACTGAGATGCTGACCATACTCACGACCATAAAATCAATTAAAAATCAATTCACAGCGTGCAACAACATGATGGAGAAAGTGATATTAATCCTGACTCACCTTGGTCAATATGTCTAGTGTTAGAAACCTTCGCTTTCTTTACTGGAATGCCGACGGCATACGGACCAAAATCGACGAACTTCTACATCTGGTAAGCGAGCTCTCCTTAGACATAATTGCCATATCTGAGACCAGAATCAGTCCCTCCCGCGTTCTGAGCACTCCAGGGTTTGTCTGCTACAGACAAGACAAACGACCCGACGGGCGAGGCCAGGGTGTTGCGCTGCTAATAAAATCTGACATACTTCACGTACCTATTAACTTACCTGTTACAGAATACTTAGAATGTATAGGCATACAAATTACAATTTCCGGAAAAATTATCACAGTAATCTCAGCATATCAATCCCCTAACCTCCCCCTACTAAGCGGCGATTTAGACATAGTTTGCAGCATAAGTCCTACATCGTTGATAATGGGCGATCTTAATGCAAAACACCCATACTGGCACTGTCAAGAAATCAACCCACGGGGCGTAACTCTATATGACCACATGATAAGTAATGAATACAATATCCTTGCACCATTACTACCTACCCTTGTACATTATCAAGCATCCCACACTCCAACCTCTCCAGACATAATACTAGTCAACAACGTTAGAGAAATCTCGGAATTAAAAACCCTGGCTCAACTATCGTCTAATCACCTACCAGTATTCTTTACCGTAGGTGGTACTATTCTACGCAAAGTTTTTGTCCAATACAACTATAATAAAGCCGACTGGGTAAAATTTCGTTCTCATCTCGACCAAAATATTGCCCTATCTAGTGCCACATTAAAATCTGAAGCGGAAATTGATGACGCCATAAAAAAATTTAGCCAATCCATCCTTGACGCACGAAATAACTGCATACCACGCACGCTCAGTAACTCTAACGCCAAAAAACTTCCTAGACGACTTAAATCTACTATCAAATACAAGAACAATCTACGCAAGATAGCACTTAAAGAGCCCGACCTACACATAAAGAAAGTTCTATACGCTAAAATAAATATCTTGCAGAACTCAATAAAACTAGAAATTAGGAAACTAAACGATACCCTGTGGAATAATAAATTAGCCAAGGTAGACAACCCAAGTGCAGATATATGGCGGCTTGTCAAATCTCTAAATAATAAATCGACGGTGATACCTCCTCTTAAAGATCCACATGGCATGATAACTTCCTCAACGCAGGAGCAATGCGAATTGTTGGCTAGTGCATTCCTTGACAATATGAACCTAACGGCTGAATGGATCAGTAATCACGATGTTGAAGATGCTGTTAGGAGCTCAGCTGCCCATATAGCAACGACGAATGTACTAGACGGCCCACCCAACGTAAGACCCCATGAAGTGCGCAAACTGCTGCACAAGTTGAAAACCCGCAAGGCTCCTGGCGCGGACAATATCGTGAACATCTTACTCAAGAATGTATCCCAAAAAAGTCTTGTTTTTCTAACTAAAATATTTAATGACTGTATGAAACTTAATTACTACCCAACAATCTGGAAGCATGGAAAAATTATTCCCGTCAAAAAACCCGGCAAAGAAGAAACTATCCCTACTAGCTACCGTCCCATCAGTCTCCTCCCATCATTAGGCAAGCTATTTGAATCCATTATCCTCAAACGACTCTCTTCTGCCACCGAGCACTTACTAATCCCCGAACAATTCGGCTTCCGATGTACACACTCTACTACTCAACAGCTAGCAAGGGTTGCTGAACACATTGCGCATAATCTCAACCTAGGCAGTTCCACTGGCATGATACTATTGGACGTTGAAAAGGCATTTGATACCGTATGGCATGCTGGACTACTATACAAACTCATGTCCAATAATGTACCACTGTGTCTCATTAAACTTATCCAGTCTTACCTACACAAACGAACATTCTCTGTCTACCTGGGTGACCTCTCTTCATCCCCAAGAACTATACCTGCAGGAGTACCTCAAGGTTCAATCTTAGGGCCGTACCTTTTTATACTGTACCTCAATGATATCCCCAAGCAACCTCATACCCATCTTGCTGGCTATGCTGACGATACAGCATCATACACCTCATCAACTGACACTGACCTGATCATAAGCAGACTCCAACTCTCCTTAGAACTACTGCTTGAGTACTTCACAAAATGGAAATTAAAACTCAATTCCCTGAAAACTGAGGCCATTTTGTACACCAGACAACGATCAGTTCCCTCCAGGACTATAAAAATCAACGGCCATCCCATTCCCTGGAGTAGGTCAGTAAAATATCTTGGAGTTATCCTTGATGATAAAGTTAATTGGCTAAAAAACACTGACGCCATCTGCAACAAAGGACTTAAGGCTCTTAACGCCTTGAATCCCATTTTAAATCGTAAAGCTAACTTAAGCCCTAAGACGAAATTAAGAATTTACTCAACCCTGGTTAGGCCATGCCTAACATATGCCGCCCCAGTATGGTGTAGCCTGGCTCAATGTAATTACTCCAAACTACAATGTATTCAAAACAAAGCGCTTAAAAAAGCCTTTAACACCCCATTTAAAACTAACCTAGAAACTCTGCATAAAACAATTAACTATCCCCAAATAAAAGAATTTATTTTAAAAATTTCTCGTACTTTTTATCTACATAAAAACCCAAATCACCGAAACACTCTGGTCTCAACAATAGGTAAATCTAGATTGGCTACTTTAAAGTACGCTGCCACCTACAATCGATATCGACTCCCACATCACTATTTCCTCGGCAGCTAACGATAACTCGCTCACCATATGACCGGTTCGACCTAGTTCTAACTGACGACGACGCACGAATTTTTTCGATGCACCCACATTCGTGATTTAGTTTGCTCAAGTTGCAAAATAATTATGTTTACATTCTTTACCTAATGTGTGTGTAGGTATAATGAATCTGTGTTGTAGTAATTACCTACGGTAAAACAACAAACAATATTGTTATAAGTGTGTGGTTCTCCTCTAAACCTACACGAAAATAATGTATATCCTCAACTGTATGTATACCTAAAACCATGTAACTTATATATTATTTTCTCACTATAAATGTTCATAAAGGCGCCTCAGCCTGAGTAACTGTATGCTGCACACTAGACAAACACTTAGAATAAGATCTTTTTGTATTGCTCACTGTAAATTCATTTATAAATAAAGATATTTTCAAATCAATCAAATCAATCACTGAGTCGTTTGTCACTATCCGTCCATGACAGGATTTGAACCCGCAACCTTCTTAATTGAAGAGCGAATTTTTTAACCTTATAAAAATCTTTATAAAGTTATAGCACGGGTTAGTGCTTTAGAAAATACAAAAAGTAATTTTGTATTATTTAAGTTGGTGACATCTGGGAGATCTCATACCATACCACTCGCTGATTATGCCACAGACACCCAGTTAATCTTCTGTAATGCGAATGTCGTGCGATGGCTCCAATTCGACGTAGAACCGTTAACTAGGCACAGATATTGTGCGCACTATTACTGTTCTCTCCACTGCGTACAATCAGCGAGACACAGCCCTACTTGTTCGAAACTAGCACTAATGTCTCATGCAATATGAACTACTGTGGGTCCTTGTCCACTTAACCGAAGTACCTACGTGATGGAACACAATAATGGTTAGGCGCAGCAGCCTAGAAAGATGACAATATTACTTTTTGGACTCAAAAAGAGAGCGAAAACCATCGTGCCGGCCCCAGACTCCACGGAAGATTAATGGGAACAAAGAATAAGAAGCTGAAGAAAGAGAAAAACGAAGGACAATGCGAAGATCTAGTTGCATGCTAACCAATGAACATGAATGATTAAGTTTTTTTTATGTAGCCACTGCAGAGCAAAGGCTCCTCTTAGTCCAGATTATTTAAGGTAGTTTCGAGTATGTGTGTCATACTCATCATCATCATCAACAGCCTACCTCTGCCCACTGTTGGGTATAGGCCTTTTTCCCCTCGCGCCATCTCTCACGGTCCCTAGCCATCCATGGACCATCCATGGACCATCCGCGGCAATGACGATGTCGTCCGACCACGTCCGATGTAGTCTTCCTATAACATACTCGTATCTTGCAACTAATTATCTACTGGATGGGAGCCAAGACACCACCTTGTTTACGTGTTTCCTTGTGACAAGTGGGAAGCTTAACGCCAGTATCCGAGCTCGGTTGACATCTTCTACAGCATTTATCTGTCTATGGCTCCTGGAAGTACAGTCGGCCACACGCTAGGATACCCCTTTTTGTTCGATTGGCGCCTTTATGCCACGCGCGGTAAGAGCTGCCATGGGGTATCTGTGACTGAGGCCGACCGTACCCAGGTATGTCTCTTCTTGATTTTTCAGGTACAGCTTTGAAATCATCCGACCATCGCGCTTAGCTAATCTGCTTATACATACTTCGTATCCTTACATGGTTGACATGACCAAGAATAAATTCTTCAATATGTTTGCAAGGTGACTTAGTTAAGAAGAAAAAAAATCATATCTTCTTTTTGCATGCGTTTTCTGCTAAAAACCGGCCGTGAAATGAAAATCCCTAGGCTTAACTATTTTTGGCTACTGTGCCTTGACCGGTGTTTCCGATCACAATTTTATTGTTATTGAATTAAATGGTGGGATTTCTGTGCATTATTGAATTATCAATCTAGCATTGGTGGTTGGTGTCGTGCCGACCCTCTAGCATTTAATGCCGTGTTTCCACTTGTAATACCAATATTTTATTCCAATATATTTCTGAAAACCTTTAAGCACGGTTAAGTGAGAAGAGCAGTGGATCTACAAGTCATCCATCAAACTAGGGGTGGCATTAATAGTCGTCTGAGATCACCTACTTGTGCTCGATCTCAAGTAGGTGAACTCAGAAAAGTCAAATGCTAATGTTGAGCCTTGGCTAATGCCAAACTTGAGTAGCTGTCAGCATATTGATAGACACTATCTTGAGATTGACATTGACATTAGCCAAGGCTTGACATTAGCTTTTGACTTTTCTGAGATCACCTACTTGAGTTCGAGATTGATTTGACGACTATTAATGCCTCCCTAAGGGTGATATTCTAGAACGCTACTTAAACTCAGTTCAAACTAGAACGCTACTTAAACTGTGTTTAAACTCAGTTCAAACTAGAACTTCACTTGAACTCTGTTTAAACTCAGTTTAAGTAGAGTTTAGTAGTGTCGACTGTCGGTAAAACAGTGCATGTTTTGATTTGAATATCCCTCCCTTCATATCAAAACATGCACTGTTTTATCGACAGTCTGAACTTTGTTTAAACTCAGTTTAAGTATCGTTCTAGAATACCACCCTAAGAGTCTTTTACTGAAAGGCTACGAACTTGGAAGCTTGGGACTACCAACACGAAGTAATTTAAACAATACAGCTTCTACTACGATAGTAAAGATCTCTGTCAATCGCTCTGTCAGTCGAGATCTTCTCTCTTCTTCTTCTACCTTTAGCTACCCAATGCTGAGTGCAGTCGCGCTCTTAGGCTCCTCAAAAGTCTTCGTCGTGGCATAGTGCACCTCCGACATTTAGAGATCACGAAGAGAATTTTTACTTTCCTTCCTTCAGCCTCGCAGGTTGGGGTGTCTGATGGGAGCGTTTGGCCTTCGCTCTCCACGGGGCTTGGCCTACGGTCTCGTTAAACGAAGCTCGGCCTTTTTCTGATGCTAGTTTTACATGGGAAGGGTCTCAACCGGCTCAGAGCTGGTGTATCACGGACACGGGACAACCTGAAAAGATGGGGATTCCTGCCACCAGATACCAGCACCAACTGCGTCTGCGGCCAGACCCAAAGCACCCAACACCTCCTACAGTTCCCAGACTCTCCATTCACGTGCACCACCGACCGAAGACTTGGGCCCTTAGCCTGTAACGCAATGGCGGGTCAATGGCGTCCCGGCAGAAGGACAAAACCGGGCTCTCCTCGTTTTTCTCCTACAACCAGAGTACTAATCCTCTAGAATTAGAGTCAAAATATTCTTTGCTGTACTACAAAAACATTAAAAGGACAGACAGCGTTAGCAAATCGTAATTGAAGTCGTCACCTGACAGCCCATTTTGGCACCATTGTGTTACAGGCTAAGGGCCCTGCTGAAAGCAACACCCAGAGCCATAGCCGCCGTGAAGCACTGGCTGCATGCCTTATAATTTTAACTATCTCACACGATTAAGAGGAAACGCGGGTAGCCGCTGCTCCATACAAAAAGGGAGATCTGTTTCCTCCCTGGATAATGATTTTAGAAAAAATATGTTTATGCCATTCAATTTATATGTACCTCTGCCATGTCCCTATGTTTTCCTTTTTTCTATAATAAAATAATAAAAAAAGGAAAACATAGGGACATGGCAGAGGTATATAAATTGTATGGTATAAGCATATTTTTTCCAAAATAATTATCCAGGGAGGAAACAGGTCTCCCTTTTTGTATTCTTTGTATGGAGCAGCGGCTACCCGCGTTTCGTTTTAAGAAGAAGAAGTTATACATTCCCGAGAATCGGCCCCGTGTAGAGATTCATCTCATAGTGTGTGGGCGCCTTTATAAGCCCAAGTAAAACAGCCCACAAAATAAAGGTGGAAAATCATCCGCTCGTAACTCCTGAGCGGCCTAAATCAGATGGCGGCCGGTGGACACGGAAATCAATTTGCAGACTTTATTGTCTTCTGGACCGCACCTCTGGCCATCACGCTGGGTGAGATCTTGCATTTTAAAACGGGATTTTGCAGGCTAAAAGATCGGTTTTGAAGGAAATTGTTTTGAAGAAACTCAGCTTTGTCTCTAAGGCCTGTAAAGCACTGCAAGCGTAGCATAAGGCTGGGATAGAGTGTGTCTATGGGTTTATTTATAACTACATTTAATATGTATCTCACTCTTTTGTTTGACGTAGAGCGGGAAAGACAGAGTCATAAACCCATAGATACGCTCTGACCAGCCTTATGCCACAATACCTTATGCTACGCTTGCAGGTACTCATTTACGCCGTGAATAGGCGTGAAATTAGAGGTGTGTAGTTCGCGAATGAATGCTTCGATTGAATGCATTCGTTATATGAAACCATTCATTCATTCATTCACTACCAATCTTTACATATCACATTCACTCTAGTCCACGTAGTTCATTCTTCAAGAAACATTCTTAAATCTACCACACTAAGAACCAAAATTCTGTAAATCTTTATGTGTCACATTCATTCTAGTCCACGTAGTTCATTCTTCAAGAAACATTCTTAAATCTACCACACTAAGGACCAACATTCTGTAACTGATGTGTCTCGCCTTTGTCACCTTTGTCATTCGCGGACTACCGTGAGTCAAAAAATACGTGAACGAACTTCTGAGCTATGAACTATGAATGAGCTGTGAACTGTGAATGAACTGTGAACTATGAATGAACTGTGAATGAACTGTGAATGAACTATGAATGAACTATGAATGAACTATGAATGAACTATGAATGAACTATGAACTATGAATGAGCTGTGAACTATGAATGAACTGTGAACTAAAAGAGTGAACTAGTTCAGTGAAGGAAATGAACTATATCATTCTTTTCTTTTCACTGAAGCGTTTCGTGCACCTCGACGTGAAATCCATCTACACTAAACTTACGTTTGCGCCGTTTCGTTTGTATAGCCGTTTGTACACATTCACGTCCTAAAACCCCGTGAAAAGTTAGTCATAGGGCACAGGAAATACCTTGTTTTAACCTAGATGTTTGATTTCCAAGATATTGTTTGTTACTGATTTATTAACTTTCCGCAGTAATGCAAACATTACATCGGCAACGCTTTTTTACATGAAGTCTATAATAAACCACTAAACTAACATAATTGAACGAGCGAGCGAAGCGAGCGAAGTTCTCCGAGTCTACTGGAACAATCCGGCGTTTGTATGTATGTATGTATGTATGTTTGTATGTTTGTATGTTTGTATGTTTGTATGTTTGTATGTTTGTATGTTTGTATGTATGAATGTTCGTTCGACGATAACTTGAGTATTTTTTGTCGGATCGTCATGAAATTTGGTAGGCAGGTAAATGAAATTAAAAGAATTTTTAAGTTCGAACATGAGCCAAATCGGTCGAGGGGTTGCCGAGATATGGGGTTGTTTCGTTTATATGGGATGAGAGAGGGCGCCACTGCTGCCTCTCAGTAACATTAAAATAGTGCTAAAAAGTGATTTTAAAAGTGATAAAAACGTAAATCTTATCCGTAAACAGTGAAAGCAGTGATAAAAACTAACAAAAGTAAACTATAAATACAAATTCTGTTTGGAAACAATATTGTGGATATCGGACGAAAAACTCAGTGGAAACAATAATAAAAATAAACTTTTATGGGTCGTGAAATAATCCGTAACAAGAACTCTATTTTAATCCAATAAATCCAAAAAGAATTTAAAAAATGTTGCTTATTGCTAAGGTCCAAAGTACACCAGATTAGAAAATACAAAACAGCGCCATCTATTTAAAATATATATATATATATTGTTATACTACTTCCTAACAGAGGGCGTGACAAAATATTTTTATCAGAGCCATCTAGTGTTCAAAATTATAAACCAAAAAGTCCTTATGCTCAACAATAGAGGTCGCTTTACTTCAAAACTACAAGAGAGTCCTATACAAAACTTAAAATGGAAGAAATACTAGATAAAGTACAAAAAATCCAAAATGATCTAGAGGCACAAAAACTTGAAATAAGAAAAAGCGGCGAACAAGTTACAGAAAACATTCAAAGAATGTTTGGCGAAAAACTAAAAATGCTAAAAGAAAAATCTGAAAATCTTGTAAAACGAGTGGAAAATCAAGAGCAAAGACTGTAGGGGTGGGTCCAATTATGTACCTCCCGGGAACCACACGGGGGTTATTATTAAGTTTATTTGGGGTCGCGAGTTCATAGTTCGGGGCGAACCACTAGTATAAAGTTCATTGCCATGACGCTCTTATTTGTAAGCTATTCGGCAGCTTTAAAATATTTCAGACATTAAATACACTTACTATTAGGAGGTCACTTTAAGGAGGGCACCATTAATAACGTCGCTTTTTTTCTCGCGTATTAGAATTTTTAATTAGCCTTCGCACCGCCGCTTTCTTCGATTTTTCAACAATGCCCCCAATATCAGTCACCGCCGTCGCTCAAAACGTTGTAAATGATCTTGTTAGTTATGTATGACCAGTGTATGACTCTTTTCTCCATTGTTTTAAGTTGTAATTTTATTCGTCTTAACCCTCTACAGCAGCATTTCTCAACCCTTTTCAACGGTGGATCCGCAGCGAAGGTTAATTGTCAGTATTGGCTATCGAATCTTGGATCCATTTGGGCAAGTCACCTGACGAGGCGGGCACAGTGCTGAGATCTGGGTCTCAGTCTGTAACGCAATGGTGCCAAAATGGGCTCCCAGTTGACGGCTTCAATTACGATTTTTTAGTTACTGTCGGTCCTTTTAATGTTTTTGTAGTACAGCAAAGAATATTCTGTTTCTAATTCTAGAGGATTCGTTCGCTGATTGTAGGAGAAAAACGAGGAATCCTCGGTTTTGTCCTTCTACTTACTGGGACGCCATCGACACGCTATAGCGTTACAGACTTAAGACCCTGGTTGGCGATCGGTGGGAAGACCAGCAGCCCGATGGTCAGACAATACCGTTGCGTGTGTATGTGGATGGTCTTTGGATGTGGGCAGATGGGGCAAAATAGCAATAATGGGTAGAGGTGATATGATGATACTTAAAGAATCCAGAAGAGTGATTGCTCAAAAATACAAGGTGTTACAAAAGTACCTAACTCTTTTTACAGCACCCGGTGACAACCAAATTTTTTTTTGCTTTATGTTCCGTAAATTTTTAAATTAATAAAATGTGAACGATGTGGCGGGAGAAAAGTATTTTTTAAATATTGTTTTCATTGACTTTCACAATGTTTTAACAACTCAAAGCTATGTAAATGCACCTACACGCACAAACATATTTTTAGAGCTAATAACAAAAACAAAAGTTATGAAATTTTTTCAATTTTGAGGTTATAAAATATTTTTTTTTTTACAGATTTGACATCCTGTTGACCAGTAGGTTACGCCCAGTAAAATGAGTTAGGTACTTTTGTAACACCTTGTATACGTAAGGCCAATACTGCCGAGTAGAGTTAAGTAGATTATTTTCTCATTACAAAATCACTATATTGCCATCCTGCACAATCCAAGATCAGCCCAAATGGACCATCTGCTATTTTTATTTTATGCTTGAACTGCGAAGAAAACCGGGGCACTCTATGATTTCGGGGTCATTGAGGTCATTGTTGTCAAAATTACCTTTTGCGTGTCACCGTCGTCTCTTTCAATATCAGAGAATGACGGAAATAATAAAATGTGAACTAACTAGCTAGACATCTAAAGAAATTGTCAAGTGCTAGTCGAACTTTTGTGCCGAGAACTCCTTCCTTAGCACCACACAGTTCAATCACCAAAAAGTGGCAACCTGCTCCAGTGGAGACTGCTATAACCTGCGACAAAAAAAAAATGTGTCGTTTTGTTTGTTATTTTAACCACTGTGAATTCTTGCTTTAATTCCATTTACACGATGGCACGATAAAAAATAACCGACCATGTGAGAGTCGGACTCGCGCACTGAGGATTCCGAATCGCCATACAATTTTTAAAAATTAAAAATCTGGTAATCGGACCCTCGGTGCGTGAGTTCGACTCGCGCTTGACCGTTTTTTTATTTAACACATAATCACATATTTCAACTAGCTACCTATTACTGTTCTAAAGATCAGCCCTTTAAAGTTGGAACAGACAAACAGGCAGACAGTGTAGGCAGAGTAAATAGGGTCCCGTTTGGCACCCTTCGGGTACGGAACCCTAAAAATATCGCTGAGATGAGCCAATGGGGCTGGTAGAGTCATAACAGTCATCAGCACATCAGACTATACAGTTTTGTTGCTAATAATACAACGTGAATAAAATGTTCTTACTATTTTTACCTAAATTAGAACCTAATAATTTCGAGTTTTTTATATTTTTGGATGTACTTATAGTTTAACCACTTTTTGTTTTTTCTAAAGCACTAACCCGTTCTAGGGAATAATTTAAAAAGTTTTTTTTTTGTTTAGTTTAAATTAAAACAAGGTGCATTAAAATTTGCAGTTTTAAGTTGGTTAAACTAAACACTCGGCGTGTAAACATTTTCGTGCTGTCTGTGCAAATGCAAACCACGTGCACCTACCCCGACGGCCAAACGCCGTCTCCGCCTAGCCGACTACCACAAGCAAGTAAAGCCTACACCCGTAAGCTACGTTCTGTTACGTAACGCGTAACGGCCCGGTCGTTGACCCGGCGCGCGCGCATCGCCGGTATCGCCCGCCACTGTTCCGATTGAGGCTGGCCTCTGGACCATTTAAACCTTATGAGATCCGTGTGACCAGTTTCCTGTAAAATTAAAAAAAAATGCTCAGTTGCTAGCCCTCAAAACTGGTTTATTTGCGGGAAAAGCTCTCATTGAAATAAACAAATTATGTCGTAGATACAGCTGGAAACTCGCTAGGATAACCCTTTTTGTTCGAATGTCGCCCCTATGCCGCGAGCGGTAAGAGCTGCCATGGGGTATCTATGTCTGTGGCCGACCGTACTAGCTGGGCAAAGGCCTTCTCTCAGAGAGAGTTCGAGCTTAAATGCCACAAGTTGTAATTTTGGAATAATTAAGGTTATTCATTCGCCTATTAAATGTCAGCAATGTTTATGTATGCCTACACAGACGGATCTAAGGCCATTATTCGTAAAAAAACGGCGTCACTTCTTCGCAGAGTAAGGGATAGTAGCAACAGCATCCTGAAAGCGATAGCTGATAATTTTGCGTGCCCTTTAATGTACCACTTTGTGCGTACCACAAAATCAAATCTAACTTTTAAGTACTAACATAGGATAAGCATACTAACTGTTTTGGACCATTGTTGTCTGTTTAATAAATGAATTATTATTATTAAACTTACCGCGATTCGACCCGTTTCGAGCCAAGATTAAGTTGTATCCAGACAACGCAATAAAATCAGAGTAAGAAGAAAGAGTTCAATACTTCGAAACGTAAGAGGCCCCCCAAACATAATTAGAATACAGATGCTATAAAGATCATACGATTCACAGTTCGTTACAACCTTCAGCAGTAACATTCACAAATTAAATTAACCAACTTAATTATTTCAACGCTAACACGAGATCGAGATTACGATAAAGCTTGTTATAATCACACTTTACGCGTTTTACAACCGCGCCGGTTTTGCCACGCGCTCTTGCGTAGCTACTTGGTGCATACATACAAATGATTTTTGTCACAAGAGCTTATTATACTATAGTTAGTACAAACGACAGCACGTCAGACTGTACACTTTTGTTGTAAAGTCGCCCGTAACGTAACCGAGTAGAGTGCTAGCGTGTAAAGGTCGACGTGCTGTCGTATGTACCAGAGAGAATAGATAGTTATTGACAAATCTGTTGCTGACTCGGGTGCGATCTACCCCTAAAACACTGAGGGAAAGGGAGTAAAGAAAATTTACAAAATAAAGGTTCCGTATTCCCCATTTTCCTATGTCAAAACTGATCAGATTTCAATTTTATTTTTTATAACTCATATCACAAGAAACAAAAATAGGCAATAAAGACCTACCAGAGTCCACTTTTACGCTGAAAACCTGAGGTAGAGGACCAGCCAAATATTCTGATTTCAATATTTTTTCATCGAATTTTCAATGAGGCATCAGATAAGAATATAATGATGATGATGATGAAGTAAGGGGTGCTACATCTATTATAACACCCAACAAAGTAAAAGAAAAAAAAACACACCCTTTTAATGTGGTATACAATACACTGGTATTCTTACCACTTCTGTCTGAGTACAATAATAATCTGGGGGCACGGCAGTGCCCCCGCCAGGTCGAGCGCGAAGCAAACACTGCCGTACCATCCTTTACTGGAACCATTTCGCCGCATTTTCAGGCCCCTATTTGAGAACCTCTGGATAAGACCAGAACGCAGAAATTTTCGTCATCTAGTAAGCTATAATCACATACTTAAAATCCAAAATTTCAAGTCTGTAGGTCATTTAGTTCCGAAGTTAAGGGAAAGCAAAGTTTCGCATTTATGACACACACTCACTCACTCACTCACTCACTCACTCATGATCATCATAATAGAACTAGTACTTCCCATAAACTCAGAGAGCTGAAATTTGGTACAGAGTTAGGGTTTAATGGGCACATAAAGGGAAAACTATAAAAACTAGGATAATCGAAGATCTGGAGTACCTGGTGACCCTGATTAGAAAATACAAGAGCCCTAATAGAACTAGTACTTCCCATAAACTCAGAGAGCTGAAATTTGGTACAGAGTTAGAGTTTAATGGGCACATAAAGGGACAACTATAAACACTAGGATAATCGAAGATCTGGAGTACCTGGTGACCCTGATTAGAAAACACAAGAGCCCTAATAGAACTAGTACTTCCCATAAACTCAGAGAGCTGAAATTTGGTACAGAGTTAGGGTTTAATGGCCACATAAAGGGAAAACTATAAAAACTAGGATAATCGAAGATCTGGAGTACCTGGTGACCCTGATTAGAAAACACAAGAGCCCTAATAGAACTAGTACTTCCCATAAACTCAGAGAGCTTAAATTTGGTACAGAGTTAGGGTTTAATGGCCACATAAAGGGAAAACTATAAAAACTAGGATAATCGAAGATCTGGAGTACCTGGTGACCCTGATTAGAAAACACAAGAGCTCTAATAGAACTAGTACTTCCCATAAACTCAGAGAGCTGAAATTTGGTACAGAGTTAGGGTTTAAAAGGCCACATAAAGGGAAAACTATAAAAACTAGGGTAATTGAAGATCTGGAGTACCTGGTGACCCTGATTAGAAAACACAAGAGCCCAACCAAACTATTATAGATCGACATATACCGCCCTTACAAAAAATATTCAACTTGGTGGGCCGCTTCATTTGACGTCTAAAATCTAAGGTCTGAAGTATCTGATGAAGAACCCTCAGCTGGTATCAGCTTTATTAGAGATATTATGGTAATGCCCCTTCTACTATTGGTACATAAAAAAATCATTGCATTCATTGCAAAAATCCAGCGTAGTGCGACACATCTTCATTTAATATAGCCTATAGCGTCCCACTAGTGGTTCGCTCCGAACTATGAACTCGCGACCTCAGTTACAGATGTATAACTTTGCTTACGCCATTCGCGCAGGCGCGCGCGCGCTTTGCATTTAAACTATACAACCCCATATCTCGGCAACCCATCGACCGATTTGGCTCATGTTCGAATTTAAAAATTGTTTTAATTTAGTTTACCCGCCTATCAAATTTCATAACGATCCGACCGAATTTACTCAAGTTATCGTCGTAAAAACATTCATACATACAAAGATACATACATACAAACGCCGGATTGTTCCAGCAGACTCGGAGGACTTCGCTCGCTTCGCTCGCTCGTTCAACAAGAAATAGTCGGACGATTAACTTTATTCTACTCGAACATTACACAAATTTAAAAACTGTGTCAAATAAGAAAATCTAATAAAATTAATCAATATGCCCTCGTTTGTACAAAAAGAAGTGAAATCCCACCAAAAACATTCTGTAAAAACTAGCCAGGTCTCGATGGATCTGCTTGTTTATCTCTAAAAAAGTAATGAAATCTAGACAAAGTCGTGCCAAGTCTAAGGTTCCTTACTGCGATTTCTTTATTATTATAGTTAATGTTGTGAGACTTGGCTATTGAAGGGTACACAAGGGTACAAAACCAGGGGCTCCATGACACCATTGCACCAATCTGTCGCCAGAACCGCTTGTGTACCCTTCAACGGCCAAGTCTCACAACATTAACTATAATAATAAAGAAATCGCAGTAAGGAACCTTAGACTTGGCACGACTTTGTCTAGATTTCATTACTTTTTTAGAGATAAACAAGCAGATCCATCGAGACCTGGCTAGTTTTTACCCGACTACGCGAAGCAAAAAGGAGGGTTATGATTTTAGCAGCGTATGTATGTATGTATGTATGTATGTATGTATGTATGTATGTATGTATGTATGTTTGTGTGTTCATCTGTTCCCTCGCAGAGCCTAAACTACTCGGCCGATTTCAACAAATGAGGTGTCGTTGGATTCGTCTTAATTACCCAGGTAACATAGGATAGTTTAATTTTGAAAAAAACCAAGATGGCGGCTGTGCTGCGCCCTAAAGTGGTGGACCTAAAAATAAAAATTATCGGATACCATCGTCATGGGTATCAAATGAAAGGGCTTTAAAAGACCTTTTCAAAAATGTATAACACATGTAGCGTCAACATAACAAATAGAACAAAATATTCCAAAAAGTGTTTTTTATTGCCCTTCTTGGTTCTATTTTAGGTGATCATCCAAAATAACTAAAAAGCTCAAAAAAAATAGAAGTTAAAAACTAAAACCCGACTACTAAAAGGCTTAAAACAAGACCTGCTTATCCTTAAAATAGACTCATAGATAATTAATCGTAGTCGGAGGACACCACATTCGCATTTGATAAACCGATGGCCTCCGACTACGATTAATTATCTATGAGTCTATTTTAAGGATAAGCAGGTCTTGTTTTAAGCCTTTTAGTAGTCGGGTTTTAGTTTTTAACTTCTATTTTTTACAGAATGTTTTTGGTGGGATATAATTAATTATAATAAACCCACTGATAGAAGACTACAGTTTTTCGCCAAGAATTAGACGAGAATTACTAACGCATAAATCACTCTACCCTCCCCTTTATTAAGCGTGAGAGGACCAGCTAACTCAAACTATTATGAGGATCAATATCGGATATAATGGAATTGTAAAAGGGGGCTCATATTTTTATATTCATATAAAAAAACACCAACTCTTCTGTTTCGTCCCTCAGGCCCTCTGAACATGCATTGTGGATTGTCAAGCTACTGATTTAAGGACCAATATTGTTTGGTTGCGAGTTTGTTGTTCACATCGTCTGGTTGGGAATCTTCTCCTGCGGCTATGATAATATCAACCCTAAGCAGATGGGATTAGAAGTGCTTCTTCGGTGGTAATAGGGGAAGAAAGCTTCTATATCATCTAGTGCCATAACATGTATTGATTGAAGTGACTGCTGTTAGGTTTTTACATATCTCTCTGAGGACGAGGGAGGGTGTATATTGGATGCTTACTTATCCTTGTTTACTTGTAACGCGAGTCTGCTTGAAGATTTGCTTTTGATTAGTATTATGGGACTTGGTCTTTTAGTTTATGGAGTAATTCATCGGGCAATAAACGAGAAGACAAGTGGCGGGATAAAAGCTTTTGTTATTTTTCCCTATTAAAGTGCCTGGCACGAAGATTTTGGCTTAATCATCATGAGGTTCCAGGGCTTAGTAATAAACCGTAACTTTAATTTACATCTACAGGGTGTTTCACAAAGCTTCTGTGACATTCAAAGGGGTGCAAGCACTTTTACTATGGGGCCAAGGATCAAATTCAATACCTACGTATGGAGCAATTGATATATTTTTCGAGATTTCGCACTTGGCCCCATAGTGAAAGCTAGCGGCCTCTTTCAGTGTTACAGGACGTTTCTGAAACACCCTGTATAATTTGGTTCAAAATGGTTTTTTTTGTAGTGGTGGATGTTCCTCTTGGATACCCACTCTACATAAGTGAAGAGACCACTCGGATGTTGCAGTGCCTATGACCTATTTTAGATGGAGTCCACAAGAAGGAAAACACCTTCGAAATAGCTGGGTCTAGCTCCAAAATTCGATAATTGCTGGTAGAGTTTTATTGCATCCTGCAAAAGTGATTTAACGTAGCTCATAATCATTGTCGCAAAACACGCGAAACATAACAATCATACTTGTACCATTTCCCGGTCCCGGGAGGCCGAAAAATTCACAACATTCAAAATGTAACAGCAACACAACAGCACGCATATTGCGGCACAAAAAGAGCGGCAAAGCACACACAAGCACATACACCGATGAGGCTGAATATTATACAACAAGGGCGTTTGGGCGTTTGCCCACCGCACCGTCAACTTCAACGTTAACGTCAATGTCAACGACTACGTCAACGAGAGCAAGATTATTTCGGATATTTTTAACCGACTTCGAAAAAGGAGGAGTTACTCAATTCGACCCTATTTTTTGAAATTTTTACATCTTGTTTTTTTTTCTCGGTGAACTGAATTTAATGATTATTTTCTTCTCGTGTGGTTCCATAAAAAATGATGAACATTTCGGAGAACTTCGGAGATGGAGAACGGAACTCCCCAACGGACAGCAGCAAATCACTCGGAATCAGTGCAGTAGATGAATAACAGTGTACCTAAGTTTTTAAAATTTTGTTAATTTGCTCTATTATTGTAGGGGCTAACGTGACATGACGGGCGAGCAGGTGAACGTTCAAGCAGCCATAGTAAAGTAATTTTTGTGATAATATTATGTTTGCCCGTGCTTTATTTGTTTCCCGCTCTCAATTTAACTTTCACCATAATCTGGGCTGGCTGGGAGAAATTTCTATAGAAATAAGCCCGCCCTTGTACATAATGTCTCACATTTCTGTTATTTAAGTATATCTTTGGTTTTTTGTGCAATAAAGTTTGACAACTATGTACGGCTAGTTCGTTCTCGTTAACGTTGAGCGTCCTTGGTCCACCGCATCGTCGATTTTTTTTAAATCTAATATTTAAACAGGTTGTATACCATCACTGATTATCACATGCAAAGATTTGTAATTGGCACTAAGCTATTATACTGTAAGACCATTGTAACCATAAGGCTGTAAATCTTACATAAGAAATAAATAATAATATTTTAATCTTATTGTACTATTTTTTTTTTGTGATGTTTCCCGAAATAAATATATTTTGATAATTGAACGAGCGAGCGAAGCGAGCGAAGTTCTCCGAGTCTACTGGAACAATCCGGCGTTTGTATGTATGTATGTATGTATGTTTTTATGTTTGTATGTTTGTATGTTTGTATGTTTGTATGTATGAATGTTCGTTCGACGATAACTTGAGTATTTTTTGTCGGATCGTCATGAAATTTGGTAGGCAGGTAAATGAAATTAAAAGAATTTTTAAGTTCGAACATGAGCCAAATCGGTCGAGGGGTTGCCGAGATATGGGGTTGTTTCGTTTATATGGGATGAGAGAGGGCGCCACTGCTGCCTCTCAGTAACATTAAAATAGTGCTAAAAAGTGATTTTAAAAGTGATAAAAACGTAAATCTTATCCGTAAACAGTGAAAGCAGTGATAAAAACTAACAAAAGTAAACTATAAATACAAATTCTGTTTGGAAACAATATTGTGGATATCGGACGAAAAACTCAGTGGAAACAATAATAAAAATAAACTTTTATGGGTCGTGAAATAATCCGTAACAAGAACTCTATTTTAATCCAATAAATCCAAAAAGAATTTAAAAAATGTTGCTTATTGCTAAGGTCCAAAGTACACCAGATTAGAAAATACAAAACAGCGCCATCTATTTAAAATATATATATATATTGTTATACTACTTCCTAACAGAGGGCGTGACAAAATATTTTTATCAGAGCCTTCTAGTGTTCAAAATTATAAACCAAAAAGTCCTTATGCTCAACAATAGAGGTCGCTTTACTTCAAAACTACAAGAGAGTCCTATACAAAACTTAAAATGGAAGAAATACTAGATAAAGTACAAAAAATCCAAAATGATCTAGAGGCACAAAAACTTGAAATAAGAAAAAGCGGCGAACAAGTTACAGAAAACATTCAAAGAATGTTTGGCGAAAAACTAAAAATGCTAAAAGAAAAATCTGAAAATCTTGTAAAACGAGTGGAAAATCAAGAGCAAAGACTGTAGGGGTGGGTCCAATTATGTACCTCCCGGGAACCACACGGGGGTTATTATTAAGTTTATTTGGGGTCGCGAGTTCATAGTTCGGGGCGAACCACTAGTTTAAACACAGATTTTAACGGATTTAACACTCGTGTGTTAAATCCGTTAAAATCTGTGTTTAAATTATGTATAGTGCTCGTGCAAACCTAAGAAAATATTAAATATATTTTCAATTTCAATTTCAATAAAATAAAAATAAAATTAATAATAATCCTATAATAAGTGTCCGAACTACTCTCGCTCTCTTTGACGTTCGGTGCAGTGGACAACCGCCCCAAGAGAAGAGATGTGAGGGCACCACCGTCAAATGTTCCTCCTCTGGATTTTTTATTGTCCCTTTATTTATTGCTGGGTAGATTGAAAGGGGACGCCGACGTGAGAGATGATTGTGACGAGGCCCTCGCTCGGTGCACAAGATAAATAGGACAGAATAACTCGCCCCGACTAACAGTTTTAGGAGGGACACGAAATTGACACATTTTGTATGGAGGATCAGGCATTTCCACCTCAGCGTTGTGGTAAGCTCATATCTATAGCATCTATAAAGTATACAAATCTATGAGCGAAAATATTCATAAACACTTTCCTCAGAAGATTGGAAAACGGTAGAGTTGATAATTTATCACATAGTTCAGACCGAAGGGTGGCCCATTTTTAGTGGTCCGAAAATGTTGTTGTGACAAATCTTCCATGGTGTAAAAAGACAGTAGCTAAGTGGCCTAGCTATAACAATAACTCAAACTGGTATGTATTCATAGGCCGTTTCATTTTAATTCAACGTTTTTGTAACTTTCTGTATGATGATTGATGATATCAATAATAGCTTGCAATATTCATCAAATCACTGTGGAAAAAAAATACCACAGGTAATTGTCCCATGAGCTTAAAAAGTACCTTAAGGCGCTGTACATAGTGAATAGCCCGCGCGCCAAGAAAAATGCACAAAATCGAGTCCTGTATCAAAGACACTAAAAAAATCGAAAATTTTCACATAACAAACCCTAGAATTAGGTGAGACCTATCTAAAACAGTCAGTTTCGTGTTGACATTCATAAACGTTTTGAAGATATTTTTAATGAAAAAAAATAGGCGGCGCACTTTTTTTCAAACAAAATACCTTGCAATCTGTTATGGGTATCAACACAAAACTGGCTGTTTTAGATAGCTCTCACCTAATTCTAGGGTTTGATATGTGAAAATTTTCTATTTTTTTAGTGTATTTCATACAGGAATCGTTTCTGTGCATTTTTTTTGCGCGCGGGCTAATTCACTATGCCCAGCGCCTTAATAAGTGTACATTTACGGAAAAAAAATTATCATGTAGTTTTTTTTTTTTAATTATAATTTATATAACAATGTTTTTATAATTTTGTGATCTTGAAAAAGTTGCACATAAAGCAGTTCCTCTGTTTTATTTAATTTAGTGACCATGACGAGACCCTAACTGAGGACCGTATGCGAGTCATATACCTATGTAGAGACGGAGTTGTGTCGTGTGTATTGACCGAAATTAAATTGTAGGAAACACCTTTTTGTTTTGCGAGTTAGGAAAGCTTTTAAGCGAAGTTGAGCGAAAAACTGTTTGGCGTCCAGATGAAGTTGGTTGCTAGGGTCTATTGTCTGTTGAGGAGTCAATTGAATTTTCGACTTATTCTAGGGCAGTCTTTCCTGAAAAGGTCGCTTTATTATTTTGGTTCGTTTGTCAATTTGATCACATCGAAGGATAGAAATTATCAATCGAATCAATCGAAAGGAAAATGTATAGGAGATATGTTTAATCTTATTCGTGTATGAGAAAAAATACAACTTCTCACTTTGTACCTATTTAAACCCATTTGGCAAACATACTATACAATTTTCTTCTTACCCCAAATCAACAACCTTTATGAAATTGTTATTGAGTACCCTTTGAAATAATTTATATCGTAGATAAATCCTCAGAGGTTGACCTCAAACGGTAACAGAGGAAACAGAAAAATATATCCCTTCCAAAAATACTAGACGAAAAGCGAACAACCTAAAAGTACTAGTTAGTTAATGGATAACAGGAATAAGTACTCAATCCCAAATCTGTACATATGCGAAAATCTGTTTTAATCCAGCCGGCGACTTTTCGACAAAATCAATACCGGATAGCGCTACAACACATTTTACCTTCCCATAAATGCTCTACCACGATATAAAACGACAGAAGCAAATTTTACTTCTGCCGCTTGAGAATGTAATGGCAATCTTTATGGCTGATAGAAGACGAGATAGAAGAAGATTGGGCAAGAACGTTTGAGCTACTAACGAACCTGAAGAAAAAATGGTGATTAAACTTCAATTTTTCCATAATCAAACTTGATGCGTTGAGAAATGTAATTATCCAGTACTTCCAGTAGCTCTGATGCAACAAAGGCAGCGGTTGGATTCCTCCAACCTTCCTTCACTAGACAGAAGACAACAGAAGTGACGATGAGCCATGAAGGAAGAAGAAATGCAGGCTGAGCGATCAACAGTATGCAAGAAAATTGGTGCCAAAGCTATCTTTCTGCTTAAACGTGCTTCGTTGCTTTGGATCAAAATTTATGTATCGAGGGTGGTCCCCTACCAGTTCAGATGTGCAATACCGATTCGGCCAGTTTAAACCGCCAATATTACCAGCCTCTATGAAATATTGATGCGCCACTTCGTAGTATGCGGTGTGACTCAACTTTGTGGACGTAAAGTAAACGTGCATCTTTTTTTAACCCCCGACCAAAAGGGAGGGGTGTCATTTATTAGTTTGAGCGCTGTGTGTGAGTGTCTGTCTGTATGCGTATCTGTCTGTGGCACCGTAGCTCTTGAACGGGTGAACCGATTGTTTATTTTTTTTAAGAGATGTATCAAATAGTAGCAGTTGAGACTGGAAAGGTGGTAGAGAAAATGGAGGGGCATGAAAGCGCGCCGCGCAGGCAGCGCTGAAGTGGTATAGATGCGAAGTTTAAAATAATAAGAAACAGCAAGTAAATAAAATGTATAGAGCTATTCAAAAAGACGTAGAACGAAAGTTGTTGGAATTCACATTTAAAAGCAAACGTGTTTCAGGATTAAAGCTATTTAAGAATTGCCCTGTATAAATCATCTGTTTTAGACGCAAAGGTTTTTACAAATTCGAGGCTCTGGAAAGCCTCTGTACATTTCCCACTTCATTTTCATTTAGCCGAAAAGGCTTCAGTCGGTACAAAATGTCCGAGAGCGCCATACCGTGTAGAATAACGATATTGCACCGTGCAATATTTATCACATGTTTCGAGCGAATACTGGGATGGCGCAGGTTACAAATGCCAATACCGCTGCTTGCTAGCATGAAATATTGAATCGATGCACGCAGAGAATGGAATGGAATACAGAAGAGACACAGCTCCGCGCCTCGCTGTCTCTCAGATGCAACCATTCCAAAAGACAAAGGTTGTGGACGAGAAGAATAGATTGACGGTAAATATTTTTATTTCAGTGAATAGCAGTATTGAAATATTGAATCGATTCACGCGGAAAACAATATGGGAAACAAAAGAGATCTACATCTACGAGAAGCTGTTTCCCAGATGCACTCCTTTAAAACTTAGAGGTAGACAAGAATGGGTTGACGGTCAATACTTGTTGTTTAATTCTATTCACGGAAATAAATACCTTTTTACTTTACTTACTTTTACTTTTTGTTGTCCTATTGGTTTTGCAAAGTTAAAAAGGCCAATCGGTGGAAAAAAGCAACCAAAGTTAAGTTTGCTGCTGGTAAAGAAAAATTACCCTTATGGAGATTTAAAAAAAAAATTAACTGAACCCACAGGAACTCACAGATTTGTAGATTAAGCAATAAGATGTCCGTAATACTACAATGCTTGGATTCTTGTCATCCTGACTTCAGTTGTATGATTGGCAGACCATTGAAGAGTAACTGAGCAACTTGTTGCTTTTTGCTGTCCTGTGGTACCCCAGAGGTACAAAGGGCCTTTAAACGATCACGCCACGTCTTTCTGTCCTCAGAAACTCTTCTGGCTCCGCTCCAGCTCAGCCCAACAGCACGCAGCTCGCCTTCCACTGTTCGCTGCCATGTGTGAATGTGTCCACGTCTTCTCCTGCCCCCTCGCGGCTGCCAGTCGAAAGCAAAGTTTGTACTGTTGCTCTGTCACCTTCGGATTGTGTGCCCGATCTTGCCCGGAGCCCGTACCGAACTGATCAACTTGCCAACTCTAATGATTCTTTGATCTGTCCTATCTGTGAGCAGTCCCGCTGTTCACTGGCCCGATAACTGGATTAGCGCGGACTGCAATGCGTGATGGTGCAATATATCGTAACGATTGAGCGGGATGATTTTCCGTCTGTCTCGCCCTCGGTAGATACGGTCAGCGAAACACTCCGAAACGGTAGCCCTTGTCACGCACAGCATAAGTGCGTCAATCGAACAAAAATCGCTGGCTGTACTTGGTTGCGCCCCTTTGGTAGGAGGGTGACGATTTTGATTTTATGTGCGGCTATACTTAGATGTAGTAAGCGTTAGTCAGTGTCACTTTGTTGGGGTTGAATAGCCTTTGCTAGTTGCACTTGGGTTATTTATAGCGATTGCTGGGATTGTGAGTAATTTGTATGCAACTACTCCCATGTGACGTCATCTTGCATTCACTTAGTCCAAGTTTTTAATGAGCGAATTATGACTTACCTTCTTAAAGTTTACTATTTTATTTCCTAAAAGATCGGGCCCGGATCTGAGATGACCCAGGACTTGGAACACTTTGACCTAGTGGCATCTTTAGCCGCCCCCACCACACCCACCCTACTTTATCCTATAACTTTAGTTTCAGGCGTGGTGCAGTTTGTCATTTATCAATGTTTTATCAAATTGAAATTATGCAAATGCATTAAAATTTTAACCAAATCCAAAAACAAAAAAAATTACAAATTTTCAATTTTGAGGTTATAAAATAAAATGATTTTTACAGAAATGTCACCGTGTTGACCAGTGTTAAACCTGCCAAAAGAGTTAGGACCTTTCGTGACACGTTGTATAACAAGATATATGGCCATGTCACTTGTGTGTGTTGTTATTTCAGCTCCTAGTGACACGGGATGGGCATGGCATGGCATGAGTGAAGAAATCATCTCCACACAAGATATGGTTGAAGAGGCTACTCCAAAGGAGCGCCTAGGACAAATTTTGGTGCGCTCGCTCAGCAAATATACCATCCCTGGTTTACCGAAAATAACCCATTACCAAAATCAAATATCTAACCATCACAAACTCCATAACAAATATTGAATCCCCCTAGAACAAAGGGCGCGAGAGAACCGTCAATAAGTCTGCACCGAGGTCAGGCGAGATCCTAATTGACAGGGGTGACTGACAGCAGTTAGGGTCATCACCTTGTCATCACCCAGCCTTAAGAGAGGCATACATGTTCATTTATTGTTCCTCACTATACAGATCGCTTAGCCACATAGTAAGTAAGTAAGGCAATCTGTCCAATGAGGGATTTTCTGACAGCTCACAAGTTGTTGTTCCAAATTTGTAACTAGATGTCGCTGACGAGACATGTTATTTTTTTATGCCAGTTCGCGCTCTTTGGCTTTCGTACATACGTCCAAACACATTTAGGTATTAGTTGTGGAGCAAAATGAAGTGTTTCCGGATTTACCATTCACTTATACAAGAACATTAACAAAGTCGTGTACTTTTTCATTTACTGTAAAATGGAATGACGGCTACGACGATGAAAGATGAAGTCACAGAGCAATGAAGTGAAGAATTATTTTCGCTGTAGTAAGCATTAATTTACTTTGTGATAGAAAACATGTCGTATCAACGCCATCTGTCACAGCTTTTAGAACTATTTTTTTATTTTTTTTTAGCTGTCAGAAAATCCCTTATTTCTGGCAACTGCTTACCTCTTCTTTTTTACGATCAACATGTCATTGTGTTCTCGGGAACGATTGACGCGTCGTAGAACTTCCACATTCGTGACTCTATGGACCCAACTTATTTTCAGCATCCTTAGTTAGCACCACACACATTTCAAATGCTTCCAGCTTCTTGCAGGTTGCATCCTTTAGGGTCCAAGCGGTCATATTAAAGGCTACTTTGGCGCCGCCATCACGGACGAGACGGGACTATTTGTGACTTTGCGGCGGACAAACGCCCCTATTCGGCAGAACCGTCTCAGCGCCTTCCCCCAAAACATTGTCATCTGAATTTGTGCGCGAAGTAAATAAGATTCGTGGGGAGTCCCAACTCCCAAGCACTAATGGCGGCAGATTTATAGATTTTCCCGACGTCCCGCCGTGCTCGGATAAAATTACAAACTGGCAAGGATCTCCTAACAGCTCCTTCACCATTTACCACCCTTATGTCATCCAGTTATGGTTTGCATTCCCTTGCTTTGGCTGCAAGGAAAGCGTGTTCCCCATCGCATTGGCCGGCAGGAATATTAGCACATCCATTTATATCGGCTGCTCACTTCGAATGGAGCATTTTGAAACATTAGAAAGATGAGATCGGGGGCTGCGTCTGGACGGACCCTTAGTAATAATTAGTATAGGTTTTAACCCCTTCTGGCGGACGGGATGTGAATGACCCTTGCATAAGGATAGGCTTTAGATAAAGAGTTTTAAAAGAAAGTTAGTTCACTCTACAAATTCTGAAAGAAGGTGCCGGGACCTTGACAGTAAAAAAATTAAAGTTGTCAAAAAATAGAAGAGAGCATGAGCTCTATCATGCTCTATTTTTAGCGGAATTTAACAAATAACATAACATAAATTAATATCTTGCTTGCGCTTGACGCCTTTTTTTGGGACACCCTGTATTTTAACCAAAATGCCACTTAAGTTTGAAGATTTTGACATGAAAGAAATTACCTAGAAATAATCGACATATTTGCATTTTTACACGACATTGCATTTTGCCGTCAGAAAAAGTTTTTCTACTAAAACTTCACCGTGTATTATTTACCACCCTTTATTTTAATTTTAAAAAATGCATGACGCGGACCCTCTATGAGACGATTGCACCCTAATGTCCCTCTTCGGGTCCTCCGTTCGAGATTCGTTTGGCAAAAAAAACTGATGTCCTTTTTCAATTACGTTTGCGCAAGCGAGAAAGACAGATTTAGCGGAGGAAATAACCCTTTTTATTTTGTGCTAATTAGAAGTGAAATAAAAATGCGATGGGAGTGAAAAGTGGTCATGGTATAGATAGACACATAGGTAGATACTAGCTTTTGCCCGCGACTTCGTCCGCGCAGACTTAGTTTTTTTCCCGTTATCACAATAAAACATAGCTTATAGCACTCAGCAATAACGTAGCTTCCCATTAGTGAAGGATTTTTTTATAATCGGATGAGTAGTTTTGGAGATTACCCCCTAAATACGTACATACTTACAAACTTTTCCTCTTTATAATATTAGTGTTGATAGCTAATGCCCACGACTTCATTCACGTGGCTAAAAGAAAAAGGATAAAGGTGGTGATTTTGCAAATTGTACCAAGCATATTTTTTACCACCTAGTAGGTATGATGTACTTAAAACACACCCCCTGCACTATCAAAGCGTTGGCCCGAGATTTCGATCCCGTGGACCACGCGTTGTTGTCTGCTTCTACCAAACTGAACGGAGCAAAGATGCAGATACCTACTGTTATAGGCGTCTAACTGATTTAACGCGGGTTACCTACATTTCAAGAAACACTCAAAGATTATCTTTTCTTTTTAGCCCTATCCTATTATTTTGAGTCCGCTAATCTGCTACTCCTTATTGCAAACTTTCAGTCTGGGTTGTCTCTGTTCAGTTGGTCTCGCCCCAAGTCTTCGTGCCTTTGTAGCCTTTGTGGTCGTTGTGGACACTGCATCTACCGATGTTAGATAGCCCTAATGCGTAGTTTGATACCCAAGTACACACGACAGCAAGTCAGACTGTACACTTTTGTTGTAAAGTCGCCTGTAACGTTACCGAATAGAGTGCTAGCGTGTAAGGGTCGACGTGCTGTCGTGTGTACATCACGTTTGCTTGCGCTGTTTGGTGAATGAATATTTATCAGCATTCGCTGCAGTACGTCACAGGTCTCAACATCTCTCTGGCGTTCAATAAAACTGTAAAAGATCTCCAACAGAGCTAGTTAGCGTCACCTACTCGTATTATAGGCACAAAGTTACTTAACAGAGAAAAACTTTAAGAAATTTTATTTTATTTAATCGCATCATACCATTTCAAAGAGAACGATCATAATAATTGGGTTCTGACACCAGAAAATATGAGATAATATCAGGAGATACTTAACCATATTATTTCTATCACATTGAATAGTGTTTTTTTCTATGAGCTACTCTTCTGAAACACCCAACGCGTCTTCTTAGCATCTACGATGCCATAGTCTGAAACAACCGTTTTGAATCGTCGGTCTTATTCTTCTTTCGTGTTGAAAGTGTCACACACACACGTCGCGATGGGGTCGCCTCAAGGAAATCCGATAAGCTGGACTGTGGAGCATCAGGACAGGTATGACGACGCGAAGTTGTCGGTATGGTTTAAGATTGTAACAAAACATCTCTTCTGGCTCTATTTCTCACATATCTTTCATGGGGGCAACACCACCACGCAGGCCGTTCAGGGATTTTCACATGCTCCAATCTTCTCGTCAGTCTGAAGTATGTGGAAAGCCTAACAGAGTTGTCAACAATGAATAGGCGACTATGATATTATGTAAAAGTGCACCTGTCCAGTGTCCAGTCCTAGGTACTTACTTAATGGAAATAAAGCGATCATGTTACTAATGTTACACCATCAATAGCTGATGTTATGCGACTATGGTCGCTCGAGACTCTACACTTGCACAGTACGCACAGCTGATTTTTTGGTCAGAACATCGTATCTTTATTTTTCTTCGAGGTCTGGTGCATCCTATTCTTCCCTGAATAACCAGCAATCAGCAATGCACTCAACGGACGTCCCATTTCGTCTGGCCAAAAGATCTCAGGATGCAACCGCAACTTTGTAAAGAGCTTTGATAAAACTGCCGGATGCAGAGTTTTTAAAGTAAGGATTTATTGGCTCTTTCAGATTGTACGTAGCTATCACTGAACTTATGTTTTTTGCCTGTTTTGAGTAATTAAACTTGTAGATTTTTCCTTTATTGCTTTGTTGATATACCATTTTTGTGACAGTGACTGATGACAGCGATAATTAAAAACAACTTCTTCACTGTTTTGCATCGTTTGAGTTTTGCGGCACATTTGGGCCTGTTTGGTGCATTAAAATTCACCGTTGTTCAGTTTTCGATGGATTTACGAAAGTAAATAGCTCAACGCTACGTGATGACAGAGGGTCTTTGGTAAATGGTTGTGTCGTTCACTTTTATACAAATAGCCACTATATGATAATCTTTGTGTGTTTATTTTGCTCCTAAGCACCAAAGCGTGATAATATGTAGCCTATATGTTATTCTGATGTCTCAGCTATCTACATTCCAAATTTCATCCAAATCCGACCAGCGGATTCAGCGTTATAAGGTAACAAACACACTCACTCACTCACAAACTTTCGCATTTATAATATAAGTAGGATTATAATATTTATGTATCTTGGAAACTTTTTAAGGAAATGCAAGAATGCCTGGCAGTCACCAAAAATGCTACAAAAAAAAAACTAGGGTTTCGTACGAATTAATAAACCCGCATCAGGATAGGTAAGGTCAATATCAGAGGACTTGAAAAAGATACATTACGTTACTACCAGACAACGCAAGGTCTAGAATGGTCGGGATGAGTGGTTTTGGATGGGTCTAGAACTATAAGAGCACTAAGGGTGGTATTCTAGAACGCTACTTAAACTCAGTTTAAACAGAGTTCAGACTGTCGATAAAACAGTTCATGTTTTGATATGAAGGGAGGGATATTCAAATCAAAACATGCACTGTTTTATCGACAGTCGACACTACTAAACTATACTTAAACTGAGTTCAAACAGAGTTCAAGGAGCTTTCTAGTTTGAACTGAGTTTAAACAGAGTTTAAGTAGCGTTCTAGTTTGAACTGAGTTTAAGTAGCGTTTTAGAATACCACCAGATTTCCAAAACCTCAACACTAAGGGGTACTTCTTCTTCTTTGCGTGCCGTCTCCTATCGGAGGTTGGCGATCAGTTTGGCTACGTCGTTCTTCGAAGCTGCCAAACGAAATAATGAGCCAGGCTTTGTTCGAACCATTCGCGCAGATTTTGCATCCATGATATCTCGGGTCTACCAGGTCTCCTCCTGCAAGGTATCTTGCCTTGTATGATAAGTTGAAGGAGGCTGTACTTGTTGTTGTTGTTTAGAAATATGTGGCCGAAATACTCTAGCTTCCTCGTTTGGATGGATTTCTACTTTCTACTTTCATCGATAAATGGGAAGTGTGCAATTCCATGCCGATATGCTGCTAAGTAGTTAGAATCAATACGGAAGAAAATTCGTGTTTCAGAAATTGTACTTATGCTGAAACAACACAACGCTAAATTCTTGGAATACCAGTTCAACCTGATATAAAATTCCATTACATGGATACCTAAGTTACCAGACATTTGTCCTTGGATAGCTTCAATGGGTGAATGGAGTAAGCCAGAGTATCAATTATGCATGTTTTCAATGTTTGTCTTTCGAAAAATCGATTGAAACTACATTGATTTTTTTTTACAATCCGCTCTGAACTGTAAAGCAAGTTTGTTATTTACTCACTTATAATGTTTCCCTGCTGCTTTGGACGAATCGCAGTGCATTGATACTTTCCTTGTATAATTTTCAAAATTCGACTTTGTTGTAACTAGGTATGCAATAATTGTACTGACCTGGCTTTTTATTGTAGACTTGACTAACTAAGCGATGAGGATCGTAGACTCAAGTGCAGCCTGCACTATGCATCGATAGGTAAGTATAGATTTCATTCCGCTTAGTTTATTTTATCAAGATGACCCCAATAATATCAGATTTGCTCGTTTAGAGAATCAGATAACTTTTGACTGTACTCACAGAAGATCATATTGGAAATAATCCTTTTTTGTGTCTACTCTTTTTATTCTTCTTCTGCTTAAATCGTCTTTTGTTTTTATTGATTCATCATTAGCCCTCTATTTTTTCAATGCAAATACACGAGTTTTCTTTCTGCATCTTGTTTTATTGAGAACATCAGAAAATCTCAATTCATATTCATCAAAGCGAACTTTCTCAACCTAAGATTATTTTCGCCACGGGCTGCATGGCTACCACATAAATCAAAATCAAGGACCATTCCCATAATTTCAACTTCGCCATCGACGACCGCGTGCATTAATCATAACAAATTATTCATCCCATTCGTTGAGATCTGATCCTTGCACCTGTGTGTGTAGGGCGTTTGGAGAGGTGAATGAGATAAGGATCAAAGAACGCGCGTGGCGGGAAAGCCCATTTTTTCAGTTTTTTTCATTTTGTAGCGCGTGTTATGAGTTGACCGCTACGTTTTTGTGTCTGTCTATCTGCATGTGTGTGTGTGTGTGTCTGTATTATGTGGGTCTGTGGCACCCACATACAGGTGAACTGTAATTTGAAGCTAAAAATGTCAAGTATTTTAAATTTTTAATTTACCTAGTTATCCCCGATATCGATGTCAGCTCCGACGAAGTCGCGGTAAAAAGCTAGTCATTTGTAGCCCAATTTTATTCTGATGTGTAAACCTTTGTTTATTCCAAATTTCATCCAGATCTGTCCGGTCGTTTCACCGTGAAATAGTACAAACATTAGTGAGATAGGATAGTGGGAAGGGGGATAGTGGAAGTGGGAAGTGGTCTTACCGAGAGACTTTTGCGACGCTGACGATCAGTGGCAAAAATAAACGTTTCCTTGAATTTTTTTTGTTAGAAATACATTTGGTATATTAGCTTAAAACTGTTGATATTTTTTAAAGATTTTGGTGTTGTCTCTATAATATTACTAGTGGTTCGCCCCGAACTGTGAACTCGCGACTCCATATAAACTTAACAACCCCATATCTCGGCAACCCTTAAACCGAATTGGCTCATGTTCGATCTTAAAAAATATTTAAATTTCATTTACCCGCCTACCAAATTTCATAACGATCCGACCAAATTTACTCAAGTTATCGTCGAACGAACATACATACAAACATACAAACGCCGGATTGTTCCAGTAGACTCGGAGAACTTCGCTCGCTAGTTCAATAAAAGTTGTTTATGATGAGTCGAATGATACACTAAGGTCCACTTGCGCCAACTAGGGTTAGCTAGTTAACTCTGAGTTAACGTCAAAATTTGTATGGAAATGTCAAGTTAACTCAGAGTTAGTTTGCTAACCCTGAGTGACGCAAGTCCGCCTAGGTATAACAGGCAACAGTTTTTTTTTAAATTTATTTATTTAAGCAAAAAAAACATATTTATTCAAAGTTTTACCAAATACGCCAAACTGTAGTCACAGTTTGTTGGCGAAGCGCTCTTACAATGTTTAATTAACAGTTTAATTATTTTACGGGCATTTATCAGTTAATTAACATATCAGTACTTAGAATTTTGTAGCTTTTTTAATAACTTAATTTTATTTTTATTTTAACTGACTATGCACCTTAGTGCCTGTACAGAATTACTGAATCATTTCAGCTCACTTCCCGCCACAAAGAGCTTCAGTGAATAAAATTACCTTAAACGCTAAGGAAGCATCCATCGCATCGCAGCCGCATTGTGAATACTCAACTGACGGTGGACAAATAACAAAACTGGGTTAATCTTTCACCTCCCGAGCTAAGGGTGGAGAGGGTGGCTTTCCCTCTCTCTTTCACTCCGTACTGAAAACGAAAAAGACAACAACATTTCCAGACGAAAGCAAAACGACTCAAAGCCTCTGGAAAGTCCTGAGTTTTGTCGCTTTTAATCTCAGTTGTAAGGTCCGATTTGCATTGTTGAGGCAAAATTTTTACCTCAGGATTTTAAAAAATGTTCCTCGATTCCTTACGTTTTGCGCTCTATCCCAGTCGTCATTGAGTTTGTTTTCGTGGAATCGTAATAAAATCCACGTTAAAGTATTATATTCATGTATTTTGTTCCATCACGTCTCTACTGAAAGATGAAAATTCCATGAAAGTGCCGTCCTTTTCTTTTTAGCTGGACCTGAGGGAGAAGAGGGATGGTTACATTAAGTAACAGTGCAGCAAACGTATTGCTACCATTTACTTTGTTTGCCGCGAGGTTTCAGGAGTCGATTTTTCTTCACTTACCTACTTACAGCTTATGATAAAAGGATTATTTTCATTCACCTTCATTCAAGCTTCTAAACTCGGAAATGATAATTGATCAGTTTCACAGAAGTTACTAAGGCCCGGTTTCCGAGTTGAGAATTTTGCTAAGCAAATGGGTAAGTATCGTCCTGTCTCTGCAGATTATTCGGCCTTAGGCCCGGTTTCTGGAAGAAATCGCTTTTAGCGATAAGACCGCCATTTGTACTGTTATTTTTAAATGTTTATTTGTAAAAAGAGTTACTTACTTACTTACTTACTTTCTGAGTTGAGAATTTTACTAAGCACATACTTACGTATCGCTATGTCACGCTCATTTGTGAGAAATCTGCAGACATAGAACGTTACTTATGTATTTGCTTAGTGAATTTCTCAATTCAGAAACTGGCAGTAAGGGTTGCATTCATAGTCGTCATCTCAAGCTCGAGCTCAAGTAGGTGATCTCAGAAAACAAAAATGCAAATCAATCAAGCCTTGCCTAATGTCAATCTTGAGTAGCTGTCAGCACAACTAGCGCCGCCAATGGAAAAAAAAACAAATTATCTTCTTTTTGGATGCGTTTTTTGCTAAAAACTCGTCATCAACGCGAGGCTTAACTATTTTTAGGTTTAATAGCAAAGCCTTAAAAAATCATTTCAAAGCTCCAAATTTGAGTCCTGTTTGTTAGAATTTTTGGTTTCATTAAATACAAAGTCAATTCGTTACCTTCCAAAACTTTCCATAAAGTTCAACAAATCAAATCACAGAATCCAAAGTATTTCATTTAAGTGGAGTCGAAAGAAAGATCTGAGACATCTCAAAAGGAATGCGATGATTAATACCTAAAATTATACACTCAAAACTTTCTTCCAATATTTTTTTCCCTCGCTAAACCTGTCTAGAGGGCCCAAGAAATTATCCCGAAACGAAAATTAATCGTGAAACAAGACAAAAAACCCCCGAAGACTCGAAAAAAATCTCAAATCATTTTGTATCTGCGGCGTAGTATTGAAATATTTTAATACGATCTTTCAACCTATAATTTGATTAAATTCGAGACTAAAAAGAAAGGATTAAAACAGATCATCAGAATTCGGGTCGGTAATGATCGGCGGCGAAACGATTCGGTTTTGTTTGTTATATTAGCGTGTGAAGGTTAACTTGAACTGAACATCCCGACTTACCTTTACTTTATATTTATAACCTTCTACAGTCATCGGCAGGCAGTTACCTTAAAATTTTGGTTGAAATTGGCAACAACAAGAAAAGGGTTCATCTCTTATTATATTAGCAGCGGAAATGTATTATTAAGTATTCATTAGTTAAGGATGCAATTGTGCATATGCATGCACTTGTAGGTATTGCGTTGTGTTTGCGAAAGTACCGATTTGAGGGTTTCCCATGACAGCGTGTCGCTGACTGTACCTACCTGTACCTACAGGTGAACTCAAATAATATAACGGAACTTTAAGCAGGATTTCGATGTGGAAAAAAAAATGGGGCGAAAAAATATCAGCTGAATATTTTTTTTTATGAAGGATTTTTTTTTATCTATGGAACAGCTGTTTTTTTCCCAATTTAATTTTCTTAAAACTAATTAGTATAATTTAATGTAATGGGCGGTCGTATTGTTATGAGCAATCTCTACCAAACAACCTTTATTATTACAAGTAGATCCGCTATCAAATTCTACCGCACCCTGTAGTAACAGTTCTTGGCTCATCTTTTCAGTCCAATAAACTAACCCGCAACATTCTGAAGAAAACACCGTAACTTCTGCACCCAGCGGGTTCCCTTCAACAAATTCATTGTGTGCCACATCTACTCGCCAGCTCCTATAGTTAGGTATCATCGCCAAGGAATAGAGTACGGTAAAAGCAATTTGAAGCAAGGGGTTTGTTGGCAGGTTTCCAGTGGAAATAAGCTCACCGCGACATGTAGAGGATGTCTTGTACAGCCAGCGACACGCTAGGATACCCCTTTTTGGTCGATTATCGCACCTATTCCGTCCGCTATAAGAGCTGCCATGAGGTATTCTAGCGTTTCGCTGATCGTACGTTTGTATTGCCTGTGTTACACGCTGTTGGTATGTCTTCCGCCTGCCTCATTTGTATCGACTCGGGTTTAAATCTTTGAGGGCTCTCGACTCAAAGGGTAGGTAGTTTTTAAAACTAGAACAAATTAAAACTTCCTATCCAGTCAATATATGCTGGGTATAGGCATCTTCTTTTTCAGCCATAATGTTTATTTGTAGGCCAATGCAAGCTAATAAAATGTAATACAGTGTGACCCATCTCATCGCGCTACCTTTTATGGGGTACAAAAGGACTTGCCGACTCTAATGCCCGTTTTCACCAACCACCCCTAATTTTTAAAGACCTTTATTACCGATGCGAACTCAACTCACAAGCGGTCAGTTGAGTTCGTATGGTCCTTCATCCATGACAACGCTTATGAGTTGAGTTCGTATGGTCCTTCATCCATGATCACTAGACTTGCAGAGGTGCAGATAACTTTCGTTAATGGGTATTTTAAAATTAGGGGTGGTTGGTGAAAACGGGCATAAGACCCTAGAGTCGGCACACTTATGAAAAAGAAGTACCTATAGAATCCTACGGAAAAAATCGCTTTTGAATGAAAAGGGACGAACCGAACCAAGCTTCCTTCCAAATCCGCACGAAAATCTCCAAATCAAACCCATAAATATAAGGAAAACTGTAAATTGCAAGAAGGATGTCCCGTCTTATTTTTCAGCAGAAGAGGCAATATAGGAGAGCCAATTAAACTAAGCGTGCTGGCGACAGGCCAGGGTGGAGATCCCTGATATCAACCTTCAACTATATGAGTCGGGGTAAAAATATTCCGCCGCTTTACTTAGTTGCTAGAGGAAATTAAACTGTCTCGTCTTTCGCCAAAGGTCGGGTTTGCATCTGGATCGCCATCATCAGCACATCTAACTTGATGTTATGGATTGTCGAGATAGTGCAGACTTCCCTTTCTACAGATGGCGCCTTCGTCTAGAAAAGATGTAAAACATAAACCACGCTATACGATAAAATAAATGAGTTGAACTTACGAATAATTTGCGTCCGACACGAGGTTCTCTGGGGTTAATGATAGAATACTTTCACTAGGACTAATTTTTTTTTTAAACCTAGTAAATTCCGAATTTGAGTAAACAAATAAATACGAACAAAGACGGAATGCATTTCTGAATTTTTAGTTTTTACAAACTTTTTTTTCTTCTCCCGCGTGATTTATTTTTTTATATTGCTAGTAACTTGCCCATACAATGCTCGCGATTGATCTCTTAGGAATTTTTCCTAACAATATCCGTGAGAAGTGGCGCGAGGAAAAAAAGGCCTATACCCAACAGTGGGCAGAGGTGGCTGATGATGATGATGATGATGATATTATCTACATTCCGAAAAATCACTTTTTGTTCCATGGGATTAAAAAGCCATTTTAGTCCCTGTTTTCGGGGAACGAACTAGTTCTTTTCGAATCGATGTGATAAAAATTAACTTTGAAGTGCAGACTGAGGTGACAGGGTTGTCTTGAATGTCATTTGTTAGATAGATATGTTATAAGATGCTCCACCTAGAGAGAGACAGGTTATAATATTGGTGCCTAGAGCTGTCAAAGATTGAAAGACTCCTTCATGCTAGGCTAGCAACACGATCTAGAGAAAAGTCCAAGTTGGGAGAGGGTTCGCCACGTGGATACGTGCAGCGAAAGACTGAGGAGGCTGGCGTAAAAGGGGAAAATGCCTATACCCGGCAGTGGGAAAATGAATTATGATGAAATTACAATCAAATGGGTAGCATAGATCTGAAGTGTTAGAAATTTGTTAAAATGGACTTTTCCGAGATCCCACGCACTTCATACGTACTTTATGCGAAAATACCTTCCTCGAAATAAGGTATATTTCTGTACAGCTCGATGTTAATTGGTTTCTCTGTTATTGGGTCTTCCTCCTACTCTATATTTTTCTATTCCCAGAATGTTGTTGAATTAGATTTTCTCAAAGTTAAGATATTTATATAAATATCATTTTCTGTTAATAGAGTTGGTCGTTATCAGAAGTCACTATGGAACAGAAATGGTAAGCAGAAATGAAATAAGGTCACCATGGAACAGAATTGGTAAGCAGACAACGATCGTCTAAACTTCGAATGACTACTTATTCAATATTTTTTGGTAAAACAGTTAATTTGATTCGCGATATTCATACATAATTTGGTTCGAAACGGGTCGAATCGCGATTATCTTTGTAGGTAAAATAATTGCCTTACTATCCCGACGGTTCGGCTACGTTGCAGCGGCCGTGGTCACGGGAAGACTTGAGCAGCGGGTGTTGTCATTATTTGTAGTAACGTCAATAATACCTTTATGTGCCATCGCCTACGTCAATGTCTTCTTTATCCTTTCCATCTTTTCTTCATCTTTTTCCACCTTCAAAAACAGTGTTGTTTTTCGCCGGCCAGCTAAAATTAATTAACACTTTCCTAATATATGCAACGGGAGCGTTCTGTTAGCGTCGGCAAAATCAATTTTGAGGTCGCAACTTTGGCCGCTAGCCAGACTAGCCTCGGACGGCCGCAGACCTGCATTTATCGTAAAAACAACTACTACTGGTACCGTCAATATTACAATGCTAGGTATCTATACTTATAATAAAACTCTAGCGAAGTCAATTCTGTACATTGAATATTTTTAGAAAAAAACTATCAGGGGTTACTAAGTAAACTATTCTGAATACAAAAATGCAAAAAAATCGGTCTATGTCTGTCTGTCTGTCTGTCTATCTGTCTGTCTGTGTGTTACCTCATCACGCGAATACCGCTGAACAGTTTTCAGTCAAATTTAGGACTGTGATAAGTCCTGGTTCTGGGAACAATCTAGGCTATCCGATGTTCAGAATACATTGCGGGTTGCAATTTTAACTTCGTTTTTTGTAAGAAATATTCATAATTTTGATATAGCTTCTTGAGAAGATATGTTAAGAATCCCCTGAAGCTCTGCAGCATGTGATACAGAACATATTTCCGAAAAAAAAAATTCAATTTCCGGAAAAAAAAATCCGACTTGGAACCTCATTATCTCGGAAACCGTTGATTTCATAGGCATAGTTCCTTGGGCAAAAATGATTGTTACGATGAGGACTATACAGGGTGTTAAAAGACCGCCAACAGACCCGAGAGCACCAAAACAAAGTACTTTTTCGATAAATTATTGTTGGGAAATTATTTTGGTTTTTTTAGGTTATAATTTTGAAAAATATTTTTTACGCAATGGACGTGTAACGCACAGAAGTCATATTGCGCAAGCGTAGGTATCAGATTATGTTACTTAAGCTTGAAGTGCTGATGTTTAGAATACATTGCGGGTTGCAACTTTAACGTCGTTTTTTGTAAGAAATATTCATAATTTTGATATGGCTTCTTGAAAAGGTATGTTAAGAATCCCCTGAAGCTCTGCAGCCCTCTCGCTCGCACTTTTGAACATTTGAATTTTATGTAAGAGAATGATTCAACTTTGGACCCGCTTTGTTGGTGGTCTTTTAACACCCTGTATGTGGTCTCCCACTTTGTTGGCGGTCTTTTAACACCGCTCGGTATTCAATACAAGCACTCGCCGCAAACAATAATTTTGCATTCTTGCATAACAAATAACTATTGTTTTCTGTTGAGCTGGATAGACAGAGTTATTAGCCGTATGCTTTGATTGCTGGCTTAGCATGGGAATCAGTAAGACCTTATCTATGGGCTTATAACTTTATCTATCCCACTGTACGTCGAGGGAGATACATATTATAAACCCTTTTACTTCCTAATCAATTCTTATGCTAAGCTTCCTGGTATCTTATCACGGGCGATACCTTATACAATACATATTTATTATTAAATTTATAAATGTATTGTTTAGATTAGGGTTTTTATTCTATTTTATTCTATTGCTTTCTTTTGAGCCCTGCTACCGCAAGTTAAGA
This sequence comes from Zelleria hepariella, assembly GCA_949319315.1. Classification (NCBI taxonomy): domain Eukaryota; kingdom Metazoa; phylum Arthropoda; class Insecta; order Lepidoptera; family Yponomeutidae; genus Zelleria; species Zelleria hepariella. The sequence goes on along the minus strand of OX439387.1, from coordinate 6,104,694 downwards.
AATAATAACTATTAAAATACCCCCGACATTTTAGCTTCGAATAAGAATATTTAATAAATTGCTGAACCAATGTTGACAAAACATAACTAAGAACATTCGCTAGAAAACCTGCTATCACATTAAAAAAAAAAACCTAAAGCTTCCAAATCGTTCACCCATTTAAGAGCTACGGTGCCACAGACAGACACACCCTCATAAACACTTATACAGACACACTCACAAAGCTGTCAAACTTATAACACCCCTCTTTTTTGGTCGGGGGTTAAAAAAAACCTTCCTTTTGAGTTTTCCTCCACAGTCGAATTTAAATTAAATGTCAAATGTGTAAAAACGCATACGAAGTCGCGGGCACAACTAGTATTAAATTATATCTGCTGGGTATTTATAGAAATATAAGTAAGTACCTTTATAAATTAACATAACCGAGCCATTAAATAGTGTGGTTGATGACCATTTTATCAGATAGGATAACAGTAATCTGTATTTAAAAAATCACTACATAATGGAGAGTTGAGTTTAAATCAATCCCCAAAATTTGCACCTAAATTGCCAGGTAATACTATACTATACTATACAATACCTGAATCAAATTTGAACAGCTAAACTGGAATCATATTTCAAATTTGGAATAAACCATCCTTATAATCTAAGACTGAAATTAATTATTGAAACAAAGCTATCAATACCTAAAGCAAGCAAAGGCTCATCGCAAAATACACTTTAATTAAATTAACTCAACCTAGAGGCAGACGGGCGCTAAAAATAAACGCCTCATCATCGACATAAACAACAAAATAAATCCTTAAACCACATCAAGTATCCGAATAACCTTTAAGAATACTGTAGTATGTGCCCCGAAGGCAAAGCAAATTAAATGATTGTGGTATGAATGCGTGTGCGATATGCGTGCCAGAACGCTACTTCGGTAGCCAACGGCAAGAGTGTAAAAATACAGAGAGTTGACTCAAGATGGACGAAACGGTACACTTATCGGATATACAGAGTATTTTTTTAATAGCTTTATTCCTGAAACACGTCAACTTCTAAATATGATTTCTAACAACTTTTGATATAGTTACGACTTTTCGAATAGCTCAATAAATTTCATTTATCTAACGTTTCCTATTCTTTAAAAGTTTGTATTTTTACCATTGCAGCGCTGCCTGCTCAGCGCGCTTTCGTCCTCCACATTCTACCTTTCCAGCCTCTCCTGCTCCTATTGGTAGCGCCGCGTCGCAAATTAGAAAAAAAAAACTTGTTTTTAATAGGTACTTATGAATAGGTATAGAATATGGAAAACAAAATTGCGCTTTCACCAAAGTTGTAGAAGGAAAGTTGTTGGAAATCACATTTAGAAGTTGATGTGTTTCAGGAATAAAGCTATTTAAAAAATATTGCTCTGAATAGCGATAATGCTGTAGGGGTAAATGCGATTGGATAGCTGCGAAAAGTTGCCGTGAGATGTGTGTGGGTCCTTTGTTAACCCAGATGTTACTGAAACATGATTTTGTGTCCAAACTTGATGAATTTTTCGCATTAGGCTTATTGTCGATCGAATAACAAGGGAAAAATCACTAAAAAAATATTCCTTTCGTGGAAACTCGGGAAAACGGTGTCGTTTATAAACTACGGTAGCAAAATGTACTACTACCAGAGTTTGTATTGGAATTAAAATAAACTGTTTATTTATTTAAAAAAATATGAAAATTTGTAAAAATAATAATAACATGGGGATAACCTGTTATGGTGGATACCCATGGTAACATATTATCGAAAATATTTGTGCCGGATGCAGTATTATCGACCACGAATCGCCAATTGGTCGGATTATTGATGGTACTGTTTATCAAATGGGTCGTTTGAATCGCAAACCTCCTGAACAAGGTTCTGAGGCATATGATGTAACTACCCTGAATGCAAAATTTTCAAACTGCTGTGGGCAGGGCACGCGTGGTTGTAGATTTATGGGACACTCACTTACAGGCGACATAAAAAAAAAGGTCCTGCCACCACCACGGTATTAGAAACTTGGACTTCACGCTTGTGGTATGACAGTTCTACTCATTCGGCTACCACCACTCCAGCTCCAACTACACTCTGAATGTTTCATCCATTCGATAAAGTGTACCGTCGTCGATGATGCGACCAATCGGTGATTCGATGTCGACAAAATACAACATTCGGCTAAAATATTTTCGATCATACTATGAAAACCCATGTTCACCCTCAATTCTTCGCTAGCTTCTTGCTGGTTTATGAAGCAGCTAATTTTGCTCCTCACTATTTGAAGAATCATAGTGAATTTCAGCTTGAGCTCATCGTTGCAACTGGGTAACTTATGGAGCAACATATGATTTTCATCACCAGAATCTTCATCACAGACGAATCTGTGATATCCGCATTGGTGTTTTCTGGTGGATGACTGTGTCTGGTAAAAGACCTTCGTCTTTCTCCAACTCCTCCATAATTTCATGCAGCTTCAGACATCAATGCTGTAGCCATAAATCGATACCAATGAGTTATAACTATGCGATGGACAAAGTAGTACATTATACTACTGGCGTTTATAAACAATATGAACTTTATTTGATAATAACTCTATTACAAAAGTCGCCAACCAATTACTTTTTATAGTTTTTGATGGATAACTATACTATAAATCATATTTCAATCAATGATTGGAATAAATTATATAACTTAATATAAATACCTACATTGAAGAATTCTTTGTAAAAATCCCCTCAATAAACTTGTAAACAAATACTGAACGTAATTATCCAAACTGATATTTAATACAGGATGAGACTGACAAAGGACTCAGCAATTAATTAGCATAAATAAAAAAAATCTAAACAGCCCACATTTCCATACAGATATTTATTTTCTTTGCGTTGTTTTAAAACGACGGTAGCATCAAGTGGGTTAAGGGTTATAAGGATCATTCCTGAGAAAAGCGTTCTTCGCTGAGATCGGTGGCTTTTATTTTTTTTTCAAGATATGTGAAAACTAAAAATACACCGTAAAAGATGGCTTAAAAACTAGTCAATATATCGATGAGGCACACCTGTAGGCTTTATAGATTAATGAAAAAAAAAACTTCTTTTTGACAAGCCACCGATCTCAGCAAAAAGGCCACCGATCTCAGATAGTGTCTAAAATTATTAAAAACAGTAATTACAGTGAATAATAAACGTTTTTTCTAAATTTAAACGTCACTCATGAACTGACACAGATAAAAGGGGGCCAAATTAAGCAAAACATTTCTATTAAACATCATAAAAATTATCAAAAAAATCATATCTTTATTTTCATAAAATCATTGTAAAAGATCAATTCCTAAGCTAAACATGCAAAATTATAGTCAACAAGCCTCTGCATCTATTTGTACAGCGTCCAGTAGCACCTTCACTTACACTAGATGGGTGAAGAGACCAGTCGGCGCTGCAGTGTCTGGGACATTGTTTTAGATGGAGTAGGCTTGCCCATCCTGACAGCTTTGTCGGCCTAGCCCACAAGAGAAGTCATTACGTGTGGAGCCAACTAAGTTGCGGGTTTCATCACGATGTTTTTCCTCACATTAGGGAGGGGTTTAGCTACTTCAAATTTACAAATTTATGTAAGTTTGAAAAGAAACAAAGTCATGTTACATGCCTGCGCTGGGAATCGAACCTGGTTCTCTCGCATCGGCGACCAATGCTCTATTATATGTGTGACTGTAATAATTATACACTAAAATTGTCTGTCTATACGGATTTTGCTTTTTATTTGCGTGAAATTACATTTCCTTGCAAAAAACAGTACCTTAATAGCTTAAATGAAGTCTAAACTTTAGTCCATAGAAACAAACTGATACATTTTGAATTAGTCATAGCATCTCGTTCGGTGTGGTATCTAAAGAATCTATGAAATTGATACAATATGTTGAAAACTTCTTTGAGATCCTTGGCTAATAACTGAGATCGGTGGCTTAAATCCACCGATCTCAGTGCCACCGATCTCAGAAATAACTAAAATGTAGCTATTTCTCTTAAACTATAGAAGCAATCGTATTTATTTTTACGACAATACCTACTCAGGGATATACGCATTCATGTACTTAGGACAGTTTAGTGTAGTCTTGTTTACTATACTAGCAAAACATGCCACCACTTTCAGCTACCTTACCGAACCAAAGTTTAAAAAAAGTCAAGAACTTACGTAAAAGTTTAGGCATGAAAGATAGCGACACATACGAACCATAATAGTTGACAAGGACCATTTGACGATATTTTTCACCAGTAACTAGAAACTTGCCGCGTATTTAAGCTTGTATAAAAACATACTTTTGTTGCACCATTTAAACTTTGCTCGCCGCGTGACATTTCTAGGAATGTCTACAGACACAAGAGTTTTCATTCTATTACAATGCTGGATATACGATTGGATAGAGGCACTCATTGGGCATTTAGAAAGGTATAAATTAGCAAAGTAGTGGGCACATGAGTAAAACCACAAACAAAAACATACCAGGCCCTCACGCGTGTGACATGCAAAATACTCGCAAAATCACCCATTTTTTGACCTTCAAAGGGATATTTAGGCAATTTCCTCTATAAAATATTGATTTTATTTGATATGCCTCAATGGACCGTTAGTTAAGTAGACGATTAAGTGCTAATTTAGTACTGTGTGATGTATAGTTTAGTAGATACTAGGGTGTGACCAAAAAAATCGACCTCTCAAGGAATGACCCATAAGTAAGTAGTCCTTTTGTTTTTATTAGTGTCGTGCCACTTCGGAAGCCAAAGGCGAATAGCTGCCGATTTCGGTATTGCTATCGACATTATGCTAATACTAATTAGTACAATAACGAATTCGGGAATGCTTAATGTGGGAAAGAAATCCGAACAATTTCTCCCTTAGCCTGATTTCGAATTAATTTTAATGGCGTGCGATAGTTTTTGTTTTATTTTATGAGTTTGCTTGGAAGCTATAAATAAGCCTTTAAGGTTATGAAAAATTAGAATTTTGAAGCACATAAAACGGTTATTAATCGCTTACGTAAAGCCTCTCGATAAACCCTCTGCGTGTCGAGTATGAACTAAATAAAACCAATAAAATTATAAACCAATACCGAACACTTACAGTCAAGTTCAATCCAATAGACAGCAAAGATAAATAACCGGCGTCGATTACCGTTACATACCTTTATACAGGGTGTTGTTTTAAAGTTACACCCGGCTCAGGGGTGATTATTTACACGACACTGAAGCCAGAAAAAATATTAAAAAAAAAAAATTCAGTGAAAATTACCCAAGTATAATTAAATTGTGGCCGCCTGTACTATTACACTAACGCTAGCGGCGAGTTGGGCGCATCATCGCGCGCGCTTTGAGAAAGCGGGGGTGTCCGCACGTCGCGGTTGTTATAGAACAACTTGAACAAGGCCATTAATCCATCAAAATTTTGAAAAAAAAAGAACTTGATTTTAGTTTCAAGCGTTACTCAAACTATCGTCCCTGACTCGGGTGTTACTGACCAAAACAACACCCTGTATATCCGAGAAATTGTTTGTAGCTTTGTAAGTTTGTTTGTTAGGGGAACTACTCAATTTCAAGAAATATTTCACCAGTGATTAGGTTGAGCTACTTTATTATAGCGTAGCAGATCTGTTTCGTCTGGCCAAAAACAGAACGGCTTATAAAAAGCTGACGGCCAACCTCTAATAGTGGGCAGGAACCAGAAGAAGAAGATCTAGTAGGTAGAGGTCAGTTTATTATTTTGGAAACTATTCAGAAACTATAAGACAAAAAGTTAAGTTCAGATTAAGAAAAGCGAGAGGTCCAAGACTATTTATGCCTATTTTATAAAAAATACAAATACAATCATGAAAAAATTAACACAGACTATAATAAAATTTTCCGATTACGTAAAATATGACAATGGACAAATTACAAAATGACTTTTACTTTTCCAGGAATATTGGACTAAAAAACGTTCGTTTACATCTACGTCCATTGGATTGAAATTGACAGTACTTAGACTGAAAACATCGATTGTAAATCGTTCCAGTACTTTACGACTTTATTTCGGTCTCGCACGTTTTCTTTGACTGCGTCAATTCAGTCAGTCGCAAGCACACCCGTGGCGTACGGAGACATGGAGCTACGACTGTCCAACCTGAGTATGCAACAATCGAGTAAAAGAGGCCGATTCCCGGGTATGTCGTATTCGAGATGTTGCTAAGATAACGTCAATAAAAATTAATGGCCTACTGACTTCTTCTTTCTGTATCAATGGCTAAAAACAAATTATGCCATCCAGCGGGGCAACGCCACCAGCCAACTCTACTGAGCGACGGTGGCTCAAATATTTTATTGAACGAGCGAGCGAAGTTCTCCGAGTCTACTTGAACAATCCGGCGTTTGTATGTATGTTTGTATGTATGAATGTTCGTTCGACCATAACTTGAGTAAATTTAGTCGGATCGTCATGAAATTTGGTAGGTGGGTCAATGAGGCAAAGATAATTTTTAAGTTCGAACATGAGCCAAATCGGTCGAAGGGTTGCTGAGATATGGGGTCGCTGAGATATGGGGTCGCGAGTTCGTAGTTCGGGGCGAACCACTAGTTTAAATTAGTTTAATTTTCATAACTTATTTATATTACTACTAGCTGTGCCCGCGACTTCGTATGCGTTTTTAGGGTTCCGTACCGTAAAAGGCAAAACGGAACCATTACAGGATCACTCGTGCCTCTGCTTGTCCATCGGTCACAGCCAATTTACTCCGAAACTACTGAACCGACCGTGTTTAAATTTGGGACACATAAGTAAGTTGAAAGGGCCCGTTGTGAGGATCTCAAATATTTTTTCAATAATTTTTAAATAAACAGTTTTGAAGTTATTAAAGAAACTACTGAGCCTAAAATATTGAAAATAAATAACAGTTTAAAAAAACACGCTTTATAGCTAACCGAACTAAAAAGTATAAAATAATTTTTAATTACAAAGAGTTTAAAATTATAATAAAATTTAAGTTATTAACAGAATAATACAATTCAGATTAAAAAGCGTGGGGTGCTTGATATATTAAATGTTATAATCATTCTATTGGCAACTATCTATGAGATGCACCCCACGCTTTTTTACTCTGTATTGTATTATTCTGTTAATAACTTAAATTTTTAAGTTCGGTTAGCTATAAAAGCGTGTTTTTTTAAACTGTTATTTATTTTAAATTTTTTAGTTCGATTTATATTTTTTTTTGTAAATTTCTGTCATTTCTAGTACTCACACATCAGTTGGCTCCTTAGAGTCTTTTGATCGCTACATGAAAGAGAAGCGATTGGCATAAAAAACAAATTTGGTATTTTACCTTTTTTTCCCGACCGTACATTTATTCCAAAATCTGTGAATGCAGTTCATAATATCTAAAAAAGTTATGGAAGGTCTCCCAAGAAAGTTTTCCTGTAACTATAACGGTTAAGGTACCTGCCCTTACTGCCCCGTCTCAAAAAACCACCCTGTATAATGGCACTGTAGGGGTATAATGGGAAACTGTTATCAAATTATTGCATTGTCATTGGTCCTTGATACGTATGCAAAGTTTCAAATTAATCAGACTTCTGGAAGTTGGTAAAAATTATGCCCAAAGATTCCGTTACATACATACATACATACAGGCCAAGCTTATAAAAGCGTGTTAAAAATACATGTAATAGTTATTTACCTATAGATTACAGGAAAATCTATAAGAAGTCCACGGTGTATAAAATAATATAGGAAAATGATCATATAAGCCAACAGATGGCGCTCTACAGTCCTACATCGCGGATCGCTGTATGGTTTCTCAACATTCGTGCGTAAATGAACTTTGAATGTACGGAACCCTCTCCTCGCGAATATGTCTCGCACTTGTCCCGTTTTTTTTTTAGGGTTAGTCTCAGAGTCTAGAACGCAAAATTACTACATTACAAAGACATTTAATTTTAATCCGACTGTGAAGGAAAACTCAAAAGAAAGGCTATTTTCACTTCATGACTTGCGGCATCAAGGCTCAAAAGAGAACAATAAATAGAGTAGGTACGTAAAACGCTAGGAATCTAGGATACACCTTTTTGTTAAATAAATAATTATTTTTATTTTAGGCATTTTTTAAGCCTTAAAATCCTTAATCTAAACAATACGACATATTTATACATTTTATAATAAAGCAGGAACTTTGCCACGTACGCGGCGGGTTTATAAATGTATTGTTTAGACGTGATAAAGCTTAGCATTAGAATGGCTTAAGAAGTTAAGGAGTTTATATGCATTTCACTCTTTTGATCGACGTAGAGTGGGACAGATAGAGTTATAAGTACGCCCATGGCCCATAGATAAGGTCTAACCCATTCTTATGCTAAGCCGTAGAGGGTATCCTTGCGGGTCACTTTAACGGCACATGCCCTCGGTGTAGTCTTTGATGTTTGCTACCACTGGAGACGACATAGGCCCGGTTTCTAAATTGAAAATTTTACTAAAGAAAATACTTAACTATCGTTCTGTCACGTTCTTTTGTGAGAAATCCGCAGAGGCAGAACGATATTTAAGTGCCTGCTTAGCGAATTTCTCAAATCAGAAACCGGCAGATAGAGAACCCATAAGTATACAATATTATGTCTATGTTAGTACCCACAAATCGCAAACCTCCGATTTAAGTAAGTATTAGTATTTAGGGTTGCAAAATGCATTTAGCGTTTTAGGAAGGAAGACAAAGTTTCTCGAACGAATGTGGTTAAATTCTAGTTTTAAAAATGCTACACTTTAAGAAATTGGGAGGGTTTCACGAAAGATATTTTTTTATTGCCCTTAGTAAAGCTCGCACAGGTTGAAAAACAGGGTTCGAAGTGATAATTATCAAGATAAATATAGGTTGATAATTATATTCATAACTAAAATCGAAAATATTTTCACTTGTAATTTTTTGCATTCAACAACTGCGTGTATCGGAACGCACCAATATTGTTCTGTGAACGCGCCAATTATCATCAATAATAGCGGGGATAATTGTCATGATAATTATCGTGTTAATTATCAAAGGGCTTATTTAATTTTATCTTGATAATTTCAAACCCTGCTGAAAAAACAATCATCACAAAAAAGTACAAAAGTTTGAATATTTGAATTCTAAGTAACAAAATCTAAGTTTTTTTTAACAATTAAAACAACAAAAAAAATACAAAAAGAAAAATGCGCTAAACCGAAATAAAAAAATAAAAAAACAATCATCCAGGCCAAGGTTCGAACCCAGAACCTTTCGACTACGAAGCCAATGCAGTACCGCCTGAGCTACGCTTACTTATAGGGACTTGACGAAAAATGCAAACACTTCCTTGTAATACTTTTGGTAGGAAATCCAATTGGTCATGGATTTTCTATTTATGCAAAACACAACCTTACATCGTATTAGCTTAGTACGTTTTTTCGAATACTGGAAAAATGAAATAATCGCATGTATGCAAAACACAACCTTATCTGGTATAAAGTTTAGATTGGTTTTCCTATTAACAGTCATATTGTTTTTTTTACCATGGCAAATGGGATGGTCCTTGGTATCGCTCAACAATGCTTTTTATTTCAACTTTTATTATTTATCCCAAAAGTCGTAGCGTGATATAATATAGGCTAGATTGTGCCAGGAAACAGGACTTATCACGGTACGACTGTTTGATTGAAGACTATTCAGCGGTATTCGCGTGATGAGGTAACACACAGACATAGGGACAGACAGTGTGACAGAGAGAGACAGGTAGAGTCAGACAGAGACAAAAATTTAGAGTTTTATTATAAGTATAGATAGAAGATAGATATGTACATACGTATTACAGTTGATCTTCCATCTCTTTCGGAGTGCAAATCTTAGGTCATGTACGTACCTACGCATACAGTTTAAGGCCGCGGTCTGTAATGGGTTTATGGTCTGGTCTGTATTAAGGGTAGACGATAGCAACGTGGCGGGAAATTCAAAATTTTCACAGTTTTTTACATTTATAGCTAAACTGAGCTATTTTTGTTCAGCGATTTTTCGTTCGCGGAAAAAACAAAGTATTCTTTTCATTATTGTAAACAATAGAACAACAATAATGCAGCCGATTATGTGTTCTGGTCTACGACAAGTTTTTTGGGCAGTGCCACTGCTTCGTAGACCAGAACACATAATCGGCCGAATTATTGTTGTTCTGTTGTTTACAATACATAATGAAAAGCATACTTTGTTGTTTCCGCGAACGAAAAATCGCTGAACAAAAATAGCTCAGTTTAGCTACAAAATGTACAAAACTGTGAAAATTTTGAATTTCCCGCCACGTTGCTATCATCCCACCTTAAGTTTAAAAATATGTCAGGGATGATAAAATATGAAGAAGAAGTAGACTTGCGCGTGTTTCTATGATTGAGTGCACCTAACTTCTTAGCTCTACGGTATCGGATGAATATTAATAAAACCGCGCGGCCTCGTTTCGGGGAAGTTTGGGAGGATCTTATTATAACCGCAATAGCGCCTATAATTAGCCATCTCGTCGGAATTACCGACGTCTTGCTCGCAACTCGGTTTCTGCACTAAATAACTAGACGCAGAGGTACATTTGATGAAACTACTCTACATTTTCCAAGTGGCCAGCCTATCTACATCTACTACACTCTATGTAGATTTTTTTTTCATTGGCGCTAGTGGCAACCCTCATTGGACTCGAAAGCAAAGTTACGTACATTTGTGCTTTTGAAGTAGCAAAAACACTCGCTAATAGTGAAGGAAAACATTGTGAGGAAACCCACAGATTAGATGGCTCCACGCGTATTATTGACTTGTCTTTCCTGTGAGCTAGGCCGACTAAGCTGTCAGGATGGTATAGGTGCTGGACAAGCCAGGCAATGCAGCGCCGAGCGGTCTCTTCACCCATCTAGCGCGAGTGAAGGTGCCACTGGATGCTGTATAAATCATCGTATTACGTGGATGCACAGGCCTAGTTTTTTTCTAATAGGAGTTAAGGTTTAGGCAAACCATCTGTGTGTTACTATAAGAGATGCACTCGGTTTCGTGTCGATTAGCTTGATCGAATGATATCTTTAAATGGTAGGATTACCATTGTCTGGAAATTAAATGCACAAAGATATCATCATTCGCTTAGACTTTATAATCAGATGTACATAATCATGATAATCAGTTATGTACAAAAAAGTTAAGGCCTACATTAAGATATGATGTTTGTTAACTGATGGAGTAGACTTGCCCAGTACTTAGACCATCCTGACAGCTTAGTCCCACAGAAAGCACAAGGTCATTAGCCAACTAAGCCGCGGGTTTCCTCTATGTACGATGAGCCTACTCCATCTAAAAACAATGTCCCAGGCACTGCAGCGTCGAGTGGTCTCTTCATCCATGTACTGTAAGTTAATGTACCACTGGACGCTGTATAAATCATCTCAATAAGTCAGTCTTTCCCAACGTTGGCGATAACGCCCCCTTGTGGGCGCTGCAGGCCTAAAGAGGGGCGGTAAGAGACCCAGAAAAAAAAAAGATACTCTGTCCGAATACTATAAAGTTGCGTTTCAATAATCAGTTATAAGTACTTAGCGGTTTTTAAGTATGTTTAAAAAGGGGGGCGTTAAAAAATAATTTATTCTGAAAGTGGGTAGTCGACATAAAAAGGTTGGGAAGCCCTGCAATAAGTAGATGCAAAGGTCTAAGTTTTTTTGTTAACTGATGTAGAGTCAGGTGTGGAATACCTCAGAGAAGATTTTGTAGTGGTGTTTGGAAAAGTGATGTTACGGGCCCAAAAAAAAATACATAATCACGTATGTTTGTATTATTTGGACGGCGAAGAATTGGATGACGGTCGGTGGGCAGACCAGCGGCCCAACGATGGGCGGATGATATCTCCAAGGCGACGAAGGGACCGTGGATGCGTGCGGCGAGAGACCGAGGAGGATGGCGTGAAGGGGAAAAGGCCTATATAATCCGGGCGCGATGAGAATGGGATGGAACCTTGTCAAAGTCAATGGAAAATATACTTAATTTTACTTTGACAATATTGCTTCGACGCGAGTTTGCTTACCGCACGCGTCAGTTCCAAAAGATCGCATCCCTTTCTCATCCCGCGCGGATTATACCCAGCAGTGGGCAAATGTGGGCTGATAATGATGATTACTTATGTCTGCATTCCCAGATCATGATTTGCACAAATGATTGACACTAAAACTAAATGGGTTCAGTTAGGACCAAAATGTTTTGCTTGTACGGAAAATCGGAGCGTCACACAGTAACACAGTATTGAATGCATGTATGAATCACAATCATTTATACCTGACTTTTTTGCGAATTACTGAGGTAGGGTTTAAGGTTAATAAAGTAAGGTGTTTTTATAACCCAACAGAAATAACAAAACAAAAAAAAATGTGTACTTTGACCGTTGACCGTGACAATGAATGTGGAGGTAAACGTTGCGCCATCGGCTCTCACCGCATTCTCGCAAACAACTTCTGATGAGAGTTTAGTTTTAGGGTGGCATTAATAGTCGTCGACTCAAGATCTAACTCAAGTAGGTGATCTCTGAAATGTCAAATGCTAATATCAAGCATTGGCTAATGTCAACGTTAATCTCAAGATAGTGTATATTAATATGCTGACAGCTACTCAAGTTTGACATAAGCCAAGGCTTGACATTAGCATTTGAATTTTCTGTTTTCACTAGGTGATCTCCGACGACTATTAATACCACCCTTAGGCCCGGTTTCTGAATTGAGAATTTTGCTAAGCAAATACTTAACTATCGTTCTGTCACGCTCTTTTGTGAGAAATCTGCAGAGACAGGACTATACTAACCCATCTGCTTAGCGAATTTCTCAATTAAAAAAATCGGCAGTTACTTTACCTTGAATCCGTTGAAAGCATGACTAAAGTATGCTGAAAACCAATATTATTAATTAAAATTTCACAGCATTTTCATATATTATGGTGAGTCTAATTTCAATGCGCCTGAAATATTAAAAAAACTTGTCGAACATTACTCAATAACGGTGGCTTCCAGTATACCTAAATTTTTTATTGGAGTATGAATAAACGGCCATATTAAATCGATACATTTTATATCACGAATGGACAATTTGCTTCAAGTAAAAACAAAAGGATGAGTCAGGAAAGGCAATGACCGAAGCCCAGAGATGATCTTCTGAAATAGGTTTTTACCCATCCTACCCATGACGTTCCACCTAATACAATCCACTGTAATTACTATCCTTTTTTTAACGTAAGTATTTTTTTGTCCTCGTCTTACAAATCTTTGTTTGCTTCTCGAAAAAGTAAAGCGGAGTGATTTGAAACTGGAGTAAAATAGAAACAAGAGAACTTAAAATTACCGGTGACCTTCTAAGCAATGGCAAACCAGTTATAAAAGAGACTGGTAGCAGTTGTGTTTATATTCATACTCTGGTTTCTTATTTAAAACAATCACTGTATTATTTTTTTAAAAACTCTCATTAACGTAGGTAAGTATACAATTTATAACGTTTTTTCGTATTTAGCAAACAAATAACCAGTTTATCAGACCATAGCTCTATAGCACTGACTTAATAACTATACATAACTTTATGACTTATAAATAGGTATATTTAGGTATATAAACAAAAATCAAGATTAAAAGAAACAGTTAGAGGTCGTATTACAAGCTGTTAATTAAAAGTCCCTTTTTTTGCCTATCCCATAGTTTGTGTAGATTTGCCCCTTTTCATCCCTTAGAATATTGTCCAGCCCTCCCCCATGACAACTAGACTGACTGACAGCTAGGTACCTACATATAGCACCGCATTGGCTCTGCGAGGGAGATTCGCGGGGCCCCCCACACCCGGCGCCCGAACGCGGTCGTGTGCGCACGTATATTTTGTGCTAAATAACCATAAACTTTCCCTGAGCTTTCCTGGACCCTTACCAGCCTACAAACGCTTCCACTGTGTGTGTGCCCGTATTGTGCCTGTGAATCTGGTGTCCTTTGGATAATCTGGTGCCCCTTGGATTTGCGCTTATGCGCGCTGGTGAACCTGGACACGCGGTAAGTACCTAGCTACTTCCATACCTAAACCTCATTTTGAAGAACCCCCTCGTATTTGGCTTCCCTTAAGGAACCTCCCTCGTGCCCATTTGTAAAACCCTGGTAGCAGAGATTTAGTGCCCCTGCCTTACCCCTTTCTCTAACATTTTGGTACACAGAGCGTGGTTTGCGGTTCCTCTGGTTGAGGAAAGCCTCTCCTATAGTCTGTTGGTGCATTCCCCCCCTTTTTTTGCGGTCTTATTTTCCCAAATTTCTCTTTTTATATCGATAGTCCCTTTCATACCTAAAGTAATCTATTACGCATCAATTCAAATCGTCTATAATTTAACACCGTCGACGGTCAGCCAACCGGTTCCCTTTGTATTCGCCAAGCGAGCGAGCCGTGTTTTTTCTTTATTGACTTTGTCCTATGCCTATTTTGCAAGTTGTTTACGAGTTGATAATTAGATAGTAATAATAAAAGCCTACTTCCGTAAATTCCTTTTTACATCTGTTGTTGGGTGATTGACCAGTTGCCATAACAATGCCTGATTACGAAACAGTATTGTATACTGAGACAGAGGAGTACAGATCGTCCTTGGGGTCGGTTAAGTTTTTTGTGAACTGGATAACAGCTACCTACGAAACCCTAGGTGCGGTGTCTCCTGCTAGACTCGTGTTTAGGCTGCGAGACCTAGAGCCCAACTTCGTGAAATTTGTAGACTGTACTTCCCGACTGTTGGGTGGTCTCGACCCCACCACGGATGCCGACGAATATAGATATGTTCAAGACCAGTTGCGGCCCATGTACGACATGGTAGATGACCTGCGATTGAAGTACTCGGAGATCAAGCCTACGGAGTATGTCGCACCTGTCCCTCCTCCTTCGATATATACCAATATGTCCCGCATTTCTGATGGGCAAATACGGCAAAAATTACCCGACTTGCCTATCCCAAAGTTCAGTGGCGTGCCCGATTCATGGATTAGCTTCATGGACCAGTTTGATAGCATCGTTGATTGCCAGCCAGACCTCTCCCCTACCCAAAAACTGCATTACTTGGTAGGCGCCCTCAGTGACGAGCCCCGCCGCCTGGTACAGCACCTGCGCATAGAGGCTGGCAACTACGAGGTCGCGCGTGATTTACTGAAAAGGCGTTATCACAACACGCGCGTCCTTGCCGACACCCACATTGCCCAAATCCTCAATCTCCAAGAGGTCAGCCATAAATTGAGTGGATTACGCGCCGCCTTCCTTAATCCACTCCTAACTGCATATAGGTGCCTCGAGCGGCTCGGATTACCAGTGAAAGAGTGGTCTTATTTCTTGGTCCACGTTATCATGACCAAACTTCCCTCCGAGCTTAAATCCCGATTTGAGCGGACCTATGGGGGCGAGAAGAGAAGCCTCCCCACCTTCGATCAGTTGATCGACTTCCTTGAGGAAGAATGTAGGCACCACGATAATGTTGGTAACGCGGCCCTTATTGACAATAATCGTACCGTGTCTGTGCCCGTGCCTACTTCATATTCCCCACCTCCAAGGCAACAGCGCCCGCCACCTTTTTATCGTCGCGTGTATGCGACCGCAGTGTCTCCACCCGAGCCTCAACCGATAGCTACGAGTAGGTGCTACATGTGCTCCTCCTCCTCCCACTACCTGCGTCAATGTGACGAGTTTATTGGCCTTTCCCCTCGCGAACGATCCTCCTTTGTACGACAGGCCGGCCTGTGCTATCGCTGCCTAGACAAGCATTCAATAGCTGCCTGCCCACGTGAATATTGTTGCCGTACTTGTCGCCGATCGACCCATCACACCATGCTGTGCTTTAATGACCCTAACAACCCCGAGTTTCCTCGCCGCAACAATGTTAGTTTCCGTGAGTCTCCGCCTCGTCGTTTCTCTCCAGTAACGTCACCTCGTTCCTCACCTCCGCGTACTAGCGGGGACGCTCGCCGCACGGGCGGGGGCACTCGCCGCACGGGCGGGGGCGCCCATTACTATAGTGACACATCTCGTCCCTCAAGCCGTCCCTCATCGCATTCACCTTTTACCACAAGGGATCACAATCCCCGTCGTTCACAGACCCCGCCGCGTGAGCGACGCCCTTACCAATCGCCGTCTCCCCCTCGTGATTATAACGGGCCTTCGTCCTCTTCTAGGTCTAGGACTTATAATCGCTCCTACTCATCTGACCGTCAGCCTCAATAACTAGCCTGCCCTCCAAACCGACCTCCCTCCAGTGTTACGATACCTGCCTCGTTAGTGCTTCTTCCCACCGCTGTCATACATGTGCGTTCCGCTTCCGGTTATTATGTCGAAGCGCGTGCACTCTGTGACACCGGCGCCCAAGGCTGTTTACTAACTACTGATCTAGTAGTAGACAAATTAAACATGTCTTTGTGCCCTACTTCCTCCCCCGTGCGAGGTATCGGCAATGTACAGTCTGTACAGGTTCGCGGCAGTGTTTCCTTTACATTTAGACCTGCGGATTCATCCTACCCTGAGATCACTGCCTCGGCCATGGTCCTCGACGTTATTGCCGGTACACATCCTGAGCTAGAGTTACCTTCAAGTTTAGTGTCATGTGTCTCCTCCTTGCCCTTAGCGGACCCTTCCTTTTATATGCCTGGCTCTATAGATGTGCTCCTTGGTGCTGACGTGTTTGGATCCTTGTTGTGCCCTAATATGCCCATAGTTTGCCCTTCCGACCTAACTGCGGTCCCAACTGTCCTGGGACATATTTTGTCTGGTCCCATACCAACTTTAACTCCCCCCGAGGCCCCTATGACCGGTGTTTGATCCCCCCCTGTGCCCTCATTGGGGCGGCCTATTTGAAGCGGCTGTTAAATCTGCAAAAACCCACCTCAAACGTGTGATTGGAGAGACCACCCTAACATTCGAGGAGTTGACTACAGTGTTCGCAAAGATCGAAGCCGTCCTCAATTCACGTCCCCTGTGCCCATTAGCTTCCAGTCCAGACCTTGAGGTCCTAACACCGGGCCATTTCTTGATTGGGCAACCCTTAGTTGCTGTGCCTGAATACCCCTTCAACGAAGTTAAAGTTAGTCGTCTCACCCGGTTTCAGTTGATACAACAGGTGACCCAACATTTTTGGTCCCGTTGGCACGCGGAATATTTATCAACCTTGCAGAGTAGGCATAAGTGGACCACTTCCTCGGATCCTCCCTTTGTTGGTGAACTCGTCCTTCTCAAGGAAGATAATACCCCTCCATTACAGTGGCGACGTGGTCGCATCCTTCATATTTACCCCGGCCAGGATAGTGTCGTTCGCGTTGTCGATGTGCAGACGCCCTCCGGTGTTAAGAAGCGCTCTCTCACCAAGCTCGTTCGCCTACCCGTAGACACCACCCCCTCTATCCCTTCGTCGTAAACATTTGTGATGTTTAGGGCGGGGGTTATGTTAATTAAAAGTCCCTTTTTTTGCCTATCCCATAGTTTGTGTAGATTTGCCCCTTTTCATCCCTTAGAATATTGTCCAGCCCTCCCCCATGACAACTAGACTGACTGACAGCTAGGTACCTACATATAGCACCGCATTGGCTCTGCGAGGGAGATTCGCGGGGCCCCCCACACCCGGCGCCCGAACGCGGTCGTGTGCGCACGTATATTTTGTGCTAAATAACCATAAACTTTCCCTGAGCTTTCCTGGACCCTTACCAGCCTACAAACGCTTCCACTGTGTGTGTGCCCGTATTGTGCCTGTGAATCTGGTGTCCTTTGGATAATCTGGTGCCCCTTGGATTTGCGCTTATGCGCGCTGGTGAACCTGGACACGCGGTAAGTACCTAGCTACTTCCATACCTAAACCTCATTTTGAAGAACCCCCTCGTATTTGGCTTCCCTTAAGGAACCTCCCTCGTGCCCATTTGTAAAACCCTGGTAGCAGAGATTTAGTGCCCCTGCCTTACCCCTTTCTCTAACACAAGCGGTTATGTGCAAGAATGCGTTATGCAGTTTTTTGTTTTTGCAGTTATAAGGCCCAGAATATAGGCACAACTACCGCCGCCAGTAAAAAAAATATTATCTTCTTTTTGGATACGTTTTTTGTTAAAAACGCTTCATTAAGTTTTCAACAACTAGAGGCTTAACTATTTTTAGGACTTTAAACCTTAGGGTTTAGATTCCAGACCCTACGAATAAATCCCGCCGCCGCCAAAAGTGGCCACTTTTTTTATTCATACCACGATTTTAATACTACAATATAGTTAGAGAGCTGGTGACCAATCGAGATATTTTTTCGTACAAGGCTGGGAGTTGGTAGGCTGATAGAGTAGACTTCGCTGAGTCTGGGAAAAATATATTTTTTGCCCGGTCGCGGTTGAAAGTTAGGTTTTTTCCACTTTAAAAGTTTAAATGTATGGGTTCAGTATATTTTTTTTGTCGTACAAGGCTAGGAACTTCTAGGTTAGTTGTTGAGACTCCGTTTAATAAGAAAATACATTTTTTTTTGGCCGAACGTGGTTGGAAGTTAGATTTTTATAACCCAAAAATTCACACTATCTAGGTTATAAAAAACAATATTTCTACCGCGTTCGGCTAGTAATAAATAGTGATTTTGTGATCAGCGGAGACTAAAAAGGCAGCCTAGAACCTCCCAGCCTTGTAGACAAAAAAGAAATGACTCAACCCATACATTTAAACTTTCAAAGATGAAAAAATCTAACTTTCAACCGCGACCGGGCCAAAAAACTATTTTTCCCAGACTCAGCGAAGTCTACTCTATCAGCCTACCAACTCCCAGCCTTGTACGAAAAAATATCTCGATTGGTCACCAGCTCTCCAACTAATACGTAAAGGATTAAAAATGTTAAATAACTGTCAAAAATCCTTCAGATTGGAGTATAGACATGTATTGAAAGAAGCGACACAGTTGCGGCTAGAATCAATAACATTTGATTCGCTTCTCGGGTAGAACTTCATGGGTAGAGTATAGAAAAAACTCTCTGAAATTCCCGAAGAATACAATTTGGTGAGACGATCTTGTGGTGAGGACGAAAATAGCGACAGACAGACGGCGACGGCGACCCCTCAACGGGCATATTAATAAAAACTTATTTTAACGCCTCCAACTAAGCGATTGATGCGTGTATTATTTTTAAATCTCCAGTTGTAAAAGTCAAGCAAGCGTTGTCTGCACTGAATTTGTTGAAACTTTACATAGTTTGTAGTTACATAGGTACGGTCGGCCACAGTCACAGATACCCCATGGCAGCTCTTACTGCGCGCGGCATAAGGGCGCCAATCGAACAAAAAGGGGTATCCTAGCGTGTGGCCAACTGTACGATATATTTTCAGACCATAGACATCCCTACAGATGCAAGCGGGAAAAAGCACAGAGACAATAGTCTACAATAGTAGTAAATATGGAGATTTAGGATCTTTAATATAAGTAGGTAGGTACTTAAAATACCTTTACATAGTGCAACTTATTAAATGTCAAATTGATTAAATAATAAACTTATTAAATAGGTACCGATTAACACTTAATTGGTAGATAATAATTATTGTTTACATGATATTCAGGTACCTAAGCAGGTGCGTAATTAAAACAAAGAGCATCGAAATGAATCAAAGAATGCGTGTGGCTTCCTCGAATGCTCACCTCACACTGGTGAATCAGTTACATACAAACAACAGCCAACGGGTATCGGAGGAAAGTCACCCGACGAGACGCGATTCTCGCAACTACTCGAAAGAAAACTACGCGATTCATTCTCCCATTCGTATGAAATACAAAACTTGGACCAGTAGTCGAGCAGACCATTTTGATTTATCGAACCCCGGTTTGGCGGGAAAAGTCAATGAGGGCGAAATTAATGTCGCCCGTAATTGGATTTGTCTGGCTCAAATTGTTACGACTTTACCGATCAAAGGAGTGGCGTTTAGCTAATTAAATTATGAACTCGCAAATACGAGTCCATTTAAAACCTCGAGACGGGTTTAATTAAACTTTCACAAGTCTCCAATTGCGTCTAATCAAAACGTGGCGGGCACCATTGTCCGGTCCCGTCGACCCGGAAATATTCATTAGGACAATGATATTCTGTGAATTACTCGCTGTTTACGCCCGTAATACCTTACTTCGTGGCGTGCCCAGATCGAGGTTACACTCACACAGGCGCGGGCGAGATTGCGTTCACGTGGCAACAACCAACACCGATGTGCTACATAAACCGTCCAGTTTACCGGGAGCTGTGGAAAACCGTATTGCGATGCCGGTGGCTATTGCTCTCTTGCTGATAGACCGGGAGCGGTGGTAGGTCTTTCGCGCTGGTGGCACACAAAGACGATCGACACATGGCATGGCAGATGACACCCGTACACAGAAGCGCCGCCCGCACGCACACATTGCCGCATGGCCGTGGCATTCCATCGGCATCCACATGCACACAACACCTTATTAAAACGAGTCGCCAATCGACGACTTATCGGCCAATTAGTCAGACAATGCGAATGAAATTTTCGCGAGTGCGCCCGCAAAAGTTGCAGAGCAGATTTTGACTCTTTCGGTGAGAATAGTTTTAAGGGTGGACGATAGCAACGTGGCGGGAAATTCAAAATTTTCACAGTTTTTTACATTTTGTAGCTAAACTGAGCTATTTTTGTTCAGCGATTTTTCGTTCGCGGCAATAACATAGTATTCTTTTCATTATTGTAAACAAAAGAACAACAATAATTCAGCTGACTATGTGTTCGAGTCTACGACAAGTTTTTTGGGCAGTGCCACTGCTTCGTACACATAATCGGCTGAATTATTTGTTGTTCTGTTGTTTACAATAATGAAAAGAATACTATGGTATTGCCGCGAACGAAAAATCGCTGAACAAAACAATTTCAGTTTAGCTACAAAATGTAAAAAAACTGTGAAAATTGTAAAAAAAGTATATTGTCATGATCCTAGTGCGGTATTTGGATTTTTCTTCATCAGGGATTGCCATAGAAACGGGCGAAAACAATGTGGCTGCGCTTTTTTTTTTCTAAGCAATAATTATAGACGGTCAGTACCTACCCATACAGCCAAATTCTGAATAAATACACACCTGATTTAGCACCTCACTCACATAGGAAATATACGCATACGTAGATAGGTGAAGTTTGGACTAAGATAGTTTCCAGTAAAAACAGAACCGAAGACCTCGGTAGACATACGCAGACCATTGAAACAAAGCTTTCCGCATCTAAAATCAAAACGCGAGACAATGCCACAGGTAAACTAAACAAAGGAGGAAATATAAAACAACCACACTTAGTTACTGGTAACTGGCTTAAAATGCGGAACTCACGGCCTCGCCGCGATATAAACTAAAGTGGCGGCAGGGACCCGTTGGAAATCTCTGGTGTTTTGAATCTAAAATCTTCCCTGGCTGCGGAGTGCACGATAGGAACACCGCTCGTAAACTCTCAGCGCAGAGACAAACACAAATGACTGTGCGGCCATTAGGAAGCTACTAGAAATGAAGGTAATTTGCTTTGATTCATTTTTGTGACATGACGTTTAAACTTGTATCAGGAAAACTAACAGGATCAACGATCTAAACCCAAAATTCATTGACAAAAAAGAAAAATACTTACGTAAGTATTATAATTTAACGTAAGTAACGTAGTTATTTCCCTGAGGATTCAAAATAAGAGAAACATCAATCGAGGCTATTAAACAAAAGTCTATACAAGGTGTTACAAAAGTACCTAACTCTTTTTACAGGGTGTAACCTACTGGTCAACAGGATGTAAAATTTGTAAAAAAAAGTTGAAAAAAACAATTTTTATTTTATAACCTCAAAATAGTTTTTTTTAATAACTTTTTTGTTTTTGTTTTTAGCTCAAATTTAAAAATATTTTTGTGCGTGTAGGTTCATTTACATAGCTTTGAGTTGTCAAAACATTGTGAAAGTCAATGAAAAAAATATTAAAAAAATACTTTTCTCCCGCCACATCGTTCACATTTTATTAATTTAAAAATTAACGGAACGTCATAGAACAAAAAAAATATTTAGGTTGTGATCCCTATCACCGGGTGCTATTACCCTGTAAAAAGAGTTAGGTACTTTTGTAACACCTTGTAGTTGGAGCACTTCTGAGAGCACGAAGTAGGTATAGAGTCACTATTCACTCATCTGTTCTGATACTGCAAATTAGAAACAGAAACTGCAGGGGAGTGCTCATGCTCAAGTGTTGAATACGCATTCAAATTCTTTCAAAGCTGTAAACGCTGCTAGAGGTATATCTCAATGGAATGTCTATACGTTCCACCGAACTAAATCCCATAGAATCCGCATTACGTATAAAATCACAATAAAAACTTGTCCCCACAGAAACAAATGATATCAGCAATAGAACAATACGAAACATCATTTCGACCATACGTCTAATATTCGAATGTCAACCTTATTGCATTAGTGTACAGTTAATTTTACTTTAATTGCATGGACTACGAGCAAATAAGCTCCCAAAGGCAATTTGGGCATCTATTTTTCCAGACACATTTCAGAGTTCTATGTTGTATCTAGTTTTATCCTTGATCGAAGATACGTTCAGTAGCCCAGTGTTCACGCTACAAACTACTCGCCATTTTAGTTCCAAATCAGGAGTTTTTGATGTAGTGAATGACAATACGATTATTCCCAATCTACTCTTAGAGATGAGCAAGTCTATGGCAGGGCATGGCTAGCAGCGGTCACCCGGTAGGCCTTAGCCGGACTCGCAATGCGATCGTAGCACAATAAACACATTTAGCGTGTATACTTCCAACTGTAGCCCGGCTGAGAGAGCGGTGGAAAATGTCCTTTGTTCACTAGCCATCACAATATCACACATCACTATACAACGTGTTACAAAAGATACTAACTCTTTTTACAGGGTGTAACGTGGTCAACATGATGATGAAAAATCTGCAAAAAATAGTTGAGAAACACAACTTTTTTTTTATAACCTCATAATTGAATAATTTTCAAAACTTTTTTGTTTTTGGATGGTTGTTTGCTTAGCTGTATTTTAATACCTTCAGGCTGTTAAAACATAGTGAAAGTCTATGGAAACAGTATTTTAAAAATACTTCTCCCGTCACAGCGCTTACATTTTAATTATTTAAAAATCAACGGAACGTCATAGAGCTAAAAAAAAATTTTTTGTTGTCATCCCTATCATCAGGTATCATGACCCTGTAAAAAGAGTTCATCTTTTGTAACACCTTGTATAATATACTCACATGGTGAACCATCCTCATCTTTTTCAAAGGACACAGTATTGGTTGTGGTACACTGTGTGATACACTTACGACGTACCGCCATTCCTCTATATCAGAGGTTGCTCGGGTACATTCACACAGCTTCCCATTCTATTGCTCAGTGTTGGGCAAAAAGTAAATGCAATTACTAATTCTAATCACTACTTGTAATCGGCTATTGGTTTGGGCCGGTAAACAAAGTGTTAAAGAAGTAAATGTTCGGCTCTATGATTTTACCTATGTTGTCTATCGTCTCTCTCTGATGTACTGTCAATGGTGATTTACTAACCAACATTTTTTTTTAATTTTTTAATTTTACTTTATTTGGGAAACAAACGGTACTATTTATAAATTATTAGAACACAAACGTATTACAGACACCAGTGAAGTTTCCACTTAAAAATAACACTGACACAGAGACATAGCAAATAGCATAGCTTATATTAACAAAATTAGGATTTTTTTATTGTTTCAGAAAATGGCATAAGGCCAGGGGGGTTACCCTTGACGCTATTGCGATCAAATTGAAAAAGTTTTAAAATTAATTTCACTTTGAATTCTCATAGTAATGCTTTGATCTTAAACACCCTGTAATGCCTATTCAAAGGTAAGGCTGTTTTATTCAATAAAACACAAAATGCGTCTTAATTAGTAAAATATTAAAGTTTGTAAATTGCGCCATATTGCGGCCGTATTGGAAAAATGCGTCAAAGGTAAAGGGGCTGGTTTAGATTTAGATTAACGATGAAGACCCTTCATTAAAAATAATAGGTAATAATAATATGTTATATTTTGAACCATTCAACAATTAAAATCGATCCTTTTTTATTAAATCCATATCTTTGTTTTCCGGCCCAACCCAATATCGGCAATTCCAATTACCAATTTCACCAAAATAATTAAATTACCATTTCCATCTACTTCGAAGGAACTGGTAATTAGATTCCTTCAATTCAAACTACTTTTTGTTTTTCTACTTTGCTATCAGCTATCTATGCTATGCTATCAGCCCGATGGTCGGACGACAATGTCATAGCGGCGGAGGGTCCATGGATGCGGATGGCTAGGGACCGTGAGAGGTGGCGCGAGGGGAAAAAGGCCTATACCCAACAGTGGGCAGAGGTGGGCTGATGATGATGATGATGATGATGATCAGCTATTTTCTGTTTACTTACATGTAGATATAGTTTTCTTTTGACGCTAGGTTTTTCCGCCAACCCTAGAAAGTAAAGAGATGCTCTTCCAGCTACGGCTATCCGTAGCTGGAAGAGCATCTCTTTATTTTCTAGGGTAACAGGGTAACAGGGTCCTACTGTCAGCTTCAGCACTACTGTCAGCTGCGTGGTGATGAAGAAAAAGTATTGAAGAGTATAATGGGAAAGTTTAAACCACAAGCGAAAATAATTTCAACAAATGGCCACATGATTAAACGACCACCCAGCTCTATTGCTATTTTCCAACCCTAGAGAGGTGGAATGACCTCATTAAACGAAGGCACACACTTTGCTATCAAAGGAATCCAAACCAAACCAAGAAGCTCAAGGAAAAATCCTCACTTAACTTTTTTTTTCAGCGGCACTGAAAATGATCTTGCCGTCGTTGCCAGTCTCGACGCGAATTCGCTACACACACTGTGGTAAAAATGAAGCTGCCACAAAAAAGCAATAATATGTTGCACTCTACGCTCAATATTACCATAGTGACCGGTTTTCTACTTTTTTCTTTTCAGCAAAACTCTAAGGGTGGTATTCTAGAACGCTATTTAAACTCAGTTTAAACAGAGTTCAGACTGTCGATAAAACAGTGCATGTTTTTGTATGAAGGGAGGGATATTCAAATCAAAACATGCACTATTTTATCGACAGTCGACACAACTAAACTCCACTTAAACTAAGTTTAAACAGAGTTCAAGGAGCTTTCTAGTTTGAACTGAGTTTAAACAGAGTTTAAGTAGCGTTCTAGTTTGAACTGAGTTTAAGTAGCGTTCTAGAATACCACCCTAACTTTCTAACACTCGAAGTTCATTTTACTGCAGCAAAGGCCGGCCGGCGGGCTGATTGCGCCTCCCACGCAAAATGCATTTATCATCTTCACTACTTTCCAATGCAAATATCGCGCGACATAAGTTGCCAGTTTGCGGGGCTAGAAATCATATTGCAGCAGAAGATGGGCCGGTTGAATGCGCAGATGCAGCGAACATCTTATATTATCTCCGCTACTTTTACCCCCGACCCAAAAAGAAGGGTGTTATAAGTTTGACCGCTATATGTGTATGTGTGTGTGTCTGTCTATCTGAACCGATTTAGATGCGGATTTATTTTTATTTGGAAGCAGGTTTTCTGGCGAGTGTTCTTAGATATGTTTTATTAAAATCGGTTCAGCCGTTTATGAGCTAATTTGAAGCTAAAATGTCGAGGGTATCGCGCCAAAAACGCAAATATCGCGCCAAAAACTTGCCTGTCTGTGGCGTTAGAGTCCATATTGCAGCAGAGGGCGGGCCGGTTGAATGCGCGGACAGAGCGAGCGGCGTTTATCGACGCAGCCGCGACGGTATGTGCGGCGATTAACTGGGATGTATAGAGAGCTGCGCCACCAGGCATTTTCCCAAACACTTTTGTCAAGCTCCCCGTACCTCTATGAAATTAGCCAAGCAATGGCAAAAACCTTAAAAACATAAAGAAGGTAAGTATTGATGAAACAAACAAAATGTGATAGGTACTTAGAAAACATTCCGTCCATTTAAAGCACCATTTTTGTTCTGTAAATTTTAAGTGCCCTTTCGCTCGGTTTCAGCACCATCATGCATGTAGCACCCAAAAGCGTACGATCAACTGGCGTACCCTTAGAGAAGCGTATGTCTTGGATCAGGTGAAATTCCAAACGTGCCAGAAAGCGGGTACCTACCATATGGTTTGATGAGACAAAGGCAGCGGTTGAACGAAAAAGGGTTAGAAGGAGCGGGTGATCATGCTCCTGACCTATAAAGGGAAATTACCCGCTAAGCGGATGTTATATGGGGACCGGCCGGGTCCAACTGACCATAGTTGAACATTTTATTTACTCAGCTACATTAGAACTTTGGCTGGCACGATGCAGGATTTGTAGTGATTAGCTTTGACAGCTAGAGTATGCAGCAGATTCCTGTACGCTCGACAGGGGTCGCTACAAAGGCGAACACCAAAGGTGACCCGTTTTCCGCACAAATTCACAAAGCATTTCTTAGAGCCGTGGCCATAGAAGAACAAAATTAATCTGTGCTAAGCGAAATTTTACAGCCGCATTCCGGTTCTTCTATGGCCACGCCTGTAAACGCCATCTATGAACTGCTTTGAATAATTTATGTTCTTTGAAAACGGCTCATTGTCACACCGAAACCCGCGCCAACACACCTTTAGCCAACTTCCACAGATACCACCCCGAGTATGTGGACAGATCTCGGTCCGATAGCGAGCCGAGATGTCGGCCGCACTGCCTCAGACTCAGAGCCTGCCTCGGTGTCATTGAACGGGCTGAACAGTGAACAATCCCCTGCACCTTAGACTAAATGTAAATAGAATAAGATAAGGAGGTTAGAAACTTGGGACCCGGGAGAGATCGCTTGGTAGTGGTTACCAACAGGTACAGAATTAGGCGTTTCTGATACTGTCGTAGAGATCCTTGAATCGTAGAGTGAACGTAAATTTAAACGTTTTAGAAGGCTAGAAATGAGGGATTCTTTGGAAAAGGGTGGCGTTGTGGCGTTCCATTCACGCTGAGACTTTCGTATGTATCTTTCTGATAAGCGATTCTCCCATTCTTAAAGATATTTTTTATTTAAAACAGTATAGGACAAGGTAAATATTAATGTAGCTTCTGTAAGTGATCAATCTTAGTCTCATTAAAACTATTACGTACTATGGTTAATATCTTAGGACAAAGAGTGTCGTTGTAATGTAAACTCGTCTCAAGTTTTACTAAACGAATCCATCACCCATTTTCAGAGTGCTTTCACCTTGACCATAATAAATTCAATAAAAGACATCAATATCAACCAAAATCTGGGCGTAGACCTCAAACGTACTGGCATGTCGAAGGTATGTCGAAACCTTTGCCATTCACCGTTCGAGGCAAATTATTACGCTGATCTAGAATTCCAGATATTTCCATGACTACCTCGAGCTTTCTCGTCGAGGAGGAGTGTCTGTTCAAAATAGGTTATTTGAGTGAACTTTTAGAATCGACCAGTACCCTGAAGGACTTGAAATTGTTCGAGACTTCGCAAAGAAGCTTTTAGATGATGTGAAAAAATCCGTTGACCAGAATATTGCACTTGGATCACGCTAAAATTTGTCTGCATAAAATATGCAGTTACATACTTACAATCTTGTCATGCAACTTGTGAGACTACTAATCTCTACCAAAGTCAAACTGCAGCCACAAAAAACCATCAACGACTAAATTTACAAAAGTACAATCGAAACACAAGTTGATTTCACACGCTCATCAAACGAAGCCCCCAAAAAAGGTCACTCTCCAATGAAGAATCCCAGCCTACTCCCAAACTAAAGATAGATAGATAGAATAATAAAGCCGTTTCCAAATATCCGGTCATTGTTGTTCGTATGAGACATAGGGCGGTCCGCGCGAGATAATTTCACCTGACCTCGCCGCCGGTTCATTGACTGCCGCATGCATACACAACACATACGCATGTCTAGTCGGTGGTCGCAAGGTGTTGACTCTAGGCGGAGATCGGCCGCTTGGAGACGGCAACAATGGATCTATTTGCAGGTCAAGGAAACATACCAGAGGAATGGGAGATGGACAAAATGGCAATGTAGAGAAAGGAAGCGTGCTATCGCACGTCGATTTCTGCCGGCATCAAACCAATATTTTGCAACCTGTAATCAGTAGATTTTCTACTTACCTACTCGTATCACTAGGTTAGGTAGTTCAGAACGATGTTCATTGGCATGTTTTACAACTAAAAGGCGTCTTCTCTTCTTTGTTGACTCCTCGTTAGCCAGACTTTGCCTTAGAGGCCGCATTAATGTCCAAAGAGCTTGCTGGTTCTTGAAATTGAAGTTTAGGGGCCAGCAGTGAGAAGCCTATAGCGATGGCGCGAGTTTCGTCCCTCCTACATTACTAAGACTTCTACAGGGTGCACTCTAAGTCGATAGCGGAACTTTAAGTAGACTGTCTACTGATCAATACAAACAACTTGTACTAGGTGGCGACAAAAATGGGGCGAAAAAAATAACAGCTGTTTCATACATTTGGCGCAGTACTGAGTCGATCTTTTGTATGGAACAGTTGATATTTTTTTCACTCCTTTTAATTCGCCACCTAGTACAAGTTGTTTGTATAGATCAGTAGATAGCCCACTTAAAGTTCCGCTATCGACTTAGAGTTCACCCTGTAGAAGAGGTTTAAATGAAACTATTCAGGTATCCCGACTCTTCGTCTCAGGAATTTTGCGTATATCTACCGGTGTCGAATGTACACCTGTGTACCCATTCCGAGCGGAAGGGTAAAAATAAGTGAACCCATTATATCAATATAAAAAGGCCAAGTTGTTGTAGATTTTTCTTTCATATCCAGTCAGTCTCTCATGGCTTGAGCCGTGTCTCTATTATGTCTTGTGTAGCCAAGGGCTCGCTGAGTATAAAGTGTTCCAATGTAAAAAAGGAGACACAGAAACAAGAAGGAAATTTATCTCCACGGTGGCGTAGGCGTGGTAATAGTTATAGGGTCAAGATATAGAAAGCGAGCTGCTGTCTAGAGTCTTTGCTTGACTACTGACCTTAAATTAGAGTATTATTCGTTTAAATCCGGCTGTTAAATGTCGTATCTTTTGATAAGGATATTATTGTAATAAAACAGGATTCTTACCATGATTTAGTATTTATTTGATGAGCTCCCAATATTTTGGCATCGTTGCAAGCACCATGGTCACGGGTAGAAAATAATCGCGTGTTCTTACGAAATATCTTATTTCTCCCTATGTTCTTCATTTTCTTCTATTAGCTCTTCTTTGGTAGTTCACCGTCAGCTCGCCATAATAGGTATTATGATTCCTGTCATCGGGACGAAACATATTATTAACAATATAATAATGCTTGCTTGCTTACGAAAGTTTAAGTGTGACAATAATTAGGCTACTCGTAAGATCATTTGAGTCATCTAATATCAAAGGCGGCAATATCCATTTCGTTATATTTTGTTTAAAGTGATGATAATTTAGATAATATTTTCTTAGGTTTGCACGAGCACTATACATAATTTAAACACAGATTTTAACGGATTTAACACTCGTTTTATTAAATTTTTAAATTTTCCAACGTTTGGTTTCGTTTTCAATTAACAAATGACATACAAGACAGCTGTCACCTCAGTCTACCGCGACCACGAGCCCTGCAAAGGTCTCGAAACGTTGGAAAATGTAAAAAGTTAATAAAACAAGTGTTAAATCCGTTAAAATCTGTGTTTAAATTATGATAATTTGGATTTGATTAGATTTAGACAGTATGGGATAATGCCGGGTTTGTTACGAACTCAAACTTTGAGCTCGATTTTCTATGGGTTATTTTGGGGATATTGCAGCAATGTAGATTTCCTTAGAAAGCTACGTCCACAGACAATAAACCTGCATTCACAGATTAGTTTTGACTTTGAGTGGACATTGCCGCCTTTGTTATTATATGACTCATTTATTAGAGGAAATTGTATTAGGGCAGTATTATGGTCTTTATGTAGGCGGAAATTTACAAGGGTAATTTTACATAAGTTCCTTGATGTCAGTACTTAGCCGACAAAGATGCGACATAATCTAAGGCAGCCTCTAAGTAATTCATATTGTGTAAAGTCAAAAGACGCTTTCTCTCATTGCATAACTAGAATTGACCTGACTCGCTCCAACTGTCTTGTCTGATGATGAAATCGGTACAATCTCTTTTGTGTGCTCTTGCAAATTGAGTATTTGGAACGTCTTAAATTTTCTTCCGAATTCACTATATTCAAAAATGTTTACCGTTGTTAGACAAATCCGATTTTGAGAAATTGTATGGATTAAAACTAAGGCCTTTGCATCTACGTAGTGAGATGATTTATACAGCGTCCAGTGGCACCTTCACTCACACTAGATGGGTGAAGAGACCACTCCGCGCTGCAGTGCCTGGGACATTGTTTTAGATGGAGTAGGCTTGCCCAGCATCTATACCATCCTGACAGCTTAGCCAGCCTAGCCCACAGGAAAGACAAGTCA
This sequence comes from Zelleria hepariella, assembly GCA_949319315.1. NCBI lineage: Eukaryota > Metazoa > Arthropoda > Insecta > Lepidoptera > Yponomeutidae > Zelleria > Zelleria hepariella. Next base: position 6,074,161 of record OX439387.1, on the reverse strand, counting down.
ATACGTGTGGAGCCAACTAAGCCGCGGGTTTAAAGATGAAAGAAGAAAGAAAGATGAGCAGAAAGATGTCAATGAGAAAATGTGCATTTCAGAACAAGCGGACGTAACTACTACCAGATCAAGCTACGAGTGAGTATTAGTCAAGACTGTAGGAAGCTGGCTCTCGGTAATACCTGCCCTTGTATTAAAAAAGAAGCCCATACACCACGACAGCGAAACGACCAAGGGCCACATATAAACGCGTTGTGTCGACCGAAAGCGTATAAAATAAAAATAATGGCAAAGGTTTTACGGAGTGAAATCTACGTGGAAATATCAGCGCGTGGGCTCTGATGACGAATAGTGATGGGGAAACTGTTAATAGGTCGTCGTATCGATATTCATTGAAATCCGGTACGGGAGTATCGCAATATCTACAGTGTGACAGTTGTCCGGAAGATATTTTCTCTGTGCCACCCACAAATCAACAAAAGAGTACTGCGCCGATAGAAAATTAAGCCTGCATCTAGATGTGGGCAAGGTAGCTTATTTATAAAATGGCAAGCAAATATTAAAGCTTTTCTTTAAGCAAACAAACAATAAATCACCCAGCTTAATTAGCTCACCTTATGGCTCTGGCCCGTTATTTTCCAAATACTCGTGCATGAGAAACGAAGAGAGAATTGTGATAATATTTCATCCTGGGTCCAGCTTTACCCAACACTAGAGGGAGTTGAGTTTTTCGCTGTTGCTTTTTTCCCATTTACGAGTTTCACGACGACCGTTGCCTGAAACTTACACGTACACAGAATATAAATGCCGAATAGCGCCATCCTTTTCTTTTATAAGCGAGCGAAGACAGTCCATCTCACTCTTCACACAAATAAAAATGTCTAGCCACCTCAACGTTCAGATAGAAATTGCAATGAACATTCTGCTACCGTGATGGAAAATCGACTCTATGGTTTCGGTGTGCTGGACATGTTTTTCTTTGGACGCGGGGTAAAATTTTTAAGGACGATTTAGGCGTTACAAAATGTTGTCTTTTTTGTTCCGGATTGCGTTCGAAATAAACATTTTCTCTTTTATCTAACCGCAAATCAAAATTCTGGAAAAAAGGCGCGCGGGCTTTTGGATTTTTCACATTTCCCTGACTAGGTTTTGTAGAGCTTATTCGAGTTTCGATAGAGCCTAAGGTTACCTACATAGCCAGTCATATTACAGTCATATAGACATATACTTGTTATACATACTTAATTGCTGTCATAGTTCGGTCTATGGGGACACCTTCATCTACTCATTGGCAATATGGCAATCGTCGCGTCGTCGTCGGTTGATGGTTACATCGCCCTATCTTTAGTTTGGTCACCAAAGTTGCTATCGGGCGGGACCTACCTAATGTTCGAGGTTATTGCTCCACTTTTTACACACCACAGAGAATTACGTATATTTTAAGTGTGTCGCGAAAACCAAATGACTTAAACAAGCGACGATCGGGTGCACATTGAGGCTTCAATTCGTGCCTGTGACCGGCGGGAGCGAACCGGTCCGCCCCGACATTCCTGCAGGTTGACTGCGCTTACGCATCGCGCGCGTTCACACTGCATTGTAATAATGCTGTGCTGTGAGTTAACTTTTAGTTTAATTCAAAGTTCTGTACACAAGACAGCACGTCGACCCTTACACGCTAGCACTCTACTCGGTTACGTTACGGGCGACTTTACAACAAAAGTGTACACTCTGACGTGCTGTCGTGTGTATAAAATACGCGCCACGAAAGATGAGACGTAACACATCCCGTGGTTTGATATACGCATTAAGGCTGGAAGATAGCAGCGTGGCGGGAAATTCAAAATTTTCTCATTTTTTTACATTTTGTAGCTAAACTGAGCTATTTTTGTTCAGCGATCTTTCGTTCGCGGCAATAACATAGTATTCTTTTCATTATTGTAAACAACAGAACAACAAGTTTTTTGGGCAGTGCCACTGCTTCGTAGACCAGTACAATAATGAAAAGAATACTGTTCTATTGCCGCGAACGAAAAATCGCTGAACAAAAATAGCTCAATTTAGCTACAAAATGTAAAAAACTGTGAAAATTTTGAATTTCCCGCCACGTTGCTATCGTCTACCCTTAAACGATTATTTTTTTTAGAAGGTCTCTTTAGCGTTATCACGTCTGAGCGCTGGAAGGGACCGGGCGTCATAGGGGAGGCGGAAAGAGTGCGGGAGGCGCGGTCAAGTCTCATCTTTCGTGGCGCGTATTGTACATTTAAAGTGCATTTAAATATTTTTATACGGTCAAAAGTTCGCTCGGGACAGGACTTGAACCCGCAACCGCAGGCAAACCGTGCCAGCGGGCGCTCTACCAATTGAGCAATGAGTAACAGTGGGCTAGACCGACTACGCTGACAGGATGATATTTAAATGGTATAGAAGCCTACTCCATGCAAATAATGTCCCAGGCACTGCTGGGTCCGAGTTGTCACTTCACCCATCTAGTGTGAGCGAAGGTGTCACAAGACGCTGTGGCTAAAATAGATGCAAAGGCTTATGTATTTTTTTTCTTGCTGTGAGCTACTTAGTGATGTGAGCATGTGTGTTGCTATATTTACAGCCTACAGAAAGGTTCTGTACAATTTTCATGGGTGGACGGTCTAACCTAGGATCTTCAGGTTTGCTTTTTGGTAAAATAAAATGATAATTATGACGTTGTTATCATTAGGCTTGTTAAAGTAGGTATTTTTGTTCAATTGTCAGAAAAAATTGAGAATAATATGGAAATCATAGCAGTAGGTCTCATTCTCCAAACAACGTTCATAAGTTACTACATGACATTTAATTTAGGTACTGTAATGATTGCGCTAAAGCCGTTTTAAATTAGCCAATAATATGATACCTATACCCGATTACCTGGCTCTCGGTTATTGTAGTACCGTAATCGAATTAGGCATCACAGACTGACTATTGTCATATCTCACAATGAACACAGAAGTAGATAGTGAGTAAGTAAGCCTTGTTTCAATAAGCCTCCTTTGGAATTCGTTTTTCTAACATCTGAACGTCATGATCGTCTGCGAGGTTCCTGACATTCTCATTCTTGTCTGTCCATCATGGGATTGATGGTCAGGTTTCCATACTTCTTTCTATTCTATTTACACCATTGTTTCTGCTTCATTCTTGCTTCAAAGCTTCCTTACCTCTCTCGGCCCAGATCTTTTGGTCTGAAGCCACCTCCAACCGCTCCAGCAAATACCTACTTGCCTATTTGAACGAGCGAGCGAAGCGAGCGAAGTTCTCCGAGTCTACTGGAACAATCCGGCGTTTGTATGTATGTATGTATGTATGAATGTTCGTTCGACGATAACTTGAGTAAATTTAGTCGGATCGTCATGAAATTTGGTAGGCAGTAAATAAGGCAAAGAGAATTTTTAAGTTCGAACATGAGCCAAATCGGTCGAGGGGTTGCTGAGATATGGGGTCGTGAGTTTATGGTTCGGGGCGAACCACTAGTTATCGAAATCCTCTCACCGTCTTCTTTCGGCCGGCACACTCGGCACACACGGTGGCAAGTCTCGGCGCCCTTCTATCCGAATGCTTTCGGCTTACATTAAACGAATACAAACCTTTTTATATAGTTAATTCAGATATATACCTACAGGTCGGTCAGTAAGCAGAGCCGCAGCTCGGTGGTAAGACGCCATGGTGACAGAGGGTCCGTGGATACGTGCAGCGAGAGACCGAGGAGGGTAAATGTGGGTCGAAAAGGATGATGACGAAACAGAGCTTTGTACTCAATGCAGAAGTAGCTCGTAGGTATCTGACGTCAGGAAATCAAACATTCAAGCCTCAAGGAACCAGTCTTTCTGTTCTATTCCTCTCGTGCCATTATGCTAATTACCAGGAAGGCTACAACCCAGGAATACCTATGTGGGTACTGCGCTCTAATAATCTAATTTGACAGCGATGTGTGTTTGGTGAATTGTCTGGCTGTGGCAGTGTTCATCCGATTGGTTTATAAACTCGAAAGCTTAGGAATTAAAACTTGAGATTAGTAAAAGCCCAGTTCTAATTAGATGGTCACATAAAGATTTTACTGAAACAGTGAAGAAAAACATCGTGCGAAAACCCGCGGTTTGTTGGCTCCGTGCGTTTTGACCTTATCTTTCCTGCGAGAATGGGATAGGTGCTGACCACAGACTGTGGTACTGACAATCCTGCTTCATCTAAAAACATGTCCCGGGCCCGGGTACTGCAGCATCCGAGTGGTATCTTCACCCAACTAGTGTTAGTGGTTCTAGACGCTGTATAAATCAACTAAAATAAAAGATTCCAACGAATTGAGAACCTTTATCTTTTTTTAACAAAACAATGAGCCTGTACTTTGCTCGAACAGTTCGTGCAGGTTTTTATAGCCCGGATATCTTGGGTCTTCTAGGTCTCTTTCCGCCTGGTATCTTGCCTTGTATAATAAATTGAAAGAGGTTTACTTTTGGTTACGCAATATGTAGCCGGATGGTCTTCAGGATCTTTATTTTCTCTTGATAGATTGCTGATTGCGAATAGGTTTGCTAAATCGTTGCAAGATAATAAATTGTATTTACCTATTCCATTTTCAGTCAGAGGTTATATTCAGGCATCAATCCAACGGGCAGCCAGGCAACATTTAACGGCATCCAAGGTTGGATCGCTTATGATATTCGGATCAATATTCAATGCGAGAGGTCAGTTAATCCCAGCTAAGTGGCGGCAACAATACCGCAGAGCCATAACATCCAGAAGTACTGCTGAGCTCATTCTACACCGGGACTAATTTTTTTAACACTGACGAACTATCAATTCCCGATATGCCTCTTTATTTCTAACCGAGTGGTGGTTGGGAAAGACTAGTGGCGTTTACCACCCCGGTGGCAAATATCACTTTTATTTTCCAACTGTCCTCTTTGAGCTTGCCACGATATTTGAAGATATTTGATGAAAAAGTACTAGGTTTACATAAAGTCGGAGGAGCGTAGTGTTGTCACTACCTCAGTACTTACTTACATCATAACCTGGGGTTAACTTTTAAGAAAAAGTACTAAGCTTGCATAAAGCCTTAGGAGGCCAACCCCGTAATTGTGTGTGTAGTGAGAAGATGGTGATCTTACAGTAAGCTCCCTACGACATAATAGCCACTTATAGGTAGGTCCAAGGAATAAAAATAGCCAATCATTCTTCGCGCGTTGGCAACGTCGTCTCCTTCTATCCGCCATCCAGTGTAATTATTCTGTAAAAATAAAATCCGCACGCACAATAAGCACAGCACACTGGGCACTGTGTTCATCTATCTAGCTAGCTAGTGTGATTGACAGATTCAAAGGCCTACTTTAGTTGCCAGCTGTACTTAGTTTGTGACTATACAGCGGTTACTCCATCTCTGGACAAGAGTTTCGTTTTAGCCCCCTGCCGCGCAAACCGCGATTCGGCTCAGCCATTACTCTTAAGCAAATTAAGTCGTAGGTACTACTCGTAGGTATAGCCAGAGTCCTTTTGTGGAAAAGTCGACTATATTAAAATTTCTAGTAGTATGGTGGGCCACAGTCACAGATACCCCATGGCAGCTCTTAACGCGCGCGGCATAAGGGCGCCAATCGAACAAAAAAGGGTATCTTGGGTGAGGCCGGCTGTACCTAATCCATTTGACAGAGCGTTTGTCCACCACTGCCGTCATTGTAACGTCACTGAGAACTAGACGACGGCGATGAAATAGCGATAAGGCCGTTTGTCCACCACATACTAGTTTATACTGGAGCGTACATATTTTTACTCGTACAAACTAGTTCTATCTAGGCTATACCAGTTCTTTTATCCTTATACGAGCTTAGGCTAGACTATTTTGGCCTAGGCAATACAGGTTTATCCATACTAGCTTAGGCTACACTGGTTTGGCCTAGGCGAAATTTGTTTGACCTGAAATCGGTTTTGGCCGGTAACATATTATTATACAAAACCCCGCATAGTTTGATTAACACATAGGCGCCGTGCATAGTGAATCGCCCGCGCGCAAAGAAAAATGCACAAAATCGATTCCTGTATCAAATACACTAAACAAATTGAAAATGTTCACATATCAAACCCTAGAATTAGGTGAGACCTATCTAAAACAGCCAGTATCGTGTTAACATTCATAAACGTTTTAAAGATATTTGGCTTGAAAAAAAATAGGCGGCGCACTTTTTTCAAGCAAAATATCTTGCAATCTGTTATGGATATCAACATGAAACTGGCTGTGTTAGATAGGTCTCAACAAATTCTAGGGTTTGATATGTGAACATTTTCGATTTTTTTTAAGTATGTGATACAGGAATCGATTTTGTGCATTTTTCTTTGCGCGCGGGCTATTTCACTATGCCCAGCGCCTTAACGCGTTGATAAGCCTCCGAATATGATAACGCGCCCAACACCAACTGATCAGATTTAAGTTAGGCATAAGTTAATATGTTAGACAAGAATAAGACCTATGTTGCTAGTTTCAGGTGCCAATCGTAAATTGGATTGAAAGTGAATACCTGTAAAACGAAGGCAATAAAAAGTTTGATGGTCATTGTAATGTGCCCATTGCATAATTAGGTCACGAATTTCCCTTTTGTGTAGTGGGGGACCTTATTGCTAACTAATGGAGTTATTATGACCGAATTTCATCATTTTGTTTACCGTTAGCGAGTGGTATTCTTACTACTTACCAATCCATTGACAAAAGACATCCATTATTGGTGACGCCGCGCCACCGCTTCCGCGCCGTTTTCGCACGCACCGGTTTTTCAACCAAAGTTTTTCCAATAATTAACTTACATACAAACAATTAATTACCATACAACCATTTGACTTACTTCTTGGATGATCCCGGTCTCACGCACCGGGTTAGCGCTAAAACTCCAAAAAGTGCGTCCGCACAGACGATGAAGGACGGAAAATTAGGCAGCTATTCGAAATCACAAATCGAAATCACAAGACAAATCTATGGCGAGTAAAAAAGTTATCTTTTTTTTTTGTCCACTCGGTCTCATAGACATGCACGTCACCAATGGCGGGTTAATCAATGTGGAATAAGGAGAACAATAGATAAATGACTCACGTATTTATGAGAATGAACGACAATAATTTTGGTCGGCGCATGTGTGTGTGTATATTTTTACAGATCATAGATTTGCGGCAAAAATTGCTGCTCGCGCTTATCTCATGGGGTATCCTACCATATCACTGACCGTACCCATCCACACACCTCAATAACACAACAATAATTTAATCGAACCCTAGCTAAATCTGGAACTCGATTTATTTAGGTATGTTAGCCTCTGTAATTATTATTATTAACTAAGCAAAGAGATACAGAAGACGGAAGGTTACGTCGAGACAAACACACAGTCAGCGACAACAGAAACTACGCCTTTATGTTCGATACTCGCCTTTACACCGTTCACAACAAGGGTTTCCTTCTGAGCATACTTACGCTGTTTCTAGGGGTACTTCGATGTCATTTCTATGCAAATTAGGGTCGGGAGCTTTGTATACTAACTGACATATCTATATGTTGGATGGGTGTCGCTGGCTATGTAAAGCTTCGCAGTCAAATCTTCTGGCAAAGCTGAATGGCTACTGTGAGAAAAAATACATATTTTAAATACTTTGATAACTTTGCGTACGTTTTGTTAGTATCCTGGGTATACCTAAAAATCACCCGAATTTTACCTATAGGTACACGCTAAAATTCTAGTGGTTTTAAAGCGCTAATCGACATGTATGAAAAAGTGACTTTTTGTGCATTTCGGAATTAAATTTTCTGAATCACCAATGTGACAAAATACATTCGACTAAAATAGTATTTCTATTTATTACATTCCGTAAACAAACACATAGCTTTATATGTCGGCTAAGCAGGCTGTCTGAGCTTCAGTCCTAGAAAAAGTTTCTGCCATTTAGTTAGGGAATGGTTTTGATTTATGAGTAAGAATAAAAAAAATATATAAAGAGACATATTATTATTTAACATGCATTGCCTTTCGTTGTCTTGCATACAACTTCCACCTAATTTCTATTCTATCAATTATCTCTAGTATTCTACGATGCAACCTTTGTTTCATTTCGAGTGGCCAGGGTTCAATGTAAGACAACACATTGCTAAAGAACATCAGTTGTTGTTCTTCTGCCTTAACGTACGTCATAGTGGTTGATGAAGGAAGGGTAGGCAACTTATTCCCTGAAGCAAGTGCGAGTTCAAGTCCTAGAAGTTCAATAAATTCCAGTATCTGTTCATTCAGCTTCCGCTTTACGTCGACTGAATACGGTTTGATGAACGGCAATAGACTGTCGAAGAACATATCTCTTTTCTTTACCTGTATCAGGTCCGGTGGAGGTGGAATAGGTAAGTTGCTGCTTGAATTGAATGCCAAACTATCTGACAGATGCCGAAATTGTTCATTTATAATAAATCCTTGTTTTATTTTTCTTGAATGGCGCGTCGTCATTGGTTCCTCTTCTTGGTTACTTTTAAATACTTCTGAGTGAAGTGGATACTCCTCTATTGTTATTTCATCTTCAATTTTCACTTTGTCTGCATACTTAATTATTGTTGTATCATCTTCGATTTTCACTTTTCCTGTAACAGTATCCTTCTCTATTATTACATTATCTTTGGTTGCTCGTTTTCTTTTTCTTGGATAACCCATTATCATTAACTCCTCTTCTTGGTTACTTTTAAAAACCTCTGGATGAAGCGGATACTCCTCTATTGTTGTATTATCATCTTTGTTGTTCACTCTGCCTGTATACTCTCCTATTGTTACATTATCTTTGGTAGCTGGTTTTCTTTTTCTTAAATGGCCTGTTATCATTGACTTCTCTTCTTTGTTACTTTTATAATTTTCTGGGTAAAGTGGATATTCTTCTATTTTTACGACAACCTCTTTAATTATTGTATCATCTTCAATTATCACTTCGCCTGTGTACTCCTGTATTGCTGTATTATATTTTTTTGTCACTTCACTTGTATGCTCCTCTATTATTGTTGTGCCATCTTGATTTTTAGTTTTTCTTGTATATTCTTCTATCGCTATATCATCTTTAATTTTACCAACTGATGGCTCGTTAACGATCAATATGTTTTCATCGTCTTTTATCTTTATCTTAACGTTAGGAATAATTATATTTTCTTTCGAAGTACATGGTACATCATTTTGTAGATTGTTGGTTTTGCGACTATCTTGAATTTTTACTTTGCTTGTATACTTTTCTATTGTTATATCATCTTTAAATGCTTGTTTTCTTTCTCTTGAATGACCCGTCTTCTGTGACTCCCCGTCTTGGTCACATTCAATCGCTTCCGGGTGAAATGTAATATTATCTTCGTATTCGATGTTCACTTCATCTGTATACTCCTCTATTTTTACATCAACTTCTATCTTTAGTCCAGGTGGCCCTTTCTTAGCGATCAATAATTCTTCTTTCTCTTCTAATGTGACTTTAGGAATAATGATATTTTCTTGTGAATTAAGTGGTACATGATTTTGCTGGTTGTTGGGTTCGCGATAAGAATGCGAAAAATATGGATCCAACCAGCTCATATGTTTGTGCAAATAGTAAGGTTTATTTTTATTTGGTTTCATATTTCTTTTGTATTTTGAGTATGACCATTTCAAGTTTCTCCATTTTTTCTCTGCCTGTTGAGCTGAAAATTTTATTATTATTATTCTGTAGCCAGCGACTTCATTCAAGTAACAATAGTGCTTTGAAAACAACTCTCAAAGATTCATCACAATCGGACAAATGGCAGAACACACTGTAGGTAGGTACTTGAATATTGTGACCCTGGATCCACACACATAGTCATCCAAATCAATAACAATTTAAACCATAAAGGCTTAATAACCTACTACGTTTTAAACCCTAGTCCTATTCATGAGCATAAACAAACGAGACATAATATTATGTGATTTATTACGTTATAGATAGATAAATAACTCTTTATTATGCAGGTTGGTGCGTTGAGATGGGTTAGTATGGGAATGTGTGAAACTACATATGAGATAGAAAAAATATTATGTTCTAATTAACCATGTCATCGATTTTGAAGATAGCGGGGAAAAGCATCCACTTTCGTTGGATTTTGATGGGATAAAAATGAATGCAATTCTTACCACTGTAATTGACTTGAGTTTCCTTTCTAAAATCTTCCACCACTTTTTCCCAAGCTACCGACTTGTTGAGGTTCGGGCCAACAGTAAAACCCGTGGATTCCTCTCGCAGCTAGGTGACCCTCTCTTGGCGCCCGGGAGTAGGTACTTCTCGCAGCTGATCGTCGTCGTCGCGTAGGTATCGACCGTGAGGGCGGGCCGTAGGTACCGGCCGGACTCGTCGCAGTGGGTACTTGCGCCCTGGTGGCACCAGGCGTGTGACCAGGCGCAGGGGTACCGGCGGCAGGGTCCGCAGTAGGTACCCGTCAGCAGGCTCGGCGACTCGGCGACTCGGTGGCGTGCTTAACCGGCGAGTTCGCAGCGGTTTAGCAGGCGGCGGCGGCGGCAGCGTCAGCCGTTTTCAGCACCAACGTCGTTGGTGGTACCGGGATGTTGCGGGGAAGAGAGAAGAGAAACAAACTTCTGCTTTCCACGATTGCTCTTAGAGAAGAGTAGTGGTAGATCTTGGCGAGTTCCGAAGATGCCCGGTACAATTTTGGGCGCGAGGCCCCTGAGTTGGGCTTTGCGGCACAGAGAGCCACCACAAATCTTCTCTAATTTGAGTCTAATTCGAATTTTATTTTGCCTATTAGAACGTTACATTTTACATCATATCTTTCTTATTTACTAACAGATTTTAATAATTCAAACGGTTTTAAGTTCGGGAGAAAGAGATCTTTGTTGTGGTGTGTAATGTGTGTAGGTGCATGGATGTTATAGGCCTCTGAGTTAGCTATTTCCTACCTACTAAGAGCTGAATATCCTACCTGCCATGGGCCGTGTAAGGAGTGTGGAAATAACTTGTAAGCGGGTGTGTTATCATTTATTTATCCCTATTGATATATTTAAGTACTTATTTAAACGATAAATTAACTTTTGAGCAAGTAAAAGTTACAAATAATATTACGTCAACTTTAGGTATTAACAATTTGGTCTTAAAATTACGGCTTAGAGTGCTATAACATTACAATACTGGTCAGTTACATACATCTACGTGAAATAAGCTTAGTTACACATGTCTACATAGATTTACAGGCTAAATTAACATGAAATTTACATACAAAAGTTCTAGGTATAAAAAAGATTTTCTAATAGGAAAATTACATCGAGTTATGATTAAAACAGATAAAAGGCAATTATTTTACATTCGAAAACAAAGAGATTCGTGGAAAAAGACACTAAATAACAAAGAAAAACAACAAATCAAATTATTTACAAATAATTCGGGTTTTTACACCCCGCTACTACTGCGCCTACGCGGGTGACCGCGGTAAAGCGATCCGGCTCTCTCATTGGCCGAGGCCAGTTTACTTCACTTTCTCGCTATGCGCTAAGGAGCAGACTCTGCCTGGGTCGTGGGCAGTCATTTTAATTGTGTAATAAATCAAGTAATAATGCAAATATTAGTTAATTAAGTAAGTATTATGAAAGAAAAAGAGTATTAAATGAGGTAAAGTATAGAAAAAAATGGAAACAATGTATTTACAACGGCATATGCCAAATAGTAGGTATTTAATCCTACATGCCTATTCCAATCCTATAGGTAATTATCTTTCGCCTAGGTCGGTCGTCAACAGTCTCCCCCTCAGTGCAGAGTGGTAAGACTACTGTGCACTCAAAATAGGTGTTGACGCCGTTATGTGGTTCGAGGACGCAGGGACCAAGGTAATGACTCTGGATGTAGGGCGGCGGAACTTGCCGGTGCGAGTCTCGATGGTTACGATGCGGACGATACCATCTGGCCCGGGATGTGTCTCGACGACTCGGCCTCTTGGCCAGGTGCCTCTTGGCGTTGAGGTGTCCGAGATGAGTACTACGTCACCCACGCTAGGGTTCTCGAAGGTTTTACTCTTGTCTAGCTCAGGTCGGGGTGCTAGAGTTGGAAGATACTCCTTGGTCCATCTTGACCAAAAGATGTCTGTAAGTCGCTCGCAGGTTTTCCAGTTTGTCGATCCAGATAGAACGGCGTCTGTGTGACTTCCTAAGGGGTTCATTCCACATGATCTTCCTATCAGGAAGTGATTCGGCGTCAGTTCTTCGGGTTCGTTAGGGTCGTTGCTAGTCTCTCTAACCAGTGGTCGAGAGTTGACCAGGTGCTCTGCTTCTAGCAAGAGTGTTTGCAGGGTTTCTTCCTTGGGGCTTCTCTCGTGGAGTGTGGTTGCGAGAGCGGTTTTAATGGATCGCACCATGCGTTCCCAAGCACCACCCATGTGTGGCGCTCCCGGAGGGATAAATTTCCATTCGATCTGTTTCTCTTGACACGCCTTCTTCATTTCGTCCATCATGTCTTTGTTGGCCTTGACGAAGTTTGATCCGTTATCGCTGTAGATGGTTTGCGGGGTTCCCCTCCTAGCGGACATTCTTCGCAGGGCGAGTATCATGGAATCGGGTGTCAGTGATGAGGCCAACTCAATGTGAACTGCTCGTGTAGTAAGACACGTAAACAGTGCTCCCCACCGTTTTTCGTGGCGTCTGCCGATGGTCACGTTCATTGGCCCAAAATAATCTACAGCTGTGTGTGTAAATGGCGCTTGATTGCGCTGTAGCCTTTCTGGGGGTAAATCGCCTTGTGGAGCCATCAGCGGAGTCTTTTTGTTGATCTTGCACGTGATGCAGGTGTGCGTGATGGAGCGGAGAGTTGAGCGGAGGGCGATGATGTAGTATTTCTGACGGATCTCGTTCATCACCGTGTGATGGTTGCCATGATTGAACTTCTCGTGTACGTGTTTGATGAGAAGTCTCGTCGTGGGATTTTTCCCATGGAGAACGGTCGGTTTTTTGTAGCTATCGGCGAGATATGGAGCGGCGCTGACGCGTGTCGACAGGCGAAGGATTCCGTCGTCGGGCGACACTTCTACGGTGAGTCGGCTTAGAGGCGAGTTTCTCTCTTGCGGTTTTCCATTTTTCAGCAGCTTTATGTCGTTTTTGAAGCTCTCGCTTTGCATTTTCTTGATAACTATCAGCTCGGCTCTCTTGATATAGCTGTTTTCAAGCGGTATCAGGTTCAAATCCTTGGGCGCCACGTATGACGTTCTTCCTGGGCAAGCTTTGGCTTTGGGCTTGGTTGGTTTCCATGCCGGATCCGTCTCTGCCTTGGCGACTGCTTTGGTCTTGATTTTTGCTTTAAATACGTCTACGCATTGCAAAAAACGAGCGGTCGCTCTGATGAGCCGTGGCCAGCTGGAGAATCTGCCCGGGTCGGGTACTTCCAGTTCTCGTTTCGGCGGCCTTGTCACGACGGCTACTGTTTGTTTTTCTTCGCCTGTAGGTGCAAGCTGTTTTGGTGCGCTCTTATCCTCTGGCCATTCTTCAGGCTTCTTTCGCAAGAATGCAGGGCCTGTAAACCATCTGTGTTCTGCGCTGAACTTGCTTGGCGCGTTACGGGTAGCGTCGTCTGCAACGTTTTCTTTGGTGGGAACCCATCTCCACTGTTTGACTTTCGTGCTTTCTTCGATCTCAGCCAATCGATGCGCAACGTAAGGTTTGAACGTTTTCGGCTCCGACTTAATCCAAGCTAGGACTGTTCTTGAATCAGTCCAGTAAGTCGTGTTGGTCACTTCCAGTTGGAGGGAATCTTTCACTGAGGCGGCGAGGCGACAGCCTAATAGCGCGGCTTGTAGCTCCAGTCGTGGGATTGACACCGGTTTTAACGGCGCTACGCGGGCTTTGCCGGTAATCAGGTGTACGTTTATTGAGCCGTCTGGTTCTTCTGTCCTCCAATAAACTGCGGCAGCATAGATCTGCTCGGATGCGTCGCAAAACACGTGAAGTTCTCCGCGTTTTTTGTTTGGTGAAATGCAGCGAGGAATGTTCAAATCTTGAAGTTTCTTCAGTTCGCTGAGCCATGTTTTCCACCTATCATGCTCCTGGGGCTCAAGGGGGTCGTCCCATTCGATCCCTGATCTCCAGACGTGTTGAAGCATTAGTTTTCCTTGTATCAGTATTGGCGATGCGAGTCCCAGTGGGTCGAAGACCGACATGACGGCGCTCGTTGCTTCGCGCTTCGTCGGTGGTCTGTCGCCTGTGATGATTTCGGTAGGCGTGTTTCGGAGATTGAGAGCGAAGTTGAGGCAATCTCTCGTGAGGTTCCACTTGAGACCGAGTGTCTTCTCCTCTTGGTCTTTAGACTCTCCTAGTGTGACGTCTTCCGTACTTCTTAACTCGCTCGGGAAGTCTTCGAGTATTTCGGGCTGGTTACTAGCCCATCCACGCAGTTGAAATGACGCTGCTCGATGTATTCGGTCAACCTCTTTAGCGATCGAGCGTGCTTCTTGGGCGTCATGAAAACTCTGTAGGTAGTCATCCATGTAATGATTTTTCTCTACAGCACGAATGGCTCGTGGGTCAGCGTCGTTTTGTTCTACCGCATTACGGTTCTTGACGTAGATGGCTGTGCATGGTGAAGAAGCGGCTCCAAAGATGAGAGACGTCATCCTATATTCCTTCGGTTCTTCATGTGGATTATCTCGCCACAGGAATCGAAGACTGTCTCTGTCTTCTTCTCGTATCTTCACGCGCAGAAACATCTCTTTGATGTCGGCTACCACGGCGATCGGTCCCTCCCTGAAGCGCAGTAGCACTCCGAACAGCGACTGTAGCAGATCGGGTCCGGGGAACAGCGCGTCGTTGAGGCTCGTACCGTTTGTTTTTGCGGCGGCATCAAAGACAAGTCTCATTTTTCCTTTCTGGGGATGAACGACAGCGAAGTGTGGTAGATACCACGTCCTTGGCGATGTCGGAATCGCGCTAGCTTCTTCGGCGTAGCCGTTCGCGAGCAAGTTTCTTATTTGCTCCGTGTATTTTTCTTTGAATTCTGCGGATTGCCTCATCTTCTTTTCAATGCCTTGAAGACGTTGGAGTGCGCAAGCGCGATTCTTCGGCATTTCTTTTATCTTCGGTTTCCAGATGAGTCCGGTTTCAAATGATCCTTCAGGCAGCCTTCGTGTGGTTGCATCGAGTGTTTTCAGCGCTACTTGCTCTGGGTCTTTTTCAGGCAGCTTTGGCGCCACACCTAGAGACTCGATTGCAAAGTGGTCTCTTATTAAGTTTTCTAGTGCCTCATCCTTGCCTGATGCCTCGTGGCTCACGTGGTACGTTGTGTGTGACTTGGAGTACGACGGCGCGAGGGTTTTTATCCCGTGGAGTACCCAACCGAGGTTGGTCAGTGACGCGACTGGCTCGTCTGGTGTTCCATATCTTAAGCTCCTTGTCACTATGAGACTCCAGTTGTCTTGCCCGATCAGTACTTGAGGCCTTGCATTGCGGTATGTCAGCTGGTTTTTGATTTCAGCTAGGTGTTCGCAGTCCTCGATGTCACTCATTTCTACAGACTGTGTGCATATGTCCATTGAAGGAATCGTATAGGCTTCCATTTGATGATGACAGTCTTGTTGTAGCCCTCTGACTCTGATGTTGAGCTTGGCCGAGAGATGGTTTAATTTCGTATCCGCTATGCCTTTCACGATCAGTCGCTCTTGGGGTCCGGTTTCTCCGATTGAGTCTGCCAACTCTTGGGTTATAAGCGTGACCGATGATCCCTCGTCAAGCAGAGCGTAGGTCTTTAGCGTTCCGTTAGGACCAGATATCTCGATGGGCGTTATCTTCAAGTACGTCTTCCAATTAGAAAGGATGCAGACTGGTGTTGATCTTTCAACGACTTTCTTGTCATTGTGTAGCAGTTCGTGATGTTTTGCTTTGCAGCCGTTTTTGCCGCAAACTCTGGCTTTGCAGCTGGCGTGGCGGTGCTTGTCGCTTAAGCATCGAAAGCAAGCGTTCAACTTCTTGACTGCCTCCCATCGCTTTTGAGTATCCAGCTGCAGAAACTTTTGGCACTTCTTTATCAGGTGTTTATCGCCGCAGTGTAGACACTTGATGTCTTCTGTAGCGACTGCGTTCACGTTAGCTATTTCATCTTCCTCTTCTTCCTCTTCATAGTCCGATATGAAGCTGTCGTCTTCTTCAGTGATGGCGGCGTGTACCGCTCTCGGGGGAGGCCCGCGAGTTCGCTGGGGTTCTCTCCTTCGTACGGCTTCGGGCTCATAGGCGTCGCTCTCTTCCACCAGTTCGTTTAAGAAGTTTCTCAACGCTATCATGATTGGTTTGTGTCGATTTTTGTGACGATAACTGAACCATGCCACTCGATATATTTGAGTTAGTTTGTCCACGATTTTTTCCGCGATTTCCTCGGAGTCCAAATATGTGTGATGGTTCATCTGTTCTATGGTATTCACTGTATTTGTGATGACTCCGGCGAAGGTGGTTAAGTTTCTTCCGTCTTCTGCCAGCGGTGTCATCTTTTCTATTGTGTGTATCTCGTTCTTGATGAGCCGCTTGGGCTGTCCGAAAAGTCGGGCTAGGTTTTCCATAACCAACTTCGGATTGATACTACTGAACAAGGTAGAGCGTACAGCTTCTCTTGCTCGTCCCGTAATCGCTTTTCGGAGCCGCGCAACATTTTCTATGTCGCTGAAGTACTGTTTCGTGTCTTCGTATGTGGCCCGAAAGGCGATCCATTCGCTTGGGTCTCCAGCGAAGTTGTGCAGCTCGCACAGGTATCGTGGTGCTGCTTGAGGCGCGTTTCTTTGTGCAGGTGGTGCCGCTTGCGCGACCGCCTCCTTGACTGCCTGCACGAAGTCGGAAACAAGGGATGTCGCGACGCCCCGTGCGTCATCAGCAGGCGGCGCGGGCTGGGATTCTTCAACCTCCCCCTCGTGTCGCCTTGACGCTAAGTGATGTGGTTGTCTTCTCTGTTCCATGTCATGGCGCTGTTGTCCGTTTACTGTGGAGTTGACCCACCGCTCGACATTTGGCTGCATGGTCGCTGGTTCTTCATCGCTGAAGTCGTTGTCGGTGTCGTCCAGTTGGATCATTGCTAGCTTTGTCCGTGCGGCGTTTGCCTCTCTTCGAGCAACGGCTGCTTCTTTTTCTTCGAGCTCCAGTCTTGCCTGGAGCTCAGCGCGCTTCTTAGCGCTTGACGTGGATTTTGAAGACCG
Organism: Zelleria hepariella; assembly: GCA_949319315.1. Lineage (NCBI taxonomy): Eukaryota > Metazoa > Arthropoda > Insecta > Lepidoptera > Yponomeutidae > Zelleria > Zelleria hepariella. The sequence goes on along the minus strand of OX439387.1, from coordinate 6,056,982 downwards.
GCGTAACACGGTACGCACTGATGTAGATCCGCCTCCCTGTTCCTGGTGAGTGTCTACTTCAGTCATCACTTGGCTGGTGCTCGTCGCTCCATCGGTTGTTGTAGGGTTTGCTAGACCAGTAACGAAGACGCTCGAAGTCCCTCCGCTCAACGTCGTCGCTCCGCTCCCCTTGACCTCCCCCCGCTCTTCAGTGTCGGAGGGGGAAAGCGGTGACTCTTGCTCGGTGGTTAATTCAGGCCGTGGAGCTCCCTTCATCTTCATTGATCTAGTCGTTCTTGTAGACATCTTCTTGGTCTTCAGGTGGATGGCTTGACTGGTCCTCTTGCAGTTGCTTTGGTCCACCGGGCTCTTCGCTTGTCCCGGCACCGCGATGCAGTGTCCCTTGCGTCCCTACGTCCTCGTCCCTAACGTCCCTAAACCCAGTCTCTGTGCGGCCCTGTTTACCGCCAGCAGACTGTCCCTAGCGGCCCTACTGACCCTAGCAGACTCACTCGAGGGCCCCTTGCGGGGATATGCTCGGAGTGAGGATGGATGTAAAGGATAGGAGAGGGGGGATCTGCCCTGCAGAGGGTGCGTAGTAGGTTCAGGGTGCACACCCAGTTGGCTGGAATGTCCAACTGGAGTCACGCGGTCCTGGCCGGCATACACCGTCAGGCCCTGCCCACTCACGCTCCTTACAGGCGCAGTCAAGCTGTCAGCCTAGCCGATTGCTCGACTAGACCGGCGACCTCGCTTGAAAAGTCGCTACACCCGAAGGTGTTGAAACCACCCACGATAGCGTTTGACACCGTTAGGTGCTACCGCGGAGTGGCCCACGGGTAAACCGTGTTGGAAGGTGTCTTCTTGTTTCTTCGCTCTTCACAGCTTCCAGGTCCGACTCCAGGTCCAGATCCAGGTCCAGATCCAGGTCCAGGGGCTTCTCCAGTACCAGCTTGGCTCGTCCAGTGTCCAAGGCTGGCTCCAGGTCCAACTCCAGGTCCAGGTCCAGCTCCAGTGCCAGGGCCAGGGGCTTCTCCAGTACCAGCTTGGCTCGTCCAGTGTCCAAGGCTGGCTCCAGGTCCAACTCCAGGTCCAGGTCCGGGTCCAGGTCCGAGTCCAGGGGCTTCTCCAGTTCCGGCAGGCTCCTACAGTGTCCCGTCCGGTTCCAGTTCTGCTCCAGGTCCAGGTCCAGGTCGTCAGGGGCAGGGTCCAGGCTCAGCTCCAGCTCCGGCAGGCTCGTACAGTGTCCAGGTCCGGGTCCAGGTCTGCTCCAGGTCCAAGCTCCCGCTTCCAGATCTTCGGGGCCAGTGGTCGAAGGTCTTCGCTGTCTTCAAATCCGATGCCGAAGGACCATCAACTGTTGAGGTTCGGGCCAACAGTAAAACCCGTGGATTCCTCTCGCAGCTAGGTGACCCTCTCTTGGCGCCCGGGAGTAGGTACTTCTCGCAGCTGATCGTCGTCGTCGCGTAGGTATCGACCGTGAGGGCGGGCCGTAGGTACCGGCCGGACTCGTCGCAGTGGGTACTTGCGCCCTGGTGGCACCAGGCGTGTGACCAGGCGCAGGGGTACCGGCGGCAGGGTCCGCAGTAGGTACCCGTCAGCAGGCTCGGCGACTCGGCGACTCGGTGGCGTGCTTAACCGGCGAGTTCGCAGCGGTTTAGCAGGCGGCGGCGGCGGCAGCGTCAGCCGTTTTCAGCACCAACGTCGTTGGTGGTACCGGGATGTTGCGGGGAAGAGAGAAGAGAAACAAACTTCTGCTTTCCACGATTGCTCTTAGAGAAGAGTAGTGGTAGATCTTGGCGAGTTCCGAAGATGCCCGGTACAATTTTGGGCGCGAGGCCCCTGAGTTGGGCTTTGCGGCACAGAGAGCCACCACAAATCTTCTCTAATTTGAGTCTAATTCGAATTTTATTTTGCCTATTAGAACGTTACATTTTACATCATATCTTTCTTATTTACTAACAGATTTTAATAATTCAAACGGTTTTAAGTTCGGGAGAAAGAGATCTTTGTTGTGGTGTGTAATGTGTGTAGGTGCATGGATGTTATAGGCCTCTGAGTTAGCTATTTCCTACCTACTAAGAGCTGAATATCCTACCTGCCATGGGCCGTGTAAGGAGTGTGGAAATAACTTGTAAGCGGGTGTGTTATCATTTATTTATCCCTATTGATATATTTAAGTACTTATTTAAACGATAAATTAACTTTTGAGCAAGTAAAAGTTACAAATAATATTACGTCAACTTTAGGTATTAACAATTTGGTCTTAAAATTACGGCTTAGAGTGCTATAACATTACAATACTGGTCAGTTACATACATCTACGTGAAATAAGCTTAGTTACACATGTCTACATAGATTTACAGGCTAAATTAACATGAAATTTACATACAAAAGTTCTAGGTATAAAAAAGATTTTCTAATAGGAAAATTACATCGAGTTATGATTAAAACAGATAAAAGGCAATTATTTTACATTCGAAAACAAAGAGATTCGTGGAAAAAGACACTAAATAACAAAGAAAAACAACAAATCAAATTATTTACAAATAATTCGGGTTTTTACACCCCGCTACTACTGCGCCTACGCGGGTGACCGCGGTAAAGCGATCCGGCTCTCTCATTGGCCGAGGCCAGTTTACTTCACTTTCTCGCTATGCGCTAAGGAGCAGACTCTGCCTGGGTCGTGGGCAGTCATTTTAATTGTGTAATAAATCAAGTAATAATGCAAATATTAGTTAATTAAGTAAGTATTATGAAAGAAAAAGAGTATTAAATGAGGTAAAGTATAGAAAAAAATGGAAACAATGTATTTACAACGGCATATGCCAAATAGTAGGTATTTAATCCTACATGCCTATTCCAATCCTATAGGTAATTATCTTTCGCCTAGGTCGGTCGTCAACACGACTTGCTGCATTGAGATAACTGAAAATCGTAGAGCTCCCTGTATCTTTTTACAATATCAACGAAAATTTGCATTATTCCTTTATTTTTTCCATGTCGTTACCTTTTCTTCTGAAACTCCATCAGTATTATTTCAAATTGTTCACTTCGTATCTTGACTGAAAATAATAGTAAAAAAATTGGTAAAATAATCTTGGCCGTAATATGCAACCAGTTGAAATGTTCACAAATGTGTTTCTCTAGTTTTTGCTCTATGGTCAAAACGGTAATACATATTCAGCTTACTTTATTGTAACAACAAAATATAATAAAAGTCGGCCAAGTTCGAGTCAGATTCGCGTACTGAGGGTTGATCAGGGGATTTTTTCACAAATGGGAGACACTACAACAAATAATATAAAAATAACTGAGGGTTCCGTGTGGCAATAAACATTAAAGTTCTATTAATAAATCTGATGGTACTCATCCCGGTATAAGAGTCCGACTCGCACTTGGCCCCTTATTATTATTTGTTGTTATACTATAAACTAAGCTGTACACCGTGATATTTTAATGGTTTTAAAGCCTATCGCGCATCGCCACCATTTGTATGGAGAAGTAAATTTTCTTAAGCGCAATTTGAAATTAAATTTTAAAATTTGGCTCAAAATCTTTAGTGCAACTAAATACCTTCGACTTTATAGCCACTTAAAGTTCACAATGCATAATCATAATCACACCAATTTTGACACCCATAATGTGTTACCGTTTTTATGGTCCCGTACCCGAAGGATGCTAAACGGGACTCTATTATTTTGCCTATATACGCTGTCTGTCCGTCTATCTGTCTATCTGACTGTCTGGCTGTCCTACCCACAAAGGGCTATAGGTATCTTTAGAACCGTAATCGGTAACCAGTTCCAAAGGGCACGACCACGATAAACATTTTGGTTCCGTTTGGCACCTTCGGGTACAGAAGCCACAAAAAAGCTAGTAACAAATTCTTGCTTGGAGTATAACGGTTTATCTACTACAGGGTAGATTATTGAGACGAAGCAGTAAAAGCAGGTAATTTTTTCCAAAATCTGTAAATACAATTCAAAATATCTCAAAAAGTTATGGATGGTCTCCTAGAACATTTTCCTATAAATTATAACGCTTGACAGCATGTAGACGCTTACACTTTCGTTGCAATGTCGCCCGTAAAGTAACTGAATAGAGTGCACGCGTATTAGCGTCTATGTGCTATCTTGTGTACCTTCCGTTACGGCCCCGTCCCGTATCAAAAATCCACCCTACCCAAAAAGTTTTAGGGTATTTTTTTTAAATAACCTAACTACTATAAAGGAAATAATTTAAGTTCCTACTTTGTAAGAATTTAGTAGGTACTACCTATAGTAGAGGTTGATAAAGTAGTAGATATTAATCAATAAAAAAAGCTTTACTAAAAATCCCCTAAAATCTAGACATCTGCGTGAATCGTGAAGTGGCAACACCATTGGCCGACTGTCAGATTTATTCGCGTTCATGTTTGTTTCTTTGGCATCGTATGTTTGCCTTGTATCTACGGTGTTTTAACACAAAAAAGATATTTATAAGCTCTCTAGTGATCACTTAATACACACAACTTACTGTAACTAAGGAAATATGCGTGAAACACTTACATTTTGGCACTTTTATACACCAAAATATACACCGCTCACTGAACTCTTTAGGGCGACACTGCTCCACGCAAAACAAACAACTCTACGTCAGACATAAGCAGCAACGTTGTGAAAGCTTGCTATCTCTTTTACACGCGTGAGAATGAGCAAGACGGGAACTGCAAAGCGGTGTTGCCGAGCCAACCGCTCTTCGCGCTTGCAGTTTGCCGCGTTTTATAATAGAAGAACAATAATATTTTATCAAATAACAAATTTTTATTTCTGACGTTTCAGAGTTTTCAGACCGTTTCCTTGACAATAGTGTGATTTTTATGAGTGGTCGTGGTTACAGAACTACACGGTAAGGAACGGACCGGGGGATAGTTTATTTAGAAGAACAATTTTCTTGTCACAAGCAGAAGATATTTTAATTGGAGGGAAAAAAATTAAGTGGGAAGATTGGCACCTTGACTATTGGGGGGATGAAAAAAAAACAAAAATTATAATTATCTTTCTGGGTTTACTTATTTACGAAAAGTTAAAAAAAAAAAGAAATAGTACCTAGATTATGTCATTCATAATCAACAACACCCAGTTAAAATACTTTTATCTACACTCATGTCGTAAGATTCGAATTATGATGTTAAAAGTTGACACATAAGACTGAGTATTATTTCACAGACGACTATGAAAATTAAAAAAATAAATTACGATTCAAGTTTTTTATGAGAATTTCTGCCAACCTGTATCGTAAAATAACTTTTTTGGTTATTACTATACACTTCTGGTATAAATTCTCCTTGCTGATACACTTCCGGTTAAAATTCTCCTTGCAGTAAACTATTCTGTGAATCGAGCATTGGCTGTACGTAAGCATGACTTCTTTGCCTCTACACCAAAAGGAACAAATAAAAAAAAAAGCGTCCGCTTTCTTTTTCTTTTTTTTGTAACATTTGTGTTTACTTTGGATTTGTTTTGCCGCCATTGTTGGTTTACATTTTTTTCTGTGCGGTTTTGTGACAATTACACTAAAAAAAATTAAAAATGATAATGAGCGAAGATAGATAGATAGTGAAGAGGCTTCGCCTCGTATGATAAACCCACACTCGTATTCTAATATCGTCTTATATGCAGTTGCATAAACTACTATTATAACACTCTATGTATCACATTTTATGCAAATAAACTTATTCTTAATCTTCTTATTCTTATCTATCTACCTATCTATTAACTTTTTTTAATTTTTAACCAGTGTCAATTATTATTAAACTAGACATAAATCTAAAGTCACTAAGTAAAAGGCGAAACAATAATCTAAATTGGTTTCTACACGTGTGTAGGTCAAAGTATTGGGTTTGTGTGCTTTTAAAAGCGCACAAAATAGAACTTAAACAAAAAAATACACTTAAGGTGAAATACGTCTCACAACTAGCGCCGCCAATGGAAAAAAAATCATATCTTTTTTTTGGATGCGTTTTTAGCAAAACACGCTCCTGCGATTCCTCAATGCGAGGCTTAACTATTTTTAGGACTTAAGGTTTGGATTCCAGATCCTAGAACTTAAGAATGCAATCGATTCTCGCCAAAAGTGGCCACTTTTGGCGAGAATCGATTGCGTTCGTAGGAAATCCAATCCTGGAATCCAAACCTTAGGTCCTAAAAATAGTTAAGCCTCGCGTTGAGGAATCGCAGGAGCGTTTTTTGCTAAAAACCCATCCAAAAAAAAGATATGATTTTTTTTCCATTGGCGGCGCTAGTTGTGAGACGTACGTCGTCTTAATTCTGTTGTGTTTAAAGTAGAGAGTTCTTTGATCGGTTCAATGTGCAATATAATTATAAACGACACATCTGCCTTCGAGTCGCACGTGGCTTTACACCTTTTGTCTACCAGTTGCTAAGCTTTTTTGTGCTTTTAATGTGTGTCACGGATCTAATTTTAGAATGCCCAGGTACATCGAGACTTTGGACTTGGGTAAGATTTATGTCATTGACATAGGTAGATTTTAGTCAGATAGTGTCAATTCGGAAGGCAAAGTTTTTTGTTCGAAAGTCCGTTATTGGCTTAATCTTATCTTTAGACAATATTGAGAAACTAATTTCAATATTTTTTATTTTGGTTCAGTAGTTTCGATTTTACAACGTTTCAAAGATACGGTTTTATGACCTTCACGCGACGGTCTGCATACGTTTGGCGGTCATAGGAACAAAACATTTTAGCGCATAAAAACAAAACTACTGGACCAAAATAAAAAATATTGAAATTAGTTTCTCAATATTGTCTAAAGATAAGATTAAGCCAATAACGGACTTTCGAAGAAAAAACTTTGCCTTCCGAATTAATTTTACAGTCCGTCAGCTTGCTGCTACTGCCTGCGCTTCAGCGGTTTGATATGTATTAAATGAACTGCTGACTTTCAGACATATTCTTGTACAAAAATTAAATACCTAGTTAATAAATAACCGTGTTTTGACGCGTGTAGAACCAAATAAAATTATTGTGAAAATTGCGAACAGCAATATTGCAATTGATTATTGTATTAAAGTACGCAATACTTAAGTGGAATATATTTGTTGTTTCTACATCTTTCTAGTAGAATGAAGTCGACAGCGACAGCTGATTATAAGAATAATAAAACAAACAAATTATTGCAAGCTGCAGCAAACAAATTATGTTCATATTATAAGTACAAAAGCATGCCTGAATGTTAGTGCAATATACTCATGTTTTTTCACCATGGTCAGTTTTATGTATATAGGTTAATTGTTGTACATAAGTATATTAATTTCTAAATAAATATTTTCATTACGATTTTCATTTGGTTTTGTAATGCCCTCCGATGATTAGGTATACCTACACCATACATACCTCTAGGTACGTAGGTATCACTTGGGTGTCAACAAAATTTGAATACTAAGCTAGCTATATTTGTTTATAAACTTACTTTATTGGCATTAGCAAAAACATATTTTGCCATCCCTATAAAATCGATTTATTCAGGACTTTTATAGTTTTCGCGGTCGTCCTAGAGCCAAAAAATAAACTAGCTATATTAGCTTATTGTGCCTGCAAAAGAGCGAAAATGAGCAATGATTAAACTTAAATCGTAGCCCTATTAGGCTTAAATTAGTGCAGACATATGTTCAACACCTTTCATAACCGTCAAACGAAGGACATCCGCTTTTTAGTCGGTTTGAAACAGAAAAAAAACTTAGGCTCAACATTCTCATAGGAACCGCTTCGTATCCGGTGTGTTGGCAGGATAAAAAATAAACCATTTTGTTAATGCCGATCAACCTTTTAACCAGGTAAGTGGCTGATAGAATATAGACCTTTGGAAATTGCAACAAGATTTATTTTCGAACCAGTAATTGTTGACATAATAAAATTGTAGGAAGATGTAATAATAGGTCACACAATAAACCTTTATTTTAGATGCCTAGCTACTAAGTACAAAGTTTAAAAACTACGGCCTTTGCATCTACGTGATGAGATGTTATACAGTATCCAGTGGCACCTTCACTCACACTAGATGGGTGAAGAGACCACTCGGCGCTGCAGTGCCTGGGACATTGTTTTTAGATGGAGTAGGCTTGCCCAGCACCTATACCATCCTGACAGCTTAGTTGGCCTAGCTAGCCCACAGGAAAGACAGGTCAATAACAAGTACAAAGTTTACTTAATAAGAAATCTTTTACATTTGAACACGTCAGGTGACTAAGGGTTAAGCCCACTTTCCGTCTAATTTGTATAACAATTGAACATTTTCAACGCGAAAAAACTAAAATTAAATGCCCGCATCTTCATAAAAAGGTGAGATTAAAAAAATGGCTGGGTAGATTGGGTTTGTTCATTTGCACAGGCACGAAAGCTAATACAAGCACAAGGTACGCGAGAAAAACTAGACTGGTACATACATTATTACAAACATTAGCTATATTTTTCCACTCATTCACCGATGTATCTTCGCCACCCTCTTCACTCTCACTTTGCACAAGCGGGACCGTCTTAAATGAGCTCAGTAGTAAAATGTACTTGAAACGACTATTCAAAATATTTTTATTTAGTGAAGAAAGCCATACTGGCGGAGGCACTGTTCGCACACGTAACAAAGCTATAACAAATATGATTAACAATGCAATTAAGGATAACACCAAAGAACCACGCATAAATATCAAAATAGATGGGGTGTCTACGCTGCTTTGTGGGATATAATAACTTAATTGAGTCAAAAAATTAAATTGGCACAAGATGCTAAAGCAAATAACTCGAAAACGGTTAACATTTTCAATGCGCAATACTAAAGACGTTAATGTAAGTGTAACTAAAACAAATGATGGATATAATATTATAGCAGCAAGTCCTTCTGCTTCTCGGACTAAATCTAATCTCAAGTAAAATGCTTTTTGATTAGCAACAGCTAACGCCGTAGTCGTATTAATAACTGTAGCATTTTCTTGACCTCTTTGGTAGTTGAATACGCTCCAGCCAAAACTTTTTTCTGTTCCGGGATCAGACGTAAGGTATATATGTGAAAAATTAAAATGCACTTCAACATCATTGTAGGTGGTGCCAAATTTCAATGTGCAGCTTTGAGTGTCATATGGCCAGTTTTTCAAATGTGTATTACAAATAATATCGTGTCTGATTTTTGAGACACACATTATTTTTCCATCACTGTCGACTTTGCATGGCATGAGGTAGAAATCGCTTACAAATTCATCTGCGCAGAGGGTCTACCAGGAGTGCGTTTGGACAGACGTCCGGCAGACGTCCGGCAGACGACCACGCGACGTGAAAACAAATGAAAGTGTGCTGCCAACTTGACCATATACTTGCCAGAATTGACATAAGTCATGCGTCACTCACTTTCACTCAAGAGAAAACCTGGAAAATCTTTTGGAAATGAAACCAAACTAAATAATGTATTTACAGCCGTAGTACTTCTCGGCAGATGGTTACTCAGGTTCAAGTTTACGCTGATAATAATTATCCAACCTCAAACAAATCCATTGAGTCGATCATACAATGCGCCTTTAGTGCAGTGCTGTGGGCATGAATTTATGGCACAAATCCAGCTAAATATAGAGGGAGAAGACAAGGAAACCTAACCCTGACAAGAAGCGGGGCTAAAAACACAAGCATAATCTACTCTGGCTCTTACAAATAATGTCAAGCAAGTCATTAAGCTACAAATATATTTTATGGCTTGTAGCTTAAATTACCAAATGAATAAAGCTATCCAAAAGCACCCGCATGAGCCACACAACCCTCCGATGACTTGATAGTGCCGTGATGTGATACCGCAGTGACAGAACTCAATGGAGACTCCAATGAGGAAACAAACGACTGGATGCCGCTGCGACCTGCAACTAAGTACTGCATCCCGAAATTGGTCCGTCAAGGTCAATGCACGTGCTCGCTGGCCAGGCTCTGTGCATGATAGTTTTTCTCATTGTACACGCAATGGGAGAATGGATGGAGGCCATTTCCAGACGCAATTATTTTGGGCGACAGTGGAAACGGCCTTCGACAGTGGCTGATTATTCCAATCTTATAAACCACGTTGGATAACCTGGAGAAAAACATGATTCCAGTATTTTTGATTTCTAAAACGTATGCAGGGACTTGCGTTCGTGACTTTGTAGGTACCTATTGTAAATATAATAAATTAAAGGAATCTGTACTTAAAATATTCTTTTATTTCTTCATAGATACCTAATAAGGTCTTATGTTGAGAAGTTAGAACCACAACAAAACAACAACAACAACAACGCACTTACAAACTTTTCCTTTTTACAATATTAGTGTAGAAGTGTAGATTAGTGTAACGGATCCACTAAACTAATCGAGAAAGTGCTGCTGCACTAAAAAAAAAATAGGTAGGTGATTTGTTGCACAAAACGAACTTTATTCTTAACAATTTTTATGAATAGAGCTAATAATAATAATAAGCTAATCACTATTTCACTTTCTACTGGTTTTTCTAAAACTAAACGTCTCTGTTTTCGTTGACTTCACTTTCCACTGTTGGTAAATTGAACAATTTTACTGATTCTGCTGATGGAGGCCATCCAAGCGGTCTGTTCGGGTCTCGCCCCCTGCTACTCTAAGAGCAATATTTCCAGGTTCATTTTTCGCAGTTCTCTTTCATATAGGGCTTGTCATCATCATTATAAACGTATTTAAGAGTTATCCTCTTGTCGGTGCATCATTCTCCATGAACTTCAGTTACAGGCCAGTTCCTTCGCAGCCTGGTACGTCTAGACCACAGCCTTCTCTTAAATTTGATCAAAATACCTTCGCCGTGGCCTTCTTCTACCTCTCTTACCTTCTACCCTTCTTTCTATCACGTGTTAGCAATGATGATATATAGTTCTTGTCAGGCCAACAAAGTGTTCTTGTTTCCCAACCGTTTTTAGGGTTCCGGACCTAAAAAGTAAAAACGGAACCATTATAGGATCACTTTGTGGTCGGTCTGTCTGTCGGTAAAGACCTTTCTCTCAAGAACGCGTGGAGGTATCAGGTTAAAATTGATATCAAAATACTCAGGTCTGCAGTCTCTTTGAGCCTTAAAAAAATCAAGCTTCTAAGTCAACTGAATCAAAAGATACTACAAAAAATGGGGTCTCTAGAAATGTAACATGACATAGAAACTAGCGCCCTCTATATTAGTTACAAATATCAACGCTAGAGCGCGATGGATGTTTTTTTTTCTTCCAATTAAATGCAGAGAATGATGGTACGAAACCCTCGGTGCGCGAGTGCCAGTTGCACTTGGCCGGTTTTTTTAATAGTATTTTTTCGTTGTCGAATGATGATTCATTATTTTTGAGTTATCTCGTCTGATTGACTATTTTATTTTATTTATTAAGGAAAACAAACAGCAGTACAAAGGAGTGTTAAATTTAAAGATTAAGGGTAGACGATAGCAAGGTGGCGGGAAATTCAAAATTTTCACAGTATTTTACATTTTGTAGCTAAACTGAACTATTTTTGTTCAGCGATTTTTCGTTCGCGAGAATAAAACCGTATTATTTTCATTATTGTAAACAACAGAACAACAATAATTCAGCCGATTATGTGTTCTGGTCAACGAAGCAGTGGTAGTGCCCAAAAAACTTGTCGTAGACCTGAACACATAATCGGCTGAATTATTGTTGTTCTGTTGTTTACAATAATGAAAATAATACGGTTTTATTCTCGCGAACGAAAAATCGCTGAACAAAAATAGCTCAGTTTAGCTACAAAATGTAAAAACTGTGAAAATTTTGAATTTCCCGTAACACTACTATCTTCCGTTGTGTTAATTAATTGTACAACCAGCATCGTAATCCACAGCAAAGAGCTTCCAACATTTTGTATGGCAAGTTACATAGTGACACCGCCGCCATTTAAAAAAAATCACGTTTTCTCAGCTTGTAACTAAACCTAGCTTATTAGACTGAGGAACAAAATATAAAACGAAAACATTCTTAGGAAAAATGTCTAAAACGATATCGTTATGAAGATATTAGAGTATTAAGATCCGCTTTTCTATGGAGATTGAAGTTTTCAGTCCGAAATTTTCCTATGGGGTCAAAGATTTTGATTTTAAATAAAATCTTCCAGCTTAGGACGAAACATATCTTAATAGACGGAGAAAAAAAAAAGACGAAAACATTCTTAGGAAAAATGTCTGAAACGATATATTTACGGAGATTTAGTGGTTTCAAAATTCAGTTTTGCCTAGAGCAAAACTACAGACCGCCATGTTGATAAAAGAAAAGTCTTGGAACACAAAACCTCAACGAAAAAAAAAACGACGACACAACACATATTGAAGGTAAAGCATGTGTGCATAGGCCCGTAGCAGCGAATAAAGCTACAATATGTAGGTATTTGGTTTAGATTATTAAAAGGCCAGGGATTTTTCTTTTTTTTTTAAGTTTGTCCCTGCACGGGCGGGATAGCCGAAGGTCATCAGACCGAAAAGGCCAGTGATGAAAATTGCCCCAACTGACAGAAAAAAAAACTAAGGCCCTTGCATCTACGACATAAGACCTAGTACTTAGGACTTAGGACCTAGGACCTAGGACTTAGAACTTAGGATCTAGGACATAAGACTTAGGACCTATGACTCGAATCGAATCGAAACGAAACGAATCAAATCGAATCGAATCTAAACGAAACGAAACGAAACGAATCGAATCGAATCGAATCGAATCTAATCGAATCGAATCGAATCTAATCGAATCGAATCGAAACGAAACGAAACAAATCGAATCGAAATTAATTGAATCGAATCGAATCGAAACGAAACAAAACGAATCGAATCGAAACGACGCGAATCGAAATGAATTGAATCGAATCGAAATTAATTGAATCGAATCGAATCAAAATGAATTGAATCGAATCGAATCGAATCGAATCAAATTCAATCGAATCAAATCGAATCGAATCGGCTATTGCTAGATTCATGGTACGGTCGGCCACAATCTCAGATACCCCATGGTAGCTCTTATCGCGCGCGGCATAAGGGCGCCAATCGAACAAAAAGGGGTATCTCAGACTGTACACATGGTATGACTGCACGTCAGACTGTACACTTTTGTTGTATCGCCCGTAACGTAACCCAGCAAAGTGCTAGCGTGTAAGGGTCGACGTGCTGTCGTATGTACTGATTCAAGTATCAAAACTTTAACTGCCCATATTATCTCCTAAACGGCTAATGCTAGACCCATGTTTATCGTACTCTAAAAAAAGGACTCGACGAGCTCTACCTGATGAAATACAAAAATAATAAAAAAGAAGTATCAAAGAAGTATCAAAACTTTAACTGCCCATATCTCTTAAACTGCTAATGCTAGACCCATGTTAATGGTACTCTAAAAAGGGCTGGACAAGCTCTACTTGATGAAAAAACAAAAATAATAAAAAGTAAGTATCTAAACTTTAACTGCCCATATCTCCTAAACGGCTAATGCTAGACCCATGTTTATCGTACTCTAAAAAAAGGACTCGACGAGCTCTACCTGATGAAAAAACAAAAATAATAAAAAAGAAGTATCAAAGAAGTATCAAAACTTTAACTGCCCATATCTCCTAAACTGCAAATAATAATAATATCTTTATTTATTCAGATAACTGAGATCCATTGAATTACAGACTAGTTTAAAATAAATAATAGTTTATAAGTAGGCAATATTTCAGAAATAAATAAGCTCGCAAAGTTTAACTGTGCATTATTGTGAGTAACACATAACGCACGCACGCACACACCCACGTAGCCTATTTATTTCTTTTTATATGTATTTCGACCCATTGTTTAATAAATGGGCCATCTACCCTATTCGCTACAGTGCTCAGGATACCGTTAGAGCCAGTATCAAAACTTTAACTGCCCATATCTCCTAAACTGCTAATGCTAGACCCATGTTTATGGTACTCTAGTCCTATAGTCTAGCATTAGCCGTTTAGGAGAAATGGGCAGTTAAAGTTTTGATACTTACTTTTTATTATTTTTGTTTTTTCATCAGGTAGAGCTCGTCGAGCCCTTTTTTTAGAGTGCGATAAACATGGGTCTAGCATTAGCCGTTTAGGAGATATGGGCAGTTAAAGTTTTGATACTTGAATCAGTACATACGACAGCACGTCGACCCTTACACGCTAGCACTTTGCTGGGTTACGTTACGGGTGATTTTACAACAAAAGTGTACAGTCTGACGTGCTGTCATACCATGTGTACAGTCGGCCACAGTCTCAGATACTCCTTTTTGTTCGATTGGCGCCCTTATGCCGCACGCGATAAGAGCTGCCATGGGGTATCTGAGATTGTGGCCGACCGTACCATGAATCTAGCAATAGCCGATTCGATTCGATTTGATTCGATTCGATTCGATTCGATTCCTTTCCATTCGTTTCGTTTCGATTCGATTCGTTTCGATTCGATTCAATTCATTTCGATTCAATTCGATTCAATTAATTTCGATTCGATTCGATTCGATTCAATTCAATTCATTTCGATTCGCGTCGTTTCAATTCGATTCGATTCGATTCAATTAATTTCGATTCGATTCGTTTCGATTCGATTCGATTCGATTCAATTAATTTCGATTCGATTCGTTTCGTTTTGATTCGATTCAATTCGATTAGATTCGATTCGATTCGATTCGTTTCGTTTTGTTTAGATTGGATTCGATTTGATTCGTTTCGTTTCGTTTCGATTCGATTCGATTCGATTCGATTCAATTCGATTCGATTCGATTCGATTCGATTCAACTCATTTCGATTCGACTCGATTCGATTCGATTGGATTGGATTCGATTCGATTCGAATATCAATTTTGAACTCAATTTAAAGTAAGTTCAAAATTGATCTCGCTGAACTTAGTTTAAACAGAGATCAGATTTGAAATCAGTTTTGAAATCAGTTTAAAGTAAGTTCAAAACTGATCTCACTTTAAATTAAGTTTAAACAGAGTTCCATTTTGATCTCAGTTTAAGTATCGTTCATGAATACCACCCTTAAAGTTAGCCGCAAATATGCGATTTTTTTAAAATGGCGGACATTTGACTATACCATTAAGGTTGGATGGCTTTTATAGGTAAGTATACCAAATTAATATTTTTTTAAGGTTGGTGGTTTTAAAGGGTTGGTGGCGGTGAGAGAGAGAGAGAGAGAGAGAGAGAGAGAGAGAGAGAGAGAGAGAGAGAGAGAGAGAAAACACTTGGTGGTAGAGGTGGTGGTAGTGGAGGAAGGTTTTATTGTGGTATTGTTATTACCTTCGACTCCGGGGCTGGCAACCCTAGGTTTGGTGAGCCTACACTACACCAATAATTTGAAATATAATTTTGTCTTCTTCATAAAATATGCAGGATGTGCCCCCACCGAAGACCGTCCGTCTTCTATTCTCTTTTTTTCTGAAACAGTAGGTAAGTAGTTATTCGTTATGCAAGGCTGTAAAACTATTATTAGGTGCGAGTGATTGTATAGAAAACCGAGCAAGCGAAGGATGAACCAAAGCATAACAAGGGACAGGCATGAAACGAAAATAATTATTGCAGCCAATGAGCCAACATCAGCACCATCTCCAGACTACTATTTTTATTATAGTGGCCCTTTTACCGACAGCTTAGGTCACGAAACACTCACTCACTCGTGTGTACCTAATGAGAGTACCTTTAAACAAGTACCTTTGAACAGGATTTACTGTCGGCCACAGTCTAAGATACCCTTACCGCGCGCGGCTTAAGGGCGCCAATAAACAAAAAGGAGTAGGTATCCGAGCGTGTGGCTGACTGTACCTATGATTCCACCTGTAGGTAGATACTTAGTTTCTCACTAGGAAGTAAGTAGGTACTTACCGTCGTTCTTTTTTTCCAGTTTTTCTGTATCTCGCAAAGACTTCCAGTCTTTGTGGAGTAGGCCTAAGGTCAGCCACGTTTTTCCATGCTATAACTTTAGGTCGCGGGATAAAGTATAGGAAAATCTTCCAAATAATATATATTATGTCGTTTTTCTTCTCTTATGAGAGTCAGAATTTCCATTTTCCTATCATTGACATTGACATAAAGTACAGATCAATAATTTTTCTTTACGCAAAAAAGAAGTTCTGAAA
The DNA here is from genome assembly GCA_949319315.1 of Zelleria hepariella. Taxonomy (NCBI): domain Eukaryota; kingdom Metazoa; phylum Arthropoda; class Insecta; order Lepidoptera; family Yponomeutidae; genus Zelleria; species Zelleria hepariella. The sequence goes on along the minus strand of OX439387.1, from coordinate 6,040,877 downwards.
AAAAGTTTTCTTAAGAACCGAAACCTATTTATGAGGATTTGTAGTTTTATGAACCGTGGCTGGGTCGGTCAAAAGTGATCAGACAATCGGATCGGATGGACGGCAATACACGTACGATTTTTTCGTCCGACTTTTTCTGACCTCAGTCGTTCTCGAGCTATCATCCCGATGGTTGCATACGGAGCGGAAGGATGAAACTGTTACTTATTGCATAAGCGGCGGTAGCATAGGTAGCAATGGACTGGACTTTAAACTGAGACACCTAATGACGGACTATTTTCAAAGTTACCTACGTAAATTTGTGAATTTGTAGTATCAATACTACAGGGTGCACTCTAAGTCGATAGCGGAACTTTAAGTAGGCTGTCTACTGATCATTATAAACAACTTGTACTAGGTGGTGAAAAAAATGAAGCTAAAAAAATATCAGCTGTTCCATACTAAAGGTCGACTTAGTACTGCGCCAAATGCATGAAACAGCTGATATTTTTTTCACTTCATTTTTTTTCGCCACCTAGTACAAGTTGTTTGTATTGATCAGTAGACAGCCTACTTAAAGTTCCGCTATCGACTTAGTTTGCACCCTGTTGGTACTCGCTTACCATCGTGACAAAACCCGCGGATTCGTTGGCTCTGACTAAGATGTCAGGCAGGATGGTATAAGTAGGTGCTTGGCAAGCCTACTACATCGTAACAATGTCCCAGGCACTGCATAGTCCGAGTGGTCACTACATGCATCTAGTGTGAGTGAAGGTGCTACTTGACGCTATATAAATCATATCATTACTTTAAATTCAAAGGCATAAGTATTATTTGAATATTCCGTGCATGTGTCCGTTCAGTGTCACGAACGATATACAACGAGTTACAAAACATCCTAACTCTTTTTACAGGGTGTAACCTACTGGTCAACAGGATGTGAATTCTATGAAAAAAAGTTGAAATAATCGACCTTTATTTTATAACATCAAAATTGAAAATTTAGCATATAACCCGTGTCATTAAAGAAAACATTTAGGACGGAGTTAAAAACCTAGCGTTGTCTCGCTTTGACTGTATTAATTAGAGCGAGAGGGCGAGTGTTTTGAAGTCCATCCTAAATGTTTTCTTTAATGACACGGGTTATACCTTTTTTGTTTTTGGTATTGGTAATTTTGGTTGTGATCCCTATCACCGGGTGATATTGCCCTGTAAAAAGAGTTAGGATCTTTGGTAACACCTTGTAGAGCCAAAATGGCAATAATACTAAACGGGAAAATACGAAAAAAATCGGACGTGTATTGTGTCTCTATGCAGAAGTATGCAGACCGCGCCTTCAGACAATCGGATCGGCCATAAAATCGTACGCTGTTTCCGAGTTGGACGTACGATCCGACTATCGGATCGGACGTGTATTGCCTGTCCATAGAAATGTAGTCTGATCAGACAATCGAATGGAAAAATCGGACGTGCATTGCCGTCCTTATGCTAAGCTTGCAGACTGATATAGAGTTTTTGTTAAAAAGTATTACAACATAATATACCTCCTTGGTATCAGGACAAGCGTGAGTGTTTGGCTCGCGTACCATGCCGGACCTATGTGTAGCTTCATCATAATATGTCGTAGGTACGCTGCTCACCGGAAGTTGCAAAATCATTGACCAATTTTCCAAGTAACCATTGGACAGGCTGTGGGATGATGTATTGTTGATTTCTCCGGAATTGAAGAACACAAGTTAATGGATTGAAGTATTGATTGAACGAACGAGCGAAGCGAGCGAAGTTCCCGAGTCTACTTGAACAATCCGGCGTTTGTATGTTTGTATTATGTATGTTTGTATGTATGTATGTATGTATGTATGTATGTATGTATGTATGTATGTATGTATGAATGTTCGTTCGACGATAACTTGAGTAAATTTTGTCGGATCGTTATGAAATTTGGTAGGCGGGTAAATAAATACTCAAGTTATCGTCGAACGAACATTCATACATACATACATACATACATACATACATACATACAAACGCCGGATTGTTCCAGTAGACTCGGAGAACTTCGCTCGCTTCGCTCGCTCGTTAAAAAATTTGAGCTAATACCAAAAATAAAAAAAATATGATTTTTTTTTAATTTTGAGGTTATAAAATAAAAATGTTTTTTTTCAACTTTTTTAAATAAAAATGTTTTGACATCCTGTTGACCACGAGGTTACACCCTGTAAAAAGAGTTAGGATATTTTGTAACACGTTGTATATCGATTGAAATTAGATTATGTTCACGTGTCATTTAAAATGTATAGAAAACGCGATGCTAATAAGTTCCAATTTAAGTATAAACGTGCTAAAAATACAAAAGTGCTTCTATGTGCGATATACAATGGTAATGTTTAATCAATACCGACCACCAAGATTCATAAATTCAGGAGCTGTCAGATTTACTATAAGTACTCGCAAATAGCTTGTCCAATTGTTCACTGCAAGTCTGTGACTTAAATCCAAAAGCGCTATTCAAAGTAAAATAATACCTATTAGCTTACATTAAGGTTACTAAATCAAACTAGTTAATCAAGGAAACACGTCACTGAAAGTGACAAGTTGGATAAACAACCTTACTACTAAAGAATTAGGATGCATTTTACATCAATTAGTGAAGCAGTTTAACCAACATTACAATACCATATTTTGACGAGACGTCCGGCAGACACAGACAGACATCCGGCAGACAATATAAGCACTCGTGGTACAGGTGCTGGCTGGATTGAGTGGAGTTAATAATGGTGACCATATTTTGAATGCTGTTATTATCATTGATGTTATATTTCCATAGTTGCTTGGGTTCCATTTCAAACACTCGTTCTTCCAAGCAAATACAATTAAGCTGTTAAGTCTGAATAACTCTTCTGAATCCATGAATGCAAAGTACCTTACGTGAAATCCTAAAAAGACTTCCACGGTGTCATTACCAGGATTCTTGTGGACAGATAAATCTTCTTCCAGTTTGGCTTCCCAGGATCTTTCCCGATTTTGCCGTTCCGGTGGACACTCTTTCTGGGCATTTGTGGAAAATAACCTCAACAAGAACAGAAATAGTAAACCGAACTGGCACATGGCTTGTGCTGGACTGATAGCAATTTTTGCAACGATGATAAAAAAATGTTTATGTAATTTGATACTGGAGACGCCCATATTGTATGCCTAATAAATCATAGGTTCGCGTGTACCTAGGCTATGAATATTGGTAAAAAAATTACCAACATTTTAGGACGTTAGAGACCGTAAATACTTTCCAATCCACAGTCTTCTCACACAGATAATATTTACAGAAAAAGGTAGGTAGGTAGTTACGTAGTTGAAAAATTCAAATGTGTAACACATTAGCAAAGTGAAAGGCTGCAATAGTTATGTGAGAAATCTTCGGACAATGCCACACTTTGCTAACGTCTACGGTCAGTGATCGATCTACGTAAATAGGTAGGTTATTCTCATTCCTTTCTTTGTGAAAGTGATAATGAAAGTGATCTTGTTGTTTTAATGAAACCGTGACTTTTTTCCTAATCTACTGTGATGAAGCCCAAAAGTTTTAGATTGTTTAGTGCTTTTCGGTATGACCTAAATACCACCAAACTGGATGACCCACGATTTATTGCCTTAATGTATCGTCGCTAAGGTCACCGACGACCGTACTTAAGTCTTTGTTAGGAGACAAAGAGGAAAGCTTTCCTTATGTCACACACATACACACACACACACACACACACACACACCGACGAGGTACCCAACATACGAGGGAGTCCACTCTAAGCATGCAACATTTTGCCAAAAGGTTTGAGCCCGAACATACCTGGAGCGAGTCTGTAACGCAATGGGCTCCCAGTTGACTGCTTCAGTTACGATTGATTCATGCTTGTTTTTGTAGTACAGCAAAGAATATTCTGATTCTAATTCTATGTATTTTTTAAATCGCTCAAGGGGTTGCCGAGATATGGGATTGTAAAGTACATCGCAAGTTCACAGTTCGGGGCGAACTAATAGAACCTGTTACAAACATGTTTTTTATCGTAGTTAGGTGTCCATTTATCCCTTTCCTCGGTCGAAGCAGAGTAGAGGCCCTATTCCGTACGTATGTCCACCGTGGGGAGAAATGGTAGAGATCGAAAATAAAAACACCCCCTAAGGCGGTGGGTTTCATCCTCAAACATACACATTACATCTGGGCTCATTTTTCCACTTCACTCAGAACAAAGAAAAATGAACTTTAAGGCTGGTGGCTTAAGATTCTTAGCAAGTGCAAAGGTATTTTGGCGCTTTAGTTCAGAAACGCCGAGAGGTCGCGTTTGGGTCTCGAGATTTCAGATTATAACTTTCCTCAGATGGTCGCAATCGGCATATTGGTTATTTATTATTTATTTTTTCAATATCATTATCGGTGTTTTGCTATAGTACTGCGCATAATCGTTGGATATTCACAGAACTTTTTAAAACTAATTTGAAAGTATCCAACAACCAATTTGTATTTTTGAGAGACTAATAAAATTTTCACTTTCGACCCTTATTTCGGTAACTGATGGAAGAAACGTTACAAAATTTAAGTTACGTAACCTTGAAAATATTGAGTCATTGGTGTAACCAACATTATACCCACTGGGATACCACTGCTTCTAGTAGTAGTACCTAAGTATCTAAAATAAATAGTACCCGAAAAACCTTACCTTAGGGACCAGTTACGTAAATAAAACGCAAAGGCAAAGAAGCGAGCCATTTAAACAGATTCGCCCGCCCCGGCTCCCGAAATGGGTTTTCTATTCAATTTTCGATAGAGATTTTTTACCGAGCCGCAGTTTTGCGTACGAGGAACCAATAAATCTTCCCTTGAGGGAAAGACTGTATTAATCACTAGACTAGTTCCCCAACAAATCCGAATATCTTCACACTCAAATCAGCACCTTATCGCAAGAAGCTTAGGGTATTATTTATATAGCGATAATTCGTTGCTACTTACAATTCGGGAAAGGTGAAAATAAGAAGTAGGAACAGTGCCCTCTCCACTGATACACTTCGCGTAAATTTATTATAAAGTTTTCTAGATCAGTGTGGGTATGAATCTGGTGTTGTGGTGAAGCGTAAAATAGTGAAGGATTCTTGCTCTTTCGACTCGATTAAATTCGGTAGAGAAACGTACAGCAGTATTTTAACTCAAGCAACTTTTACTATGGGGGCAAAAAATTATCAGGAGGTAGGTCCTGGACCAAACGTATGGAACAGCAGTTTTTGCCCCATTTTTTTTAACTACCAAAATAATTGCTAAATGCTAGTTGGACTAATGAGAGTTTCGCACCACCACAAATACCGCAAAGACAAAAACTTTACCTTAAAATACATTTTCTACCTTTCTTTCTATAAAATATGGATATTTCTTTTCGGGTGGGCTAGCTTAGTAGGGCGCGGGTACGACGAAAAGGCTAACCCTTTAGGTACAATCGGCGACGTCTATTTATCCGATCCTCGCACTTATGACACTCGCGATAAGGACTACCCTGGGGTAACCATAGTGTTGCTAAAGGTATAAATTAATACACCGACCAAGGGCACAGGGCACGACCTAAAAGGCCCCGTGCCTCCCTTAATTAAGGTTGGCCACTTGATGGTGTGCGCAGATAAGTGGTTCAAATCAAACAGTCGGGTTTGAAGTTTATGTAGTGAAAATAACGCAAAGATTTCGTTAGATTGATGGATGATCGATATACAGGGCACCTTTTAAATAGCTTTATTCCTGAAACACAAACTTCTAAATGTAATTTCCAATAACTTTTTTTCTACGACTTTGGCGTAAACGCGTTTTTTTTTTCATATAGGTACTTAAAAAAAATGTAATTTAGGAAAACTTTTTAAAATTCTTTGCCGCGGATTAACAGGTGGGTAGAGAGTGGTGGGGCATAAGAGCTAGTCGCGAAGGCATCGCTGAAACGGTACACAAACATTGAAAGAATAAAAAAAAAACAAGAAATAAAAAGTATCGAGCTTTTAGAAAAGTTGTAAAACAAAATTTGTTGGAAATCACATTTGGAAGTTCACGTGTTTCAGGAATAAAGCTATTTCAAAATTACCCTGTATTGGTGGAACCTATCACTGCCTTGGTATTTCGCCCACCCGGATTTTTCTCAGTTTCATAGTTTACACTTTTCAAACAGGTATCGTAAAAATGGGTATTTTATTTTAAAACTTATTCAAATGTTCGTAAGCACTGTACGGTAAGGGCGTATTCCCATCGCAGCCTGACATCGGGACGTCATCACCAAGAACGAGATCCGGTACTAGTTGAGGGCGTGCAGTGGACATTTGGACAAGCTGTCATAGTAAATGAGTGCGTATCGCTACTTCGGCGCTATCATCTCGTTCTCGGCGACGTGACGGTGACTGCTGCAGTGGACAAACGCCCTAATTCAATTCTAAAAAGACTGCTTCCTAGCTAAGCTATTACTAAACGGCAACCATAAAATTTACATTTCAGGAGAAATAATAATAACTCTTATTATGAAAATTCTTCAAAGGGTCTTTAAAACAAGGAACGGTGCTTTGCAAATCCTCGATTCTCCATAAAACGTGGGCGCGAGGCTTGAAGTGGTGACTTTCCTCGCCTTGGTCACAAAACAGATACAGTAGAAGCACACCTCAGGGTACCTAAAACACACTAGCGGTGCTAAAGAAAAAATCACATTTTCTTTTTGGATGCGATTTTTGCAAAAAACTGTCCGTCAAGTTCTCAACCATATAGACCAGGTAATTAGATAAATTAAAGTGGTATAATAGGTCGTTCCAGGTTTATCTACCGATCAACTCTACATTACATCTACAGATACGTCAACTTCTAAGGCCCGTAAGATCAATCACAGTTTAAACTCGGACCATAGATTATACCTCGCATTTTGTATGAAAATTAATCGACAGATAGGGTTTAAACAAACCTTTTTGGTTTAAACTGTGATTGATCTTACGGGCCTAAATGTAATTTACAGCAACTTTTATTATACGACAATTAAAAAAAAAATTGAACCGAATAATAAAATTGCGCGTTTACCAAAGTCGTAGAACAAAAGTTGTTGGAAATGACATTTAATTTTAGAAGCTGACGTGTCTATATTCTGTCTGTATAAATTTTAGATTTTCATTAAAAAAATAACGGTAGGTACATTATAGCTTATGATATCGATATTGTTCATATGGATGGACTAATCATACGAACATACGTATACATAATTATTTTGAATTAGGTAACTCCCATTTCTTTCTCGTTGTTTTTTAACCCTTAGCGTACCCTTTTTCGTTTCTTGAACCTTTATTATAAAAACGTTCATCAGTGTCACCACAACCGACTAATTTCGCACTTCATGCGGAGGCCTTCTAATCACCGCGAAGAGACGTTGCCAGCTGAAACTTTCGCGCCCTTCTGTCACATTATTAGCGCCTCGCCTGGCCGAGGAAAACGTTGTCATTCAAAATCAGACCACGTGTACAATATTTCATCACTAGGAAGGGTGGCTCTCCCACCACGACCTCCCCTCCCACCCCCCACCCCGGGTCCCTTTCCCCGCGCCCCGACCCAAAAGTCTATCTGCACTTGACACAGGAGGAAAAGGGACAGATTAACCGTGGTGAAGGGAACAAAGCTAAATATGTTTCAAGCTGCTACTTACCCTTCGGCAGGATATGGGAAGTTTTCAGAGTTGCAGACGTTCATAGGTTAGCTGGTCGCCAGAATGTGATGTTGTGGGTAATTCTGCGCTTTCAGATTTGAGGTTTGTTAGACGGATTGAAGTTTGTTTTTTAATAATACTTTTTTTTTCTTTAAAAACTAAAGCCTAATTTTAATCAATGAAATAATTAGCTGTTTCATTTCTATCAAAAATTTTCACAATATTTGAAAATACATATTATTAATAACTAGCTTTTGCCCGCGACCTCGTCCGCGCAGACTTATTTTTTCTCGGGAATTTTTCCGTTGGTTATTCTGCTATTCGGGGCGGAGAGAAATCCAACAAATCAAAAATCATAAAAATCGGTCCACCCATTCTCGAGTTATAAATGGTGTAACCAAGGTGTAACTAACACGACTTTGTTTAGAACAAGGTGTTACAAAAGATGCTAACTCTTTTTACAGGGTCGTGGTACCTGATGATAGGGATCACAACCAAAATATTTTTTTAGCTCTATGACGTTCCGTTGATTTTTAAATAATTAAAATGTAAGCGCTGTGACGGGAGAAATGTATTTTTAAAATACTGTTTCCATAGACTTTCACTATGTTTTAACAGCCTGAAGCGATTAAAATACAGCTACGCAAACAACCATATTTTTTGATTGGAGCTAAATCCAAAAAAAAAAAAGTTTTGAAAATTTTACAATTTTGAGGTTATAAAAAAAAAGTTGAGTTTTTCAACTTTTTTTTGCAGATTTGTCATTATGTTGACCAGCAGATTACACCCTGTAAAAAGAGTTCGTATCTTTTGTAACACGTTGTATATTAAGATATAGGCTTTAATTTGCCAAACATGTTTTCATATTTTAAAATTTTATAGCTTAAAGCTAAAAAAATAATAATCAGCATGTGCCGTCCATGCATGAATGCAACTGGATGGCGCTGGTTTTCGGCACTCACCTTAGGACATACAACTAGACGAAACTTAACTAAACTATACAACAAATGTGTGTGTGTGTGTGTGTGTGTGTGTGTGTGTGTGTGTGTGTGTGTGTGTGTGTGTGTGTGTGTGTGTGTGTGTGCGACGGAGTGAGAAAGAGGTTGTGTGTGTTTTAGGGGCGAATCGGTAGATAATATAATAATATAAGTAATACGCATGTTTTAAGGATCAATTCAGGCATCGTTATTTTTTTCATTACTTAATTGTACATTAAAAAGTATCAAAAGATACTTTTTTTTATATTTTTATATCAAACGATGGGGGGAGGCCTTTGCCCTGCAGTGGGACATAATACAGGCTACATAAAAAAAAATATCAAACGATACTAATTAAAAGCTAATAATTATTATTTTAAAGCTAATAAAGAAACATAAGAATTTAAATTACTTTTCATTAACATTGGACGATAGCAGCGTGGCGGCAAATTCAAATTTTCAGTTTTTTTATTTATTTGAATATATTTTTTTTTATTTTTTTTTACAAAATCATTTCATGATTAATTTGTGTGGGCCACCCATTGTAACCATAGCCCAGAAACTATTGCAAATAGTATGTATGAATAGTATGTATGTAACTGTATGAAAATATCTATCAGATAAGCTACCAGAATCTTACTACATAGAGAGAGGTATAAAAGATTAAGGATGAAAAAACTCTGAAAACATCAATATACTACACCACGGTATAAAAGTTACACAATGCTGAAAAAGGATGGAAGAATGAAATGATACAACCATTTTCAGTCCACCGTGGTGCGTCGAGCGATGTTGGGAAACCCACCCACACATTGACACCTTTTACTCTATCCTTACAAGGGGGGTTTGCGCACACAGACATCGGCCGGGCGTGAAAAGTTTGGGCAATAATTTATATGACGGTTTAAATAATTACTTCACGTTTTCGGCTCAATTTGTAGATGGATATGGCTTTGAGTTGCGGTGGAATTTATACGCGCTACCTTTTACGCTGCGGTTTTTTGATTGTATGACATTTTTTCGTTGTCTTTTTTGTGCATACAATTAATGTTATAGGATGTTGTTCAGTGGATATGTGGCTCTGTTTATGCGGTTCAGAGTTCTAGGCCAAGCTGAAGGAACTCTGGCGCTACATAAGTTTTCTTTGCATTTCCGCGGCCCGAGAATAGATTGCTTGTCAATAAAAATGTAAATTCGAAGCTACACTAGCTCTTCGCTAATTCATTCCCAATGGAAAATCCGGAGAGCGCGTCCGTTCGAGATCGATGGTTCGTTCCTGCCGCCTTTTTTACTTTTTTTCAATTTTCATATTGGGCAGACGGGCAGACATGTTAGTTTGCACGTACTGACTCAGTTATGTACGAATGGAGCTATACAAACAGTGTTTTTTTTTTTTGTAATATCCTCTGGTGCTTTTTACTCGTTTTTTTCTGTAACGACAAGGTCGCGCCTTTTCTGTATGAAGTTCAGATATTAACGTCTTTCCCCGAATGATTTATAGGGATCGTCTCCTATGAAAGAGATGAAGGGGATTCCAGCGGACTCAATATGAATTCTAATACAGCTTTATGGCGGTGCCTGCTTAGCGTTTCAATATCATAGTTGTCTGTTTAACTGTCCAACACGCCACTTCACTGTGTTAGGAAACATATTATTATCTGAAATATTGCAGAATAATGAGCCGTTTTCACGGCTGTCAAATTTTGCTTTTTCTAAAGATTCATCTGTGAAAGCGAAATTTGACAGCCACATCCCGGTTCTTGTGTGGCCAAGCTTATGAGCGCCATCTACCAAGGGCTTTGAATTCAGCTTTTAACTGTCAGATGAAAACGGGCCATTGAACTTGAAGTGCGAACTTGATTCGCCAACAAACTGCTAAGCAGTTTGGCGAATATTTTTTATTATAAACTCTGCGATAATATTAAGTAAATAAATGAAAAAAAAAGTAGATATTTTTTTTTTATTTCTAAATTTTCAGTGGTTTGCATTCATTGGTAAAACCGTAGGTACGAGTATACTGTTACACTCAATCAGAGTGATTTGCTGAGGAGTTCCGTTCTCCGTCTCCGAAGTTCCTCATCAAATCCTTACCAAATTTTTGTTGGACCACCTCTGAAGTATGACCTACTAAAAAACTGTTGATTAAAAAGTGCTGTGCCTTGGGAGATGCATTGGTCCATAGTTCTAGCATGAAGGTCCACCATAGCGCGATAGCGAATGATACAGTGCTTTTTTTTTACTTAGTTGATCTACCTAGAGAAGGAGAAAGAGCTGTGTATTGGCAGTTAATAGAGCTACATCAGTCTATAAGTTACTACGCGTCGTATACTATCTTAGCGTGCCGCTGACAGTACAACGAATGTAATCTGAGCGATGCTGTTTACAGAACAACTTCCTATTTCGGTAGGAGCCAAAAGGTGCTCCTGATAAAAATGGGAATACGCAAATTTGATCTAAAACCTCGGGCTTTGTACTCACACTCTCCCACGGTGATACGGCTGACACCCTAATCAAATAAGTACCTTTTATCGGGACGGCGCGCCCTGTTTTCGAAAATCAACTGTAAACCGTTAACGTTAGGCCTCAGTTTCACCCCGCGCCGCAAGTCAGGGTTGCTTCCGCGTAAAACGTATTTGTAGGAAGGACGACCCAGAAAATGGGTATAATGTACTCACACTACGGCGCCCGCTGCCGCTGTGGGGATCGCCTTATTTTCCCGTTCCCCCCGAGAGGCAGAAATTTATATAACAAGCTATCTCGAGCCGCCACAAGCCGAATACAGCAGCCTACCTACCATGGACAGGGTGCTGCTAAGCTTGAATGCTTGATGGCATGAACAGGTGGCCTCAAGGCCGCCTTAAACTGTGGTGGGGGCTTGGGCCATAGTTTAGGACACAATAATTTGGGGCACTTTTGGATAAGGGCCCCAAATTCTTGTTGCGAAAAGGGAAACTACATATTTCCTACATTACAATGCCAAGTTTTCTATCAAATTTAACAATGTCGTCGCCTTTTTTATTACTGCTCACTGTTGCTAGTTCTCACAACCGGTTTATTTGCGGGAAATTGCGGGAATTTGCGGGTGTCGAAAAAACTGTAAAACATCAAACTTGGTATGATTATAGGCCTTAAGTACCATAATATTATTACAAATAATCAAAAACGGTCAAGCACGTGTAGGACTCACGCATCGAGGGTCCGTACAACCAGATTTCCAGTCCGTACAACACGGAAGCCTAAGTGCGCGAGTGCGACACGAACTTGGCCGGTTTTTTAAGCTTTTGCAACAATGGTTGGCAAACATTTTTAGATCCGTAAGACCTGGGTTCTTTATAAATTTGAGCCATCGAGCAAGTAGGTAAGCACCTTACCGATACAAAAATTCTCAATCCCTTCCATATCTTTACGCCAGACGTGGCCTAAAAACTTTGGTTTAAGTATTTTAGTTTAAGTATTTTTAACTTTGGTTTAAGTATTTTTGGTGGTATTCTAGAACTCAGTTTAAACAGAGTTCAGACTGTCGATAAAATAGTGCATGTTTTGATATGAAGGGAGGGATATTGAAATCAAAACATGCACTGTTTTATCGACAGTCGACACTACTAAGCTCTACTTAAACTAAGTTTAAACAGAGTTCAAGTAGCGTTCTAGTTTGAACTGAGATTAAACTGAGTTTAAGTAGCGTTCTAGTTTGAACTAAGTTTAAGTATCGTTCTAGAATACCACCCAAATATAGGAAATGTAACACTCGTTCAAGATAATTTTATAAGTGCTCCGACAGAATTAATCAAAGGCAAAATATCCTATGGGTACACTATTTAGAAACTAATAAGGCTGCCAATTAACCTTTCACCTTTTGTTTGTTTCAGGACGTTGGATTAAACAATTCTAATATCTAAGAGCCGCCAAAGTTCCGCCGCCTAGCCTCCTTCTAGGAATGGGTGGGGGAGCCTCCTTACCTTCGGGCGAAGATACGACGCCTCAGAGGCTGAAAGAATTTGTGCTCATTCAGAGCCAAGCGCGGGAGCGGTCGCGGAAGCGGAAGCGGGAGCGTGGACCTTGGCTTCTTTCCTTTCAGTATTGGAAGTTACAAACAGATCCTTTTTAGACGCTAGACCGAGTTGTAAAAAGTTGCAGTAGATTGGACCAATAGGCATGCGCGCGCGCGGCCATGACCGTAGAGTAGCGGGACATTACCTAAATTTTTCACATATTTTTCATTTTTGCAGCTCAGGTCAGCTGATATCTGCTGAACTTATTCTTTGTACAATAATAAAAACCATACTATGATACGGTCATGAATACTTTAAAGCTATACAAAAATCTCAGTTTATGTTATGTTGATACAAAATTGAAAGATATGGGAAAAAAATTAAAAATGCAGTTTATGAAGCTAGAAAATTGGAAATTTTAAGTAAAGAAAATATATGTGCCGCCCGCCCACGCCCGTGCTCGCAGCTGAAAAATATTTGCGACTCCTAGGGGCGGCGATGTATCGGCCGGCCCATCACTACAAACAACGCAAGCAATGCGCCCGCGCTCGCACCCGCGCCCGCCGCTACTCTGCAATAGGCCTTTCCTAGCGATGTATGTCGGCCTGTGAGTCCCGTGACTACAAGTAATGCGGCAAAATTAACAACTTTGCCCCTCAGCTCAAGTTTTCGGGGGAGGAGGCGGATTGTTTGTGTTTATTTAGTCAAATGAGCAGTTATTTTGCTGGTAACAGATAATATACAAAACTTTTGTAAAGTCCAGAGTATATTTCAATTTACAAAGTGATGAAAGTAAGTAGGTACAGTCGGCCACACGCTAGGATACCCCTTTTTTTTCGATTGGTGCCCTTATGCCGCGCGCAGTAAGAGCTGCCATGGGGTATCTGTGACTGTGGCCGGCCGTACAATAAACGCAAAAATGTACCATTGGGTATGGTTGTCAATTTCAGGAATTATCAGCAAGTTTAATACGAGAAAAAGAAAGATGTTATTAATACAGTACGAAAGATTTTCGGAAAATAGAAGGAAAGAGGAAAAAATCAGGTCCTTTAAACAATTTCCCATTCAATCACGTAAAGCGAGTGGGTGGAAAGTAGGCAGGCAGTGGAAAGCCACCCGTAGTGGGTGGCAAACATACGGACAGAAATCTAGGTGTACCATTATCGTCCTTAAACTCATAAGTTTAAGACCTACCAGTAGTACTGTTGTCGGAAGTGGATGAATGTATTTCGGGAGGTACAGGGTGATATGACCCACACAATATACCGAGATACAGTTAGTGTACTGAATAATGGAGGATCGGGAAAAAATACCCGAGCATTCGCGTTGCGAAGTATCTACGTAGAGTGTGGAGAGTTATGATGACTTTTCCATTCGCTCAGGGATTAAAAAGTTAGTGTTTTCATAGCGGTTTGAAATGGAAAATGTGCTCAGGTAACAAACAGAGTTTGTTTGTTATACACTGGACAAGGAAACATGGAAACAAGTCTACTTTAAAACATAGAGACAATAATTTTATTAGTGTTGCCCTCTCTGTCACACTAGTAAATTGTGGTGAAAGAAGACAAGACCGCCCCATTAATGCAAGAGCTATCAAATATAACAGACATAATGTTAATGTCATGTCAAACTCATTTAAGCTCTAAAAATCACGTGCCGCTATTTTGATAGTTATAGAAAAATAAGTAAAATAATTGTGGCTTATTATGTTGTGATAGTGCATAATAATGAATAAAAAATTGTATTGTCACCAAAATCCAAAGTGTATACAAAATTTCAGATTAATCGGTTTACAGGAAGAGGGTGAAATTTGAATTACTAAATTTGACCCAAGAAAGAATAAAGAATAAAACAAACGGGGTGAGCTAAATAAAACCATTTAAAAACCTTACAGTCAATCCTTGGAAGTGTACAGTCGCCAACACTTCAACCTTCACACGCCGGCACTCTACCTACTTGGTTACGTTACGGGCGACTTTGCAACAAAAATTCCTGACGTGCTGTCAGGATTCAGACTGACATGTTTGTTCCCAAGTGTACCTAAATAATAACTGAAAAGTTCTTCCAAGGACAAACTCCTGAATCATATTTCGAATCACCTTGGTAACACACACGACACACGGGCACGGGCAGTGTTAAAACACCGGTGCCCTCGACCGTGCCTACACCTTGACACCTTGACACACTCATTGTTTCTAGTGCATGTAAATTATTCAATTTTCACAACGGGCACAACATGCATATCGTGTGAATCCATTGTGAGCTGACCTTTGGCCGTCCATCGACGCCTCGGTCTTGGTGGAAGTGTCGATACATCGTCCGTAAGCACGCCCTGGATTCATTTCTGCTTTAAAATATTGACCACCCAGTGTGTTTACTCTGTAAATCAAACCGCACAGTTACTATAGTCCTCAAATGCGGTTTATTTTCGGGAAAATATAAAAGAAGATAATTTTGGTTCGAAACAGATCGAATCGCGTTTAGTTTAATAGGTAAATAAATTACCTTTATTATCCAGACGTTTCGGCTGCTGCAATTTAGCTAACCGAATTTCGACCCGTTTCGAACCAAAATGATTTGTGAATCATTAAGGCTCGGTTAAAAATCTACACTTAAAAATCTAGAAAAGCATGGCGCATAGGCTCATCTTAGGATTTTTTCAGAAACTTCTTCTAAAAGAAGATATGATTTTTTTAACATTGGTGGCGCTAGTTAGCCTTATACCGAGCCTTAAAAGTTACAAAAAAATATGGCTAATTTCGGAAAGAGCAATTTTTCCGCAAATAGACCGGCTTTGACGACTAGCAACTGTGTGTTTTTTTACAGAATAAGCACACTGATTGTGCAAAAACCAGATCTGTCTCTGTTCCGCCGTGTATTCGTGACCTTGGCAGCCAGAAGGTATATCATCAGTAGATGCTCGTTTGACGTCCAAAATCTCACCTCCAAAGCTTGAACCCGCCCGCACCTATCGCTTAAGGATCTTCGCAAAATTTTATTGCTCCCCGCGTGCCCTAGACGAGGTCGTCTAGACGTTCACCGAACAAATGACACATTTAACTTTCATTAGAAAAGACGAGGCCGAAGGGCGTGCCTGCGATATTTATTGCTGAACGAGTTTCGAGTTGAATCGTTTTGTTGCTGATCATTACGGGCGCCCTGAATGATTAAATAGGAGCTTTGTCTGTGCGAAAAAATAATTAAGTATGTTAGTAACAGGTGTACTAACTGGCATGACATTATTACACTACAGGGGCATTAGCCTGTAACGCAATGGCGTATCGATCGTCCCAGTAGAAGCACAAAACCGGGATTTCCTCGTTTTTCTCCTTCAACCAGCGAACCCTTTATAGAATTTGAATCAGAATATTCTTTGTTGTAGTACAAAAACGTTAAAAGGACCGACAGCATCAATAAATCGTAATCGAATCCGTCAAACGGGATCCCATTTTGGCACCATTGCGTTACAGGCCCCAGATACTTATAACCCGTGTCATTAAAGAAAACATTTAGGATGAACTCCAAAACACTCGCCCTCTCGCTCTAATTAATACAGCCATAGCGAGACAACGCTAGGTTTTTAACTCCGTCCTAAATGTTTTCTTTAATGACACGGGTTATACTGCTGATGCTCAACAATGAGGGATACCGCGCTTGGATTTGCCACTAGGGGCGCAAGTATTGCGTAAGGTCAAAAATATCACTGTATGTATGGGCTACGCGGGTTTATTTCTAATTAGAATAATGTTGTGAATATTCTGCAATACCTGAGATTAATTATGGCAAATAGTTGCTGTCCCGCTCTAGTTACTGCTTTGAAACAGTTTGATCTTTCGGGCTTGCTTGATCGATCTGTTTTATTAGAAGGTACAGTTTTAAGGTAGGTATTAAACATGATTTTAATGTAAGTAACCTTTTTTTAAGAAATATCTTACTTTAACTCTGTTTCTCCACAGTTACTGTACTTCATGGCTTCTCTCGACAGTGGCGCCAACTAGTGAGCACTAAAACTGTAGCCCTCATTGAAGTAGGATGGTATAGTGGGACTTTTCCCACTGCTCTGGATAGCAAGAAGTGGAACGTGGTGAGATTTCTAAAGCACTTTAGCCAGTAAATTTCAACACACACCATATCACTTATTGGTCTTACAACCTACTTGTTACCATTTGGATCGACATCAAGATTGAACTGCCAACGCCCTTCTTATTTATCTGCCTACTTTTTGCATTTAAATAAATACGATTGTATTTTCTACTACCAACTTTGTTCTTGAGACGTCACAAATAGTGATGCATTATAGCGAAACAAAATATAGCCTTTAATTGCTAGAGCGAAATAATGTTATGCCGTCGAGTCAATGAGCTATTTTCCATAATGTATGGTCATAAAATAATCGACATATTGGACCATAAAACTACGCCTTTTATGGCTTTCTCCTTTTAATAATAATAAGCTCATAAAATCGATTTGTTTGACCTCAGTTCATGCATACCTAAGTATATCAAAATTACAGTTTGGGGGTATACTTTTGTTTTACAAAAAAACGGGGGGAAGATAAATTTTCGCCTATTTTCTTGAATAACTTCACAGCTATTAATTTTAAAATTATTAAAAAACCTTCCCTAAGGGGGTAAAAAGGGGTAAATAAGTTTGTATGAGAAGGTTCACGGCGACAAAATTGCGGGGAAAGGTTGTTTACGTAACTTCGAAAACTGTAACGAATTCAGATTATTATAACATTGTTTCGGAGATTCAGGGTTTCACCTTCTTGCATTTTATTCTCCCTTTTACTCCCTAGCACTATTCCCTAGCACCTAGGGAATTCGACAAAGTGTATGGAATTAAAGTTGTAAAAAATTCTACTAGCTTTAATATACTCGTAAGTTTCTACAAGAAAACTTCTTGCCAGAAAAAGGTAGCAATAAAAAAATTCGCACATTCGCGATCCGTCAAATCCGGATTAATTATTTACTGGAAAATAGCTCTTATTAAAATTAACAATGTTTTTTCCACACTTAAAATTGGGAGATTCACTGAGGTTATTTTTTAAAGAATACCTACAGAGCTGCAAAATTCGCAAAATAGTTTATGAACTAGGTACTCTCAGGGGTACTTTCAAAATTATTTTGAAAAAAAATATTGTTCGTTAGCGGTGTTGGACGGAGTTATTGACTATCTTATACTAATATAGCTGGTAAAATCGATCAATATTACAAACTACATTATAACCGACATAGATATACCTACGCAGATTACCTCGCCCATGGCGAAGGCGACGTTACTTTGCCTACGTGAAAGCTTTCAAACAAATTAAATAATATTTCAGCCACGCCTGCCTCACTCGAGTAGATTCGACTTGTCTGATAGAAGGGCGAATTAATATACTAGTGTGGGGTGTAGTCAATATGGATAAGAAGCTAAGCTTGAAAGTCCTTTCTTGGTTTTAATGAAATATTTTTTTCAGATAAGTTTCCAAATGGTGTTGGCAACTTTTAGTAGAACATGAATGTGAATTCTCGAACTCCATCTGCTCCATTTATATAAAATAATTATTATCAATGCCCGTAATATCAATCACAGTTTAAACCAAAAAGGCTAGATTTAACCCTATCTCACGATTTATTTTCATACAAAATTCGAGTTTTAATCTAAGGTCTGAGTTTAAACTGTGATTGATATTACGGCACAGTGTAGTAGGTATAGAGTTTTAGTATGGAACTGCTAGAGTTCTAGATTTCTACATTAGAATTGCACTGTTGAGTTAAGTGACCCGTTTCTATTCTCATTATTTTGTGATATTATGTGGATTTTATACTTAATTATTTTTTTCACAAAATATAGCCCGACCTAGCGAGCAAGTTAACGCGGACGGAGGTGGAGCAGTAGTATATGATTATGTTATTTGATTATATAAATACTAGGAATAAGCACAAGCCTACAATTCCAACTCTTAGGCTTAAGAAGGCTAGGAGCTCATTCCTCGGCAACTGTATACGCTTCTATAATAAGATCCCAACAGATATCCTAAGTTTACCAGAGGCCCGATTCAAAAAATGTGTAAGGCACACGTTGTGCCAAAAGGCCTATTACAGAATAGATGATTATCTAAATGACAAAGAAGTCTGGCACTAAACCAGTTCAGCGCACGATCACCACACTTACCAATGTGTTATTTTTTAAGTACCTACCTGCATTACAAAATGTATTATTTTTTAAGCACGAGATCCTTGGAGTTTCTTTACCATGCTTCTTCTCCAAGAACGATCAGAGCTAGTGAAGCTGGAGAAAGAAAAGTAGCTAGATACTTAGGGTGGTTTTCTAGAACGCTACTTAAACTCAGTTCAAACTAGAACGCTACTTAAACTCTGTTTAAACTCAGTTCAAACTAGAAAGCTCCTTGAACTCTGTTTAAACTTAGTTTAAGTGGAGTTTGGTAGTGTCGACTGTCGATAAAACAGTGCATGTTTTGATTTGAATATGCCTCCCTTCATACAAAAAAATGCACTGTTTTATCGACAGTCTGAACTCTGTTTAAACTGAGCTTAAGTAGCGTTCTAGAATACCACCCTTAGTATTAGATAGTAATAAGTATCTGAATTATATACTTTTTTTACTTTAGATAATATTTTGACGTTCAATGTAAATAATTTATCTAAGGCATTTTGAATAAAAATTATTGATTCTGATTCTGATTACGCCCAAAAATTGGCCAAACATTTGCACAAACAAGAACAATACGCCTCTCGTCCCCACTTGGTATATTCGCGTTCAGGTCACGTAAGAGAAGATGCGATTTCGGCATTATTATTGCGACAGACCAAGAGATCTTGCGGCACTCTTTATCACGGCCACTTTTCACCAAAATCTCCCTTACCCTGTTTCATTGTAGAGTCAATTTCGTGTGCACACTTTTGGGGCCGAGTGCGTTTATTTATTTAACAGTATGGCGAGTAATTGTGAATTAGCTGAAAAGAAAGCAGTTTATGTTGTGATCATTGCATTGATGCATTAATAAATAACCAAGGAGGTTGGGTGATTCACTGCACTGAAGTGTCATTGTATTTATCAACCTCTCTATATTTTTTCCATAAGTTTTCAAATGTTTTTTCTACGCTGATACTAGGCATAGCAATTAGTAAAGCATCAAGTAGCATACCGTTACACAACAGATAACGTAGCCATGTGGAACGAATATTGTAGCTACTTGCTACAATATTATGCTATATTATTTAAAAAACCCACAAGTTCGCCAGTTCGAAGTTATCGACATGAATGAAACCCGAGAAGCGCTTGGTTAATCGTTCTGTAAGCAAACCGACGCGTCGCTTAGTGACCTGAAAATAGATTCATGTAGAAGACTCATAATTTCATAACTTTTCAATTTTTCCATATTTTTCATCGTATGGCAAAAAAATGAGGCTGTAGAATATATTATATACAGGGTGGCCCAAACATAGATGTCAAGCGAGAAAATCTAGATAGCTGACACCGAGGGCTACCTGAATCACCCCCATGTATGTTTAGCCATTTTTTGTCGTTTAGAAGTTATGAGGCTTTTAAGGTTTTTTTGAAAAAAATTACCTAGCATTTGATTTTACTTTGCAACTTTTTTTCCTTTCGTATTTTCAGCATTTTTTTTTATTTTTAAGACTTTCAGATAAGATTATCTATTACTAAAAAAATAATGATCAGCTATGTACTTTTAGAAAATATCGCAATTTTGATCCAAAGTCCAAAAATGAAGTTTTCAAGAAAACATCACTGAAATAGTTAGTATGGGGAAAAAAATAAATAGAGGTCTGAAAGACTTTTTATTGATTTCAAAAACTTTCCCAAAGCCTCATTCTTCAGGATAATACAAAAAACCTGTCACTTTATAGGACTTTTATTCAAGTAATTTGCGATCAAAGTGGAAAAACTGGAGTTGGAAGAAATTTTATTTCAATTGATTTTCATTTATTTTGGTTGATTCGGACAAAAAACATTGCAGGTAGGCTATATGTTTTCTCGAAAACAACATTTTTGGATTTTGGATCAAAATTGCGGTATCTTCTAAAAGTCCTTAACTGATAATTATTTTTTTGGTGATAGATAATTTATCTGAAACTCTAAAAAATAAAAAAAATTGCTGAAAAGACGAAAGAAAAAAAAGTTACAAAATAAAATCGAATTCTCGCTTGACGTCTATGTTTGGGCCACCCTGTATATTCGAATAATGAAATGAATATATTCGATAGCGAAATTATTTTTTACTAAACAATGCAAAAGAAATTATAAGATTATTTTTTTTGTTTTTAAACTTTGCGGCGGGTTAGGAATTGCAAGAATTAGGTTTTTATATGCTGAATTACGTACTTTTCCTTCCCTTCTAGGTGAAGGTGCCACTGGACGCTGTATAAATCATCTCATTACGTAGATGCAAAGGCCTTACTTTTTTAGTTTTTACGTACTTTATAACATATCAAAAGGGCAGCCGGTAACCTTTTACGTGAATTAAACCGCTATGGGCGACTGTACTATGAGGTGCCTTGCATATCGCATGCCTTCTTATTAGTGTGCCTCCTTTCTAAGTCTTCTCTTCTCTTTTCTTCTATTTTTCTTGCCATGAAAAACCGGTATTCAAAGCTGACCACATCTCTAAATTCACTGGTGCTTGTAGGCCACAATTTCATCAAAAATCAATTCAAAAACATAAAAGACCCTAAATAAACAGACTTGAAGCCAATTTTTTGTTTATGTTTAGAGGACCTACTGTGTACTTTTTTCTTCTGCCTAAGTGACCTGAAAATGCTCGGGCATCGCACCAATTCAATTCAATCCAATTATACTAAATGCATATCGGTGTGTAAGCGTATGGGTCGTAATCGTCTCTTAAGTTTATATTGATGTTTTAGGGTTTTAGGGCCAATTGAAAC
Organism: Zelleria hepariella; assembly: GCA_949319315.1. Lineage (NCBI taxonomy): Eukaryota > Metazoa > Arthropoda > Insecta > Lepidoptera > Yponomeutidae > Zelleria > Zelleria hepariella. The sequence continues at coordinate 6,019,323 of OX439387.1, read as the reverse complement.
AAGTAACGGAACGTGGTCCGTTCGATATCACCATAGTAAGAATGTTCTTATCTATGCTATAAAATGTAACCAAACCAAAACTACGTCTTGATAAATATTGGGTTAGTATCATACGGTCTATGACACCTCTATTACAGTATTAATGAATATTTAGATGATAAAATTAATTAATAGTAGCATAAAATAATACATTGTTTAATTTTGTGTGTAAAAGTAGCACTAACTTTTGTTATTTATCTAAAATTGTAGGTTTTAAAACAAAAATAACAAAATTATATTTAATATTTACAGTAGATACGAAAAAATAAATAAAAACTCTTCCTAGGTATTAAATACCAAAGATCTCAAATAGGTAACTAGGTACCTAGTTTTAAGATATTTCTTTTACCTAGTTTTTAAGTTTTGCTGTGCCCGACAGGGTCCATAGAGTTCCTCACATGTAACAGTGTTATTTAAGATCTTATACACTTATGGTTGCAATAAAGTATTGAGTATTGAGTATCACGTGACTGAAATATTATGCCAGGGTGTCGCCACCGGGTGACGGAATCATTGTGTAGGACGGCGGCAGCGTCGCCCTGCGCTGCCCTGCTGAGAAAAGGCCCCTTAGCAAAAGCCACCTCCAACCACTTCACCAGATATTGGTCGACATCGTCTCGCCAATCATCACCTTTTCGCCAACCTCGAACCATCGTCGTCCACCACGTGGTACCCACTAAAACACATCTCGCTGCACATCGAATTACATGTGGAGCAAAAACATACGTTATATTCAAGACCAAAAGTTAGGTTTCCTAACGCTGCCACACACAACCAACACACTCACACATTAGTCCAGGCATTCCCAGAGCGCTAGCAAGCATTCTGACCTTTCATATACCTACCTCCGACCTAAATACGCTGGGAGCAACCCAATTACGATGAATATGGATGAACGCTACACTGACTAAACGGGACAGAAGTTACAGTCACTGCAAATGCCCGTTTTTACCAACCACCCCTAATTTTAAGACCTTTTAACGAAAATTATCTGCATCAGTCTCTGCAAGTCTAGTGGTCATGGATGAAGAAATCGCTGGAAGAAGATGCTGAGTAATTGCTGAGTAAAGGCATCTTCATGCTCACGCGCGCCGCCTCTCACGATCCTGTGCCAAATGCAACCACTGCTTTCCGGCTACTTGCGCTTTGTCGTCGGACTGACCATCTGGCTGGCTGGTGGTCTGCCAACCTACCTGTCTTCCATCTCCACAGTGTTCTCAAATGAAGTTGAATCTAACGATCTGTGACGTACACAATAGTGGCACTTGTGAGCCGAGTGAACTCAGTTGCATTATGTTACCCCGCGGTTACACTCAGCTCAGCTCAAGCTTGCCAGAAAGGAGAAAGATACGTGTCAAATACAGAGTGCTTCTGAAAGGTCCTATGACACTGAAAAGGGTCGTTAACTCACCAATACAAGCAACTTTTACTATGGGACCAAGTGTGAAATCTCGAAAAAAAAAATCAGCTGATCGTTACAAAAATTCGATACACTGCACCAGCTTATAATATGTTTTCGAGATTTCGCACTTTGCCCCATAGTAAAAGTTCCTTGTATTGATGAGTTTAGCGACCCCTTTCAGTATCACAGGACCTTTTTGAAACACCCTGTATAATTATTGTAGTAACTTTCAATGATTCGTGATATTCACATTCCTACCCATAATCGTAGCCGAAACTAAAAATAATCGTTTTGATCCATTTGAAGCAAGTTATCAACCCTATTTGACAACTTATTGTGTTTGGATTTTCCATCTTTCTCGCTTCTTAATGGTGAACACGGGTTGAGTGTGAAGGAGGTTTCATTGTACACTACGCAGTGTAGAAGAATTTACCTGTGCAGTGTACAGATACAGGGTGCACTCTAATTTAATAGCGGAACTTTAAGTAGGTTGTCTACTGATCAATACAAACAACTTGTACTAGGTGGCAAATAAAATGGAGCGAAAAAAATATCAGCTGTTTCATACATTTGGCACAGTACTGAGTCGACCTTTTGTATGGAACAGCTAATATTTTTTTCGCTCCATTTTTTTAGCCACCAAGTACAAGTTGTTTGTATTGATCAGTAGACAACCTACTTAAAGTTCCGCTATCGACTAAGCGTGCACCCTGTAGATAGAGAAAACTTTATTGCACACCAAAAACGTATTAGGTACAGTTTAGGGTTACAAAACATTTCTTTCGTCGTCGCTATCGCGTATCACTTCCGCTTGTGGCTATGTTCTAACGTTTACATTCTCTGGGTCAAACGAGATTTCATATTCAGCTACGTAGCCGGCCAGTTACGTTCAGTCAGTATCGATTCGCCATTTTCGATTACATATAGACAAAGCAAAAAAGTTATGTCGTCGTTTTGGTTATGTTGATGTTTTAGGACTTTAGGTAGTGGAAGTTTAGTGGCACCTTCACTCACACTAGGGCTAGTTAGCGAGGTAATCTGCGTGCTTATTCTGTAAAAAAAACCGCACAGTTGCTAGTCCTCAAAACTGGTTTATTTGCGGGATAATAGCTCTTATCAAAATAAAAAATCGATCGAAATAAACATTTAGAATGGATGTTGATTTGACAACAGCCAAATGAAAAAATAATACTGCAAGCGTAAAACCCCTGAAACGAACATTGTGGAACCTATTCCAAAAGCTCGGCCCCACATGCCCGCTGTGCAAAGGCGGGCTTCACATGAAATATTCACACTCAAATCGATATGACTCGTTTTCACGGGCCACCGAGCGCTCCTCAGGTTTCCACTAATCAAATCATAATTCTGCGCCTCCCGTGAAAAGTGGTACAACCAAAAATTGCTGAGAGAGCAATAATAAGGTTTTGACGATTTGCATCAAGTGCAAATGATATCGACATAAATCACAATGAGGAACAATAGCATAGGTATTTTGATGGTTTGTTATGTCAACATAATTATATGTCGCATCGTGAGAAGCAACATCAAACATCGTTCGAGCTGAAGAATCATTGTAGACGTATTTTGACAGTTGATTGTAAACAAAGTCATAGATTACTCATCACAGATTATCCAACCAAGTTGTCGGTTCACAGATTAGAAGTTAGTTTAGTTCGATGAACGAAACGTCAAGCCAACTTTGGCAACCCTGCGCGGTTCGACCAATCAGGGCTCGCGTCGAGGTATAGCGTGACCGTCGAGTCTATTTAAGTGCGGAGCGCGCCTCGAGCGAGACAGTTGACGATCGACAGCAGTCCGAGAAGGTTGTGTGGTCGGCTCTTTGCTGAACTTATCACGTTTCTGTAACTTTACTGTTCTAGTCGAATATTGCTATAGAGTCAGTGCTATTTCGTAGTGTTCAAGTGTGAGTAGAACATCAAGAAAGGTAACGTGAGTACTGTTCCAATTCCATTGTATTTCCATGCCTGTATGTGTAAGCAATTACTGTGTACCTAATTATTGTAACTACCTCTAAAGATCAAAAGAAAGAGATGTCCAGACGGGTTTTCTTGTTGCTTCTTTCCCGGTCTGTTTATGTTTAGAAGCAACGTAGATTCAGTGCCGCCTATTGCTAAATAAATTCCATTATGCAATCTGGCACAAACACGTGTGTTTTATTCCTAACCTACCTAGAGTGTCCCACGATACGCCCACAATGTCTTGTAAGTGAGTATTAACATCCTGACAGTCTTCAGTATTCCCATGCCATAGCTAAATCTCTCCCTCGTTATCCGACATCAGAAGTGGGATAAAGAAACACTCAGGTAGATTCTAATTCGATTTTGTTTCTATTTTCATGTTGACCTTGATCCTTGGGAGAACATGGTGACGCTGTGTTTGAGAAGACCTGCTGGAGAGCCTGTTCCTGCATCTACGAGCCAGCCAGGGGCTGCGTGATTGCTGGGTGCGTTAACCAGCTGTAAGGTGCGAGGCCCGACGCCGTGCCCCGGCGCAACATACCCGTTGGGCTGCGTATCGCTCAATCTGCTAAGCTCTCAGGCTTAAGAAAAGGTGAGATGTTGCAGTTTCATTTAATGACTCAGCATTCCTTTTATGGACTTACCTACCTACTTCGCTGGTGACACTATCGTGATGATGAATGATGATGATGATAGTGGAAATGTGATGATGGAGATACTGCTTACTTGTGTACTGGTTGCAAACCTCTGGCCTGCCACAACCTATATGGGTGTTGGTCCCCAGATGGTGGCGCAAAGCTGTCACGGGTGTAGTTTTCTACGTGTTTTGATGGTGGTGTGATGAGTGTGATACTGGTTACTCGTGTACTGGTTGCAAGCCTCTGGCCTGCCGCAACCTATATGGGTGCTGGTCCCCAGATGGTGGCGCAAAGCTGTACCGAGTGCGGTCTACGTAGTGTTGATGTGGAGTTGATGTGAAGTGAGTTTGACCTCATACTTTTGGTCAGGTATGACCGAGCGGACAGATACTTTGCGTTTGCTTTTCTTTTGCAGATAAGTCACACGAGGACGTGCGACGTGTCAGGAAGGCCGTGTCGCATCGTGAGAAGCAACATCAAACATCGTTCGAGCTGAAGAATCATTGTAGACGTATTTTGACAGTTGATTGTAAACAAAGTCATAGATTACTCATCACAGATTATCCAACCAAGTTGTCGGTTCACAGATTAGAAGTTAGTTTAGTTCGATGAACGAAACGTCAAGCTAACTTTGGCAACCCTGCGCGGTTCGACCAATCAGGGCTCGCGTCGAGGTATAGCGTGACCGTCGAGTCTATTTAAGTGCGGAGCGCGCCTCAAGCGAGACAGTTGACGATCGACAGCAGTCCGAGAAGGTTGTGTGGTCGGCTCTTTGCTGAACTTATCACGTTTCTGTAACTTTACTGTTCTAGTCGAATATTGCTATAGAGTCAGTGCTATTTCGTAGTGTTCAAGTGTGAGTAGAACATCAAGAAAGGTAACGTGAGTACTGTTCCAATTCCATTGTATTTCCATGCCTGTATGTGTAAGCAATTACTGTGTACCTAATTATTGTAACTACCTCTAAAGATCAAAAGAAAGAGATGTCCAGACGGGTTTTCTTGTTGCTTCTTTCCCGGTCTGTTTATGTTTAGAAGCAACGTAGATTCAGTGCCGCCTATTGCTAAATAAATTCCATTATGCAATCTGGCACAAACACGTGTGTTTTATTCCTAACCTACCTAGAGTGTCCCACGATACGCCCACAATGTCTTGTAAGTGAGTATTAACATCCTGACAGTCTTCAGTATTCCCATGCCATAGCTAAATCCCTCCCTCGTTATCCGACATATATGATCTTATTAAGCTTAATGATCTTATAATGATCGATAGACACGAAAATATCGTCAAAAAAACTCGTGCGTTGTAGGATCACTATGCAGGAACTTATCTCCGTAACTATAAATTCTAGAGACACACGACTTACACCCAAAAATCAACGATTTTTTCCGAGTAGATATAGATCAATGAAAAACGCGTTTCAGATATAAATCTAGTTGTATCACTTTTCACTGGATGCACAGAATTTTCTCCTTGTAAATAATTCTTGACGCAATTTCAGGGCTACTCGGAAGGCTCTGTATGCAGGTATTTTTGCCCAAGTAAATGTTTTGATTGGTATTGCTTAGGTATGGGCAACCCATCAAAAATTTTAGTTTTCGACCCGAGGGGTGACAGCGCTAGCCGCCATTTTGGATTTAAGGGACCAATTTTTTTTTCATACTGCTTCAACAATGACTTTATGACAAAATATCAGTAAAAAGTATAAAAATAACAAAATTTCTTTTTTTTTGTATTTTCAAAGGTATTTGCAAAGGAATTTACTGGCCGCAAAACATGACAGTAATGAAATTTCATACAATTTTGCTGGCGCCTAATCAAAGTAGCCGGTAAGGGCGGTAAGTCCGACTTTGCTCAAAGAAGGTTGTCAAAATAATGACCACATTACGAGCGCTGTTTACCTACCTCTGAAGTACGTAGGACGTACGTACTATGAAGTAGAATATTCTGTTATGTATACGTGGTAGCTTAGCGTGGTATGTACAAATCAACCATTTACAATCCTTTTCCACTGTAGACAGTCACGCAAAAAGGTATCATACCGAAACGCCACCAGTTAACTAAAGAAAGCGAGCGTTAACCAAAAGGTAGAGTCTAGGTTCGTCTAGTCCGTAGTAACTGAAGAGCTACTGACAAATCGACTAGGTTCTCTGGTAAAGACTGCTTTTAGCAATAAGACCGCCCATTGTATACCTACTATAATTAGTTCTTAAAAAATCCATGTAAGTAATTCGTTTGGTATACAATATAGAGTATTTATCTATCTATCCATCTATCTACCTACCTACCTACCTATCTACCTACCCACCCACCCAATTTTGTAAGCAGATTCGATAATTATTGAGATTCAGTTATTCGAAAAAAAAACAAAATGGCAGAGATATGGGGAATAAAAACATTTAAAAAATCATATTACGGCCAACCGAGTCGATGCACCCGGCCAAAAAAGTGTGTTCTCTGCAGCCTAGAACTTCCAGACTTGTACGAATATGTTAGTCAATTTGCCAGTAGCTCTCTTACTATAGGCAGTGTTAGTCGCTCCCAGAATTAATAACTTTCTCACCTCCCTCCCTGTGTACCCATCCCTCTCCCCCATTCTCCCCTCCCATCCTATCGTTCCTCTCTGGCCGGAAAGCCTTGGCAAAACAACAACTCAGCAGAAGTACAAGTGTCTTTACGTGTTGCTGAAGGTTAAGGGCTCAGTACATAGGTTCATGTCAGGGTCTCCAAACATGTACTGATAAACCAAAATTTGAGAGTACCCAGGAAAAACAATAAACATTTTTTTTTTAAACTTTTTTAATAGTGATTGAGTTTTTTTTCTTTAACTATTCACTGGATTTTATCTGTCTCTTTCTCAGCAGCAAAACCTATTTTAAAAGAAAAATACCTAATAGTAATTACTAAAGAAAAAAAATACCAAATAAAACAGTTTCGGGCTCCATTCTATAAAAAATATCTTTCATTTTTTTTATGGAATAAATTTTGTCCAATAAGGCCAAAATATTATTCTGAGATGATAATTTAATGTAATGATAACAGTTATAATTATTATATTACCTAATTATATAGTTATATTATGCGTCGTATTCTTATTTAAATATGACACCGACATGTAAACATTATTTTACCAATAAGTTTGTATTGTATTCGGGAGCCTTATTCGACTTACCCACTGAGTTACGCTGACGCTGTACCTCAAAGCTTGTGGAAGTTGGTGTATTGGTTTGCCTCTTCGGCTCAGTTTCCTTGCCATGCGGACGATTTAACCCACGTGGAATCTCTTATTGTTACTTGTAACAATATGAGGGGTATTATTGTGAATACGTTTGTTCGTAGACATTCATACCCGACTAGTTTCGGTTCTCATTCTGGGATCTTAGTGATAGAGCAAAGACGGCCGTCGCGACGCCGTGGTCAGCCTCTGACTGCGCGTCAGCAGCCGCTGCGTGCGCACCGAGACCTAAACCGTTTACGAAATTCAAATAATTGTGCAGTGCTTATGAAATTTTAAGCGTAAAAAAAAAACTGCCTTGAGGTGAGGGCACAATCGCGACAAAAAAAATCCTTACGCAAAGTAAGATGGCTTCTCGCTAAAGGGATATAAACGTTAGTCGCTGTGTCGTACAGTCACACGCTAGGATACCATTTTGTTCGATTGACTCCCTTATGCTGCGCGCGGTAAGAGCTTCCATGGGATATCTGTGACTGCGGCCGACTGTACCACAGGGGCTGTTCATTATTGATCATAAGGACATAATACAGTTATGTTTAGCCTGTACAATTGTACATGTCTTACAATGTGAGCAAAGGCCTTCTCTTAGAGAGAGAGTTGGGGCATTTTCGCGTTGAGAGAAGTATGCTTCGATGCTCCGTTTTCTTACGGTATTTTCCTTCTATGCCAATATGGGTATACAAATGCTTTAGTGTCCAAAACTTTTCCTTCTGCCAACTAGCAGACACTGAAGAAGCGAAGATCGGAAAGCCGATCAAATCACGCAATTCTAACACTAAACAACCGTAGAGATACATCCGGGGAGGTTTCCGGAGAAACGCAACCAAAAGGAGGTGGATGAAGAGGCACGTCCAAAGAGGCGCAAAAAAAGTGCGGCCAAGACTTCGTAGCCGGCTGCAGGGCCGGATTTAGGGGAGGGTGACAGGGGCAGAATCCAGGACCTCCACAATGATTTTAAGATACTCGTATTTTGAGGCCCTTCTTATGTCTTATCGAAACTGCAAAGCATCTTCGTCCTCGTCACGCCCCGCGCCCCCAGAAGCGCGCCAATTTGAGGCCCAAACAAAAAGGAAAAAAGTTGGTCCTAATTCTTTCGTAAAAGTAGGTACTGAGTAAAACGGGGAGATTTGCTAACAGTCTCTAGGTATTCTAACAGAATGTTCACTAAGGTAATTAAACTTTGCCTAAAACCAACCGCGATTCGACCCGTTTCGAATGTGTGAATATCGCGAGTCATTAAAAGTGAAGATTGTTCACTGTTTAGCAGGTCACCAACAGTAATTTTAAGTTCTCTAGCTAATCATATTTCAGTTTATAATCACCCCGTTTTACGATAAGTAAAACACTTTCTTGTCTTTTGCCTTCATCCGTTTTCTGAAATTCCTTTAATTTTTCTTAAAATAAATCATCGAAACAATATGAACATGGCTGCACCTGATTAAAAAAAAAATTTAGATTCTCTTCTTCGTTGCTTCCCAACCTTAGGGTGGCATTAATAGTCATGCACTCAAGATCGAACTCAAGTAGGTGATCTCAGAAAAGTTAAATGCTAATGTCAAGCCTTGGTTAATGTCAATGTCAATCTCAAGACAGTGTCTATTAATATGCTGACAGTTATTCAAGTTTGACATTAGCCAAGGCTTGACATTAGCATTTGACATTTCTGAGTTCACCTACTTGAGATCGAGCTCAAGTAGGTGATCTCAGACGACTAGAATCCGGCCCCGCTTCAGAGGGCAGCCGCCGTTAAGCTACGATTAGCCTCCGTTAAAGTCACGGAGTAGGTAACTCGGTAAGTCTTATTGATCGGACTATTGGAGGAGAGAATGAGACGAGGAAAAAAAACTTTCAAGTTACGTTGGAAGGAAATACAAGCCAGAATTAGAGTTTTTCAACTTATATCATAAATAAATCATCAAAACCTAATGTTGTTCCTTATTTTATTGGGTTGCCATAATAAAAAAACTTAGGCCTTTGCATCTAGAACAGAATGATTTGTACAGCGTCCAGTGGCATTAGAATTAGAATTAATAATGTTTTGAATATTTTGCAATATACCTGGGATAATTACGGTTAATAGTTAATGTCCCGCTACAAACTGCAATGCTTTGAAACAGTTATCTTTCGTAAAATTGTGTTCTAATTTTAATTTTCGAACAAATCGGGGATTGCTCGATGTGTGTACAGTTTTAAGGTACCTTAAATATGATTTCAATGCGAGTAAACTCTTTTTTACGTACTAACTTTAAGAAATATCTACTTCATGGCGTTACTCGACAGTGGCGCCAAATAGTGGGCACTAAAACGGTAGCCCTTATTAAAGTAAAGGCGCGTTTTCAGAATCAAAGTAAATAAAAGCTAATGAGCCATCCAAGAAAATAGACGCTTCTGTGGTCGATTCCATCCGAGCTAGAGACAAGCTTTTCCATTTTAGCGAGCTTGTGCTAGCTCGGATGGAATCAACCAATCAGAAGCGTATACAACTTGTTAAAAGACCGCCAACAGACCCGGCAGGTACGCATACTAGACACCAAAACAAAGTACTTTTTCGATAAATTATTGCTGGGATTTTGGTTTTTTAGGTTATAATTTTGGAAAATATTTTATTACGCAATGGAAGTGTAACGCAGAGATATCATATAACGCAAGCGTTGACATAAACTTTTGTTACTTACGCAGGTGCCGATGTTAAAAATTCATTGCGGGTTGCAATTTTAACGTCGTTTTATGCAAGAAATATTCAAAGTTTTGATATTTAGTTTTGTATGGGTCCAATAAGTACCTTAATTAATTAAGTTTTTAGAAATAAATAATTTACTAACATAAATTAAGTCTTATTAAATGCTAACAAACTGTATGGATCCTTTCTGAAATAAATATATTGAATTGAATTGAATTAAGGAGAAATCTAGTAAGATACTAAGTAAATTTCAGAAAAAAAAATCTTGAAAAGTCCGACTTTGAACCTCATTATCTTGGTTGATTTCCCAGGCATAGTTCCTCGGGCAAAAATGTTCGTTATGATGAGGGCAATACGTGGTTTCCCGCTTTGTTAGCGGTCTTTTAACACCCTGTATTTTTTTTTGTTTTTTCTAAAGCACTAACCCGTGCATTGGGTGGTGTAGATTAGTGCAAACTAATCACACCAGGTGGCGCCCCCCGTCCAGTTGACGGAGACTAGTTGAAGAAATTCGCATCGACAGTTACTTGACTCGGTAGCTCAATGAAGAATACCATCAACTTTTGATTTTTATCTTACCATACACTCTATTAAAAATGGAAAATTTGGGTGAAAAAAATTTTTTGATACGACTTATAGTTCTCGAGATATTTAATTTTAAACTACCTGTGCGACGGGCGCGCGGTCGTCAGCTGCTGTGACGTCACAACTCAACACGCACCCGACACATACACCGTAACACTCATTCAAAGGGCTGTATCTTTGGAACCGTACTAGGTAGCCAGTTGAAATTTTCAAAGATTATGTTTTATTATAGTGGATTACCAAAGAAATAATAAAAATTAAATAATATTAAAAAATAAGAGGGGTCCCCATACAAAAAACGTTGTTTTATACTTTTTGCTCTATAGAAAAAATGGTAAGACATACAAGCAACAAACTTGGTATGATTATAGGGCTTACTCCGTAGTATAACAAAATAATATAAAAACTGGCCAAGTGCGAGTCGGACTCGCGCACGAAGGGTTCCTTACCATCTATAAGAAAGGTGAAATTGAAGTGAAAAAATCACAATTGTTGTATGGGAGCCCCCTTATATGTTTATTTTATTATGATTTTTGGCATTTGTTGTTATGACGGCATTAGAAATACATCATCTGTGAAAATTTCAACTGTCTAACTATCACGGTTCATGAGATACAGCCTGGTGACAGACTGGCGGACAGACGGACAGACAGACGGACAGACAGACAGACGGACAGACAGCGGAGTCTTAGTAATAGGGTCCCGTGTGGAACCCTTCGGGTACGAAACCCTAAAAACGGTCAAGCGCGACTCGGATTCACTCGCCGAGGGTCCGTATAACCAGTTTTTTTTATTGTATGGCGGTAGGGAACTCTCAGTGCGCGAGTTCTGAATTTTAAACAGAGCTTGCTGCTTTAAAACCTGTCCCAAGCGAATTTTTAACGTTGTAAATGAGTAATATTATATTAAAACACTACTGTAACACTGACTAAACACACAAAAAACTGACCAAGTGCGAGTCGAAATCGCGCACTGAGAGTTCTGTACCACCATACATTGAAAAAAAAAACTGGTTATACGGACCCTCGGCGCGTGAGTCCGAGTTGCGCTTGACCGTTTTTTATATTCTTTTGTTATACTATAGAGTAAGTCCTATAATCATACCATGCTTGTATTTCTTACCGTTTTTTCTAAAGAACAAAAAGTATAAAACAACGTTTTTTGTATGGGGAGCCCTCTTATTTTTTAATATTTTTTTATTTCTATTATTTCTTGGGTAATCCACCATAATAAAACATAATCTCTGAAAATTTCAACTGGCTACCTAGTACGGTTCCAAAGATACAGCCGTTTGAATGAGTGTTACGGTATATGTGTCGGGTGCGTGTGGAATTGTGACGTCACGCGAGTTTGCCGCGCTCGCGCGAAAAACTCCAAAAGGACGGAAACTAAAACCGTCGTAACTTTAAAACTACTGGCTCGATTTGAATGAAAAAAAAACAGGTGTATTTCTAAATTTTTAGGCTACACGGTCATAAAGTTTCAAGTGATTTAACAGACCCACGGACATTCTTCATTGGTAGAGCGCCTGCACGGTATGCGGAAGGTTGCGGGTTCAAGTCCTGTCCCGAGTGAATTTTTTCAACTTATTATAAATGTTTAAATTATACCCTGTATTTTCTTGGATCGCTCATTTGGTTTAAATTTACTTTGACTGTGAAAACACGGCTGCACTCCAACTCGACTATTATTATCATCGCAGCTCCATGTTGTAAAATGTTTAAAGCGTCGCGGAGGCGCGCTGGGCGGGCGGGGGCTGGGCGGGCGGCGCTAGAGGGCGCTTCCGCCCGTGGAAACAATGCGGCGGCTCAATGTGAACCTAGCTTTATATCGGGACATTGGGTTAAAGGAATTAGTAGGTATGTTGTTTGGGTTTTATAATTGTTTAAATAGAAAGATTTACTTTAGGTTTAGTCACCGTAGTTCCAGGTTGTACGAGTAGGTTTAAGTGCCGTCTCGAGTGTGAAAACCTTAATAACTTTAAATTAAACCCTATAAATAAATTTTTTAATGGTTCCTAAAAACGGTTTAGTGCTTAAAACAAACAAAAAATTGAGAACACTTTACTGTACAGTAAAAAAAATCTAGAACTTACTTGACAGAGGAGTTCTGTAACCTTATTGCTGGAAACAGATCATGTTTATATAAAATTAAAGAAAATAGCAAAGAAATTAAGTGAAATGGAAATGTGAATGTAAATGATAAATACTTATATGAACCTAGAGGCTAATAAAAACATAACTGACATCTGCTTTCAAGAGTTGTAGGCATAGCCCACGATTCGCCACTGGTGTTTATAACACACCTATTTGAAAGGTTTCACTGTAATGAATACAGCCAACCCCCACCAGACATTTTAAGTATCCAATCTTAATATCCCAAGTCTCCTCTAGCCATATACTTTCAGAATGAACTTTCCCCGCACTGCAATAACTAAACAAAACTCTGTCTGCTACTTACCAGACAAAAGAACGCATTAACAAATCACTCGAATTCAGGTGTAAAACACATGGGAACTTCTTCCAATCTGGTCGGGTCTACTGGCTAAGACGAAGCCGATTACCATTGGCGAAAATCGAAGTTCGATTTATGAAAAATTAACTGGGTGGCAGTAAAATAAAGTGGGTGGCAGTACATTTTTCAAAAATCGAACTTCGTTTTTCGCCAATGGTAATCGGCTTCGTCTTAGCCGGTAGACCCCCTGAAAATAACAACGGGTATCTATTTAACGTATTGCTAACAAGCTTTTATAGCTTTTATGAATTGTTACTTCAGCATAGAATAGGTATAACAACTGACAACCGCCAACCGTTTATAAATAGATTGTAATTGGCTCAATCAATATAAAATCTGACATGACTTATTTGATAGCTATCACAAACCATAAATTTCTAAAGCATCAAATAAAATAAAAAATTACCTACTCCCGACATTTGGGCTTCAAATTAGCATATCTCATAAACGGGTGAACCGATTTTAATAAAACATATCTAAGAATACTCGCTAGATGACCTGCTTTCAAATTTAAAAAAAACGCATCCAAATCGGTTCACCCGTTTAAGAGGTACAGTGCCACAGACACACATAGCAGTCAAACTTATAACACTCCTCTTTTTGGGTCGGGGGTTAATAAAAATATAAAATTCTTTGCTTTTTCTATGTCGGAGATGTCCCGTCACAAGCGAAATTTTTGTGGTCATAAAAGTGTTTAGACATAGATAATCCAGTAAAACTATTCTTTCATCTAAACCAAGGGTGCTCAACCCCAGGCCCGCGGAAGAATTTTAATTGGCCCACGCAAGAAAGTTTTGAAATTAGCACCATTTCGCATGTCCTGAGAGTAACTTACCTGAAATAGGTATTGTCAGTGGCCCATCGTGAACGTCTGAATCCACAATTTGGCCTGACTGTTAAAAAGGTTGAGCACTTGGTCTAAACTGACACGCTAATAGAAAGAGAAAGTTCCCTTCATTTGTACTGAACTTAAATCCATACGAGTGAGAGTAAACATAAATCCCATTCTGGGATGAGACTCTTCTACCCTCGCTTTATTATTACCTACCTGATACATTTTCCCTCTAACGGAAAAACACATTTTAATTTTACCCCTGGCACGTGACTAGAAGATCTACGTACTCAAACGGTGACTTGCGAATAGCTTTCTTATTTCGAGAGAAATAAAGGCAAGTTTTATTTCTTCAAGCGTGGGCGTCTGGAGAGGTTCGACTGATTCACGTAGGTTATATTGCTTTAGCGATTTCTCGCCGCCACCAAGGTATTGCCGTCCCCTTCTGTTCGCCACAGTAAACAGGGGTAAACAGATAAACCTTACACTGGCAGGGTTAGTAATTGAGAAAATATTGATGAAACTATTTTCGAATCAAACTGCAACTTTTCATTGAGCCCCATGACTTTTTGTACAGAGCCTAAAAAATACTTTAGAGTAAATGGGCGAGCGCCGCCAATGAAAAAAAAACATATTATGTTAACTTTACGCAGAAACATTCGAACAATTTAGGCCCGGTTACTGAGTTGAGAAATTCACTAAGCAAACGGGTAAGTATCGTCCCGTCACGCTCTTTTGTGAGAAATCTGCTGATACAGGACGATACTTACCCATTTGCTTAGTGAATTTCTCAACTCAGTAACCGGGCCTAAATTGTTCGAATGTTTCTGTGTAAAGTTAACATAATATGTTTTTTTTTCATTGGCGGCGCTCGCCCATTTACTCTAAAGTATTTTTATTTTTAAGTTTAAGTAACCTATTATATTACCTTAAACTTTCGTAAGCACTGCACATTTTGTATTTCGTAAACGGTTAAACTTACTTGTATTATGTCGGTGTAGCCAACTAGTTTCGGTTCTCATTCGGGACCTTAATCATGGAGCTGAGACTAGACGGTTACGCTGACATAATATAAGTAAGTTTAACCGTTTATGAAATACAAAATATTATATTACCTCTTCTAAACCACGACTCTGACCGAGCGCGTTAAACTCTTTTGTATGCCTGACGCAGTCGCAGAGTCCAGGGGGGTTACCCTTGACGCTATTGCGATCAAATTGAAAATTTTTAAAAATTAATTTCTCTTATAATTCGCATAGTAATGCTTTGATTTTAAATACTTTATAATGTTTATTCAAAGGAAAGGCTGTTTTATTCAATAAAAACACAAAATGCGTCTTATTTTGTAAAATATAAAATTTTGTAAATTGCACGATATTGCGGCCGTATTGGAAAAATGCGTCAAGTGGGGCTGTTCTATTCAAGTGAACATTTCTTTAGTTACTAGTTAAAAGTTTTGAGTCAACATAGTAGTTAAGACCATATCCAGCTCAATAGCGCGCGATAAATGCGTAGTTCCTATTCACTTTGTTAATTTAAAACAAAGTGAGAGGGAACTCTACATTCAACATTGCAAAGTCTGCCATCTATCCATTCGCACTCGGCGCGTTTGATGCTTCATACCATTTGAACATCTGTATAATTTTTTTTCTCTGTAAAACAAAAAAATGTGGTTAAAAAAAAGTTTAAATCCCCATGAAAAATCTTCCATGGGAAAAAGGAAACCTTAATCTTTCTGTAAAATCCTGAATAAGTTGATTGAACGAGCGAGCGAAGCGAAAGAAGTTCACTTGAAACAATCCGGTGATTAGATATGATCCGGATATGAATGTTCGTTCGACGATAACATAAGTATCGTTGATCGGATCGTCGTGAAATGTGTGCAAGTAAAAAATATTTTTTCAGTTCGAACATGAGCCAGCGCCTTTATTATCTAAAAATTCCACTCAACTTCCGCGCGTCAAAACATTCGAAAATAGCCCTTATTGAAATGAACAATCCTTTTTTTGACATTTAAAAACCTTTTTAATTTTTACGGTGGATATTTTAGATAATACAGGGGGTGATCGGTCGAGGGGTTGCCGAGATATGGGGTCGCGAGTTCACAGTTCGGGGCGAACCACTAGTTTAACCATTTGATACCTCTCTATGCCTAATCAAGGGAAGATAAACGCTTCCTATCCCCATGAAAAGTCTCTGGCGTCCATGGGAAACAAAGGAAGGGCAGGTGGCGGTGGGGGGGGGGCGGTCAGTGTATGCAGCGCTGCGACGATGCGCAGTCGGGCCGCATTCCGCTGGCTTGGGAGCTAGGGGCGGCAGTAGGTGGATGAGACCTCAAATAGGGTGGCATTAATAGTCGTCGACTCAAGATCGAACTCAAGTTGGTGATCTCAGAAAAGTCAAATGATAATGTCAAGCCTTGGCAAATGTCAATGTCAATCTCAAGATAGTGTCTATTAATATGCTGCCAGATACTCAAGTTTGACATTAGCCAAGGCTTGACATTAGCATTTGACTTTTCTGAGTTCACCTACTTGAGATCGAGCTCAAGTAGGTGATCTTAGACGACTATTAATACCACCCTAAGAAAGTAGAGTGGCGGGAAATGCATTTCTTTTTTTTTCAATTTTGTAGCTAAGCTGAGCAATTTCTACGACAATAAAATTCAAACAATAATTCCGCTGAATATGAGATTTGCTCGAACTTCCAGTTGGTTGAGCAGTACCTACCACTGGTCAACCAGAAAAATAAATCACCTTAATTATTGTTGTTCTATTATTTAGAATAATGAAAAAAAAAAACTACTTTACTGTCGTGAAACGAAAATATAGCTAAACAAAAATATCTCAGTTTACTTTTTGTTTTTTCTAAAGCACTAACCCGTGCTAACCCGTTTTGCGGGTTCAAGTCCTGTCCCGAGTGAATTTTTTCAACTTATTATAAATATTTAAAATATCTCAGATTAGCAAAAAAATAAAAAACTATAAATTGGGGCTCTCCTGTGGTCCCGCCACGCTACTTTCATTGACCCTTTCATTCACTGAACATCTAAAAAAATACCCTTGATTACAAATTAACATTTAAAAAATCCGGCATACCATCAGGATTAAAATGGCCGCTGCATTGACAACATCGCCTCTCTACGCCTGCCCTGACGCTTCATAGCGTACGGCTGCCGGCTAGCAGGACCTCATGGAAGCAATACCCAATGCTGGTCGTGGCGAATTTCTGGACGTACGATGCGTAAGAAGAAGACAAAAATAAAGATGAAAAAGAACTTCCTTTTATAAAAAGTAAGATGTAGCCTAGAGAGGGGAAGAGATCGGTTGGGAGGCCACCAGCCAGATGGTACGATGACAGCCGAAGTAGCTGGCGTGGCGTGAGCATGAAGAGGCCTTTACTCAGCAGTAGGTGTCATCAGGCTGATGATGATGAAGATGTAGGCTGTACAATTACATGTCCCACTAGCTGGGCAAAGGCCTTCTCTCAAAGAACGCTCACTATTTACTCACTATTTACACTATCTCACTATTTACAAAGACATCTAAAATTCGTTTTTATCAGAGGCATTAGGGAACCGCATGGAGCATCTTGAACTTTTACCCTTTGCGTACTGTCGTATCCACACTAAGCTCTCGCGAAGAGCGTCGTCCGTTCCCACTGGACTCCAGTTAGTTAGTGCCAACGGTTTGCGATCCTCCTTTATATCATTTTAAATCATCCTTTTACACTGCTTTATTGATACCAACAACATCAACCATGATCTACCTTTATAACAACTTTTTTGTCGCTGAAAATCTCTTAATGGCAGATTGGTCACTCTGAGAAGCTTATTTTTCCGACACTTTTTTTCTTACTTAAGTCCGTCAAATTTTTTGCATTTTGAATACTATTCTCGTTTCAATAAACTTGGCAGTACTTACCCCACTTAGGTTTGAATATACCTATGGGTATGAATTTACTTAGTTTTCAAGACTAATAAGTGCCTAGGTAAACGCTCTTTCAGCTGAAATGTTTTGGCGAAAATCAATAATAGCCGAAAGCCCATCAAAGCGCACCTCACCTTACTCCACAGTTAAATAAAATAAAACGCAGAACCCATTAACATATCAATTTAATTCGCCATCGTGTCGCCCGCTAAGTCGTCAAATCGAAAGCCATATCGGCGCCCACTCCAAATTGTGATTAAACCCACCCAATACATACAACAAAGGTTCACGCGCTTACCGGCACCCGCGTATGTTACATACGCGTATCAACAGTAAACATAGCGATAGCGTAAGGCACGAAAGACATGCCAGACGAAAAACAACCATCTTTCTCTTGGAGCAAAGAGCAGTTTCCCGCGGAGAAAGGAGGGCTGGCAAAACGTCACGCTGCAAATGTGTGCTCCGTGAAAGCTACACATTTTCGTTTAGTACAATACACATATTGTGCACCAACACGCTTACCTCTGTACTCGTAAACGTTACCGTGTGTGCAATCTGGCTGCGCTTGGCCGAAATGTCTCAACTACCGGGCGGGGCAATTTAGCTCTTAGTTCGGAGGTTCGAATGTTCAGTTTCAGGTGTACTGGTCTGGTGTATTAAGGTAATGAGAATCTGTTTTAACTGTGTGTGGGGCGCAACTGCTCGACTGAAGTATCGAAGAATGCCGAGCGTGAATAACCGCGCTTAGGGAGTTGTCAGTTTGACAATTTGCTCCTATTCGGCTTTGTTTCCATTGTTCGGGCTTAGTGGGCTTGAGTCGGACTTAATTGTTGTTTGGGATTTAATTGATTGATTAGATTAGATCGTTTTCAAGTGGCTAATTAAAATACTTACTAGGCATTCAGATGTTTAATTAATTAAGTAGGCATGCAGATGTAACCGACATCAATAATTATGTAAATAGTGAATTTATATCATTGTGTAGGTATCTATAAATATTTTCAGCTTCAGTCTTGAAATTTGCGTGGGAATTTGCTATAAATAGCAAATTCCCACGCTCAATAAAAGATCGTCTGGATTTTTTTGCTGCCGCAATTAGTAATTACTTACTTAGTAAAATGGTGTCGATTATTAAATATGGAAAAAATATTCCAGCCATCCATAAAAAGCGGCTTTGCGACTATCAGACGTATCAATTACTAAATTGAATTAAACGCAGCAAACCGCGCCGCTCTCAGCCACAATAAGCGATCACACAACGCATCGCATTAGCTACTGACAGGCCGCGTACGTGTGTGTAATACGCTCGTTACCTATACGTGACGTTCACACAACAAACAAACATAACCACTCGGGGCAAACACTCGAATATAACCCCTAATCCGACCTACTATGATTTATAAACTCCATCGGACATAAAGTTGCGAGCCCACGGTGCCCGAACACCGCCCACCACCACATTGGGTGGCGAAATCCGGCAACGCCGCATCAGAATTTATTGTGACATTTATTCAGCAACCCCTGAAATTACTGCTAGCGACATCTATCGACGCCGCGGCGCATCGCACCTTCGGCCCCAAGAGAGGGACGGCAAGATGCTAATATCACTTTCACGGTCCCACTAAGCGGTTTGCTGTATTGTTTGTCTGTGTCCTGTAAACACCGAGGTGTACCGCGCATGAATGAAACGGACGAGAGTCGAGCGGGAGAGTCTATTTGGATACCGCGGTGCCAGAGCGAGAAGCGGGAGCGCGAAGCGTACAGCGTATCATTTATCAGATTACATGCGATGTATCGCGAGCGTGGCGATGTTTTGACACGCGATAATCACGAGATAATGCGGGCGATCTCAACGACGTTTAGGTTTATATTGGCTTTTTTACTGCGCTGGAGTAGTTGTGGTGTTGCTGAGGGACGCGTGCGGCCGCCAGGTGACGCTGCGCGCGCGCTCTAGCCACTCCGATGTTAATGTTTCGCGACAGCTGATTGTCGTGTTATTTATTTACTGCACTTGTTTGCTTTATTTGAAATCGTTATTTTTCATTAACCATGCCAGTGGTGCAGTGGGCAATTGCTGCTGCTAATTTATTTTTAATACCTGCCCGAGACATCTGCCTTTTTGTCGTTGTTTTTGTTTATAATTGAGAACGAAGGAGACACTTTAATACCAGCTCACTAAACTAAACTTGCATTTCGCAAGTAGGTGCTGTGAGATGCGGAATTTTTGATTTCCTCAAAATTATATCCGCTTTGGTTTCAAAAACATTATTTCCACACAAGAATAACTTTTAATTTTAGCCTGCAGAAACAGAATAGGCCAACAATAAACATCAACGTAACTAACCTCTACCTTCCACTACCGTATACCCAAGTAGGTAGGAAATATAGAGCAACATCTCATGGCAAGCAATAAGCTACTTTGAATGTGGATTCTGCATAAAATCCTTGCGTTTAAATTTCAACCGGCACTTTGCCAACTGCATGTAGTCAGACTGTGAACTTTGAACTTTTGAAATGTTGCGGAGCGCTTTCGAACCAACTAGCGCCACCTAGTGGCGAGTAGCGGGAAGTCGGAGAAGTGCTTAAACTTTCAGTAGTTATACTGGCGGTATTCATCGTGAATTTTGTTCCTTACGAGAAAGGGGTTGCTTATTTGCTTGCTGATACAGAGGATGCGGATTTGATTCTATCAGAGGCTGTAACTTAGGCTGATTAGAATAGGATTATTTATAGAGCCACTCTATAAATCATCGTAATCTTGATCCTCCAATCCTGAAGTACCTGTGGCCCGGTTTCTGAGTTGAGAATTTTACTAAGCACATACTTAAGTATGTCACGCTCTTTTGTGAGAAATCTGCAGAGACAGGACTATACTTACCCATTTGCTTAGCAAAATTCTTGAAACCGGGCCTGTGACGATTTGTGTATTGAGTTGGCTTACCCAGCACCAATAAACAGGTGTTTAGGGGTAAAATAAATTATGTAGGTACTTACTTGCAAAATTGTAGTTTTCAACAGGCTATATTAAAAAGCAAACGATTTCACTAACCTGAAAACTTTCTGAAAAAATTTTGAGTTTGATATTTTCGATGTAAGTACAGCCTAATTACTTATTATTTTATTTATGCGTTTAGAAAATGTATCCATACCTCCAATCAAATACCTTGCCCGCCGTAAATTACGTATATTGGTTTCCTACGTGTGTTTTAAGCAAAAGCAATGAAAATACCTTGTAGTTGAGAGAAAAATGCATGACTAATCATTTAATTCCAGCTGTTTATCTTATCGCAAGTTTCGTGAGCGTGTGTGTTGTTGCAGTATCCGATTTGTTTATCGATTTTAAAGGAAATTTTATATGGTGGATCACGTTTTTAATAGCTTTACATTTAATGCACTGCAAGGTTACTGTGATAATATTATGTAAGTAACAAATTGGCTTTTCTTTCAATTACTGAGGCGTTTGGTTTTTTTTTTCACTTAGGATTTTTTATCTGGCTAATGACAAAATTTATACAGCGTCCAGTGGCACCTTCACTCACACTAGATGGATGAAGTGACCACTCCGAGTTCGGACGTTCGATTTAGAACATACCACGAATTAAATGTTGGACCTCATAGACAGGTAATTTTCGACTCAAACCCGTTTCTTCTTTTAATTTATACTATACGTAAACCCTGATTGAGTCTACCGTTGATTTTACAATAAAGAAAGTGTAGAAACTTTATACTTACAAAAACACTGTAGCTTTTTTTATTTAACAAATCCCATAATACGCTTATTCTCTCCTGTTTACTTTGAGACAAGGGTTCCTGCTCCTGTGTTCGCTAAAATTCAATAAAACCATAAAACATCTCGTGTTTCACCGTCTAAATTAGACCGTCTCGTTACCTTGTTCATATCGGATTCTGCCGAACGAAATCTGATATAAATCACCGGAAGGTTACACGTAGGCAAGCACGTAGGTACAGTCAGCGACACGTGATATGGGTAGCTCTTATCCCGTTTGGTATAAGGGCGTCAATCGAATGAAAAGGGTATAGTAGCTTGTCCCTCACTGTACTACGACCGCTTTAATTTACAAGGAATCAGAATTTGCGGCCAACAATCCATCCACTAACATTTGTACAAACGTCAATAGCCAGATCAATTTACACGGGCAACCCAAATAAAAACCTATACTTATCTTAAATCTGTGCGCTATAAAACAACCACCATCTGACCTAAAACTGACAGCTCTTTCGTTAGTAGATATTTTCGGTAATTGTGATTTATAAAAGTAATAAAACCCAGATGTGTGTCTGCGGCCAGCCAGTACCTTCCTTTTGTCCGTAATGGGCTTCCGTCATAGAATAGCGCTGTGGTTAGAAGTACATCTCCGAGGGGCTCACCTCTAGGTACGGTGTACACTATTAGCTTTTTATATCCATCCTTCTTCTTTCATTTTACTTTTTAATTTTTTATTTCGGTTCTTTATAATTTTTAAATCCAAATATTTTTACGTCATCACTCTCATTACATTCCTTTTTATGACTCATTCCACATTCAGCTCTCGACAGATATACAACTTCCTTATTTAAGTTTATAATTTCATTTAATCCTAAAATTTATTATTACAATATTACCAGTTCACTGTAAAAAAAAAACAAAATAAGCAGCGTTGTGTGAAGTGTTTTTATTTATTTATCATGTAGGGTAAAAACCCCACATTTGTCATGTTTAATTAAAATCAAAAACATTTAATCGACTCTACATACACTTTATTTATCGCTTACGCTTAGTTCTTAGCATAGTACCACGTCGTTAACCAAGTTAACGGATAAATAAGCATAATACCCCTATAATAGAGTATAATAATAAATATAGATGGAGTAGGCTTGCCCAGCACCTATACCATCCTGACAGCTTAGTCGACCTAGCCCACAGGAAAGACAGGTCAATACGTCACTTCACTGCACTGCACTGCACTGCAGCGCCGAGTGGTCTCTTCACCCATCTAGTGTGAGTGAAGGTGCCACTGGACTCTGTATAAATCATCTCATTACGTAGATGCAAAGGCCTTAGTTTAATAAATATAAAAGGGGGATAGGTACTTTGTTTAATTTACAAACATGTTTCATAGACCGTACTCGCTGTACCATAACTATCCTTTTGTCTTATTTCCAGAGAGCTTGGGTGGTCTATCGATTGTTTACACGCGCATTGGTCCACCATATACGATTGCTGTCGTAATTTTTATTGCGAAAAACACGTGGTCTTCACAGCTAGAAGAGTTGGTTAACATTAGAACGTATCTGTTTAGTCTTACAAAGTTCGCACTATTCATTCATTCTGACTCAGCGACCCAAAGTGGATCTTGGCCTCCGCAAACAAAATACGCCAGCTCTCTCTGTCCTGCGCTAACTTCCTCTAATTCTCCACCTAGGGCTGGCACAGGTCTCTTTCTACTGCATCTTCCATTGCATCGAGAAAATGGGAGAAGATCGGGCTGCCAATTTGCTGGGAAGATGCAGTAGTTCGCACTAGCTTTGATGGAAACTTGGGGGAATTTCGTGTCGGTGAATTTGTTAGAAAACAGTATCATACTACTGCAAGAAAAAAATACCAATATTTATTTCTTGAGATTTCAGCTAAGCTACCAGAAAATTAACAAAATCCTTATCGTACCCGATGCCACGCTACATAGATCAATAAAACCATAGAGAGCACTTGATCTACATTCAGTCGGAGAGGGTATCGCTACATAGCGCGCGAAATATGGTCGTGTACGATGTGGTCTATAGGTACAGTCGGCCACAGTCTCAGATACCCCTTTTTGTTCGATTGGCGCCCTTATGCCGCGCGCGGTAAGAGCTGCCATGGGGTATCTGAGATTGTGGCCGACCGTACAATGTTTTTAAGTTAACACAGGAGGTAGAAGAGGGCCTCTACAGTGGACTTTTCCAGATAATAACTACTAAATTTACAATACTTCCGACATGTTAGCCCTAAATAAGCATATCTCTTAAACGGCTGAACCGATTTTGATAAGAATTATCTAAGAATAGTTGCTAGAAAACTTGCTTTCAAATAATAAAAAAAACTATCAAAAATCGGCCCACCCGTTTAAGAGCTATGGTGCCACATACACATAGCCAGAGACACACCCTCACACATAGCGGTCAAACTCATAACTAACCTCTTTTTTGGTCGCAGGTTAAAAAGGGTCAATAGCTTTCGAAGTTTGTTTGTAAATTACTTTTTTAGAGTCATACCTACCTACATCAAGGACGCCGCCCCAAAAACGCAAACCAGGGCCATGCCACCGGGGAAAATTGAAAAATTATAAAACAAACATACCCCACATACCTACCTATGCAGCCTGTATAAATTCGTAAACAGGTCGAGAAACCAACCTTTCAGTGACGTGATCTCCCCCTCCCCTCTCTTTCCGTAGCTAACCACGCCAGAAAGGGGGGCCGCATCATACGTAAGAGCTCAGGATACGCTGGTTACGATGCGACCTACTTACGCGCTGTATCACGTCGGATATAATACAGTTGTACCAAGATCTCTGCCTAGGCTAGGTTAGAAACCTAGTTTTAGTTACAAAGCGGGTTGGAATAATAAATCGTAGCTAACTACTAAACGCCTAAGATCTACTTGTGTCATGATTTTACAGAACTTATCAACTAATGTGTCATAATACTTCCTATTTTGCCTACATAAATGATTGCGTGAGTCTTCTTCAGTAGTACAAATCCTAATAAAGAGTATTGAATTTGACTAAAAAGTATTTTACTTGACTAGCACAGTAGTTGATAAAATATCGGCAGGTAGGTTTTAAAAAGTGAGGAGAGGGTGAAGGCCGGGGAGGGGGCCGATACTGCTTCCGCCGAGCTGTGCCGGCGGGACACCATTCTGTTGGGGAACTAGCTGGAGATCGGGCCTCGACAACTGACAAGTATATACAATAAATCAGAAGCGCAGAAAAAGAACCTCACCCACGTGTTCGGTCTGAAAACCCAAGTAAGTACTCTTAATTATTTTATTTAAATGTGTGAAAAATTAAAAGCATGGAATCAATACCAGGCACGTATTTGAGCTTGAGAAAACCATTATTTCAATATTAAAATATTTTTTCGTTTGAGCAATGGAAAATTTATAACAGTAGATACCTACTCATAGAAGACGGCCGGGCGTTGCACGATGAGTAAAACTGTGTATCGGCGACGCCCACCCTATTTCCTATTAATTTGATGCACTCAAAGAGTTGAGTTTGTACCCCGTAATTTATTCCATTGAATTAATTTTCCGTTAATTTTCAAAACTTTTGCATTGAACTGGTTATATAATGAGAGAAGAGGTTGTAGGTAGATGTACCTACTTACGATTTTCTCTGGCGTCAAGATTTTGCTTTTGGTTTCACGTGCGTGAATGACCGTTATAATTTAAATCGATTTGACGTGAGAGAGCGTCTGAACTTTTGTTTTATGCGACGTGAGCGAGCGTCAGAATTACGATTATTTGGACGTGAGAGAGCGTCAGGAGTTATTTATTTGATATGGGAGACCGACTGAATTTTGGTTCTACGTGACGTGAGCGAGCGTCCAGAATTTTATTCTTTTGATGTTGACGTGAGTGTCATAATTTAAAATCGAATAGACGTGAGAGAGCGACTGAATTTTGATTTGATGGGTGACGTGAGCGAGCGTCAGTATTTTGGGTTCTTTTGACGTTGACGTGAGAGAGCGTCAAGATTTTTATTGATTTGATGTGAAATTCCGATTGAATTTTGATTTTGTGTGACGTGAGCGAGCGTCTGTGTTATTTTTCTTTTTTTTGACGGTATGATGTGTTGGTTTGACGTTAGTGGCGGAAAAATTTGAGTGTTTTAATGCCAACGTGTGTCAGAATTTAAGATCGAGTTTATAGTGTGCAAAACGTGTGTAAAAAAAATACGATATTATATCTTCAGCGAGATAACGTAAAGACGATAAACCCAAGTTTGATTTGGATCTTATCAATTTGTAAAACTACCTACCTACATGTGCATGATTGATTCTGAATTACTGTGGCAAAATTGTTCAAAGAGAACAAGATCATTTATTTTACCTACCTACCTACTTATTGCTAATGAGATTTGCAAAAACTCTGGCACACTCTGGTATACGCCGATCGATGAACGATATAACCTTGTAGCAGCGTCACGGGTAAATTGATCTAAAAATATATATATAATTTATGTTCACGTATGATTTATTAATAATTTTCCAAACGTTTCCTAGCCGACGTTTACACAAATTTATGTCAACTAGTAAAGTCGAAATTTTGAGATTTGCGAAAATATTAGAGACATTGAACAAAGTTGACTCGAATTATAAATCAAGAAATGTAAGATTTCGTTTTTAAGATTATTGTAGACGTCTTAGGTACGTTTGAACAAGGTTAACCCTACCAGAAAAACGAGAAATTTATAAAGTGAAAGATTGTATTAGAGACGTTCCAACAAGGTTAACTCAGCCAGAAAAGTAAATCGAGTTTTATATTATTGTTCTGCTTTTGAGGGTAGACCTATTTGAGTGAGTGAACGTTTCAAGCTGAGTGTTACCGATGTTTCGAGATTATAGTATATTTTTGACGAAGTTATTCTCTTTGTGACTGATATTGATTTACATGAGAGTGATTGTTAGTAGCTGTAATAAATACGCATACCTACCTATTGAAGATAAAATTTCCATTACGTATCTAATGGGAATTATTATTTTGTTTTAGATCATGACGAATTCATCTGAGTCGAGCAATATGAAAGGCCTTCGGTTGTCATTAAGAAGAAATCGAATCCTTAGCACAACGTCTTCGAGTTCTTCAGAAGATGAGGTGATTGGAAGACGACGCAAACGTGAACCTGATTCTTCCGACGATGAATTAGCTCCAAAACGGCAATGTAACAATACGACAGTGGATGTATCAAGTCTGATAGAAGCTTTGAACTCCAAAAATCGAACCCATACCTTTATTTCATCGCAGCAAATGATGAATGCTCTGCCTGAATTCGATCCAGAAAATAAAGGTCAAAATATCGACATATGGTTACACAAAGTCAATGAGTACGCACGAATTTACAACTGGGAGGATAGGCAAACAGCGCATTATGCAACCCAGAGACTGATAGGCACAGCCAAGAATTGGCTGCATTCATTACCGAGTTTGGATTTCTCCTGGATAGAATGGCAGCTAAAACTGAGACGTGCGTTTCCCGTGGATGACAACTTCGCCATTATGCTGGAGGAAATGTTTGCTAGACGCTCGAAACCAGAAGAAAGTTTAAGAATCTACTTCTACGACAAACTTATGCTGTTAAACAGGTGTGAAATAACAGGCAAAAAGGCAGTAGACTGTCTAATTCATGGAATCACAGATATTTCGTTGAGAAATAGTGCACAGGCATTAAAATGCCAAGAGCCCGAAGATCTTCTCAAATATTTGATTATACAACAACTCCAATTGACTCAAATTTCACAGACTCAGAAAAAACGTGGATTTACGAATAAATTTGAAAACAACTTACTCCGGCCAAGAGTGGTTCGCTGCTTCAACTGTGGTGTAGAAGGACATACAGCTAATAAGTGTTTTAAGCTAAAGAAGGACAAGCCTTCAACTTCTGTTAGTTATGTTTCTACCTTAAAATGCTTTAATTGCAACGAGGAGGGACATCGATTCGTTAATTGTCCCAAGATTATACTGAAATGCAGTAAGTGTTACAAAATTGGTCATAGCGAAGCACAATGCAATCAAGGTCCCTCATCGCGCAATAACGCACAAAAAGTTATGAGAATTGATTGTAATGATGGTAATGATAAATATCACAAGTGTTTGGAAATAGATAATAAACCTTTCAGAGCTTACATTGACTTTGGTAGTGAGTGTTCCCTCGTACAACATAAAATAGCTGAAACATTAAAATTGCCTAAAGACACAAATAATTTGCCATTGATTCGAGGTTTTGGTAATAATTTAGTTTCACCACTTTTCAAATCTCGGGTAACAGTTAGTATCGATGATGTAGAAGCAACTATCCTTGTACAGGTGGTTGATGACAGGTTTCTACAGGTTCCCTTTTTAATAGGCCAAAACTTCACAGAATTACCTAACGTTGTAGTCATAAAGGATGACTCTAAACTAACTTTTTACAGTGGACCTTTGTTAGACTCAGATCTTAAGTCAGTGAAATTACAGGCAGCCGAAAATTTTGAGCTTGGAGGTGCTGAATTAACGTCAATAGTTAGTGAAATTTCATATACTGGAGATATATTTGTTGAAGGTAAAATCATAAATGAGCCCGGGAAAGAATATCGTGTTCATCAAGGAGTATACAGACTTGACGAGGGGCAAGGCAGCATACTGTTATCTAACATGTCAGGAAAACCGTTTAAGTTCGAAAAAAATAAGGTGGTAAGTCGAGCTATTCCGTTCAAAGAAGTAAGTATACTCGACGTTAAGAGGATAAGTAAAGAAATCACAAGCGACGTTTTACCACCATTGCAGAAGGAAGACATTAAAGTTGGTACTAATATCAATACAAACACTCTAGAAAGGCTGCACTACTTGCTGCAAGAGTATCGCGATTGTTTTGCACTGTCATTGAATGAGATAGGCTGCGTTTCAAAAGATTTCGAAATGAAAATTGAATTAAGTGATAGTAAACCGGTAATATACAGACCCTATAGACTATCTCATTCTGAAAGAGCTAAAGTGCGCGAAATGATTTCCGAACTGATAGATAACAAGATAATTAGTGAATCTAATTCAGAATACGCAAGTCCGATATTGATGGTGAAAAAGAAAACCGGCGAACAACGCCTTTGTGTTGACTACCGAGCGCTCAACGCCAAAACCGTTAAAGACAGATACCCTCTTCCATTAATAGAGGACCAAATATCAAACTTGAGTGGTAATAAATATTTTATAACCTTAGACATGGCATCAGGATATTATCAAGTTCCACTCGATGAAAACAGCAAACACCTCACGGCATTCGTAACTCCGGATGGACACTATGAGTTCAATCGAATGCCGTTTGGGTTAGCCAATGCTCCGGCAGTTTTTCAAAAAATTGTCCATAAAATTTTGGGTCAGAAAAGGTATGATTCTGTGTTGGCGTACATGGATGATTTACTTATCCCAACTAAATCAATTGATGAAGGCTTTATAAAACTTGAAGAAGTTTTGAACTTATTAAGAGACTATGGGTTGACTTTAAAGTTATCGAAATGTTGTTTTTTCGCCACATCCATCGATTATTTGGGATATGAAGTATCTGCTGACGGAATCAAACCCAGTAGCTGTAAAACAAAGGCCATCAAAGAATTTCCGATACCTAAAAGCGTACACGAAACCAGACAGTTTTTGGGACTGGCGAGCTATTTTAGGAAGTTCGTAAAAGGCTTTGGAGAAATAGCTCGTCCGCTAACTCGTCTACTAAAAAAGAATGTCGAGTGGAAGTGGACTTCCGTTGAGTCACAAGCGGTATCTACGTTAAAAGAGATTCTATGTGAAAGACCAGTTTTAGCTCTTTACGATCCTAACTTACGGACAGAATTACATACTGACGCAAGTGCTGTAGGAATTGGCGGAATTTTAATGCAATGGCAAGAAACCACAAAAGAACTGAAACCAGTCGCCTATTTTAGCAGACAAACTTCGCCGGAAGAAAGATACTATCACTCCTACGAACTTGAAACACTTGCAGTGGTGTGTTCCTTAAGAAAGTTCAGAACTTACCTGTTAGGCACCCACTTTAAAATCTTCACCGACTGTAAGGCTCTACGTCTAACATTAAGCAAAAAAGATTTAATGCCTAAAATTGCAAGATGGTTACTGCAAATGGAGGAATACGATTTCGAAATTGAATATCGACCTGGAGATCGCATGGCTCACGTAGATGCATTGAGTCGAAATCCGGTCGAAAACTACAATGACGATTGTGCCCCTGAAAATGTTATTAGCGTTCTTAACATACAACAAAGTGACTGGCTTTTAAGTTTACAACTTGCTGATCCAGAAATAAATCGCATAACCAAAATATTGAAACCAGACAATGATGAAGAGTTTAAAGAGATAAAAAAACACTACGCTTTCAAAAACAATATTTTGTACCGTAAAATTATTGACGGTGACAATTGCGAATTAAGACTTGTAATCCCCAAAGGCGCAAGATGGCAAATATGTCGCCTAAACCATGACGAAATGGGTCATTTTGGTGTTAAAAAAACTACAGAACGCATTAAAAGTCAGTATTGGTTCCCCAAAATGACGCATTTCATTAAGAAATACGTGAATGCGTGTATAGATTGCGCGTACAATAAGGACAATGTACCAACAAAGCAAGGTCACATTTACCCAATTGAAAAAGGCAGTATGCCATTTCAAACTATTCACATCGATCACTTGGGTCCATTTGTTAAAAGCAAGCGTGGCAACTCCTACATATTAACCATTGTTGATGGGTTTTCTAAGTATGTGTTTGTCAAACCTGTTAAAGATACTAAAAGTTCCTCAGCCATAAAGACATTACAATCGATTTTTCAAGATTTTGGCACGCCGGAACGTATTATTTCTGACCGAGGAACGGCATTCACCTCAGAAATGTTCAAAAAGTTTTGTCAAGAGAGAAATATCAAACACGTACTTAACTCGGTAGCATGTCCGCGAGCTAACGGTCAAGCCGAACGTTTTAATCAAACGATTCTGAGATCATTAGCCACGCAAAATTTTCGACAAGATGAAAAAGACTGGGACTTGGCTACATCTAAGGTACAATTCGGTATAAATAATACCATACACTCAGTAACTGGAAAATCTGCATCAGAAGTTTTATTTGGTGTAAGGCTGAGAGGAGACTCTGATAACCTCTTGATTGATGCGTTGCACGAAACTACGAATAAGGATAGAAATATAACTGAAATGAGAGACAAAGTAACAGATAGCATAAACGATAGACAAGACAAAATTAAGGAAGCGCATAACACAAAAACGGTACCTGCAAGACAGTACAAATTAAACGATTTAGTTAAAATTACAAAAGTATCCTTTAATGAAAACATAGGCAAAAGTAAGAAATTGCTTCCTAAATTTATAGGGCCTTACAAAGTGACAAAAATTTTAGGAAATGATAGATACGAAATATCAAATGTTCCCGGGTTTACGAAAACAAAAAAATACATGACGGTAGTAGCCGCGGATCGAATGAGACCGTGGATTAATGTGAATGCTCTGAATGTTATGAGTGATGAGGAAAGTACCAGTCCTTGAATTATTTTTGTAGAATATTTTTGTGTACAAAGTTTGTAATTTTAATATAGAAACGTATTATTTAGAATAGTTATGTATTTAATTTCGATTCTTCAATTATAAATGTTGTTGATTTCATAAATTTTTATTGAGGATATTTAAATTGTAATCTACGACGTTTGTGATCCAAGAAAAAACATGTATAATTAAGATTGTTCAATTATTTCGCATGATGTTTGTAAATATGGTTATGAATAAATCAAATCACCTTTCATATGACTCAAATAATTTGTAATAATATGTATTTAATTTCGATTCTTGAATTAATTATAAATGATGTTGTTTTCATTTTTTTTACTGAGGATATTTAAATTGTAATCTACGTCGTTTGTGATCTAAGCAAAACGATGTATTTTTATTCTTCAATTATTTTGTGTGATCTTTGTAAATATGATTATGAATAAATCAAATCACTTTTCATGACTCAATAATGTCGCTTTATTTTATTTCTTATTTTTTTTTTATTTTTTTTTTATTATTAAACAAGATATTATTACCAACAAGAGCAAAATGACCGAATGTCATGATTATTATAGAGTAGGTTTGTCATGAGAGGAGAGTAAACAAATAATAAAAAAAAAAATATAGTAGTCAAGAAAGTTTTAAAAATAAATTAAAAGATTAAAAATAATTTATTTCAGCCCCGATAAGGTCATAGAGAATAAATAGATTAGAGAAATCGAAAGTAGGTTTTTGAACACGTAAAAATACCGATTGCTTGTGTGTAGGCTCGTGCGCCGGAGACTGCACGAAGTCGGATGGCCGAATGTCATGATTTTACAGAACTTATCAACTAATGTGTCATAATACTTCCTATTTTGCCTACATAAATGATTGCGTGAGTCTTCTTCAGTAGTACAAATCCTAATAAAGAGTATTGAATTTGACTAAAAAGTATTTTACTTGACTAGCACAGTAGTTGATAAAATATCGGCAGGTAGGTTTTAAAAAGTGAGGAGAGGGTGAAGGCCGGGGAGGGGGCCGATACTGCTTCCGCCGAGCTGTGCCGGCGGGACACCATTCTGTTGGGGAACTAGCTGGAGATCGGGCCTCGACAACTGACAAGTATATACAATACTTGCGTCAACCAGGATCAGCCAGTTAACTCTGAGTTAAGGGTAGATGATAGCAACGTGTCGGGAAATTCAACATTTTCACAGTTTTTTACATTTTGTAGTTAAACTGAGCTATTTTTGTTCAGCGATTTTTCGTTCGCGGCAATAACATAGTATTCTTTTCATTATTGTAAACAACAGAACAACAATAATTCAGCCGATTATGTGTTCTGGTCTACGAAGCAGCGGCACTGCCCAAAAAACTTGTCGTAGACCAGAACACACAATCGGCTGAATTATTATTGTTCTGTTGTTTACAATAATTAACGTCAAACATTTGTATGGAAATATCAAATTAACTCAGTGGACCTAATGAGCCTGATAGGTGGTAGAGGCTGGTCGTCTAGTGTGCTTATTCTGTAGAAAAGGTCCGCACAGCTCTCAAAACCGGTTTATTGGCGAGAAAATATCTGTTATCAAAATAAACAATATTTATTTTCTTCTTACTCGTAGGGTGGCATTAATAGTCGTCGTCTCAAGATCGAACTCAACTACGTGATCTCAAAAAAGTTAAATACTAATGTCAAGCCTTGGCTAATGTCAATTTCAATCTCAAGAAAGTGTCTATTAATATGCTGACAGCTACTCAAATTTGACATTACCCAAGGCTTGACATTAGCATTTGACTTTTCTGAGATCGATCTCAAGTAGGTGATCACAGACGACTATTAGGCCTTAGGCACCGACTTCTTAGGCCTTAGGCCCTTAGGCACCTGTGATTTCATTACACCAACTCTTTTTGCACGCACCAAGGACGCAACTAGAATGTATACAAAGCAGAAATTAGTCCCACAGGCTGTCCCAGTAGGTACCTAGGTAAGGGTTGAACTTATTCGGGTCTTCCCCTCGAGATGGGAGGGCAAAGTGATGTTGCCTAATACTTGATGTCCCTTAAGGGTTACCGAGAATTATTTCCAAGAACCGCGCCTTATGCCCATTTACACATCAATGAGTACAGTAGTGAGTGAGTTTAGATCCGCTGGCTGCCAAGGTCACCTATATTTTCACTTTTCCAGTCCATCCGAAGGTTGTCTGGAAGAGATCGCTCTTAGCGATAAGACCGCCGTCTGTACTATTAGGTTAAGAAAATTCTTGTACCTAAATAATTAATTTCTTGTGTACAATAAAGTGTTCTCTATCTATCTATCTATAATATGTACGGTCCGCCACAGTCTAGGATACCCCATAGTAGCTCTTACTGCCATGACATAGAGGCGCGAATCGAACAAAAGTGGTATCCTAGCGTATGGCTGACTGTACCTATGGCGAAGCAAAGGCAGCTCCTGTATTGGTTGAAAATCCTCTGAGTGCATCTACTTATTATCAACATTACTGTCAAAAGATGATTGTTGCTTTCAATAGCCAAATTTATATTTTGGCTGGAATGGAAGTGGATTTTCAGCGAATCATTGTGCTTATTCTGTAAATAAAATTCCCACATTTGCTAGTCCTCAAAACCGGTGTAGGGTTTTTTTTTATTTACGAGTACAATTTTCCAGCATTAAACAGGTTTTGAGGACTAGAAACTGTGGGGATTTTTTTACAGAATAAGCACACAGATCTTTCTCTGCACGAGTCGAGTTGCAAGTGGCTATTTGATGGGCAAGTAGCGTTTATACGCCGCCAGCGTGTTTAGTTGCTTACACTGTACCAGATACACTAGTCCATCCATATTCTCTGCGTGGGTGCATAAAACACGATAGAAGAGTAAACCTCACACTTAGCTTGTGGAAAAGAAACTCTCTATTCAACTAAACTTGTAAGCTAACTCGCTGATATACTTGTTGAAGTGTAAATCAGCCTTAAGTGGTCGAGAGTACATTACATTACGTTCATGACCTTAAGCTGTATTACGTGGAAGGAAACACTCTGTTGGCCTCCCGCCCTCCCTCTAACCTCATCCAGCACGTCTAGCACAATGGACAAGCACTGCCAATTTCTGAATTGAGAAATTCACTAAGCAAATAGGTAAGTATCGTTCTGTCTCTGCAGATTTCTCACAAAAGAGCGCGACAGAGCGATACGTAAGGTATTATTTGCTTAGTAAAATTTTCAATTCAGAAACCGTGCCTTAGACTGATATACCACTGTCTCTACGTACCAACTGGGTGATTTAGTACTCATCAAGCTTGATATGGTCCTTCATGCTAGATTTGCCTAAGTTCTATGGGCTTGTCTTGTAAATATTAAAGAGAAGGAGAGTTTTATTTCTAAAAGCACCTGATCAAAGTTTGACGTGACCTCAGGTAAAAGGTAAACGTTTCACACTAAATACAAGCACCCGAAATTGCATGCCGAATTATTCAGCGTAGTACAAAATTATGGTTTTGGTAACTAATGTACGGGTATCCGGAAATGTCGCGGCAAGGGGTCAGACTGGGTTTGTGGAGCACACAGTAGCAAGCAACGTGATATTCTCTTGCCCCACAGTGTTACCCCATGATTACTTTTGTACGTTTTCCCTCATTTTCCAATATAAGTCAGTCTCGAATTGAAAGTCTTTTATTTAGCTCAACCTAGGACCTAGACGCGTTTAAATTGCCTAAAAGTGCTGAAAGTGGTGAAAGTGGAGTTGTGTCGGTGGAGCCCAAGCCCCGGGTATTGTGGATCTGCAAAAATTCAGGATAAATGTGGATCGGTGATCAACCTAGGTACTTATGGTATGTGATGTGGTGTAAGAGAAGCCTCAAGGCTTGTTCTTCTCGTCTTTGTCTTCGCGTTACTAAGGACGAGTAAGGACCTCCCAAAGAGGTCTCGACGTCAACGTCTTATCGTATGGGGCTCCAAATTCATAACTTCTTTAAGCCATTTTCATAGTAGTTTTCGGAGGATATAGTAGTTCTGGGTCCTGAAAATCAGAAACAAAGTTTGAATGTATATTTTTGCTACAGGCTCGGTATAAGGCTAACTAGCGCCACCAATGTTGAAAAAATCATATGTCCCTTCAGAAGAAGTTTCTGACAAAATCCTAAGATGAGCTCATGCGCCATGCTTTTCTAGATTTTTAAGTGTAGGTACCCAACTCAATTTCTAGTATTAAGCTAAAAAATTGCAAAGAGTGTATCTACACTTAAAAATCTAGAAAAGCATGGCGCATAGGCTCATCTTAGGATTTTTTCAGAAACTTCTTCTAAAGGAATATATGATTTTTTTAACATTGGTGGCGCTAGTTAGCCTTATACCGAGCCTTAAGTGAGTCTTGGTCTTCTCAACGACCTTCTTTGGTTTCGCTCTGTCTGTCTTCGTTCCCTAAGATGTTTTCTTGTTTACTCCTCAGAATCTCCTCGACACCATCTTTCCACGGCTTCCTGTTTTCCCTCAAAACTGTGCCGAAAATCTTTGAAATATCATGAAAAATACACATTGTTTATAAGTGCAAAGCAACTGCTATTGCAAGATTGATTCCTTCTTTATGCAAAATGCATATTTTCAT
This sequence comes from Zelleria hepariella, assembly GCA_949319315.1. Classification (NCBI taxonomy): domain Eukaryota; kingdom Metazoa; phylum Arthropoda; class Insecta; order Lepidoptera; family Yponomeutidae; genus Zelleria; species Zelleria hepariella. The sequence continues at coordinate 5,983,612 of OX439387.1, read as the reverse complement.
TCCATTTCCAGCCATAATAAAAAAAAAAATTAGGAAAAAGTTATTGATGTAGATTTTATTTAAGGATTAAGAAGCCACCCTGTTACCCTCCACCACGATGAAGCACACGTCGTCGGTAGGGTGTAATTTATTCGGTCACCACTGCGATAAGCATCGCTCGCTAGGAAAAGCTGGAAAAGAGTTGTCAACAAACGACGGTAGGGGGCGAGGCAGCGTGTCGCCCCCTGGTGGGCAGTAGCGGCAACACGTAAATTGGGTGAACTGAACTGAACATTTATACGAGGTGTTAGAGTGAATAAGGCTCTTCGTAGCGTCTGAATCAGTAAGTAGAGAAAATGAGTCGTAAGTAAATGGTTTTTTTTCGATCAATATTTAATTAATTTAAGGTTTTGTGGATTGTGGTATCCCTGTTCAAGTACAGACGAAGTTTCGGGCCAATGCTTTGAGATTTTTCTGTAGTCCACGTGGACGAATTCGCGGGAAAAAGCTAGCTTACTATAAAATAACAGAAAAGAGTGGTTAGATAATTTGCTGTTTTACTTATAGCACTCCACAATAATACAATTGTCATTTCAAAACCTTTGAATTGCACACTTTAATATTTAATCGCTTTCCTCTAGATTACGCTTCGTAACCAAAACACCGAAACTCTAAGGATTCCATTAACTGCCAATAAACAAACACTAACAAAGTAGTTGGTTATATTTTTACACAATTTCGTTATCCCGTCTATAACTCACGTGTGATAATTTATCGTCTCACAGAAATAACACCACAGACGATGTTGGCACTACACTACATAATTGCAACAGAAGTATAATTAACTTGGAGGTCGTAGGTAGAGGCGATCGCACCAAAGAGTTCCAGGCGTATTGCCTGCAGTTTTCAGCCAGATCATGAAGTCTACAGTACTTGTCACTTGTAGACTTACTTTAGACTTGTCATAATCGCCTTTGACACGATAGAAAAAGGTTCATCCGCAAGAGGTCGGAATCTTTTCGCACTGCGAAAGAAGTCGCGTTGCGCAACATAGCGCAGGTCTAGGTTTGAATCGTATCGCATGTCGCATGTGGTTGTACCTAAGCTTCTGCGGCACACAGTTTGTGTTAGGGAAGGGAAGCTATTTACGGGGGTACTTAACCTCTTTGTTTATGATTAAGGGCTAATTCCGTATTAAGCTCTATCTTCGGACGCGGTTGTGTTTGTTGTTTCCGTGCGCTTGGAACAATACGGGAGCTGCCACTTAAATGGAGAATGAGGAAACAGAGGATCCGAGTACGTTATGACTCGTATGAATGAACATTTATAATAAGCTGAAAAAAATCACTTGGGACAGGACTTGAACCCGCAACCTCTCTGAGCTACCGAGTCAAGTAACTGTCGATGCAAATTTCTCCAACTAGTCTCCGTCTAATGGACGGGGGGCGCCACCTGTTGTGATATTCCCTAGCACGGGTTAGTGATTTAGAAAAAACAAAAATTCGTATGAATGAAGATCTGGGAGCGATAGAGTTCAAGGAAAAATGTAACATATTCTGAAGTATCGTTTTGGAAGGACAGATAGTTTACCTTTATGTATGTTCGACAGACAATCTTTGCACTAAATCATATACGTCCTGTACTCGAAAGTCGTGCAGAACTTTGCACATTTTTATTTTGTAAGTTCTGTGAATTCGAAGTCCCTTCCGAGCTCACGTTGTTGAAATTGAATAGCCGACTGCTTTTGAGCTCATCCGGAAGGCTTACCATAGTCTTTCTCGCGAAAAAGAGACCGAGTTCGCGCTGCAGCTTGATTAATTTTACTGAAGTCAAGATAAGTGACTGGTTTCGACCTCAGCCGGAAGTCCTACACTCTTATTCATGTAAGAGAGACGAGGTTTGCCCTGCAGCTCTACTTAACTCTGTTGACGTAACAAAAAATAACAAAATTATAAACAATAAGATATTTTCGCTTTAGATGACGTCTTCATTAAACAATATGGTAGAAAAGAAATAACTGAAATACAGTGTAAGTAACTGAAATAAACACGTCATCCCACACGCCTTCTCCGCGAGCTTCAAGTAATTGAAATCCTTTAAATATACTCTGTGACCTTATGGATAGGAAATGCCATTTAGGGTTAGATACACAACAATCCAATAAAAAAAACTTATTTTGTCTGTCTGTCTGTTCGTCAGCCTATCCTGACTGACCCGTCCTGACGTGTAAGCGTAATTATTAGATTCGTTTGGGACATAACGAAATAATCTTGCGAAAAACCTACCACCCTAACAAAAACTTGCCATACACGCTCTTGACCGAAACAGGGCAAAACTTTGTAAAGGTGCAGTTCCGTAGGCGGGTGCAGATGCAGAATGCCACAACGACACACTTTTTGGTATGAAAATCGTAATCATCTTCATAGTCGCTGCACGAATATAGTTGGCCGCAATATAATCCGCGCGAAATGAGAATGAGATGCGATTTTTTGGAACTGAGACTCGCGCGGTAAGCAAACGCGCGTCGAAGCAATCTTGTCAAAGTAAAATACACCGTGGAATTTTAGTGGTTTTAAAGCCGAAGGTATTTAGTTGCACTCGTGATTCTGAGCCGAATTCCAAAATTTTACTTCTAAACGAGCGAAGAAAAAAAACACTTCCCAATACAAACGGCTATCGCCAATCGACACCATTTGTATGGAGAAGTGAATTTTTTTTCACGCGTTTTGGAATGAAATTTTTTAATTTGGCTCAGAATCACCAGTGCAACAAAATACCTTCGGCTTTAAAACCACTAAAATTTGCACGGAGTATTTTCGATTGACTTCGACAAGTTTCCATGATTCCATCCCATTCTCATTGTGCGCGGATTATACCTATTAGTGTCTTGAGGGTAGGTAACCCTATGAGGGAGTGGCCACCCCGTGATAGAGTGTTTAGGTCGCCTCTGACATATTCGTTAACGTTTGTTATTCACGTGTCATATGACCAATGACCATTACAGTTCAATCTTATTTCGCTTTTCGCAGACTGCACGCAGCGTGTCGCCTACGGAATCGCACCCAAACAATTCGGTACGCAAAGTTTTTTGTTCGAAAGTCCTTTATTGGCTTAAACTTATTTTTAGACAATATTGAGAAACTAATTTCAATATTTTTTATTTTGGTCCAGTAGTTTTGTTTTTATGCGCTAAAATGTTTTGTTCCTATGACCTCCAACAGTATGCAGACCGTCGCGTGACGTCATAAAACCGTATCTTTGAAACGTTGTAAAATCCAAACTACTGAACCAAAATAAAAAATATTGAAATTAGTTTCTCAATATTGTCTAAAGATAAGATTAAGCCAATAACGGACTTTCGAACAAAAAACTTTGCGTACCGAATTTAATTTCTGATGTGCTAGTGCAACAAGCGTGGGCGGCTGCAGCGACCTCGTGTAAATGCAGTAAACGCTAACCTGTAAAATCAAAAATAGAACGCCATTGTACGAGTACCTAATATTTCTAACAGAACCACTGTTCGTGGAATTTTTCCCTTGACTTCCCGATACGAGAGCTAAATGTCTGACCTTTATCCTTTGACCCACCGCCCCTCCCTCAAACTTAGCTTCGCTAAACTCTATAGAGGAAACGGGGCGTAGTTTCACGGGTCTTGGTTAGCTGGTGAGTGGTATACATGGTGGTTATTTTAATTCCATCGTGTGGCGGAAATAGACGTCTGACGTCACGTACCATGTTGCGCGTGGTGCCCGCATCACACCCTCGCGGTGTCATCTCGATTGCGATCGAAAATATACTTAATCGTCGGTTCGAAGTTCGAACGTCGTCGGGGCCGCTATGGGAGACCTAGTTTTGCTTGTGAATTACTGATATTGGTTTTCGTGGCAGTTCTTTTACTTACTTTGTGGCAAGGCCTAACATTAACAAAGTTTTGGCATTTAGCATTTGACTCACTATTAAGGTTGGTATAACTTCGGCTCATAGGCGCCCTGAGGGTATTGGAAAAAAAAGTATACTAACCGAGTGGTTAAGGTTACATTTCCATATAAACTTTTGGTTCCAAGTTGAAGAAAATTAATGACATTAGGTAACTAAATATAACTTTGACTTTAGGATATCTTAGTTTTATCACCCAAATCTTCCAATTACTCCAAACCAATCATATTTACATTTCTAGTAATTTGTCCACCCTACGTCATTGGATCACAAAATAAAATACACAGAATACTTATTCGCGAGCCAATAATTCAAGTAAACACACTCAAATAAAAACTGAAAACTGATCCTCATTTCATTTCTTAAATCGATGGCTCCTACGTAAACTACCGTATGTTCAAAAAGCAAACTTTCCAGGAGAGCCATTTAAAGATGTTTTCTTTAACCGTTCTTTTGATTTTAAATCTTTTGGTTTGAAATTTTTACCATGATTAGGTTATTTTGGGCTCGATTTTTATGTGCTAATGTAAAAGCTGTATTTTGAATACTTTTGGAGATATTGTTGTTACGATTCTTTACGACGGGGTAACGAAGTAAGAAAATATCGTATGTTAATCTTACCATTTTTTACGGCGTGGATGAGGTGACTGAAAATATCGTATGTTTCACATACCATGTTTTACATGGATAAATCGCAGGTAAAATGACATGTATGTGGCACTTACAGTTTTTTACTTTGTAAATCTCATGAAAAATAGTATGGTATGTAACATTAATTTAGTAAATACATGGGGAAATATTAAAATTTTAAATGGGACCAGAGGTTTATCTAAGAGATAATTCATATTTACTTAATTCATTATATTTAGTAGAACCTAAACCTACATTTTAAAGAAACATTTATATGAAATAACTTTTTATACTTCCTTATGTTTCCATTCCACTAATCAATTTGTATTTTTCCTATTTTCCCTACTGTCCCCTTCGAAACTGCCACCGGGGTGGGGACTTGGGTAAAATTAGTGGCGTTTACCACCCTGGCAAATAGGAATTTTATTTTCAACAGTTTCCTTGAAGCTCACGACCGAATCAAATATTTATTCTTTCCGACTTCAAGATATTTAATGAAAAAGTACTAGACTTAAATAAAGTAGGTGTAGCCCATTGTAGACTCTCTGCCTCAGTGCTTTTCTCATTACTTGGGTTTTTTTTAAAGGCTTGCATAAACTTTAAAGAGGCCTACTTTAGGCTAACCAACCCCGATATTATCCGTTGATGAGCTCGAAAAGGACGGTTGGGAAATAAAATTCATATTTCCCACTGAGGTGGTAAACGCAGCAATTTTTTCTCAAACACCATGCCGGTTACAGTTTTGAAGAAAACAGTTAGAAATAAAGACTGTAAATTAGGAAGATATGAACAATCTTAAGAATTCCGGTAAATTTTAACGAATCTGTATTGGAAATTCGTATTTGGAAATTTAGGATGATGTTGTCACATACTTATTCTTCAGTGCCGGGTTTCGGGATAACTTGTATCAGCCATTTTCCTATTTTTACTCAGGACATGCAAAAGGCTAAGAGCTAAACTTTCAAGCTTAGGAGTCCATGATAGTTATCCCAAGAAGACTGCAGCAGTCACTCAGACTCAGACGTGTATTTTCTCTGGCGTAGATTGACAGATAGAATTTGGTTGTGGTGGTTGTTGGTTACTTTGTGATCCAAAGATGAGTCAGACATTTCACCTATTAGTATACAGACTTAGTAAAAGAAGCCAAGCAAAACACAGTGTACCTACCTTAGGCAACAATGAAAGTTTTGGAATATACAATACACCACGCAGATCGGAGTTTCAGTTTGGCTTACTATTGTGTTAATACTTAGAAACGTTCATATACTGTCTATATAAAGGCCACTGATCCATTAACATCTTCTCGTTACCATGCACATGAACACCGCGTGTCTAGGAACTAGACCAAATGAAATTAATGGTGACGGCTGAGCTTGTCAAGCATACAGACACAGTTCTCAACAAGTCTTGAGTCCATCCAACTGGACAAAAGAATACATTTAGAATAAATACAGATTTATCTATGATTTTAATACTTGAATTTATTAACTTACAGGCTATGAACAGATTTTCAGTCTAAAAGTCTGCTGCAAACTACCACAAGATTGGGCCTTTTTAAATCCTTAGGATCTAAGTTTGTGAGTATTTGATGAACCAAATGAGGATCTCATAATCTTTGTTTTGAAGCTCCTTTGTGGAGAGTGTTTGTATCTTCAGTAAAAAATATATTTTATAAATGAATTTCTTGTTACCTTCATGTGTTTGGTGTTCAGCTTCTATTGGTATTGATTTGCCTACGCCAAGTCGAGTCTCGGAAATTTAGAACCCGGGTAATTGAAATTTCATCGTCAACCAAAGCGTATCTCAAGCATGCATACAAAAACGGTTGGTCAGTCTATAAGAAACCACATCCGTGTGTCATTTCAAATCCTTGTTAAAAATAACTCTAGTGAAAGTGAAGGTCCCAAACAGTAGTATGTAATTTACCATCATGAAGTAAGTATATTTTTTTTCCACCATACGATACACAAAGCGGAAACTTTAATGTTATGGTTTTGTTTTGATTTTTAGTTTGTTCCATCTGTTTAATAAGTAGTCGATTTCAGTGATGGTTTTGTATTAAAAATATTTTTCTAACATAAAAAAGACGTTATTATTAATCAAATCTGCTTTAAGTAGGATAAAAAATTTGAATTATTTGAATATTTCAATAAATGATCTAATTTTTTTTGTTCAACCTCCATGCAAACTATCGTATCTGTAAGATATTGTCTTAGGCTCAGCTTAATATTGCAAGGTAAATAAATCTAAGTGACATATACAATAGTTAACAGGTTCATATAAACCAAGTAAATAATCGTACGTGTTACATACGATACAACATCACTTTTTATCGACGTCGTACAAAATGGTATGTGTTACATACTATAGCATACCCCCTCGAAAAATCTACGTACGTAATCGTATGTGTTACATATTATAGTTTTGAACAAGATTGATAGAAAACGCAGTAAAACTAACAAAACTGAATACTTAACATGTTTAGTAAGAACATGCCTCATCACAAAACACAAACTCAGATCTACGTACTTCCCACGTAGAGAATGGTAAGATATACTTACGGTAGGCGTAGCATGCAATGTGTCCCACGTAAACTACCGCAAGAGGTCAATACGATAGTTTACGGCGCGCCCGTGATCAACATACGATAATTTACGTCTGAAAAAATCTTCATTTTTGAATATTATTAAGTTTTTGTTTTTGGGATACATGCGGAATAATCATCTAATGACAAAAAACGAAAAACATGAAAATCGCCATTTTGTGGGATACGGTAGTTTACGTAGGAGCCATCGAAATATTATTTTTTTACTTTAAACTATTGTGATGAAGACAAAAATTATCTTGGCTAGAGCTAGAGAAACCCATCATATACATTATTAAACGACCTTGATATATATTTTCCTGACAATTAGGCCAGTGTTAAAGATTCTAATCAAAATATTATTTTATTTATTTTGCTTTTTTGTTCAAAAATATGTATCAGGCTATTCAGGCTCGAGGAAGTTAAAAAACCGTACTTCGGAGCCAAGGAAAAATATTTGTACTTTGAGGCGTGGAAACTGTGAGTTCTTTGCATTTTATTCCTTTACAATTTCATTATGTTATATTCGATTGATATTTCTTAGGTACGGTCGGCCACAGTCACAGATACCCCATGGCAGCTCTTACCAGGCGCGGCATAAGCAAATCGAACAAAAACGGGTATCCTAGCGTGTGGCCGACTGTACATGCATAAAGGGACCTTTTGCTTGTATTTACTTTGTGATGGAATCGTATGCAAATCGCGCGCTTATGCCACATTCGCACTCCGAGGGGGTCGGCACCGTACTACAATTAAAATATGCAAATGGCATACATTACTTACTACTTTTCCATTCCACACTGATGGATCCCGAACCGACAGGGTGGCAAAATTATTTTAGGAGGCACCTACAGTGGAATCTGGAAATAAGACACTTTCATGAGCGGAAATTTTTAAGTAGTAGTCTATTGCTGAAAAGTTTGTCTTGTTAGTTTCTTTCCACAATTGCTATGTTCATACTAAAACTAAACAAATACTTTATGACGTGTTTTTATGACAACAAACTGTCAGACAAACAGATAAGGAATTTGTGTCAGTCACAGATGCTACAGTATTTCATCATCATCATCATCATCAGTCACTGTTGAGTAAAGGCCTCTTTATGCTCACGACACCTCTCGCGATCCTGTGCCAGACGTAACGACAACTTTCCGTTTACTTGGGCTGGCTGGTGGTGGTATGCCAAACGAGCTCTTCCTCTTCTCTTCTCTTCTTTTCGATCTGCAGCATTTGATAGATCCTTAACTTTTGACGAAAGTAGGTACGTACGTAGTGTGGCGGAAACCACATTTTCTGTTTTTTTTTCTAAATTTAGATATTTTTATGAAGCTGTTTTTTATCAAGACAATAAAATTGTATTCTTATTTGACAATAATTAGTTTAAACAACAAAAAAACAATAATTGATCCATTTTTTTTTTCTGGTCTACAAAAAAGAAAAATCTTTGCATTTCACGCCACCAAAGCACAAGAACTGTCTTAGTACGTAAAGCATGTCGAAACAGCCACCATAAATAGGTACATTTCATTATTTCTGACACCTTATAAAGTTTTGATAAGGTGTCAGAAATATGGACCCCTCGATCACTGAATACCTAATTGTGTTACAATACAATTTGTTTGGTTCTAGGTACTATAACCAGCATCTATCTATGTAAATTTTGTATCCACTTGTACAATCAACATAAAAACCATAACGATCTTTGTGCTAGCTTAGCTGATACTGTAAGTTTTTCTTTTAAATCCACTCTAGATAAGATAAGTTTTTATTTATTTATGGTATCCTAAAAAAGTAAAAGAAAGTGTGGGTGGTGAATATGAAAACAATGAAAATGGATATTTGACGTTCAAAACGACTGCTTGAAACAAAAAACGTAGCCAACGTTGCCAGTACAACTAATAAAGTTAAATCATTAAGGTTACTCTACATGAACGACACAAGCGCAAACAAGCAGGGATTTGGAAAATTAACAATCACAACATGATTCCACTACCATTTAATGTGTCACCATCCGAATAGACTGATTACCGTTCGCAACAAACTCACTACGCGCCTACCATCTCGGCTCGTTCACTTTTAACCAGCAACTGTTTGTTTTATTTCAAAGTAGTAAAGATCAATTTTGTTTGCTTGTTTGGGGTAGGCTAAGTTTGCAGGGCCACCTACGGTGAAGCAAGTATAAAATTACACAGATTGCGAACGGTCGGGGGACTGAGTTCCAGGATGTATTCAGTAAAGGGTAGGTTTCAGCGCTCACCACTCACTTTTAGTAAAGTGAGTTACTTTATTATTAGGTAGGTAATCGAGTGAGGTAGTGAAGTTGGTAGCCTGACCGCAGGATTCAATAGAATGATCATTGTAGTGTTGAAAAATTTTTGATGCCTAGCGTAGCCCAAAGTAATAATAATGCACAACTTGAAGAGTGAAGTTAAATGTCTTGAATACTTGAATTTTATGAGTTGCTCAAAAAATAAGTGCAACGTAAAAAAACGAAAATAATTTTATTATAATTATATTCAAACGTGGACTGACATTATCATCAAACGTAATCAGTTTTAGTTTGCACTAATATCATGAAACACATCCACACATCCATTTCGAAAAATGGTCGGCCACAGTCATAGTGATCATCTAAACCTGGCTACGACACAGACAATCATAAAAACATATTACTTACTTAATGTTTCAATTACATAATGTTCTATTTTCCCACTAGACAGGAAATCATGCATTACATCCCCAAAACTCTTTTCTTTGGAAATGATAAACTGAAATTGACAAAAATGTGTTAACCCCCTAGCTCAGACCCTGGATACGCCCCTACTGTGTCGCTAGTAAATTAATATGTATGTAAATTTCGACGCCTGCCTAGGCGACGAGTGTGGGGTTAAAACTGATGTTTAATACTAGTAGTGCTATGTAATTTAGGGTTATTTTTGGTTGGAGTGTGTGTTGAGACTACGATTCTTACGTCACTCTTTGAGGGAACTTTTTCACTTCTCTTTGTCATCTCTTTTTTTCTTCACCATGAAAATGTTGTCTGGAAAACATCGCTCCTAGCAATAAGACTACCATCTGCACCAGTGTTAAGTTAAAGAAATACTTGAAAATTTTTTTTTTTTTTGTTGGTTTTTGGTACAATTTTGTTCCAGAGAACAGTCTTTCAAAACTGACAGCTATGACTCTGGCAATCTGGGTGTTTTGTATTACTGTAGAACAACTGTAACTTGCATATTGTATAGCTCGGTAATATTGATCAGGGAATCGCAGTATTAAACTAAAGAAGTCAAATAAATAACACACACAACCAAATTGAAATTGATGAACAGAAAGCCAGCTGCAGTACAAGAGCTTAGAATCGAGCTTTATACAAGGTGTTACAAAAGTACCTAACTCTTTTTACAGGGTGTAACCAACTGATCAACAGGATGTCAAATCTGTAAAAAAAAGATGAAAAAAACAATTTTTATTTTATAAACTCAAAATTGAAAATTTTTCATAACTTTTTTGTTTTTGTTATTAGCTCAAATTTAAAAATATGTTTGTGCGTGTAGGTTTATTTACATAGCTTTGAGTTGTTAAAACATTGTGAAAGTCAATGAAAACAATATTTAAAAAATACTTTTCTCCTGCCACATCGTTCACATTTTATTAATTAAAAAATTAACGGAACGTAATAGAGCAGAAAAAAATATTTAGGTTGTGATCCCTATCACCGGGTGCTATTAACCTGTAAAAAGAGTAAGGTACTTTTGTAACACCTTGTAGATGGATGGTATTCCAAGCTAGAGCTAGATAGTTTAATAACTTTAACATGAGTAACAAAGGGAAACTGACTTCGCCAGATCTAGGTTTATTCTTCATTGAATCTATGGTTTGGATACTTGACGTGCCTCGGACAGCTTAATAATATTGCATATTGACAAGGCATGCTTTCGTCAGCTAAACTGTAGCAAGTTGACTTTTGCCATAGTATGTCGTGGTCACATGACAGTGTGAGCAAACGCTAGCCCCGGGCAATCAATTACTGCGAATCAACGGTGAATCGGCGCTGCCACCCTCCACCCGTCACCCTTTGGACGCGCCCGATTGAAATGTCAAATGCGCTTTTGTACCTCCAGTTACCTTTTAGTTCTGTTGAGTGAGGTTCTTAGCTCGTTGAGAGGTATCTCCTCTCGAGTTAGGTATGTGGAGTAGAGGCTCTCAGCTCATTTAATGGTATAAGGTCCTCTCTATACAAAATATAAATTTTAACCACCGACAGGTAAAAATATACTGCGTTAATCTTCTTCTTACTTATTGTAAGAGCTAATATTTCTGTATTTTTTAATGTTTTACGCTCAGCCAAAACTAAATGTGATACCAAAACACTATGGGTCTCTGCCAATGTTCTTTGAAAAGTCCGACTTTTAACCTCATTATCTCGGAAACCGCTGATTTCCTAGGCATAGTTTCTTGGGCAAATATATGTTCGTTATGACGAGGACAATACGTGGTTTTTTTGTCACTCTGTATCGAGTTGTAAACTTCAAGAGCGGTCTTGAAAACATGTGCACTAATCAATATAATAAATTCTATAACCTACGCACATAAAACAAAAGGGTCATCGGCCATATCTGAATGCTGAATACAGAGTCTTTAACTACCCTATTAATGGTATATTCGGCAAACAATGTTCATTCTGGTTTAAACAGGATACGTCGTTTAATTACTTAACCTAATACAGAAGGGGTTGACATAAATGCTATAAATATTTTACTTAATAGCCTACCCGACCCGACACACAAGCGAGATGCGAAATTATGTGAAAATGTGGTTTAAAATATTACAGTTTAGTTTTCGTGATGTTTTTAATTTGGTTGTAGAAAATAATAAAGAGTGAAAAAAGTTATCTATAACCATCTTATCTCAAATAATATTAACACAACAACTACTGTGATTTTTTTTAAATTAAATTAAAGGCATGTTTATTTTCAGTAACATTTTCCAACGTGAATTTCGTCGTGGTATTTTCTCTCCAACAACTGTCTCTGATGTTTGTGATAGAGCAGTAGTTTATAGGGTCAACTGTCAAATGTCAAAATTCAACACTCGATACAATCTTTGACTGTGATTATCATAACCCCGCAAGCAAACACAAGATCCTGCTCGAGCTTCAGATAAGATCTTCCGTGGTTATTACCGTGTGTGCCGGTCTCAATGGCAACTAGTTTCATAAGTTACCCTTAAATAATGTACAAACCCATCACTTTAGCTAAGGAGTTCGCCGAAACTGCTATTAATGTACCTCTACAAACAGACGATCAATTATTCATACTTCTAGATTAGGTTACGTAACTTGTTTAACTTTATCTAACCGAATTTAGAGCATATAGGCAGGTATAGGCAAGACTTGTTTGGATCACGGCTACTACTGTGAAATTTCCTGTTATGTACCTCTAATTTCCTGCTGTGTACCCAACAATCGGTTAACAATCTGTTGACGGACGGTTGTCAGTTAGTGCTTAGAACAAAGAAGAGAAGAAATATTATTTAATTTTCTTTTCTGTGGTAGGTAATTCGCCTACAAGAATAATCGCCATTCGTCTCGTTTAGAACCAAATTATGTTCTGTGATACTTTGGCATAGTTCAGCCACACGCTATGATATTATGTTTGATTGGCGCCTTTATGCCGCGGTAAGGGATGCCATGGGGTATCCTAGACTGTAGGCAACCGTACCTACGAAAAACATCGTATTCGACTCTAGTTTTTAATTTTGACGTACATATGTCATTCGTTCACACCGTTCAAAACATAAAATGTAACTAAACATGTGTAGTCAAAACGAAAAGTTCTGCCAAAAAAAATATTTCACCATGCAAATCAAATAACTCTCAATACGGACGCGTCGGATACACCAGCATCGAGAAGAACTATCGATCAACATCAACGGTCAGTTACTGCAGGGCGAAGGGTCCCGGACAATCTGTCTGCCTGCCCAAGGGTGGAGGGGATCGAAAGCTCGGCCCATGGGAAACTCGGCCCACGGGGCGAGTAAGTCGTCGAACGCAACGTACCAACAAAATGTTTGTCACTCATGAGAGATTATCTACTAATAATGTCTTTGCACCATACATGACGGGAAAACTTTAAACTGGATTTTACTCATTTTATTCTTTTTATTTTTAAGCTGCTAAATTACTCGTCTTACACTTCCGTTTAGAAGTTGTCACATAGAGCTTAATAAATAAATAATAAGTGTTTTTAATTATCTTTACTGTCAAGATTACTACGATTAATTCCACCGTTTTAAAATATGACTTCATTACTTCAAATAAATACCTAATTAAATTCCTAGAACAAAAAATCATACTAACCCAATCGCCCAGTTTTCCAAATAGGGCAAGTTAATCGTGGGTCAAGTTACAAGCCGAATCAAAGCAAGGGTGAATAAAGCAACCTTTAGGGGCATAATCCTTAGACGTAGAGGAGAAAAAAAGGCGAAACGCGTGGCCAACTATATAGAACCATTGTCGTATTGTAATTGAAATTGTAGACGCGAAAAAGTGGGCCTTTTTTATTATTTATGACTCATCTAGATTTGTCGAGGGACGAAGAAGAATTTTCTTTTTTATCTGGTATGAATATCAGAATTTGAATTCACATAACACTTATTATGTAGAGTCGTAGACATACACTTCACGATCCCCAGAGGCAGCGAAATTCAAACTCAACTTAGTTTGGTTTCAATTTACAAATGACGGTTCGTCGTAGATTTTTTGTGCTCAATTTGACCTTAATTTAACGTCGGCTAGAATATATAAGTCATAACTGTTTAAGGACTTATACTTCAATAAAGAGAAGAATAAAGAGAATAAGTACCTGGGCGACCGAGCTTCGCTCGAATGCTAAGAGATGGCGCCTCTAATATGTTTTTTTTGTGAAACAGCGTTTGAATAAAAGAATCAAAATTAAACATAAAAATAAACTTGAAAAAGTACAATATTTTTAGGGGGGTCTCCGTCCCCTTAAGAATCCCCTGTAGGACCGTGGGAACTCGGCGATGGCCAAGCGCGTGAAACACTGTTTTCTAATAATAAAATGTAAATGTAAATAACAGCTGAAAGTAACCCCTTTTTCGGCGCGAAAAATTTATCGCTCTAATTTCTTTCAGGCTATTTTTTTTATTATAAAAACTATTTGCAAACCTCCGTATTTGTCATCTACTGATATAAACTAAGTTTCAGCAAAATCCAGCCTGTAGTTTAGAAATTAAACCGGAACTACGTTTGTATGGGAAAATTGTGCTCCTGCACCCCCGTCTTCTGTGCGCAGCTCCCAGATTTTTTTTACATTGTTGGTAGTACAAGAAACGTTTCACTAGGTAACGCTCAATCTCACTAGGTATGTAATAAAAACATTGTTAGTAAAGTCAAGCTGAAGATCAACTGAAATCCATATTTTCGATCGAGAACCCATCTTTCCATCTGATATAGGAATCGATTTTGTATATTATTCTTTGCGCGCGGGCTATTCACGGTGCCTTAAGGTTCAACGAAAGTAGCGTGGCGGGATGTGCACAATTTTCACAGGTTTTTCAATTTTGTAGCTAAGCTGAGCTATTTTCGTTCAGCGTTTTTTTGTTTCACGGCAATAAAACAGTATTATTTTCACTATTTTAAACAACATAACAACAATAACTTAGCTGCTTGTTCTATTTTTTCGAATTTCTAGTTTTTCCGGACAGTACCACTCGTTTTTCAACCAGAAAAACAAATCAGCTTAATAATTGTTTGCTTTGTTGTTTAAAATAACGAAAATAATTAAATTTTACTGTCGTGGAACAAAAATCGCTGAATAAAAACATCTTAAGGCAACAAAATTTAAAAAAACTATGACAATTGGGGCATTTCCGCCACTTTATTTGACCCTTAAGCTAATCATAGAGCTTGATTGGCTCAGATCAGTTAATTACGTCATTGTTCGACTCACGATCAATAATGACGCGACTGCTTATGCATTCAACAGCCTCGTGTCTGTCCTAATATTGTCTCTCGTAGCGGATTACCTGGATCACTCGGTTAATATAATGGTGGCTGTTAAGCATTACTGATTTCGCACAACTACGGGTTCGATTCGTGCATTTACTTCGGATTTATGTATTACTTTCCTACTCCATCTACGCGTTTCCTAGCGTCCGCGTGGTCACTTCACCCATCTAGTCTTAGTGAAGGTGCCTCTGAATGCTGTATAAGTCCTGATATTTTATCAGTAGCAGTTGGCTCCGAACGTATTGACTCTGTCTTTCCTGTGGGCGAGACCGAGTAAGCTAAGAGGATGGTATGGCTGGACAAGCGGTTTTGTTCGATAGTTTGCTATGTGTCTGAAGCACGTCAACTTTTAAATGTTATTTCTCACAACTTTTGTTCTACGACTTTAGTGAAAGCGCAATTTAATTTTTGTTTTATTTTTAAATTTTTCGTCGCTGTGTAAGAAATAGGAGCATGAGAGGCTGGAGGGGTGGAAGAGTGGAGGGGTGCGAAAGCACACCGCGCAGGCAGCGCTGTAATGTTAGAAATGAAAACTTTTAAAGAATAAGAAACTTCAATAAATAAAAAGTATCTTAGCAGCTATTTTAAAAGTCGTAGAACAAAAGTTGTTGGAAATCACATTTAAAAGTTGACGTGTTTCAAGAATAAAGCTTTTTAAAATTTACCCTGTATTTTAATTTCATACTGGCATTTAAAACCTACATGACCTGAGCTGTAGCACAGTACATCATGGTATCGCTCAGTGTATAGTCACAGTAATATATTTACAGAGAATATCTAATCTCTCGCGTCCCCTATTCATCAACGGAAGGGGCAATCGAATTATTGCCCCATTATTTTGGGGGCGAGTCAGATCATCGTGTGTGAATGAGGGGTCTCATTTGACTGCGCTTTAAAGTTCACACAGGGCTCGGTGAATGGTTGTTAGTGGCTGTTTGATGTTATGAATAGGACATTTTCATGGTTGATCATGGTAAACAAAGTGTACTTACCAAAAGTGAAGGAAAACGTCGAGAGGAAAGATGCGACTCCACTAGCTAGACTAGAAGCTAGATTTGTTTTATTATCTCTGTAGAATTGGCATTCTCATCCCTTATTTATCTCTGTCTTAAAAAAATACAAAAATATTTATAAGTAGCGGCCCGCCCCAGCTTCTCAATTTAGAAATAAGTGCGGTACCTGCAAACCTTTCGTGAAAACGTATCTGACTATCGCTGAAAACTGCATCAAGATCCGTTACTTAGTTTAAAAGATTTTTTAAGCGCACAGACTGACGCGGGAAGCGACCTTGTTTTATACTAAGTAGAGAAGAAGTTTCAAACCCCTTTATCCACGTAACAAAAAACAAAACGTGCTTAAGACCACGCCCAAAACAGTTCTTTTCACTTTTTCAGACAAAGAGCCCGTACAGGTTTAGTCTCAACTGCCACAAAAACACACACAACAACCTCCTTCTCTAAGTTGCCACCAGCAATTTTAACATCCTCGGCAATAGCCAGCCGTACAGCCCCAACAAGGATCTTGATGAACGTCTAAAACGATGTTTGCAAGTAAGTGTCACCTTTAATGAATCGCAATAAGAAAATCCTAACTGTCAGACACGTTCATGAAGATATTTGTCTAACTTTAAAACAAAAACTTGTTAATCTTTCAATCTACCAATACATGTAAAAGTAAGCCAAGTTTTAAAAAAACTTTTCGTACTGTTCTAAAAATGCAGAAAGTATTTAATTAATTTATTTTTGACACACAATGTCACTTACAGCTTGATAACGTGTAACTTTATATTTTACCTTTATTATTATATTATTTAAACGTTTATAAACGAGGTTGCGGGTTCAAGTCCAGAGTGATTTTTTTTCAACTTATTATAAAATGTTTAAAATGTTCCCTAGCACGGGTTAATGCTTTAGAAAAAACAAAAAGGTTTTTGAACGAGCGAGCGAAGCGAGCGATGTATGTATGTATGTATGTATGTATGTATGTATGAATGTTCGTTCGACGATAACTTGAGTAAATTTGGTCGGATCGTTATGAAATTTGGTGGGCGGGTAAATGAAATTAAAAGAATTTTTAAGTTCGAAGATGAGCCAAATCGGTAGAGGCGTTGCCGAGATATGGGGTTGTTAAGTTTATATGGGGTCGCGAGTTCATAGTTCGGGGCGAACCACTAGTATAAAATGTGTTATTGAACTTGGCCTGCACGCTAGGTAGGTAGGTAATCGTATGAGGTAGTGCCCACCCCTGGTGTCAGAGTTTTTAGGCACGCTATTGTGCGCTTACATAATATTAGTGGGCTTCGTTTTTCATGTACGAAGTACCAAAGTTTTTATTGAACGAGCGAGCGAAGCGAGCGAAGTTCTCCGAGTCTACTGGAACAATCCGGCGTTTATATGTATGTATGTATGTATGAATGTTCGTTCGACGATAACTTGAGTAAATTTAGTCGGATCGTCACGAAATTTGGTAGACAGGTAAATAAGGAAAAGAGAATTTTTAAATTCGAACATGAGCCAAATCGGTCGAGGGGTTGCTGAGATATGGGGTCGCGAGTTCAAAGTTCGGGGCGAACCACTAGTTATTATGTAATGCTTTAACCGTACGTAAACAGTATCAAACGGGGCATTTTAACCAAATTCTATCAACAACACGTCCAAAGAGTCTAATCTAAATAAGATCACAACCAATTGAACCAACAATTGCATTAACGTTGCATCATGGTAAGTGAATTGACCTCAATTAGATCATAGTTCCATTACGAGGCGAAGCACCGAAGCGGTCAACTAATGAAAAAGTAGCCCGCATATCTAGCCCAAATAAACATGACGATACGATACCGGCATCGATAAAAATATACCGAGCACCCCCCCTATATCGCGCAAGGATAGGTAATATAATTACATATCACGCACCATTGTCGTGATAAATACTTTCTCACACTTATCATTTACCAAATCTACGCCACTGTCCATTTTAGATAATGGAGTAACAGGGACGGCGAACGTAAAATGGAACGGGTTGGAACAGGACAGCTATAACGCCATACATAGTGTCCACAAGCCAAGCGGATATTGATTATCTGCCACAGTTGAGAGCAAGCGGACCCCGCCACCCCTCGCAACCGTCGAGTGGGCGCGCAATACAACCTATGTTGCCATATCCTTGCCCAAATTCCCCACCCTGAATCGGGTGCAAATGGTGCATTTTCCCGCCCGTGACGCTGGCAACATTCACCGTTCAGCTGCGGAGCCGATATTCAATATTTGATCTCTGTCTAACCGGCCGGTTACCGCGCGAACTCAGTTCTTTCTCACTCTTGTGCATTACACAAATTCATTTTCGATGCATTCCAGTGCCATGATTTTCCCTTACTATTTATAGGCTGCCTTTATGTACCTTTTATCTGTAACCTTTGTACTTTTACAGTTTTTTTGTGAATATTGAAAGTATTCACCAGTTGAAATGGCGTTATGTTATGGGCAGAAATACAGAGCTTATTTCTCGTAGCGCATCTACGCGCTACGCCGCCGTAGCAACCGTGCTACGAATGTGTATTCAACTTTTTGACAATTTTTTTACTATCGATGGCAGGATATAATAATTACGAAATAACTATTAATTTTTACAGCAATAAAAACCTTTATAAAGCAGGTAACTCCCCAAAGTAGACCCATAGGATTCGCCGCGAAGTCAAAAGCATGTCGTGTCTAGACACAACTAGCGAACAAATTTAGTACTACAAAACTTTTCATGGAGCAAAGAGTTACCTACCACAGATACACTGGGCCTCTGTGTGGGACGTGAAAAATTATCCCTTTGGCTGTGTGTGTAACGCACACAGTTGTAAATAGAGTGTGGGTGGGGTGTTTGGCGGCTGTGTGCGTGGGGAGGCAAATGGGCACAAACTGAGTTACTACAAAGGTGTCGATTTGGCTTTGTTTGACTTTAATTACTACGCTCGTTGACTCTTGTTCTTTTGTTATTCGCGTGCATCTAATACTCGTCACTAGTAAGGGTAATACTATCTAATCATGTACTACGATCAATGACTTTCCAATACTAGGAGGTCCATATGTGTCGTCTGTGTATTGTCTGTGTCGCTACAAGAATATAAAAAGACTATATTTATTGTTAAAAAGGTTATCAAAGGTTGACTGGTAGAAGATGCCATCCATAAAATTAAATAAATCTTTTACGTTACTCTACAGGGTGTTAAAAGACCGCCAACAGACCCGAAAGGTACGCATACTAGACACCAAAACAAAGTACTTTTTCGATAAATTATTGCTGGGAAATATTTTTGGTATTTAGGTTATAATTTTGGAAAATATTTTATCGCGTTGTGAATGTGTAACGCAGAGAAGTCTTATTGCGCAAGCGTTAACGTAAACTAAGGCTACTTACGCTCGAGGTGCCGATGTTTAGAATACATTGCGGGTTGCAATTTCAGCGTCGTTTTTTGTAAGAAATATTCATAGTTTTGGTATGGCTTCTTGAAAAGTTATGTTAAGAACTAGACACTGAATGCATTTCTGCAAAAAAAAAGTTTTGAAAAGTCCGACTTTGAACCTCATCATCTCGGAAACCGTTGATTTCCCAGGCCTAGTTCCTTGGGCAAAAATGATCCTTATGATGAGGACAATACGTGGTTTCCCGCTTTGTTGGCGGTCTTTTAACACCCTGTATGCTACGAAATTTTCACAGCGTTTTTTATCTGTGGCACGATATATTTAATTCAATCGACTTGATGCTGACACACAAAATGAAAAAATTCTAATTCGTCTTAATAAAATTTGCATTAATTTTCTTGGAGTATAAGATTTCGGCAGGACATGGATGTTGTCGAGAAATTGGAAGATGAAGCCGAAAAATTATGACAAAGAAGTACATTTTTGTGTTACAGTGATTTGATTTGATTTTTTATTTTTATTTTCAAGGGTCTTTATTTAATAAGAAACTTATACCATATTACAATTTAAAACACAGTCTTAAAAGTCATAAAATTATTGTTTTTAATTGGTTTAAGAACCTTACATTAAAACTTTTAGCCACGCTTGTTGTTTACTTTAATACTTAGGTAGGTAGGTGTAAAGTCAATTTTATAATTAATCACTAGTTTACTTGCTAATTAATACTACCTAATCACTAGGTACGCGTTAATTAGCTGCCACAGAGTACATTGTTAGCTGCAGAGGTGCAATTGGGAAGGCAAAGTTTTTTGTTCGAAAGTCCGTTATTGGCTTAATCTTATCTTTAGACAATATTGAGAAACTAATTTCAATATTTTTTTATTTTGGTTCAGTAGTTGCATTGCTGGCCTTTTTTGTGTTACAGTGACTTCGCAGCATAGGGGATATACTTCTGTTGTAATTACTCAGTGCTAGGGGGGAGGGGGAGAGTCGTGAACTAAATAGCTTAGTGTTAACACATATTGACATCAAATTCACCGCGATGTTATCATTTATTCAGGTGGCGATAAATTTTGTTGTTGTATTTTTTCAGGGGGGAAATTTCGTTGGTGTCACTGAATTTTTTACGGCCGCAGAGGAAAGTGTAATTTTTTCGCCGGTTAATTATTTTTTCCTGTCCTCGGTAGCGCTTTTGAGCAACTGTAGTAAAATTGTGTCGACTTCTAACCTTCGTTTATGGCCTCGTAAATTTATTGGCTTATTCCTTCTTTCACGCCCCTTTTGTGTCACAAAATGTTCAATTAAACTGTTGGTCTTTTTCTTTTCTTTGTATGTTATTATTGTATTCAACCTACTTAAAAATAATATTTCACAGCAACGTTAGATAGATAGATAGAGAACGCTTTATTGCACAACAGAAATAAAAATAATCTTGAAGTTAGATTTTTTTAAAGTTGGTTTTTGTTTACTCGCAGATCGTTTCACGCTAGTGCTCGTATGGGCTGGATGGTTTGATTGTATATTCTCGAATCAAAAAAACTACATATTTGAGTTGGACATTATACCAGGTATTCCATCCATCCCGACGCGACGCGTGGCAAGTTTCATTCTGTAAGGCTGTGATAGCTCCTCTCTTCTGGTTCCCTTGTCAAATCGCACATATTATATTGGGTTTGGAAGCTCGTATGTCAACAGCCCTATCGGGATTCCCCTAAATTGTGACCAAGCTATCTGTCACATCTTTTACTCAACTCCAAGAAAACTTTCAAACAATTGTAGCCCTTAGGCCTAGGAGGATAGCGACCATTTTTCTTTGAAGGTAGGGTTTGAAGTGACTTAATACCCGGTCAATCTGCGCTCTTTTTTGTGGATTGTCTAGTGTTGTGGTTTTTAATCAATTCAACTAAAGCAATTGCGCTTCCTTTTTACATTTAGTTGTTTTGCCTTTTTGCCTTCGGTGATAGCTGAGTGAATATAACGGTTTTCTGATCGCGGGTTTGATTTCCGATGGTGACTGTATATATTTGATGTAGTTAACTTGCTGTTGTAAACACTAACGTGAAAGAAAATATTGGAAGTAAATCCGATTTGCTCTCTAAAAGCTCTATAATTGCACTCTACAAAAATATTGTGCCTTAAAGTGGGTCGTACCATTTCAACTAAGTTTGTCTGTAGTCCCATAACCCTATACAACATGGCTGGAAAATCATATACGAATAAAATCTGGATAAAAACAAAACAAGTCCGAAAGAGTTGTCACAAATAGCCACAGCGGGGTATCTTAATGAACTTGTAATATAATTATTGGGAGCACAGAGGGCTGCTGCCGTTCAGTTGCGAAGCCCTACATGAGTTTACTAGGGCTGGGGCACTATCAATATCGATAAAATGATAACAACACTTGCAAAATATATGTACAGAGTGTCGCAAAAAAATGTGTCGAGCGGAAGTCCAATGATAGAGTACCTCTACCCGAATCACCCCCATGTATGTTAAACGATTTTATGAAATTTAGAAGTTATGAAGCTTTCAAGGTTCTTTTGGAAAGAATCACCTAGCATTGGTTTTAATTTTTAACTTTTTTTTATTAAACTTTTCTATTTTTTTTCTTTAGTGCGGTTTCAAGTAACACCATCTATCACCAAAAAAATTACATCCTGCTTTAAACTTGCAGAAGATCCCGCAATTTTGATCCAATGTTAAAAATGCCGTTTTAGAAAAAACATCACCGAATAATAGTATCGGGAGAAAAAAATATGGGTCTGAAGGAAATTTTATTGATTTAAAAAAACTTTCCTAAAACCTGAATCATCAGAAGCACAAAAAATATGTCACTTTATGGGCCTTTTATCCGAGTAATTAGCGGTCAAAGTTGAAAAACCGGAATCCCAATTACGGAAAAAAGTTATTTCGATCGTTTTTCTTTTATTTTTGTTGATTCGGACAAAAAAACACTGCAGAAAGACTTTATGTCGTCTATCAATATGATCTGCATTGGAACACATTTAACATGTTTATCTAGAAATAAAATATAGGAAAATACCTACTTATTTGGAATGGATCAAATTTCGATTATTTATCTTATCTCATTGTTTCAGCAACATTATGGCTAGCTACGCCCGCCATTATCATATCGGTAGAGACTAGTGGAATTTCTATTACTTTGCATTATACGACTTTGTTCACCCAAATAGCTATTGAAAATGACAATACCCCTTTTGATTACCTATGTTCATGTTACGAGTATAATATTTTAATGGTTTCGATTGATATAAATTGTCTCCCAAGATCTCTAAAAGTATCATCTTACATAAGAAATGAAAAGACCAATAAGCCTGATACAAATTTCACAGAAAAATGTACCGTAAACTTGAAAACGTCCAATCACAGGAAGTGAGCACCAACCCCCCACCGTAACCCTTGTTTTATCGATATCGATAAAACCGCGTGAGGGCCACTCAACACCAGTTGTATCTAGAGAGAGGCGAGGTACAATAAAATGTACCGAGCTAGCTACAAGCCTGAGCAGTTACTTCGCTCCCACATGACCGCCCCCCTTCCCATCCCAGCTCCCCCCAACCCCTTTCACCATATGCGCAATTCCTCCGCACACATGTAAACAACACTCACACGCGTGCCACTAGACCTGTGACCGCACGTAAGCGCTAGTGATGTGTGCAGTATCGATAGTTCTGGTGATAATTATTCAGCAGGCATGCAGTTTGAATTCATAGTGGTTTAAACGGTTGACGGAATAAAGGGGCCGTACGTACGCTGCCAGTGTTATATTGAAACGACGTCGATTGTTGTATCGCTGATTAATGGAAAGGCTTTGGAATTTTCCGGCGATATTTGGCGCTAATGCCATGTTGTGGGTGTTTAGACGTAACTGAAATTAGTCGATGGTGACAAAAATAGATTCTGCGATACATTGAAATTATTTCTTACTAACTAATAACTCGATGTCTTCTTCGTACTTCTCGGGGTTTAAAAAAGCTCTGTAAGGGGTAGCACTGACTGATGAACATCTTAAATAACATCAATGGATTGCTCAAACCGTCTGAAAGGACCAACTGAAGTGAATTGACCAATGCCGCAGATCTGCGCACGCCTTTAGGTCGCGTTCTTTCGGTCACGTTGAGCTTAGTTGAAACACCCCACCGCCAGACGTTCAATCGCAGAGCTATGAAGCTCTTTTGCTGGAGTTGTGAAGATGATAAACAAGTAGCTGTTCCAAGAAAAAAAAATAAGATGTTGCATATAGGTACATATAGGCATTCTTGTGTACGCTATAGTACCTGAGGCACGGGTACAGATGGAGTCGGCTAGCAAGCCCAACTGAGCACAGTTGGATCTGGGCAGGCCACATAGGCAGACTGGACGAGGCCACGACTGGAAGTGGGCTACGACTGGAGAGGTCAAATAGAGACAGCCAATGATAATGACGACGATGAAAGCGTGCTCAGCAAATTAAAAATATATCATCCTATTTAGAAAGTTAGCCTTAATACTAAGTCAATCGTACTGATGCCACGTCTACCACATCCATTATCACAGTACCTAATCGTCTAGTTTCGTAGCTCCTGTGTGATTCATCGTCCGCCAATCGTCTCCAACTGGTCACACCAAGGTGACATTACGGTTTTTGTAGAGGTGCTCCTTGCATTCGAACTTTGTATTTAATTTTGTGCAAGTTATTTATGACAGTTTGCGGCGTAAGGCTTTTGTTCAAGACAGTGTTAGAACAAAGGGTTATGTAGGTACGAGTCATTTAGAGTGAGAGTTTTTAATCGTTTTTGATCGTTTAGTGATTTTCTTTTTGAGTTTCAGCTTCTGATTCGCGTGTTTAGAAACCTTCGACAACCTTAATAAAGCCTACTAGCTAACCTAACTGTGAACGTTTTTTTTTACTAACATTTATTTTGGGACAGTTAGCTAGCTTTGGACTTCCTTTAAAAGCTTTAAAATATTCGCCAGTTAGTGAGATTTTTATAATTAAAAGCGAGCGTTTATCATCTCAGCTTAGCCAAACGATAAGGCCAGCTTGAAAAAAAGGGCCCTCAATCTCAACCATTTTGCATAACGCTACAAACAACAAATGAAACGGTTTAATGTTCTCCTCAAGCCATACCTTCAAGGGAAGGTAAGAGGTCCAAGGTTCTTTCAGGGATTGACTACGGATGCGTAAACATGGTACTCTCTTTTGATAGTGTCTTTTTAACGCGAAGCAGGATGCGTAACGGTAAACAATAAAAATTCGGGGGGATTTTTGAATGTTGAAATACTTACCTGTAGCTACGATACATTATTTCAATTACAGAAAAAGGAGCCTAAAAATCGTTTTGCTCTATTTACAATGTAGGTATATCTGTTTGTAAAAAAAAAGCATTGATTCGTTGTGACCGTTGTGCAGAAGTTAGACAGGATTACATGACATTTACGAGTGTTAGGTGGTGTTTTAGTGGTGTAAAATCAGAAATGAATTTTGTTATGCCTGAAAAATATATCCGCCTAAGTATTTTTTTAGTTCTTTTAATATTCTTTTCATGATGTAAATTTGCGTCCCGAAGCATTTCCGCAGCTAATTTGGTAGCACCTTAAAGCGTTCGTCAGTTTTTCGGAAAAGAATATCTCCCCGTTGTGCCTCCGCCACGGATTGCGGTGAGTACAAAAATTGGGCGGGCGGAGGCGGGGGCGGGCGGCGTTGGGCGGACAGTTTAATTATCAGAAAAGCCTTCAATATTGCGAAGGCATGAATCTTATCGTTATACATAATTTATTCACGGCGCAGCTATGAAGAAGCCCTACTTCCATCGCGACGCTTCCACTTGGCGAACAGGAGATGGTGGGAGCTGTCTGGGAAGTATTAATACATAGTTTATCAGAGCCCTGAAATATAATCCATAACTATCATACAAAGACATAACAGAGTTCACACAATTCGAAGGCGAATTTACAGTTTGATTTTATATTTACGTTATTTCAAGTAAGTTTTTACATTATGAAAAATTAAGCAATAAAAAAGTTCAATCTAAAAGTAGATATTAAGTTACCAGCCTATAATATGGGTATTTATGTAGGCATTTTATTTGCAGTACCCTTACACGGCTCATGTCATGGGACTCTATTTTATTGTAACATCTTTAAAATATTGTTAAGGCGACGTGCATAGTGAATCGCACGCGCGCAAAGAAAAAAATTTCTTGGCGCACGGGCTATTTACTGTGCACGGCGCCTTAAACTACCACATGAAGAAATACCTTATGATTATGATTAACTCAAAGTGTAATTTGTGTATACGGTAGTTCAGATGGCTTTGTTCACCGAGGTCCAAAAAATACTGCATACCATCAGTGATACGCTGAATACCCCTTTTTGTTCGATTGACGCTCTTGTGCCGCGTGCGATAAGAGCTACCGGGTATCCAAGCGTGTCGCTGACGTACTAAAACTAGATTCAAAATATTTGGCTAATAGTTTAATTGTATTCTTGGTGAAAGGGTTTTGCTTTACTGAAATGAGAAAGTTCTATAAAGATAAGGGTTTTGTTTTCAATATTTCGCCATCAGTTTTACGCTACAAACATTGCAACGTTGGCTAGTCTAGCACATCAAATAGTTCTAATGTTTTGTGTAAGAAATTCAGATAGGTACTTTTTCGGTGGCGTTAGCTCGGCGGACAGTATCAAAACCGTTTAGACTTTCATTTAAAAACAAAGCTCGGGAAAGTAATAAGGATCCACCCGGCCCGGAAAATTCCGAGAAATCTCGGGTCGATTGTTCAACTTTTCATCGCATTAATTAAGGAAGGGACCACGTTGGGTACCTTAAGCTTTCAAACGAGGTCCGTTCCTCTTCACTACTCGAGGTCTCGCAATTTCGATTCCTGGTGGAAGCTTGTATCCTGTACTTATACTTCCACTATTTCAAATCATACCGTTACAGTGTCTCAATTTTTTTCGTCGATGATCTATGCGGCGTCCAGATTCGGATTTGAAGCCTTATCGAGGTTTATGGCTCGATATACACCATTTACATATGGCCCTCCTGCTCTATTTAGATCAAAACAGTTAAAGAGAGATATACAAGGTGTTACAAAAGTACCTAACTCTTTTTACAGGGTATTAGCACCCGGTGATAGGAATCACAACCTTAATTTTTTTTTTTAGCTCTATGACGGTCCTTTAATTTTTAAATTAATAAAATGTAAACGATGTGGCGGGAGAAAAGTATTTTTTTAAAATTGTTTCATTGACTTTCACAATGTTTTAACAACTCAAAGCTATGTAAATGCACCTACACGCACGAACTTATTTTTAAATTTGAGCTAATAACAAAAGCAAAAAAGTTATGAAAATTTTTCAATTTTGAGGTTATAAAATAAAAATTGTTTTTTTCAACTTTTTTTTACAGATTTGACATCCTGCTGACCAGTAGGTTACACCCTGTAAAAAGAGTTAGGTACTTTTGTAACACCTCGTAGTGCGTGCCTATGCATTCA
The DNA here is from genome assembly GCA_949319315.1 of Zelleria hepariella. Lineage (NCBI taxonomy): Eukaryota > Metazoa > Arthropoda > Insecta > Lepidoptera > Yponomeutidae > Zelleria > Zelleria hepariella. The sequence goes on along the minus strand of OX439387.1, from coordinate 5,956,543 downwards.
GGACTCATGCTAAGCTGGCAGTTCGGCCCCTGCAGCAAGATGATTTTTGATAAGGCTAGTTCTTTATACTACGGACGCGCAGTGAGAAGTACAGTAGTGGTGCGAGCACCGTCTCTTCTCCATGAGTAAGGCCTCCGAATGAGAACAGAAACTATTCTCGATATCAATAAAAAAATATAAAACCGTATTATAAACACAAAAATATGCTTTTGATTCAGGCATTTGCGGAATAAGTCAATGGCTGCCCGCTCCATTGGTGGCCTTTTTGTACATCGCCGCCGCATCGAGCCAAAGTTTCCTTCCACAGTCAAACTTAGATCAAGCCGAGAATCTGAGGATTAAATCTTTGGAACGGCTACAAGTATGACAGTGACCGTATTGGTGTGACAGTATCTGCTATGCTTGATGCACTAGTCACTGTGGTATTTACTGTACTAAACAGTCTTGCTTCCTACATATTTTGTTTAAATAATTAATTAGTTAGTTTTACGTTTGTATTTTGATTAAAGTAAAGTTGTTAATTTTGGTGGTACTTTTGAGTCCGATAAAAGGAAACAAAGGTACCACCAAAATATACAACTATACTTTAAATAAAATTAAAAATGTAAAAGTAAGTACATATGTAAGTAAAAATGTAAAAGTAAGCCTTTTGGCGACTTAGGTCTATCAGGAAAAACGACTAGGTATGAAAATGTCGAACTTATAAAATTAAATTCTTATTAATAAATCTTACTAATATTATTAAATGGCAGTCTTATCGCTAAAGGCTAAAGGTGCTAAAGCATTTCTTCCAGATAACCTTTGGATGGACGGGACTGAAAAAATACAGAGTAGCAAGTAGATGCACAATAAGCAAAGAAAATATAATAGGATAAAAAATAAAAAAGTAACTCACGATTGCAACTCAATTTCTTTCCCACAGTGATGTATAAGAAAAAAGAAATAGTAAGTTTATTATTCCATAATTTGATTAGATTTAGATTCTACATCTAAATTTAATCAAATTATGGAATAATAAGTACATGTCGTTTCGAAAGTTGAAATCAGTATTAGGGTTTTCTATGATGGCTAGGATTTCATAGCTGTAGCTGCATTTCAATATTTTAATGTTAAAGCCAAAACCGCTAATGTTTTAACTGCTCTATATGAATGCGTACTCAATCTCACTTGTAGAAGTTAAGGAAAGGTTAAGTCTCCCCCCACCCCCCACCCCACAGCCCGAAGTCACCCGAGTTTTTCCGAAAGTATCGTTTTAACGCAACTTTATTATCAGACGTTACGGATCGGCGTTAATTAATTCTTGTGAAAATAATTATCATTATTATTTAGTTGGTCGACGGAGATAATTTAAAGGCCTTTAGCAAGCTTTGTTTTTTTTTGAGTAGATTTGAGTAACAAGACCTACCATAATTGATGGAGAATTCGATCAAAAAACGGGTTATACATAGTTTATTTCCCAAGATTTTCTACGTATTTGAGTATTATTTTACTGCTATTTATTACTATTTATGGTAAAAACATAAACTACGCAAATTTCTGTAATACCTATATCGAGAATAAACATACATTCTAGTAGGGTCCAAGTTAAGGGTTAAATTAGCGAACGTGAGAGGTTGATAAAGACTTTCTAATGCTTTCTTACTTTGATTCTTTATGAGATTATGTCAAATAATAGTTTCTTTATTATTAAACAAAAAACTAAATATATTTCAAAATCACACTTAGAATTTGGTTGGTTTTAAATTTCGATCCCCTTTTGATCAGTATTAATTATTTCATTTATTGTTAACCCATGGACAATGGACACGTTTCGTCTGATAAATACTTTTGTAGACATCCACTAAAACTGAATACTATTCGACCACATGACCAGACAGTGTAATAAATCACATACTTAAATCGAAAACCACAGTGTGCCTCTATGACACTTGTAATCCTGTAAATGTGTAGTTTACACAAAAGAAAACGCGAGAAAAACATAAGATTACACGCTTTTGGAAATCGGCTTTCAAAGATAAAACAAAACAAGTTTCATAAGCAGGAAAAAAACTCGTTTAAACAGGCTTGACAAAACAAAAACAAGTTATCATAACTACAACAAGTAAACTAATCAAATTAATCGGAGCCCGGCCGATATCAACATTATTAATGCAAAATTCCCGCACCCTTTCTGCCATCCTCCCCGGGGGGGTGGGACTCCCTCCCGACCCCCGCGCCGTCAGGTCAACCCCCCGGCACCCCCCTCACTCCACAGCATCCTTTCACCCTCCACGCCTAACAAAGAGGACAACCCAAGCAATTTTTTGTTACTTATAATAAAAAAAGAATCTCAACAATTCTTCTGCCAGTACGATTTAAAACTGTCTGCGAGTAGGTACATAGATACTCAAGTGATGATTTATTGCTACAATACGATTCCGAATTTAAGTTTAAAACATAGCTAACATGCCTTATCAATTTATTTTTTTAACACGTCTAGAAAGATATTAAAACAAAACAGAATAAACCACAAAGTACTGAAACGAGAGAAAAGCTCAACCTGCAAAAATGGCGCTGCAATAGCGCAGAGCAAAGCAAATTGATTTGTATTTCTTAGCTGATAGAGACGAAGGTTGTTTAGTTTGCAGAGTGACTTCTTCAGCCGACTCTATCACTGTTGCGTGCTCAGGCATTTGGGCACAAAATCAAGTGGAGGTACAGTAGCTTAACATGGACCAAAGTATGACCGTTGAAAGTTGAATGACTTGTAGCGTTGAGTATTGAAAGGTTTAAATATTGAAAGAAAAATCTTATAAAACTTTTTTAGATGTTTATACTTAAGGCGCAGGGCATAGTGAATAGCCCGCGCGCAGAGAAAAATGCACAAAATGGATTCCTGTATCAAATACACTAAACAAATTGAAAATGTTCACATATCAAACCCTAGAATTAGGTGAGATCTATTTAAAACAGCCAGTTTCGTGTTGACATTCCTAATAGTTTTGAAGATATTTTCGTTGAAAAAAATTGGCGGTGCACTTTTTTTCAGCGAAAATATCTTGCAATCTGTTAAGGATATCAACATGAAACTGCCTTTGTTAGATTGGTCTCACCTAATTCTAGGGTTTGATATGTGATCATTTTCTATTTGTTTAGTGTATTTGATAGAGGAATCGATTTTGTGCATTTTTCTTTGCGCGCGGGCGATTCACTATGCCCAGCGCCTTAAGTCCTCTTCTACCATGGCGTAAAAACTATTTGATCGAATCGAATGAAATCTGGCAAAGGAGTAGCTAAGTGACTTAGCTTGCTTGCTGTGTCCCAAATTTGCGTATTTTTATAGGCCGATGGACGATGATGACCGGAAGGGGTCGCTTAACTCATCAATACAGGCAACTTTTAGTATGGGGCCAAGTGCTAAATCGCGAAAAAAATATCAGCTGAGCCATACTATGGCCCAGTTTCTGAGTTGAGAATTTTACTAAGCACATACTTACGTATCGCTCTGTCACGCTCTTTTGTGAGAAATCTGCAGACACAGGACGATACTTACCCATTTGCTTAGCAAAATTCTCAACTCAGAAACCGGGCCTAAGGGTTGTATTCTAGAACGCAACTTTAACTCAGTTCAAACTAGAACGCCACTTAAACTCTGTTTAAACTCAGTTCGACCTAGAAAACTCCTTGAACTCTGTTTAAACTCAGTTTAAATAGAGTTTAGTAGTGTTGACTTCGATAAAACAGTGCATGTTTTGATTTTAATATCCCTCCCTTCAAATCAAAACATGCACTGCTTTATCGACAGTCTGAACTCTGTTTAAACTGAGTTTAAGTAGCGTTCTAGAATACCACCCTTAAATTTTACATATACCTACTTACTGCAACAGATGTTGATGGGGCAGCTGATATTTTTTTCGAGTTTTCGCTCTTGGCACCATAGTAAAAGTTGCTTGTATAGTTAAGTTAAGTGACCCCCTTCAATGTTACAGGACCTTTATATGTGGGATTACTAGGGTGATTGTACCTTCTCTACCTCTTCCGAAGTGAGAGTCCACCCCCACTGCCGCTCCCGCCCAAAGTGTGGGTACTTGTTATTTACGTGTGAGCACAACACCGCTACGGGTTCAATTTATCTGACCTACTGGGCCTCTTAAGGGATAAGCTACTAATATACGCCCTAAATCGCTTTTATTTGCGCGCGGCGATTGTTTCTCTAGAGTTTTATGACTTGCTGGGGTGGTTTTAGATTTTCCTGGCTCCAGGGGCTAATTCGAAGGAACACATCTCGAAGGAAAAATCTCATGTCATTTCAATCCCTACTGCTCCCGACCACTCGAGTCATGTCGAGAGAAATCTCGTGCTTTACCTAAGTCGAGGATGACTTCGTGAAAATAGGAGATAATTATGACATTTGCCGCAAAATTAGATTTTTCCCTCGAGATGTGTCGAATGCGAGATTCCCGAGGATTAGCCCCGAGACTCTACATTTCTCCCGCTTCTCAGGCTGACACAGGTAGGTACAGTTAGCGACATCAGCAATCCTGAGGGGTGATTGAATTTGGATGAACGGAAAAAGTAAAGATCGTGGCATTGCGGTAAAGTATCGTCTGTACCTCCGGGATAAAGACGTTAGTATGAGACACGTTGACGCATACCACCAAGACACGCGGCAGAACCAAAAATAAGAAAAAGTACAGTACAAAATTTAATCCTTCTCTAAAAAGTCATACTGCCACACGCCGCTACGACAGTAGCGCCGCCGATGAAAACATAATCATATCTTCTTTTTGATGCGTTTTTTACTAAAAACGAGCCATTAAATGAGAATCCCTAGGCTTAACTATTTTTAGCCTTAACCATTCGTAGGTTCTAGGATCTGGAATCTAGACTCGATTTTTTTTTCATTGACGGCGCTAGTTGTGCCTATACCTGGACCTTAATAATAATTTTGAGTATTTTTTTTAGTTAGATAATTAAATGCTGTGCAGTGCTTACGAAAGTTTAAGTGTTGAAAATTAAATGACAAATTTCGCACTTTCATTAGCGATCAGTATCATAAAGCTGGGTGGGTTTCCCCTCGAGTCCGGCATCGATAATAAAATTACAGCTATATTATAATTTATTATCTGTTAATATATCGACGTATTTGTTTGTTCAACCACCACGGGCATGTAATCGGAGCTATGTAGAGCGGAATGTAAGCGGCCCGGTTACTGACACGACCTACCTCAAACAGTTCCGCGAATATTAAACTACAAATTAAAACGCCACTGTAATAAATTAAATTAACTGTTGAAACTTAACGGGCCTTTGTACATTTGTTTTTTTTTTAGTTAAAAGTGGACTTTTGTCGGGACGTAGGCTTTGAAAAGGAATTCGTGAGGCGACAGTAAAAAAATGGAAACTGCAGGGTTTAATCAGAGCAATAACATCTAAAAAGTTTTGTGTGCTAGAGCCTTTGAACATAATTAGTTTCACAGAGATAAATAAAAGATAAAATATTTCCGATCGGTGTATTGTACGCCTTAACGCGATTATTTCGCTCGTTAGTTTCAGTTATTTTACAAAAAAACAAGCTCACACAGCGCATCTTAAATATTTGCCGCTCACATCACCAAGGTGTAAGAAAAAAACTTAAATATGAATAATAGCATTCAAAGTGCGGCTTGTATCACTCTTTAAAAAAGAGCGCGCTAGTGCGCGCTAGCTTCTACTTCTGCTAGACATAAATGCGCGATCGGCGATACCAGTTAGCACTATCAGCCAGCATTCCAAAGCTGACTTTGCTGCTAAAGATCTATTGCTGATGTATCTTTGAAACAACTTATTATTCGGACATTGAGTGTAAGCGACGCCAGCGATCCCCAAGAGGCGGGGTGACTCTCAATCACACTTGCAAGGGGCGACCAACTCACTACAATGATGGACTGGAAAATATATTCCATAATGCCTAAAATCGTTGCTGCTGCGTCGCGGGAGAATATTTTTCTTGGCCAGAAAGCCGATATTCCCCCAAGAGTTACGACATTTCAATTTGCCAAGGCGGGCGGAAAATGGAATTACGATTGGAGCGGGAGCGCTTCAACGTCGATAGCCCCCTCTCTTTCTCCCTCGGAAATGCCCGAACATAAGCCGAGTGCAGCCGAACGCGTGACGCGCTCGACGCCTCACCGCCCGCCCTGTATTGATTAGATGCGGAACGCCCGACGCCATATAAATTAGGCCGCACAGAAAAACAGGCTCAAAGTAAGGTATAATGTTAAATAACCATAACAATTTCCCTTTGCCACCTTTTTTCTTAAGTTTTGTATTTTATAACGATAATAATAGTCTTTGTGTCAATTTCTTGGGATGGCGTCAACCGCATTCAGGGTGACTCGTCGTTGCCGAAGAAGAAAGTTTTTTGACCGGTTACGTTTGGTTTTCAAAAAAATGTTTGGCAGCCAAGTGGCCTTTAGTCATTAATATTATTGTTTTCATCTCCCACAGCAATTAATATAAAAGCCATCGTTATTCGACGGCACACCAACACGGGTGAAATAACGTAGACGAATAAATATACATTACATTATTAACGAATGTTGGCCTCGTTTCTCGCTCTCTTTGTTCGTCTCGCAGCGAAGCTGGCGAGTTAATTGAAAATAAGTTTTCTCCTGCGGGGTTTCAAGGTTCAAAATGAAATGTTAAGGTGAACAATTTGGTTCCCAAGCTTCAGGGTCCTGACCGTAAGAAAACCACCCTTATCCACGCCGCTCGAAGGTTGACTCTTTCAGGACTGAACGAATAGATGGTACGTTTCATGATTTGTGAGTTTATAACATCGGCGAAGTGTCGGTGGTTATACACCGGCCAAGTTAGGTGAGTGTTGGTGTAACGCTTAAACGCGTTGTTTTAGGGATCAGAATGCATTGTTTTAGAGGTAAAACAGAGATGGTAGAGGTCTAATGGTGGCACGGTAGCGCGTGGCGTCGGCCGCTTGCCGCCATATTGAAAAAGTTTGGCGCGGGTGAAAAAAGGCGGCAAAACCGTGAAGGCGCGGTACACTGAATGATGAGTTGATGGATGATTGACGGTATGCCGTGCGACGTATTATGTCTGTGTTTCTTGTGTGACTATGAAATTAAAGTTTTCCTTATAAGGAAACAATTTAATTGAGCGTTAAAGTGTCGGAAGTCGGAACGCCTGAAAATTACTGAGAATATCCAAAATATTTCGGCTATGCGGGGCGCTACAAATACAATAGAGACGTGTAGAGTTCATGGGTTGAGTCTGCGGTAGAGGAAAGTAACGTAAACTTAGCAGAACGGTAACCGTTTTAGACATACAACTTGTTACAAAAGGTCCTAAATCTTTTTTTTTTCTAACCTGGTTAGGTTGTATGTATTGCAAGCGGTGGCGCGATAGTGGCGCGATCACTGCAACATGCGTAACCAAGGCGCCGCGAGCCGAACGGGCGTTCGGTATTGTCACACCCACAATGTACTAAAGAACTTTACTTTTTGGTGCCTACTTTGTTTTTCTATGTAGAGCCAACCTTTGTTTCGACAATCAAGTTAACTGACTGAACCTCCTTCACTAGCATTATAAATGGGTAAAGTGACCACTCGGACGCTGTCAGTTGCCTCCGATATTTTTGATGGTAAGTAAGTATTTACTTGACGAGCATTATAATAATAATCTACTACACAGGTAAGACATGGTTGCAAATAAATTTAATAGGTACTAGTGGCTCTGTGACTCGTTCACCCCGCGAGTCTGTCGAGGGGAGGTTGGGGTGGTCGAGCCGCTCTGAGCTTCGCTCAACGCGGGACTCTGCTTTCGGCCTCGTGAAAATTTCTACAGCTCGGCCTTCGGCCTCGCGTATTATGGTGTCTAATGGCTTTCGGCCCGCTCTGCATACGGTCTGGTCAAACGAAGCTCGGCCTTCGGCCTCATAAAACTTAGACGCAAAGTTTGGCCTAAAAAAAACCTTATTTTCCATTAGTCTGGTAAAAAAGACCAAAGGTCCCATACGATTTGTACTAAAAAATCCCTATAACCTGCTAAAAAAAAAACAGAATCGGTTGAGAAATGTGATCTGAAGAGGAGAAAGACATCTGCCAGACACACGATAGCATTTTTCTAAAACGGAGACACTCGCTCGCTTCGTTCGCTCGGTCAATTAAATAAAGGAACTTATTGGTAAAAAACGCATCCAAGAACATTTTTTCCATTGGCAGCGCTAGTATTATTTCAACAACTAAAAAGGCACACGCCACATAAAATACATACTTACCATAATAACGTATACCAATACCCTCAAACTGCGCGTACCACACCCGACGGCATAATACCTACGCGTCTATCTATAGGCGTATCGGCGTATCCCAAAACATCTTTTCGGTAATTCGCCTCCAAGATCCCGGTTTGGGAGATTTAGGACACCCATCCTCTCCCTTGGGTGACCCTTCGGTCATAGACTAGAGAGCCACAGAAAAACTCATATTCTTCTTCTTAGGGTGCTTCCGGTAAGGTTGGCGGTCAGATCCGCATATCTCTCTTTGTTTCAGGCGAAATAGCGACAGCACTCGCGATCCCAGTCCACTCTCGTAGCTTTCCTAGCCAGGATTTTCTCCTTCCGCCGACGCGTCTCTTGCCAGCGACTTTTAACATCATTATAGTTGCAGGAGGCTGTATCTTTCGTGTCTGAACACATGTCCTAGATTTGCAACCTTTCTCCTTTTGATGGTGTTCCATAGCTCTCGCTTCTTGTTGACACGTCTTAGGATTTCCTCCTCATTATAATATCAAAGAGAAAAAAGACAAATCCTAGATGGCGCTGAAACCGACAAACAGTAGTAAACTTGAAGTTAGGGTTGACCGTTTCAACCCACCCTAAGTTGAAACGGACATTTGGTGATATCTTTCCGAGGGTTAGAGCCAAGGAGGTTATTCAGCCGATTGCAGGAATCAGAAATGATTTTTGATTTTTTGACTTTTGATTCTAAAATACAAAGTCAATATAATTTAATTAAAAGCCGGAATAATTAAAACAATATTATTATACTCGTACAAGTACCCACAATTCCTCTACCTACTCCGATTATTGCTGATAAACTAATAATTTAAAAACTGCATTTGATTCAGAAGATTATTTATTTTTATCCAAACATCCGGTTATTCTATCGACACAATTGCCAACTAAATAGTCACTGCTTTGGAGTTTTGGACCTTCTGTTCGTATCTAAGGGTGCTCCAGTCCCGTTGTTTCTTCGAGGACTTGTTTAACTTGGCCCGTTAGTTTACAACACACAAGTTTGCCAAACAAAAGTCACCCGTAACACTTTAGCTTAAAGCTGATATCGTCTGAAAGGTTTGTGGAGATACGTCGCAGCGTTTTCAGTTATTTATTGGCACCTTTTCAGGTACTTAGGTCGGGATCGAAGGTTTGGGCGGTCTTCCTTGAGAGGTTGTGGAATTCCTATGGTTACCATGAATCTTTCGCGTTGGATTTCTTCACAATGGCCTAGCTAGGGGGTCAATTTCCCAATGGTTTACTTTTTTCAGTGTTTAAAAATTGTTTTTATTGAGATTGCGCCCGAAAAAAACTTAATATTAAGATTAGTGTCAAGTGTAGGATATTCGAGAAGTGATGGATAGATGCACAACCTCCCGATAAGCGCTACCATGGAGTATCCTATCCTGTCGCCGACGGTACATAGACACTGTAAGGGCCAGTTTCTGAATTGAGAAATTCTAGATCTAGGCACACTAGCACTGCTAATGAAAGTTCTCATTTAACGGCCCGTTTTTAGCAAAAAAACAAAAACATCACATCGAAAAAGAAGATTAGTTTTTTTTTTTTCATAGGCCGTACTAGTGGTGCCTTCCCTTTCACCTTAAGGTTGGACGATAGCAGCGTGGCGGGAAATTCAAAATTTTCACTGTTTTTTACATTTTGTAGCTAATCTGGGCAATTTTTGTTCAGCGATTTTTCGTTTACGGCAATAACATAGTATTCTTTTTATTATTGTAAACAACAGAACAACAATAATTCAGCCAATTATGTGTTCTGGTCTACGAATTAGTGGCACTGCCCAAAAAACTTGTTGATGACCAGAACACATAATTGGCTGAATTATTGTTGTTCTGTTGTTTACAATAATAAAAAACTGTGAAATTTTTTAATTTCCCGCCACGTTGCTATCGTCCTACCTTAAGTATTGTTCAGTCACGTATTTTTTTTTTTACATCTGTAGAGACGGAACGATGCTTAAGTATTATAGTGAAATTCTCAATTTAGAAATCGGGGATTAGTATTTTAAATTGAAAAAAAAACAACAACTTATAAATAGAAGCGTATCATTTTAACAGACGCTAGGCGGGAGGCCGCGGGGTGAAAGCGGGTGAAAGGTCCCCCCTCCCCACCGCGAGTCACCTAACGCGTCGCCACTGTTCGGCTGAACTCCTGAACGGAGCACAGTTCTGCTAACTGGACAAACGCACAAAGTACACAAAAAACATAATATTAAGAAACGTGGCCTTTACAAGACTTGACGCAGTATTTCAGGCGCCGCGATTAACGTTATTTCAGCGATTAATTTATTGCGTTAGTAAGGTTTTTATTATTGCGCAATGAAAAAAAATATATACATATATTATAGTTTAATTTTCTTTTATTTTTTGTTTTTCTAAAGCACTAATCCCTATAGGTAATATTTCAAAGATTTATTATATCATTACTTTTTGTATTTCGTATTCTATTATTATTTATTATAAGGTTAAAAAATAAGCATACCATGCAGGCGTTATACTAATTGAGCTACCAAGCCAGGTAGATGCGAATTTTTCAACCTGTATCACGTTCTAGGGACGTCTGGCGCCACTTGGTGTGAGAAGTTTGTACTAAACTTCATTCGTCTCTTTTTAACCATTTTTTTATTATTTCCGTTTGTGACTGGATTTGCATGAAATAAGTTTACAACGTATTTTTTTATATCAGGAAGAAATACGTACTTCCGCAATAACTAATATTAGTTAAACTTCCACAAGTTATGAACAAAGTCATAGTTACCGATGGATTAGCGAAATCAGGCCCCTGCTGTGCCTGAAGTACATAAAGCCAGTTTCCTTAGTGCATTCGTGCAAGGTTTTATTTGTAACGTTACGTAGCTTGCATGTGTAAACCCAACCCTGTTTTATCGCCAAACAAAGAAACTTGGTCATCTGATCGTCGCGAGTCCAATTCAGACCATACCGGATTTCCCCACGATGTGTTCTATGAGTATGTGTATGTGTAGTAAACTTGGTTCATTGACGGATGACGCTACCGCTTGACGCAAGACGCAACGACTTGGAATAAAGAAAAATATTCAATACTCGTGTAAACATACTAGCTGCAAAATAAGGATTAGAGTAGAGCAGAAGAGTAGAATACACTTTATGGTACACCAAAAAAAATCTGGTATTTACATATAATTTTCTTGCAACTAATTAATGGATATACAATGGGCGGCATTATCGCTAAAAGCAATCTCTTCCAGACAACCTTAAAGCTGATCCATAAAGCTGATTCTTAACCCCGATCCATAAAGAGGAGTGTTATAAGTTTGAACGCTATGTGTGTGTGTGTGTGTGTGTGTTTGTACGTCTGTGTTAGTAATTATTAGCAATCATCTTGAGATATATTTTAAAGAAAAACCAGATCGCGTATATAAGATCCGCATCAAAGCATCAATAAGGAAAATAACTCTTTGGCTACTCTCTGTCTATACTCTATAATATTTCCCAAAGTGTCGGCTACACTAGACAGTGGGTAAGCCACGATAGAACTTAAGAACTAGACATAAGAGCGAGTATCCAACAGAAAGGTAAAGGCACTTTCAGGCATCACAGACTGTACCTACTCTACAACGTCTTGTGTGACGGTTTTACATACTCCTACACCCGCAACCTTTGCGAATGCGTGAAGCGACCCTTACACACACCTCCGTACAATATCTCTATATTTTACAAACATAGAATACGACATACTCGACATAGTGATATTACGGAACGGGAGCGGAAAAAAGGAAACCCGTGGATGTTGCCCGTTATAAAAATGTAGGATCGCGAAAAAGATCATCCTTAGCGGGCGGTGAGGGAAGGTTGCTAGGTGCGGTACCACGGATTGCTGTATGATGGCACAGAGAGGGTTTTGGGGGGGGGGGGAGGGGGGGTGAAGTCGAATGACAGGGGTATTCTACGCTGCCAGCGCCACATTGCAAAAATAAAACAAAAATTTCGTCTTTCTGCAAGCTAGCCATCCAAAACACACAGACACAATCCGGACACAATACATGACCTATCGATGTTCTGGAATTTAGTGGCAGTCATGCAAACAGTTAGGCTTTTCAACTCCAGGATGGAATAACGTGTCAAGTGGTGCTAGATGGCTAATATTTCATCCTCAAAAACACTGCATTTGATATTTTACTGATATTACATTTTTATTGGCGCAGGATTGCGTAATTTAGGGGTCCGCGGATCAGGGCAAGGTGGGAGCTCCAGAAAAAGGTTGGAGAAAAAACCCCACTGAGACATTCTAAAACCGCGATCCACCATAAAATGTATGAGCATCGTGATCATGAAGACAAATGACAGCCTTTGTCTACGCTTCCTATAGAGTTATTTTTTATGTACCCCTAGACTCGAGAGTGTCCCACTTCTGTGCAAAGTTCTTCCCACTTTTCCCTATCCTCGGCCGCTTCTTGCCACCCGGCAATGTAGAGATAGAGAAATTGTAAACACAAGCTGTCTACTATACTCCGTGCAATTTTAGTGGTTTTAAAGCCGAAGGTATTTTGTTGCACTGGTGATTCTGAGCCAAATTACAAAATTTCATTCCAAAACGCGCGAAAAAAAATTCACTTCTCCATACAAATGGTGTCGATTGGCGATAGCCGTTTGTATTGGGAATTGTTTTTTTTTTCGCTCGTTTTGAAGTAAAATTTTGTAATTTGGCTCAGAATCACGAGTGCAACTAAATACCTTCGGCTTTAAAACCACTAAAATTCCACGGTGTATTTAGATAGACCCAAGGTTTTCAAGTCGAGTTCTTTGCGACTTCCACGCCCGTCGCACCGCAGTCGCGGGGGTGGACGCCCCCTCTGATTTATGGTAACATGTCGTAACGCCACCGCTCGCAGGCGCTGACGGGCCCCCGCGCTTTTTGTCATTAACTGATTTTTATACCGTCCCACTGAGGGGTGGTTGCCTCGCTGAGCTGTACAGTCGGCAACAGGCTAGGATACACCTTTTGTTCACTTCACAAAAGTTCGACTCTTAGGGTGGTATTAATAGTCGTCTAAGATCACCTACTCGATCTCAAGTAGGTGAACTAAGAAAAGTCAAATGCTAATGTCAAGCCTTGGCTAATGTCAAACTTAAGTAGCTGTCAGCATATTAATATACACTACCTTGAGATTAACATTGACATTAGCCAAGGCTTGACATTAGCATTTAACTTTTCTGAGATCACCTACTTGAGTTCGATCTTGAGTCGACGACTATTAATGCCACCCTTAGCATAGCATGGATTTGTATAAAACCGATTGTCAAATAAGTCAAATAACACATAAGGTGACGCGTTGACGTGCGGCACGCAATCCTTCTTCGCATAAAATCGCATTGACGCAACGATGCATCAAAGGTTAAAAGAGTCTTTTTGTTAGGTTGACGTCCTTATGCTGCACTCGATAAGAGCTACCATGGGGTATTCTGGAGTGTAGCTGACTGTACAGTCGGCAGTGGATCCACCTTTAGATTTTACAGAATTACTTTTCTTTTATTTCGGCTGCGATGTAACAGTCGCCAACATTTTCACAAAGTTTCACAGAACACACTTGCACAGGTTGATGTGCCTTTGAATGTAGGATACGAGGCAATAACTGAGCTTTGTATCCATGTGCGCAGTATAATAATAGAAAAGCGAGCGTGGCGGCCACACAAGAAAAAAAGATTGAAGACCAAGTCTATCATCGCATGCACTGGAGCTCAATCCTATACGACAAACTGCTACAATAATTCCTGCCCCTCTACCCTTGCCGCAAATTTCAATATGGCGGAATTTACTAAATTAAATATTTCACGAATGTTATATTGGTATTGTACAAAATACCTTTGAATAAACATTACGAAGTATATAAAATCAAAGGATGACTAAGCTATGTAAAAGAGAAATCAATTTTAAAACTTTGTCAATATGAACACAATTGCGTCAAGGGTAACCCCCCTGAAGTTGAAGCACTTTCTAGGGTAGAAAATGTAGGAATTTAGATGTTTTGATTTCAAGTCGAGTATCTATCATCTAAAAATCTAATACGCTGTAATGTCTCCCTCAAATAAATAAAATGAATGTTGCTGGGTTCTTCTTAGCGTATCGATGACAATGTTGCTGGGTTCTGAGTCGCGCAGATTTCGTATAATAAACTTGTGCTGCCATCTAGTGATGAGTAGAAGAACGAAAAAAAAATTGTTACATTTATTGAATTATTTTAAACTACTGAAACAAGTTACTACTCTAAATAATTATTCTGTGGTACCTGAGATAAATTTCAAAATAATTTAAACTTATTAATCAATCACCCAAACACGACAACAAAATACATAAATCACAACTTAATAAACTGGTCCCGCCATCTAGTGGGCATATTAAATAACTTTTATTTTGCTCTACCAAAGAGCACTCTTCTGAAGAACAGCTTGAACTCTACAGAGGTTAGTTAATAAAACAATCACTAGATGGCAGTACATTTTAGTTAATGCTACTAATATTTATTTTTTAATACAGTTGCTCAAAAAGTGGCGTATTGCAGGGACGTTTAGCGTTCGGGATGTGGGCTATTACACACTCGTGCTTTTTTTTTTACCTTTCCCGCACTCGTGCGTTCTCTTTCCCAACTGTCAAAATAATGTCTATTAAAAAGTAAAACCAACCATGAAGTTTTTACTAAAAAAGTTTTTATGATTCATGCAAATACGTATATTTCTAAAAAGAAGCTACTAATTTGTTTCAATATCAGATTTAATGATTTGATTGAATGAGTTTGGTTAGGTTTCATTTCATTTCATCTCATTAAATTTCATTTTCATTTCAAATCAATAAAAAACTTCTACTGAAGACTTGGCTGGATGGGCATAGTTGCCTTTGCCTACCAGAATAGGTGAAGAAAAAAAAACTCTGCTTATATTCTACGGTTGGCGCCATTTTGATTTTTCAGAAATTTTCTTCGCGAGTTTAGTTGTTTGTTGCACAAAATGAGTAATTTCGACCCTAGTTTTTTTAAATTAACACCACCAGAACTCAGTATAATTGCACAAAATGCTTCGGAAAACATTTTACCGGAAAAGTCAAAAATGTCAAGTTAGTTAAGTTGTTAGTTGAGTTTATTGTGTTTTTATTATTTTATTAAATTGCTTAATTTTTTCGCAACTGTATTAAAAATAGTCGTTCAGTACACGTGCGGAACCGTCATTGCAACTTGTTCCGACTGTCAACCCTCGCCTTCGGCTGCGCCTCGGCTCGGGTAGCCATTTGTCGGAACTCGTTGCAATGACAGCCTTTCCACACTTGTAATGAAATACCTATACTATTTTTGTAAATTTCTATCTGATGCTTTCGTTGAATTGTTGTAATGTAAAAGGCTAGTAAGAGGTTACACGGTTATACTCGCATGTAGAGTAGGCGAGCGACTGCTTGTTCAATGTGAAACTACAAAGCCTGAAGTCTTACCTTGGTTTTTATGAAAGTTGTTAATAAAATTCTGGCCTCTCTATTCTGCCCCTCTACCCTTGACACATTTTTCAATACGGCCGCAATATGGCGCAATTTACAAAATTTAATATTTTACTAATTCAATTCAATTCATTTCATGTATTTCAATAAAAATTATGCACTACATATTCATAACTACTTAATATAACTTAGGTAAAGACGTACACAGTGCCTGAACTAGAATACAGCTGTATTCTGTATCTCAGGAAAGTAAAATAGGCAATAATATTGTGAGGAACAAATAATGATATTATGTAATGGTAGATATTATGTAATTAAGACGCATTTTGTGTTTTTATTGAATAAAACAGCCTTACCTTTGAATAAACATTACAAAGCATTACTATGCGAATTGAAAGAAAATTAATTTTTAAACTTTTTCAATTTGATCGCAGTAGCGTCAAGGGTAACCCCCCTGGCTGTCAAGAATGTTAGTGCTTTAGAAAAAAACAAAAAGTGGTTAAAATGTCCCTATTTATAGGTTACAGGCTTGTTGTGTGTTACAGGCTAAGGGCCCTGTAGAGTTTGCAGTGTCCTAGTGTTGCAAGGAGACGGACGGTTTACCAATGAGGGCTAACGTTTTAATGCTCACTAGTTGGCGCCACTGCCGAGTAAGTACAAGTACACTACCATGGACAATGAAAAAAAAAAAAAACATATTTTTGGATGCGTAGGCCCCAAAAGTGTCCGTCTTTGGCGGCGGCGGGCTTTATTCGAAGGTTCTAGGATCTGGAATAGACTTGGAATAGACCTTAAAAAATAGGGATTCTCATTTTTTCACTAGCGCGCTAGTAGGTAGTAGGTGGGTACCAGGCTCTTAAACTTAGATATTTCTTAGAGTTAGTACGTAAAAACTTATTTATTTAATATCTACCTTATAACTGTACTATAAAACTCATTAAGGGTAGACGTTAGCTGTCAATTTCCATACTAACTTTCGTAGACCAGAACTAAGAAACCAAACCGAATTTCTTAAGAATTTTGATACATTCTGTCTTATCATATCATACCATTGCCGCGAAATTAACAAAAAGTATGTTGTTAATTCAGGATTATGTTAATTTTAGCTTTTGAAAATATCAATATTTTACGTATGTGTGGGTGCACGACATACTATAAAAGTTGTGTAGTTGTGTGTGAGAACCCACACACACGTAACGCTGCACAGTGGTCGATTTGTACGATTTAGGCGGCCAAAAGTCCATTTCTCAAAGTTAACTTATAACAAAACTAATTGATTCCCGGAAAAATAGACACCCCGACTGCCCAAACCCCACCCCTCCCCAGTTCCTAGAACTGCGTGCGCGCCCCCACAGGTAGTCGGAACTTGATCGTCGCGCAAGCTGTACGCGTTCGTTCTCGACACTCTTAGCGCAACCGATATTCTAAAGTGAATATTTCATTGGATATTATTCAGTTACAAGTGAAAGTGATGGAAGTCGAAAATTCAGGTAAGCTCCTTCAAATATAATTTAAATTAAGATAAGGAATATCAATATTTAGTGCAGTTACAACGTATCAAAGATCGCCCTTTTTCATAGAAAATATTATCATTTTTTTATTTTCAATAGTAAAAATGTTGTACTTCCGAGACCGTCCGAGTTAAATTCCTTATGGTTTCTAATAGTATAGCTCTTTGAGCAGATAACCACAAAAAAAATAGCCACCACCTTTGACCACTTCGCGAGAAAAATAATAATTCATTAACTTAGGCAGAAAGTGAGAAAAATTCCTTTTTTGTTTCTTTTGCGTTAAAATTCCTTTTCGTTGTTCTAGGTTCATCAAGTTACTCGGGCATGGAGGTAGTAACTCGCAGATATCTTTTTGATAAGATGATTGAGGAAAACTCTCCATCAATAAACGACAAATTGGAATACTTACAAAATTATTTGTTAGTGTCTTACGGGGACTCCGACGAAGACAAAAAGTATATAAATCATAAATTTTCATATTTTAAAACAGAAATAAAAAAGAGATGGTCCAAAGCACGCAACACGCTAGAAAAATTTCTTATAAGCAATGATGCATGGTTAGCAGGAACGTTCGAGATGCCCATAAAAACGCATAATAAGTCAGGACGACCTAGCAAAACATTCAGTGAAAGTAGTGAAAGAACTAAAAGGAGGAAAACAGAAGAAGTTCGCTCCTCTGTAGGCAAAGAAGTGATAGTTCACGCAGCGCAAGTAATTTTACAAAAAGAAGGAAAAAGAAACGCCTCGCAAGTCCTAAAAGATATTACAAATTCGCCTGCAGCCGCAAACGAATGTAAAAAAAGACATTCCAAATCAAAGGCACAAGATCCCCTTACGCCTCGGGAGGCACTGCGAATGTGCGTGGACGCTGATTTGACACGAAGTCAATATGAAATTGTGCGAGCAACCAACAGAAGCTTTTACCCGTGCTACGAATTAGTGTTGAAGGCTAAACAGGAATGTTACCCACTCAAAGAGACGCTACGAGTGACCGCTTCCTGTGCTGAAAGTGATCTACAATCTTTGTTAGATCACACCGTCACGCGATTATCAATTTTCCTCGAAGAAGTACTAATGACTCTTACAGAAACTGAGAGAAATTCCTTGCAGATTATCTGCAAATGGGGTTGTGATGGTTCACAACAAGCTCAATACAAAAAAAAGTTAATGAATGACGCCGACTCGGATGCAAATATATTTTTGAGCTCATTCGTGCCTCTACAAATTGTTTGCGGCGAAGACAAAACAAAAATGGTTTGGCAAAACCCGACTCCTTCTTCACCACGATATTGCCGCCCGATACGATTCAGATTTATAAAAGAGTCTACAGACATTACAAAAGATGAAATAAATTACGTTCGGGACAGTGTGAAGTCCCTAAAAGCCACGGAATTGGAACTGAATGGGCAAAAATTCTCGGTTAGCCACAGTCTTAAAATGACCATGGTGGACGGCAAAGTTTGCAATGCGGCGACTGACACCAAATCAACGAGTAGATGCTACATATGCGGAGCCACTTCAAAAAACTTTAATGACTTAAGTAAAAAAAACTAAATTCACCCAGAATCGCTTGAATTTGGCCTATCAACTTTACATGCCAGAATTCGATTATTCGAGAGTATTTTACATTTAGCTTATAAATTGCCCGTTGGGAAATACCGTGAAAAAAGAACCAAAGCAGAAAAGATGCTAGAACAACAAAAAAAAAAGAGATTCAGCAAAGATTCAGAGAAGAAGTAGGTATCTTGGTAGATATACCAAAATGTAATTTTGGTAACACAAATGACGGCAATACTAGTAGAAGATTTTTTGAAAACCCACATCTGGCTGCTGAAATAACGGGAATAGACTTTAATTTTATTTATAGAATTAAAGTTATTTTGGAAGCCATATCAAGCGGTCACAAAATAGATGTCCCGAAATTTGATGAATACGCCATGGAGACAGCAAAACTGTATGTAGAGTTATATGGTTGGCATTCTATGACTCCTACCATGCATAAAATTTTGGTACATGGTGGAAAAGTTATAGAAAATTCTCTAGTGCCTATTGGTCAACTTTCGGAGGAAGCTGCAGAAGCTCGTAATAAGCACTTTCGCTCATACCGTCTAAACTTTGCTCGAAAGTTTTCACGCGAAGACTGTAACCTTGATATTTATCACAGGTTACTCTTGACATCAGATCCACTCATCAGTTCAATGAGAAAAAAAAAGAAGATCCGATCAAAACCATTTTTGCAGGAAACTTTGGAGCTTTTGCTTCCTGCAGAGCCAAATACAAAAGGCACTTGTGATAAATGCATGGAAAGTGACGGTGAGGAAGAATTGTCTTTTAAAGAGTAACATAACAATTTGTATGTTAAACTTTCATAAAATATTGTCTTATTGTTTATGATTCGGTACCTAACATTGTAAGTAACATTTAGTATAATAATGTGGTAATAACTGTTGACCATTTAATTTTAGTGTATACTGTATTTTTTTGTCATCCATATTTTATTTTAAATTTAAATAGGCATGCAGACTGTAGAGAATAAACATTTTTTTTTATGTACGGCCGTCTTTTACTTAACAAATTGTGATAATTCTTAACCCAAATATCAAAAACTACTAAGCCGATTTCGATAATTCAAATGAACTCAATATATATATTTTACACCAAAGGGAGATTTAAAGAAAATTTAAAAACATTGGCGCTATTTACAAAAATATTTTCACAGAAATGTTTTTTTGTATAGAAAAATACGCTTTCAATGAAACGAATAGGGATAAACATATATATTCACTCTAAAATACCAGATTAGCATTTGTTGTCGTATTTATTACTGAAATAAAGCATAAAATAGTTTTGGCCGCCTAAATCGTACAAATCGACCACTGTGCGCTGCTTTCAACATGGCGGCCACGAACAGCTGATACGCGATGACGGACGCTGTTGCCTTTTTTTTAAATTGTATTTTATAGCTTGGATACGAGACCTTTGAGCCAAGTCTTTTGTTTGGGTGGGCTTGCTTTATACATCAAGAAGGTATAATCACCTTTTTCTCCATTCCTTACCTACTCCTTGCCCAAAGGACTCGTGAAAAAAAAAAACGGAGTGTAGCCGGGTACACAAGACAGCACGTCAGAGTGTACACTTTTGTTTTAAAGTCGCCCGTAACGTAACCGAGTAGAGTGCTAGCGTGTAAGCGTCTACGTGCTGTCTTGTGTACCTACATTTGGCAACGCTGCCATTTTGCGGCGTTGCAAGACCGGCAACCAATGCTTCAGCGAAGCTCTGAGTAAATATTCAGAAATACAACTTTTAGTGCTGTCAGTATTGCCATGTTAGACAAATATAGCCGTTTAGGATATTTTGGGGGTCAGCGGGCGAGAAAACATGGCAACAATTCGGTCTTTTATTGCTTTATAAAGAGATTGGGTTCCCTAAAAATAAAGCGAGGATATAGAATATTCTTATACTGAATTCACAACAATAGTCTTACATACAGTTACAGGTCCATGTATTGTACGGTCGAGATTTTATTTATCTTATTGTTTGACTAAATGCAGCTCGTTTAGGTCATCTGGCAATGAAAACATGATATTATTTACTTTTCATTTAAAAATATGGGCGTTTTTTAAAGTTCGGTACATTTTTTTCTCAACTGTTTGACAAATTCCTAGACTTGAAAACACCGATCGTCGCACCATCCAAGAAAGAAGTCTCACCAAAAGCATTTTGATTCAAATACGAACATTTTGGTTCTTAGTACAATAGATATAAGGACCATTTTGAAGGTACAGGAGATCTTTTAGTCAGATTTAGTTGAAACTTAGTATTCGTAAATTTAATTAAAAATAATTAATCACGTTTTAGGATTTTACGAAGATTTCTACATAAGAGGGTAAAACAAAAAGAAACCTATTTCTTACTGAGTTAGGTACGGTCAGCCACAGTCACAGATACCCCATGGCAGCTCTTACCGCGCGCGGCATAAGGGCGTCCCCAATCGGACCATTCCATTTTCCCCTACCAGACTTCCCCCACTGGTCGGGGAAAATGGAATCGCACAAAAAAATATTCCTTTTTCACCCACTGGCCATCTCACTAAGTGGCTGGTGGGGGAAAATGGAATTTATAGACAAGATTATTATTGGCGAGGCCGACTCATTACAATGATGCAGTCACTGTAGCCTAGCCTAATTTTATAATTAATCGGCATAAATAAAACTAATTTGTTAACTTTACTAATTCGATAATTTGTATTTAAAAAAAATAATTTCGTATATTATGGCATTTCACATTACAACAGTTAACGTTATTAAAATAGTACAAAATAACACAAAGACCGCTTATAATTATTCTGAATAATCCTTTTTAAAAAATATACAGGGTGGCCCAAACATAGATGTCAAGCGAGAAAATATAAATAGCTGACACCGAGGGCTACCCGAATCACCCCCATGTACGTTCAGCTATTTTTTGTCGTTTAGAAGTTATGAGGCTTTTAAGGTTTTATTGAAAAAAAAAAACTTAGCATTGGATTTTATTTTCTTTTTTTTTTGTTTCGACTTTTAGAGATATTTTTTATTTTTTCGTGTCTTACATAATTTATCTATTACCAAAAAAAATATGATCAGCTATGGACTTCTATAAGTTACCGCAATTTTGATCCAAAGTCCAAAAATATAGTTTTTGAGAAATCATTACTAAAATAGTTAGTATGGAGAAAAAAGAAGTAGATGTCTGAAGGACTTTGTTTGATTTAAAAAACTTTCCCAAAGCTTTAGTGCTCAGAATAGTACAAAAAACCTGTCACTTTATGGGACTTGTATTCAAGTAATTCGCGATCAAAGTCGAAAGACTGGAGTTGGAGGAAATTTTATTTAAGTAGATTTAAATTTATTTTAGTTTATTCGGACAAAAATCATTGCAGGTAGGCTTAATATCACCTGCCAGAATGGCCTGCATTCGAAATGCACGGAAAAATAAAAAATAACGATAAAATATTTTTATTTTGGCTTTTTTTTTTCATTATTTGAATTTTAAGTTATTTTATTAACGAATTTACTTACAAAACATAATAAAAATTTTAATTCATAAAAAAAGTCCGAAAATTAAATGAGTTTTTTTTTAATCTCCGTGAATTTATTTCGAATGCAAGCCATGCTGACAGGCGATATTAAGCCTACCTGCAATTATTTTTGTCCGAATAAAGTAAAATAAATTAAAATCTATTGAGATAAAATTTCTTCCAACTCCAGTTTTATGACTTTCGATCTTTGATCGCGAATTACTTGAATAAAAGTCCCATAAAGTGACGGGTTTTTTGTACTATTCTGAGCACTAAGGTTTTGTGAAAGTTTTTGAAATTAAAAGAAAGCTCTTCAGACCTCTATGGTCTGTCCATTAACTCTAGAAATTAAATGGCAACAATTTTTCATAGTAAAGCCGACCACTTTTCATATTAAATTTACTATGAAATATTGTTGCCATTTAATTTCCAGAGTTCTGTTTATGGACAGACCTTAATTCTTTCCCCATACTAAATATTTTAGTGTCGATTTCTCAAAAATAACATTTTTGGACTTTGGATCAAATTGCGGTATCTTCTAAAAGTCCATAGCTGATTATTATATTTTGAAGATAGATACATTATCTGACAATTACTTTTTTTAAATATAATTTTATGTTGACTTTAATGAAACCATAAGACTGATTTTTTATAAGATAATTTTGCTAATTTTTTTTATCGCTTAATAATATCAATAAAACCGCAACCAATAAAGAGTGTTAGAACTTTTGTTACAGAAAGGCCCTATGACTGGCGAACGAAGCCAGTCTTATTGTTTCGTTAGAGTCAACATAACATTATATTTAAAAAAGTAATAGTTGATTTTTCAAAATAAATGAAATATACTTTATCAGACCAAAAAATTTCACTCAGGGTAAAAAAGAAGAAATAAATTGGCTACGTGGGTTATGTGTTACTCATAATAATGATGCACAGTCAAACTTTGCGAGCTTAGTTATTTCTGAAATATTGCCTGCTTATAAACTATTATTTATTTTAAACTAGTCTGTAACCCAATGGATCCCAGTAATCTGAATAAAAAAGATATTTAACCACTTTTTGTTTTTTCTAAAGCCGTGCTAGGAAATAATTTAAACATTTATAATAAGTTGAAAAAAAATCACTCGGGGCAGGACTTGGTGTAGATAATAAGTGCAAACGACCAGGGATCAACCTCTAAATCGGAACCGCTTGCCGTGAACCGTGGCGTTGTGCAAGGATCCATTCTCGGGCCGACTTTGTTCTCGATCTATACAGCTAGCATTGGCACTTCAATCCAGCACACAGGATATCATCTATATGCTGACGACACACAAATATATGTACACACGCCTGTCACTCTACCCAACCTGACTGATTCCATAGATAAGCTCAATCTAGACCTAGAAGCCATAGCACAATGGTCTGTTCAGCGCGGCTTGATCCTCAATCCAAGCAAAAGCGTTGCTCTTGTTTGCGGCACGGGGCACCAGGTACGAACTCTGAAGGCAATGGACCCTAACATTAAGGTTAACGGCGCAACTGTGCCTATACATGAAAGCGTCCGCAACCTGGGCCTTGTGATGGATGGGAGTCTGCGATTTGAGTGTCATGTGCAGCAGAAAGTGGGCAAGTGCTTTGGTTCCCTCAAAACATTGTATAAAATAAGACAATTTCTTCCCACCGACATTCGATATCAACTGTGTAATAGTCTGGTCTTATCGCAATTAAACTACTGCGACACGGTTTACGGTCCCTGTATTTACAAAAAGACTGCCTGTGCAATCCAGCGTGTTCAAAATGCATGCATGCGCTACTGTTATCCCATTCCAAAAAGAGACCACATAACTCCCTATCTTGTATCCAAGGGAATCCTAAACATGGAAAACAGTAGAGCATTAAAGTTTGGATGCTTCTTGTTCAACTTAGTAAAAACACGCACACCAAAATACTTGCATGACAAATTAAAATGGTCGCCTAGAGCACGAAGAGCATTGTTACTCACACCCAAACACTCTCTCAGCCAAACCAAGGGTTGCTTCAAGATTGCCGCATCCAAATGTTGGAATGTTTTACCACCACCTATACGAACCGCTCCAACTCTACCAACATTTATGATTAAGTATCATAAATGGCTTTTATCTAAGCAATCCTTGGCTTCCGGTATCTTTCCCGTTCAATAATTTATTACTAAGTTAATCACCTTCAGTGCTAAGCAGAGTCTACTTGTTTGTTATTGTTGTCTGTTGTTTGTTTCTGGCACATTGTTATTTTTATTACTATGTAGTGTAACTAGTGTAAGCATTGATCTCGCTGCGGTATAATTTTGAAAATGTTAAAATGCCAAAAATAAAGTATTATAATTGTGATCTTTAGTGCCAGCAATTATACCTAGGTATATTTTAGGTTAGTTAGTTAGGTATATTTTAGGTTAGTTCAGGCTATGTCCGAAAACCGGCAACTGATTGCACCTACGGATGCACATTAGTTACAAGCCGAGACATATGCCTTTTTGTTTCCACTTAAAATATTACTGTATTTGTGAGTACTATGTTCGTGTTTAGTATAAGTGAAAATGTAAATTTTATTTGTGGAAATGAATAAACATCTTCTATTCTATTCTATTCAAACTAATCACTAATCACGCCCCCGTCCAGTTGACGGAGACTAGTTGAAGAAATTCGCATCGACAGTTACTTGAATCGGTAGCTCAATTGGTAGAGCGCCTGCACGGTATGCGAGAGGTTGCGGGTTTAAGTCCTGCCCCGAGTGAATTTTTTCAACTTATTATAAATGTTTAAAAAAGATATTATTATTATTAACATCTCCATTAATTGTAATAAAATCTCCATTACAAACTTCCGTGCGAGCCCTTTCAGTGTCACAGGACCATTCTGAAACACCCTATAAAATTGGTATAGTTTTTAACATTTAAACCTCAATTTTGAATAGCTAGGTACTTTTAGCGTTTCTTTTAAAACCTTGCGGGTGACTACTATTTGCATATCAGTACATTTTAGTATTATAATAGACTGATTAGGCTATGGACATGAATAGACACAAGCGAACGATTGTTTAGGTTTTTTTTAATTTTTCATTTAAATCAAGAAAGCGATAAATTGAATTATTTGTTTAATATTAATGTTTTGTAAAGATTTTTAAATAACAAACAAACATAGACGTCAAGCGAAATAATCTAGATAGCTGACGCCGTGGGCTACACGAATCACCCCCATGTATGTTCACTGTTCAGCCATTTTTTGTCGTTTAGAAGTTTTGAGGCTCTTAAGGTTTTTTGAAAAAAAATATCTAGTATTGGATTTTATTTTGTAACTTTTTTTCTGTTCACTTTTCAGAATTATTTTTAATGTTTTAGAGTCTCAGATAATTTATCTATCTTCAAAAAATAATGATCAGCTATGGACTTTCAGAATATACCGCAATTTCGATACAAAGTCCAAAATGTTGTTTTTGAGAAAACATCACTGACATAGTTAGTATGGGGAAAAAAATAAGTAGAGGTCTGAAGGACTTTCTATTGATTTCAAAAACTTTTCCAAACCCTCATTCTTCAGAATAATACAAAAAATTGCTGATCATTAATTTTTTGGTGATGGATAATTTATCTGAGACTCTAAAAAATAAAAAACATTGCTAAAAAATCAAAAGAAAAAAAAGTTACAAAATAAAATCCAATGCTAGGTATTTATTTTTTCAAAAAAACCCAAATTATGGCTGACGTCTATGTTTGGGCCAACCTGTATATTTTTTATAAAGGATTATTCAGAATTTTGTACTATTTCAATAACGTTGACTGTTGTTATGTTAAATGCCATAAGATACCAATTTTTTTTTAAATACAAATTATCGAATTAGTCAACTTCATCATCATCTCCCAAAAATTTCCAGTCGAATCGAATTAGGAAAGTTAACAAATTAGTTTTACTTATGCCGATTAATAATAAAATTAGGCTATTGTGTAATGGAGTCGGCCTCGCCAATAATAATCTTGTCTATAAATAGCTGGTGGGGGAAAATGGAATATTTTTTTGTGCGATTCCATTTTCCCCCACCAGTGGGGAAACTCTGGTGGGGGAAAATGGAATGGTCCCATTCTACTAAACTTGATCCCACGGATTGAAAAAGTAAAAAAAATGCCTACATTTCGTATTGAATCAGTGCTTGCTGCAAGCTATTTATACTAAGTATGAGATGCTGCATAAATCATAAATCATCTCATTACGTAGATGCAAAGGCCTTTATTTATACTAAGTATAGCGTATTTACCTGTGTTACCTAGATGTTCAATAAATGATAAAAACATGCGCAATAATAAAATCTTTATTTGAGTAGTCTAACATTCCATCCAATAGCTTGAAACAATAATTATCTATAAGTAAGCCTGTATTCTTTAGCAGATTTTAGGACAAAGACTGCCGACGAAGTATTCCCAATATATGGGGCTGTTGGAAGTGAGGCAGGAAGTCTTCTGTGAATAGCTTTTCCCCCTTGTTGTTCTCTAAAACATTTTGGTCTCTCTTGATACTCTCCTTGTAAAAATTGTTAGTAGTTACCTAGGTACTAGGTACGCAACCAAACAATTATTTCCTTGAATAATGTATCCTCCAAATCCTTGGGAAGGCCAAAGTCTTCAAGTACGCGATAAGTAGGTATTTCGTTGTCGATTGCATTCGCGACACAAGTCTGATTGAATTTTACTCTTTAAAAATGGAAATTACTCCTCCACTCCCTCGATAGTCACTAGTTCACTCATAAGTGAGAATATATCCAAGTAAAGTCCAAATTATATCAACTGATTTCACCATGTTTGTTGTGAAAAACTGTGTGACATTTTATTTTTTTCAAGTAGGTACACAGTTAAATTTTATTGCGCCTAGATAAATAGGTATGAGGGACCTACCAAGGAGGATATTCGATCCTCTTCTGTAGCGGTTATTACCACTGAGGGTTTTCAACTCTTTGATATTATAACGAGACATTCTATGTCCAGTAACTAAAACACCTCGCTACATACAATCCACTATGTGGGCAGGGGTCTTGATTGTTGGTCATCACCTGTCAAAAGTTCAAGAGACCTCGCTACATACAATCTACTACTGGGCCAGGTGTCTTAGTTCCTGGTCAGTATTTACTTCAGATGTTTTTGTTTGTATGTGTGAGTGAATGGATGGAAGATAAAATTGTCGTAGACCAGAACTTGGAAAATACAGCATATTAATTAGATTTTTTTCTTCCCTAATACTTCAATTGCATAACAATGCTCGCGAACGGAAGGATAGTTTGAAATAAAAGCGATAAATATTGATAAATCTAAAAACCACGTTACTTTGTGCATGTGTGCACCCCAGCGCCGCTAGTGAGCAAAAGTTGGCAACAGCCGGACTAAGTTTCCACCAGCAGGCCCCGTTATGCTCGAAAAAAATTTTTGAACACAATTTTCCGAAAGATAAAACTGTTTAATAGACCAACTAGTTTAACTGTTTAATAGTAACGGGACAACAACTATTTTCCATAATTTAACAATAATAATTCAGCCGATTAGTGTTCTGGTCTACAACAAGTTTTTTTGGCAGTGCCACTGCTTCGTAGACCAGAACACATAATCGGCTGAATTATTGTTGTTCTGTTGTTTACAATAATGAAAAGAATACTGTTTTATTGCCGCGAACGAAAAATCGCTGAACAAAAATAGCTCAGTTTAGCTACAAAATATAAAAAACTGTGAAAATTTTTAATTTCCCGCCACGTTGCTATCGTCCACCCTTAATCTCAGGTATTGCAAAATATTCACAACATTATTATCATTAGAAACTAACCCGCGTAGCCCATACAAACAGTGACATTTTGGACCTCGCGCTGCACTAGCGCCCGCCCCTAGCGGAAAATCTGAGCGCGATATTGCTTGCGTTGTTATTACTTTTACTTTTACTTTTATTTTAACTAGTCTAATAATGGTCCGTCTATCCGAAGTTGCGTAACTGTTGCGTGAAAAAAATTGAGGAAGAAATGTAGAGACTTTCGTGGCATTTAAATTTACCTACCTATTAGCTAAATTAACAAATTTTAGGGGGCCACCTATGAGGAATGTCGAATACGCCATTGTCAAATGAACATTCTGTACCCTAACTTCGAGATTTCGAAATTTGCGCGTTTCCAATAAGGTGCATTCTCGACAACTGTTTCTCCTAGGAGAGCACAACATCAAGATAAAAGTTTAGCATAAGGCTGGGTTAGGGCGTATCTATGGGTACTGAACTTTACAATAATATGTATATATATATTTTTTTTTGTTTGACGTAGAACGGGATAGATAGAGTTATAAACCCATAGATACACCCTAACCCAGCCTTATGCTACTCTTGCAGGCAGCCATTGTTTATCTATTGTTCATCTTATTCGCGAGTAATCGCGAGTCAAGTTGTCAAGCACAGTCGGCAACACGCTAGTATACCCCTTTTTGTTCGATTGACGCCCTTATGCCGCGCGCGGTAAGAGCTGCCATGGGGTATCTGTGACTGTGGCCGACCGTGCCTATCACAATACACATTGTGTGTAAGTGGGTAACCTACCTAAGGTATGGAAAATTACAAAAATTAGTTCCACCACAGCAAGAAACAGATAGTGATTAAATGGATTGAATAATGAAATATCGTTTACGAACGTCCGCTTTCCGGGCCAGAAAACTATGCGAGTAGGTACAGACATTTTGTACTGATGGACACGAGTAGAGCCGCGTTTACACAGTGTTAGTGCGAGTCAACTAAAGTCAATCGTTATCGTGTACACTGGCCATTTTAATGGGGTACTTGGATGAAAACGACCAATCAAAAGCGTCGACAGTCGTCAAGTATCTTGTTTGTTGGCATTCAAAGTGCCCACTAATAAGGAATGTTCCCTTTTAATAAATTAAGGTTGGACGATAGCAACGTGGCGGGAAATTCAAAATTTCACAGTATTTTTCAATTTTCAAGCAAAAGTTACAGGCGTTACAGGCTAAGGGCCCTGGTCGTCACAGCAGTGGCACTGCCCAAAAAACTTGTTGATGACCAGACAGAACACATAATCGGCTGAATTATTGTTGTTCTGTTGTTTACAATAATGAACAAAAATTATATGTTATTGCCGCGAACGAAAAATCGCTGGCCAAATAGCTGGAAAAATAGCTCAGTTTAGCTTCAAAATTAAAAAAACTGAAAATTTTGAATTTCCCGCCACGCTGCTATCGTCAAACCTTAATGTATGATTAGCCCCATAATGTTTTAAGTGAATAATGTGATTGGCTCGTACATAATGACTGGAATAAAAAATACTAGGTAATTATTCTAAATATTTATGTAATAATTATATCTTTCATATTTCACGCTAATAATAAATTGAACAAGCGAACGAAGCAAGAGAAGTTCTCCGAATCTATTTGAACAATGCGGCTTTTTTTTATCTATGAATGTTTGTATGTAAATGGTAGTTCGTTCGACGATAACTTGAGTATCATTGATCCAACTCAAAAAAATTATAAATAAACCCATATTAAATGTGGCGGGTGCATGCCTTCGTTCCCATATAATAAGTACTAAAAAAATACCCTTTTTAGCTTCAAATAAGCATAATATCTCAAAAACGGCTGAACCGATTTTGATAAACCATGTCCAAGAATACTTGCTACAAAACCCGCTTTCAAATTTAAAAAAATAACCGCATCCAAATCGGTTCACCCGTTGAAGAGCCACGAGTCACGACACGAGGCCCACGAAAGCTTAAAAAGCATTATAGTAAAGTCACCCGTACGTAACGGTTCACGTAAAAGGTTACCGGCTGCCCTTTTGATATGTTATAATTTATAAAGTACGAAATTCTGCATATAAAAACCGAATTTTTGCAATTATTAACTTGTCGCAAAGTTAAAAAAAAAACAAAATCCCATACATTTGTTTGCAATTTATTTATTTTTTATTAGTTTCGCTATCGTCATATTCTACAGCCTCATTCAATTGCCGTAGGATGAAAAATTACCATAAAATGTGGTTGTACACTCGTGTAAGACCAGTTTAAATTACAAGAAATGACTCTTTTTAAGAGGAAACGCGGGTAGCTGCTGCTCCATACAAAAAGGGAGACCTGTTTCCTCCCTAAATAATTATTTTCGAAAAAACATGTTTATGCCATTCAATTTATATGTACCTCTGCCATGTCCCGATGTTTTCCTTTTTTTCTTAAAAAAAAAGGAAACATTGCATAGGTACATATAAATTGAATGGCATAAACATAATTTTTCTAAAATAATTATCCAGGGAGGAAACAGGTCTCCCTTTTTGTATTTTTTGTATGGAGCAGCGGCTACCCGCGTTTCGTCTTAAGCGGTCTTAGACGAGTGAGCGGTCTTACACGGTCAAAATGCCAGACTGTTCTATTATGTAAGACAGTTGCTTGTAAAATTGGTTACAACTTACACCTCAGGCTTGAAGCTCAGTCGCGTGGTCTCCCGCCATTCCAAGATGGTGAAACTCCACCTGTGCCTGAGTGTACCCGCAACCGGTCGGCCGGTGTTCGCCGCCAGACACTCCTGCGCAGAGATCGTTGCTGCGCACGCCATCGGTCGGCCGCGCGCATTCTACATTCAAACTTTACAGTTACCCGTAACACTTAGGGGGGTTATTGTTGTGGGTTCCCGAATATTAGAATATTTTGACTGCAGAAGTATTTAATTTTGTTGTGTTGGTGTGGTTCTGTGTCATTGGATTTGGTTTAAAACGGCGTAAGTCTGTTTTTTTATATACTTGCACACTTATTTAATTAGTTGTAATGTAAGTCGATTATTTTTAATATTTGCCGAGTTTCGAAATAATTATATTGAACAAAGAAAAATCCTAATTCGTAAGTCACGCACTTACGCAGTTAGGTAAGGTTGCACAAATTATTTCGTACGCTTGAGTAAATATACTGCCCAACTTTATGTTTTGATGGTCCACTGACATAGTTTCGCCACTTTCGATATCATTTTACTTTCTTTAGAGACATCTTGACGAATTTTAATTGGCGTTCTAGTCTCTGGCACAATCACTTAGGCATTTTAGAAACTTTGTTACGTGAAAAGTTTATGTAAAAGGTACCTACCATCTAAGTCATAGTAAGTAATAAGCTTCATGAAAGCTTGAATGGTTCCTCGTGAAAAGTACGTCATTCATGAAAGCATACTGAAAATATGCTATCATTACGGATATGTTCTTTCATAAAGGATATACCTACGAACATTGTGCCGTCTCTTAGATATCAAAGTTCTTAAGAATTTATTAGCGCAATGTACGGTCGGCCACGGTCACAGATACCCCATGGCAGCTCTTACCGCGCGCGGCATAAGGGCGCCAATCGAACAAAATGGCGTATCCTAGCGTGTAGCCGACTGTAAGAACTTGCTTGTTACCTGCCACGATATAATCAAAAACACGTCTTATGTCCTAGGCACACACACATATCTGTTACAATAAATTCAAGGTCCAAGTTACCTCTACTACAGAAAAAGGTATCTTACAAACATCCGTCTAGTAGCAGCAAACTAATTGATTACATTGTACCGTTTTACTAATTTATATCACGTAGAAAGCTGCAACGGGTGTCTTGCATGTATAATCAATCTGAATAATTGATTGCCCGAGAAGCGAATTGTATATAGCAGAGCAATGACCGCGACGCCTCTGATAGGTATTATCAGCCCCTCTACCCTTGACGCATTTTTCCAATACGGCCGCAATATGGCTCAATTTACAAAATTTAATATTTTACAAATTAAGACGCATTTTGTGTTTTTATTGAATAAAACAGCCTTACATTTGAATAAACATTACAAAGTATTTAAAATCAAAGCATTACTATGCGAATTCAAAGAGATATTAATTTTAAAACTTTTTTAATTTGATCGCAATAGCGTCAAGGGTAACCCCGCAGACGTGCAAAGACGTGAAAGACGACATCGAATAAAAAATTTTGCTCGTGTGGGGAATTGAAACCCCGATCTCTATAAAGCGTAGTCTGACAATACCAGTGAAATATTATCAGACTACAATTTTTTTTAAGACTATACTGGGTGATAAAAGACCGCCAACAGACCCGAAAGCCACGCATACTAGACACCAAAACAAAGTACTTTTTCGATAAATTATTGCTGGGAAATGATTTTGGTTTATTAGGTTATAATTTTGAAAAATATTTTATCACGCAATGGACGTGACGCACAGAAGTCATATTGCGCAAGCATAGGTATAAGTTTATGTTACTTAAGCTTGAAGTGCCGATGTTTAGAATACATTGCGGGTTGCAATTTCAACGTCATTTTTTGTAAGAAATATTCATAATTTTGATATGGCTTATTGAGAAGATATGTTAAGAACTAGATATTGAATACATTTAGGCAAAAAAAAGTTTTGAAAAGTCTGACTTTGAACCTCATTATCTCGGAAACCGTTGATTTCTCAGGCATAGTTCCTTGGGCAAAAATGTTCGTTATGATGAAGATAATACGTGGTTTCCCGCTTTGATGGCGGTCTTTTAACACCCTGTATAGGTCTAGTCTCTAGTTAGACCGAACCTTTGGGTCATTACAATCATTAATTAAAAAATTAGACTCTAATGGGTGCAGCATGATCCACTCCAAACACTCCGGTCACAAACCCTATGATGACCCTCACCCTTGACGCGATTGCGTTCATATCGTCGAAGTTTTTAAATTAAAGTCTCTTTGAATACGCATAGTTATACGCATATACCTAACTACCCTGTAATGTTTATTCAAAAGTAGGGCTATTTTTTATAATACAAACATAAAATTCGTCGAAATACGTAAAATATTGAATTTGTAAATTGCCCCATGGTTCCATCCCATTCTCATCGATATTCACCTTTTCATACATACATACATTTCGAACATTCATACATACAAACATACAAATATACATACAAACATACATACAAACATACATACAAACATACATACAAACATACATACAAACATACATACAAACATACATACAAACATACATACAAACATACATACATACAAACATACATACAAACATACATACATACAAACGCCGGATTGTTCCAGTAGACTCGGAGAACTTCGCTCGCTCGTTCAATTAAATACTCTTACTTACCAGAACCCTTAAAACAAACAAGACAGTGATCGGATGTTGCTCGTGCAAGATGGGCAATTATCTCTCGCAATTATAAGGTGCATATAAAATCCCAAGGTGAAGCAGCATGAAGCAAAACTCAGTAAAACTACATTCACATCAGGTAGGTACTGTCAGCGACACACTACAATAATTCGTTTTGTTCGATAAATGCCCTTATGGCGCGCATCATAAGAGCTACCTTACCGTAGGTACTACGAGTTGGAGGGTTGCATGCATTACATCGCGGAAAACAAAATGGCAAAATACAACGTGCCAACTCTTTGTACAGGGTGTAACCTACTGGTCAACGGTAGGTATGACATTTCTGTAAAAAAGTAGAAAAAAACAAATTTTAAAACCTCAAAATTAAATAAAATACTAAAGTTTTTTTTTTGCTTTTGGATTTAGTTCACTGTATGCGTGCGTAAGTGCCATAGTTTTAAACATTGTGAAAAAAACATATTTTAAAATAACTTTTCTCTCGCCACAGCGCTTCTTACATTTTATGAATAAAAAAATCAACGAACCTTCATGGAGCAAAAAAAGTTTGGATCAACTTGTGATTCATATCACCGAGTGATATTACCCTGTAAAAAGAGTTACAAGTTTTTTTTAAAGGACCTTTTGTAACACCTTGTATGCAACGTCTTTATTTTCATACTAAATAAGAAGTATTTTGCAGCATGCAACCTTTATCAACTTCACTACCAATTAATGTAGGTTTGAGGTATTTAGGTACTTATATTTACTTATTATATACTGTATTGCTGTAGATTTATGTTTAATAATGTAATAAATAATAAATTAACGGACGTTTTTATTGTGGCTGCAAAGCTGAAAACGGGTGATTAAGTATAAAAAAAAACTAAAGTAAAAACAACTTTTATTCAGACAGATAATCTTCTTATTTGTTTGGTCAATTTACAAAACAACGACATAGCTCTTTAGCGAGCCATTTTAGCCATTTTTGAAACCCCCAACATTAAATAGAGGGGTGTGATAAGTTTGACCGCTATGTGTGTCTGTCTGTGTTTGAGAGGGTGTATGTCTGTGTGTCTGTCTGTAGCTCTTAAACGGGTGAACTGATGTGAATGCGGTTTTTTTATACAACGAGTTACAAAACATCCAAACTCTTTTTACAGGGTGTTAAGTTACTGGTTGCGGTTATTATAGAACAAATTGAACAAGGTAATTTGTAAATCAAAAAACTGTTTGAAAAAATTAAACTCACTTTTAGTTTCAAGCTTTACTATAACTATCTTCCCTGAGACGGATGTCACTGACCAAAACAACACCCTGTATACCAATCAATTTCTTTTTTGCTTGCTCGTTTGCTAACCTACCGTCATAACCAAATTGTTAAATACTTACATTTAAATATCAAATTGTTAAATACTTACATTTACTCGTAAATATTTTAATATTGCATGTAATAATGTTTTGACAAATAAGTAATTATTTCCTCGCTCTTTAAAACACATTTAAATTTAAATAAGTACCTTAATCTTTTATGTAGAGTCATGCAGAGGTAGCTTCTTTGAAAACTTGGTCAAACAAAACATATTTCTCGTGGAACCGGATAGGCAATAATATGTTATCTTCAACTGAGTTAGTTTTAATATGCGGTAGGTAGGTACATATTTATTTTGTTTTCCATTAGTAATGCTAATACGAAAACATTACAGAAACTCTTTATTTTTTAATATATTAATTAAGTATTTATTTATTTTCCAATTTAAATGTAAACCGAGACACATGACCTAGGTTGATTGCATAATTATTGATTAACAATGCTAGGTATTTTAATATTATTGTATGTACAAGCGGCTCCACGCTAGGATAACCCTTTTTTTTCGATAGATAGATGTTTTAATAGACATTACAACTTACATCGAATTAAATTTTATTTATTTATCGTCATGTAAATCTCAATCAAATCATGGCCATGCTAATTCAAAAGTTTATTTAATATCTAAGAAACTCCGTCAATATTGACAAAATAACGTCATGTCAACATAAGTGGAAATCTTATCCACTGTCTAATCTAAAGATGCAAGTGCAATACCAGCCCACCATCCCTATGTGATTATTCCTCATTTCATTTCGTAACTCGTTATCTTAAGTCTGTCTCAAGTGGATAAGTAATTGTTACAAAACATAAGAAACGTGTCAAAGATGCCATCACTTCAGTCTGAGATCGCGTCACCGTCATCCTGATTACGGAGATTTTTCTTGCCACTTGTCACATTCTTGCCACTTGTCACACAGTGATTTTTTGCAAAACATGACAGTGATTGTTAGATATTTTCAAATTCAAGAAAAGCGCGGAGGGGTTAATACTTTCTTTTTAACCCTTTTTCTCGGTAGATCTTTTAGTTAGTGATTCTTTTGGATGAACTAGTAAGCCTTTTTACCCGACTGTTCAAAAGGAGCTGCTGATATCTTTCAGCCTTAAAAAAGTGTTGCTCCCGAAGTGAACTTTTTATCACCCTCTATGAGAAAATAAGTGACTAGAACTTACGAATAATTAGCGTCCGATATAATGTTCTCTGGAGTTAACATTATAAAACTTTAATTCTCACTACTTGAGGAAGAAATACTTTTATCTACACTCATGTCGTAACGTAAGATTCGAATTATGATCTTAAAAGTTGACACATAAGACTGGGTGTTATTTCACAGACAACTGTAAAAATTAAAAAAAATATATTACGATACAAGTTTTGTATGAGAATTTTTGCCAACCTGTATCGTAAAATAACTTTTTTTGTTATTACGATATACTTCCGATGTAAATTCTCCTTGCGGATACACTTCCGGTTAAAATTCTCCTTGCAGTAAACTATTCTGTGAATCGAGCACTGGCTGAACGTAAGTATGACTTCTTTGCCTCTATACCAAATGGAACAAATAAAAAAAAACGCGGCCGCTTTCTTTTTCTTTTTTTTTTGTGACATTTGTGTTTACCTACTTTGGATTTGTTTTGCCGCCATTACCATTCTGTGCGGTTCCGTGAAAAAAACAAAAAAAAAAAAAGTTAAATGAGTGAAGATAAAGTAGTGTATGCAACTGCATTTAAGACGATATTAGAATACTCGTGTAATACTATTATCATAAGAATCTCTCTTATATGACAGTTGCATAAACTACTATTATTTTATGAAAATAAGTAAAATCTGAATTTCTGTACACAAATAAACAAATTAAAGACGAAATTCATTTCTGACGTTTTTATTTTACTACAAACTTTTTTTTTATTTGGCTCGTGCGCGGTTTATTTTTAACACGCTTTTATAAGCTTGGCCTGTATGTATGTATGTAACGGAATCTTTGAGCATAAATTTTACCAATTTTCAGAAGTCTGATTAATTTGAAACTTTGCATACGTATAAAGGACCAATGACAATGCAATAATATGGTAACAGTTTCCCATTACACCCCTACAGTGCCATTATACAGGGTGGATTTTTGAGACGGGGCAGTAAGGGCAGGGCCTTAACCGTTATAGTTACAGGAAAACGTTGTTAGGAGACCTTTCATAACTTTTTGAGATATTATGAACTGCATTCACAGATTTTGGAAAAAAAATGTACGGTCAGCAAAAAAATACTACAATTTTTACTCTGAATTGTATTATTCTGTTAATAACTTAAATTTTATTATAATTTTAAACTCTTTGTAATTAAAAAATATTTTCTACTTTTTAGTTCGGTTAGCTATAAAAGCGTGTTTTTTTTAGTTTTTTAAAACTGTTATTGTATACAGTCAGTTTCTTGTCCATACATTGTTCGTGAATAGTGATTGATCTCGTTCAATGTTGTCTGTGGTTTCTTTACTCATTTGAACTTTTACTAACCATATCCACATTCCAAATTCAAATCACTTTAACACTTTTAGTAAAGGGAACGACCTAGTTATTAGGTCTTTTAGGCCCGGTTTCTGAGTTGAGAATTTTACTAAGCACATACTTACGTATCGCTCTGTCACGCTCTTTTGTGAGAAATCTGCAGAGACAGGACGATACTTACCCATTTGCTTAGCAAAATTCTCAACTCAGAAACCGGGCCATAGAATATAATTATGTACTCAAAAGCAACATAAATCACTCATTATGTATGTGTAATTTCCGCACCTTGCATGAATACCTGCGCCTTGCGCTTAATTCATGGCCATGACAGTGATAAGTATTTTTCAAAATTACCTATCACCTAACAAGTGTTTTTTTTATTGACACCTATAAAATGTGATGCTAGTCCAAATTCTAGCTGAAACAAAACACATTAGAAACAAGTTTTTAAATATGGAAGGTCGTTTTTGTTTGCATCAAAACAATTAGGATATTTGAGTTTATTACGATTGTTTTATTACTTAGCATCTTAGCAATTAGTGTTGAAAACTAAATTAGTTATTAGATTACTTGACACAGACAACATAGTTACATAAGTACCGTGCGTGGCCCACCACGACAGCACGTCGAACCTTACACGCTAGCACTACTCGGTCACATTACGGGCGACTTTACAACAAAAGTGTACACTCTGACGTGCTGTCGTGTGTACGTACCTACTAGTGCCTAAACTTAAACATGTTCCTCCTTTTTTATTCCACGAAGCATTGAACAACATACCATTTTGACGAATTACAGGTGCTTAAAGTAATTTATTCTATCCAAACTCCAAAGGCAAGGCAGGTCATGTGTCATTAAATCTAGCCAATCGTGTCCAGTTTTAACAACGAGCTAAGTAAATTGATGTAAAAAAACCGGCCTAGTGATATCTTGGCTGTCTGGCTTGGCTAGGCATGCATGCACGATATTGTTCGTTATGCTAGACGCACGAAGGTTCAGGAAACATAATGCTAAATTATTATAATGTTTCCATCCATATCAGATTATGTTCTTACCACGATCGGTTTTTGTCTAATATTTTAAACTGTCAGTCAGTTAATTAAAGATTTAGATTTATGTTACACAACACAACTAACTTACCTAGCCTTTTTTTTATTAAATAGGATTGTATTTCCAGTAAGAAGACCAACTTGTATTTACGTTATTCATCATAGTAGACGTGCCGCGAAGGTTTACACCCTTCAATCTCGGTAGATCCATTTACCAGATCCATTATGGATCTAGTGAGATTTTTTTCTTTGTAGATCTTTTTTTCACCCTCAGTCTGAGTCACTTGCATAGTCTCGTAAATCGTTATGCTCGCAGATGGCAGCAGCAGTGGCACAGATCTGTCCTCGCGACATTAAATGCAGCTCACGCGCAAGTTGCACCGATCTGTCATCGGCGCGAAAATTCTCGCCTGCTCTATGGTTTCTGCCGGATAGAAATAGAAATAGAAAAATCTTTATTCGGTACAACATACTACATTTTTGCTCTTGTCGCGCAAAGTGCTCTTGAGCGCGCGGGCGGTAAAACCTCTTAAGGCGCGGTGCATAGTGAATAGCCCGCGCGCCAAGAAAAATGCACAAAATCGAGTCCTGTATCAAATACACTAAAAAAATCGAAAATGTTCACATATCAAACCCTAGAATTAGGTGAGACCTATCTAAAACAGCCAGTTTCGTGTTGACATTCATAAACGTTTTGAAGATATTTTTGATGAAAAAAAAATAGGCGGCGCACTTTTTTTCAAACAAAATATCTTGCAATCTGTTATGGTTATCAACACAAAACTGGCTGTTTTAGATAGGTCCCATCTAATTCTAGGGTTTGATATGTGAACATTTTCGATTTTTTTAGTGTATTTGATACAGGAATCGATTTTGTGCATTTTTCTTTGCGCGCGGGCTAATTCACTATGCCCAGCGCCTTAAGGTGAAATACGTCTCACAACTAGCGCCGCCAATGAAAAAAAAATCATATCTTTTTTTTGGATGCGTTTTTAGCAAAAAACGCTCCTGCGATTCCTCAACGCGAGGCTTAACTATTTTTAGGACCTAAGGTTTGGATTCCAGATCCTAGAACTTAAGAATGCAATCGATTCTCGCCAAAAGTGGCCACTTTTGGCGAGAATCGATTGCATTCGTAGGAAATCCAATCCTGGAATCCAAACCTTAGGTCCTAAAAATAAACGCCTCGCGTTGAGGAATCGCAGGAGCGTTTTTTGCTAAAAACGCATCCAAAAAAAAGATATGATTTTTTTTCCATTGGCGGCGCTAGTTGTGAGGCGTATGGCGTCTTAAGAGCCATCATACCTACCATACCAGGGGCCTTAGCCTGTAACGCAATGGCGAGTCGATGGCGTCCCAGTCGAAGGACAAAACCGGGGTTTCCTCGTTTTTCTCCTACAACCAGCGACCTAGGTAATCCTCTAGAATTAGAATCAGAATATTCTTTGATGTACGGTCGGCCACAATCTCAGATACCCCATGGCAGCTCTTATCGCGCGCGGCATAAGGGCGCCAATCGAACAAAAAGGGGTATCTGAGACTGTGGCCGACTGTACCTACAACTTAGAGAATAAAAGGACCGACAGCATTAATAAATCGTAATTGAAGTTGTCAACTGGGAGCCCATTTTAGCACCATTGCGTTATACAGGCTAAGGCCCATGCTCGAATCAGCTAGATTTTATCGCCACGACTAACTGCAGTTCCGCGGTGAAAGTGGGGTGAACTTGAAATCTAGAGCAATACGGGCATTGTGTGTTAGCTGTTGACACCACAATGATAATAATCCTCTTTAGAAACTCAGAAAATACCCGTTTTGCTGTTCTATCGGAACGTTTTCTCCTTTGTCTATAATCACCTTTATTTAGTCTGCGATTTCGCTCTACAGCTCATCCGGTCTCGGGACTATTGCGTTACCTACTTCCTTTTCGCTTGAAACTTTACACTTTTGATCCTAATCTTTTTTTGAATTATACATATAAATAATTAGGTGAATAGCTAATAAATTGCATAAATTGTTGGCTAAACGGCTGTTGCCAATCTCATAATACCAACCTATGTTTCCGAAAGTACCTACACTTGATAAAGTTTGTAAGATTCTCGTTGAAAGCTACGAACCAAAGCAGTTTATTGTGTATCTTCAACATCTATTGCGATCCCTTCCAAATGTATCGTCGTGGTCCAAGAATAAGGTGTCCAAGAATAAGGGGACCAAGAGGCGCCGGGCGGGATGCGTCGATATCACCCACAAGTATTCAAACAAAAAAGTCACGAAAAAGTTTTGAAAATGTTCTTTCTATATCAACCAATATCCAAGATCGCAAACGAGCATTTATCGATGGTTTTTGTAAAGTAATATGTGGTTAGGACCCCTAAGAGTAGTTTATACCGAAATTTAAAACTCTAAAAACCCTGTGCAACTCATGTGGTACAGTCGGCCACACGCTAGGATACCCCTTTTTGTTCGATTGGTGCCCTTATGCCATGGGGTATCTTTGACTGTGGCCGACCGTACTCGAAATTCTGCAAAGAGTATAAACTAGGGGGGACCAAACAAATAAAAAAATTGCCGATACATGCGCGTTGAATGTTGGTTGCATTGATTACGTAAATATTGACTGGCGAGCCCCGATTCTGAACTAAATAATTTATTTCTGGTTGAAGGTGCATAATAAGGTGTTATCTGACGTTCGGCAACATCTTCCAAACTATGTCAAATTGAAATGGATCGTGATTGAGGTTGAAGTTAAACAATTAGACCCACTTCGGCCTTCCTACGGTTTGCAGAAACGTTACGCCAAGTAGATAGTACTTAAAAGGTGGTATGTATGTAGTGTTGAAACGATTACTTAAAATACAGTGGCCGGGCCGGACAGCGCCGGCGACTCGGTCAAGCAAGCAAGCTGCGCTTGCGCCATCACATTGTGTCTGGTCTGGCTGAGGAATCGTATTTTGAGGGTTTAGGTTGTATTTTAAGTTATATGCGTTGAAGCGGTTGTAGCCCAGTGTTATTACCGTTTAGTAAAAGCGCAATTCTTATTTTCCATAATAAAAATAAGAAAAAAATCTAATAAAATAGTTTTTTTTTTTTCGTTATTCGCGGCACGGAGTAACAAATAGGGGCAAGAGAAATTAGAAAAGTCTTAGAACACAAGGTGTTGAAAATCACATTAGAAGTTTACGTGTTTCGGGAATAAAGCTATATGAAAATTACCCTGTAAAAAAGATTCGAAAAGAAACGAAATTAAGAATACAATTATGTTATATTTATTGAGTTTCTTAAAACGAATTATTGAGAGAAGACCATTTTCAGAATCTATTAACAAATTGCATAAAAGTATAGCCACAATAGCCACAATATTTTCGATCAAGAATTAGAGATCAAGAAATAAAATTGAGCTCAAAACA
Organism: Zelleria hepariella; assembly: GCA_949319315.1. NCBI lineage: Eukaryota > Metazoa > Arthropoda > Insecta > Lepidoptera > Yponomeutidae > Zelleria > Zelleria hepariella. The sequence goes on along the minus strand of OX439387.1, from coordinate 5,914,775 downwards.
CAGTCCCCAAATGTTACACAACTTGTTCAAATCAATGTTAGTTGCTGGCTGGTTGTCAAGGAGTCGGAAAGTTTACTCAAGTCAAGGCAATATCGATAAAAAAACGTAAATAACGACACAAAATCACGTATTAATTAGAGAAGATCATCTCTTCTACTTATCTTATCAAAAGATAAAAAGATGTCCGACTGCTAATAAAAGTTATCTGTAAACGAGAAAATAAACGAGAAGTGGAATCATATCCGATACTGGAGCATGTGTAGTTTGAGATAGAGGAAAGTTTAAATAAACCGGAAACTGTGGTGAAAATTCTAAAAATGTCGGATACAGAATGTCGTATTGACATTTCGGATGGGGGAAAATACGAAGATGATGATCAACAGCAACAGGTAGGTGAGGCCCGGTTTCTGAATTGAGAATTTTACCAAGTAAATACTATGTAGTAAATAAAGTATCGTTCTGTCACGCTCTTTTGTAAAAAATCTGCAGATACAAAACAATACTTACCAACGTATTTGCTTAGTAAATTTCTCAATTAAGAAATCGGCAGTTATTTGTAAGTTTACTTAAAGGGACCAACATTCAGATATCAAGGATCGCACATAGAAACTATTAGGTAAAATGAAAATGAAAATATGTATTGCTATAATGAAGGTACATTTTTTACATTTTTGCTGACCCCCACACTAGGCATAGCCTGTCTCGTGAAGGAGGATAATATTATTAACAGCTCCTTACATGAGACGGACACAGGTACAAGTTATTCTATAAAAATGTTCTTAAAATTCTTAAAAAGGTAGGTAGGCACCCAACAACAAAGAACGTTGACACTGTTTACGAAAGTAGATAAAAAATAATTAGAAAAACAAAGAAAGTGGTAAGCCAATTAAGTTAACCGTCCAGTTAACATAAACATAGCAATCTAAACCCGGTTGCCTTTATCGAACTGCGCAGATAAAACATTGCTTTGTGTGTTTATCATCTTTGTCAATGTTCAATGGCCTAATGAGTAATGACGAACTTTATAATCAGTTCATTTTCGACTACCGTACAGTCTAGATTATCGTGTCAATTAAAACAAATCGAGAATTCCAAACTTAAAAATCGAAATGATATCAATTAAAGTGAGTAGTTAAGACTGGCAGTTTTTGCCTAATTGTTCTAAGAAGTGAAATTTCGCGGAAAAGTGTGTTCTTTATTCAAAATGTTACGATCTTTGTTCGATGTCATAAATAATTGCATCGATGCCCCACTCAGGGTCATCACTCGCGCTATTTTAATTCTAATTAGTGCCTACATTTATCAAAGCTTTGTTTGGAGTGAAGTGTTGTTGTATTGGTTCCAAACGGTCTACCCGCCTTATTTCTCTAAGCCTGTATCGACAATTCATGGAGTTCTGTCGAATGTTGTTACTTTTGTGTTTAGGGTCATTGCTGTTGAGGTAATTGTTGTATTTTTTCCTATTATAATCGTGAACACAATACTAACCTAATCATTTAATCTTAATTGATAGGTATACCAATTGCTCATGCAAAGTACCTAACAAAAGAAGTCAAACTCAAATCAATGTAGTGACATTACCATTGAAGTACCTACCTATCTCACACATTCTCACATTCATTACACCCTTTCTTCTAAAAATTTCAAAAATCTGACGTGGGATTAAAGGGGGAGGGAGGGGGTTGAGCCAAATTTCACGACATCTTACCAAGGGGGAGTAGCGGTTGAAAAATTGCCAAAATGAACTCGCGAACGCCCCCTTTATGACGGTTAAATAAATAAAAAATAATTTTAAAAAAAAGTTAAATATCCGCTTGGTTCCAATCTTATTTATTCGAAAAATTGGGGCCAATCAAAGCTAAATAAATTTTAAAAAAAACAATTAATAAAATTATTTATCAGCAAAAAACAAACAATTTGTGTATTGTTTTAATTCATTATTCACTTCACAACACTGCATGCACGCACGAATGATTTTAAGTTAAGGGAAGACGATAGTAACGTGACGGGAAATTCAAAATTTTCACAGTTTTTTACATTTTGTAGCTAAACTGAGCTATTTTTGTTCAGCGATTTTTCGTTCGCGAGAATAAAACCGTATTCTTTTCATTATTGTAAACAACAGAACAACAATAATTCAGCCGATTATGTGTTCTGGTCTATGACAAGTTTTTTGGGCAATACCACTGCATCCCACCTTAAGGGTAGACGATAGCAAGGTGGCGGGAAATTCAAAATTTTCACAGACTTTTACATTTTGTAGCTAAACTGAACTATTTTTGTTCAGCGATTTTTCGTTCGCGAGAATAAAACCGTATTCTTTTCATTATTGTAAACAACAGAACAACAATAATTCAACAAATACTATCTTCCAGCCTTAAGGGTGGACGATAGCAACGTGGCGGGAAATTAAAAATTTTCACAGTTTTTATTTATATATTTTTTTACATTTTGTAGTTAAACTGAGCTATTTTTGTTGTAAGTAGCCGGAAAATAGTAGTTGCGCCTGGCGCAGGATCGTGAGGGGTGGCGTGAGCATGAAGAGGCCTTTACTCAGCAGTGGGTGCTAACAGGCTGATGATGATGATGATGATTTTTGCTCAGCGATTTTTCGTTCGCGGCAATAAAACAGTATTCTTTTCATCATTGTAAACAACAGAACAACAATAATTCAGCCGATTATGTGTTCTATCTAGTCTACGAAGCAGTGACACTGCCCAAAAAACTTGTCGTAGACCAGAACACATAATCGGCTGAATTATTGTTGTTATTTTGTTTACAATAATGAAAAGAATACTATGTTATTGCCGCGAACGAAAAATAGCTGAACAAAAATAGCTCATATTAGCTACAAAATGTAAAAAACTGTGAAAATTTTGAATTTCCCGCCTCGTTGCTATCTTCCAGCCTTAATAGTAAAGTTCATATCATGAACACTAGATGTCACTTTTTATTCCTGAATCGCGGTATGGTTGTGTCAAAATCAGATGTATATAAAAGCAAATGTGTAATCTATTCCTATAGCAACCATTTTTTTTTTCACAATCTTTATTTATGTTATTTTTACCCGACTACGCGAAGCAAAAAGGAGGGTTATGATTTTAGCAGCGTATGTATGTATGTATGTATGTATGTATGTATGTATGTATGTATGTATGTGGGTATGTATGTTTGTGTGTTCATCTGTTCCCTCGCAGAGCCTAAACTACTAGGCCGATTTCAACAAATGAGGTGTCGTTGGATTTGTCTTAATCACCCAGGTAACATAGGATAGTTTTATTTTGAAAAAAACCAAGATGGCGGCTGTGCTGCGCCCTAAAGTGGTGGACCTAAAAATAAAAATTATCAGATACAATCGTCATGGGTATCAAATGAAAGGACTTTAAAAGACCTTTTCAAAAATGTATAACACACGTAGCGTCAACATAACAAATAGAACAAAATATTCCAAAATGTGTTTTTTTTGCCCTCCTTGGTTCTATTTTAGGTGATCATCCAAAATAATTAACTAAAAAGTAAAAAAAAAAATAGAAGTTAAAAACTAAAACCCGACTACTAAAAGGCTTAAAACAAGACCTGCTTATCCTTAAAATAGACTCATAGATAATTAATCGTAGTCGGAGGACACCACATTCGCATTTGATAAACCGATGGCCTCCGACTACGATTAATTATCTATGAGTCTATTTTAAGGATAAGCAGGTCTTGTTTTAAGCCTTTTAGTAGTCGGGTTTTAGTTTTTAACTTCTATTTTTTTGTAGGTAAGGTTACTACTGACACTAATCCTCACCTCTCAAGTCCAATAACCGGTAAAAAAAAACCTAGAATAGAAATAATCAAAAGTTTAAAACAGATTTGTTTGACTGATTTCAGAAGTCAACAAAAGTGGTTTTGACTTAGGATGTCGAAAACCAATTTTAAATCAGGCAAAATCTACGAAAATAATCGTAGATTTTGCCTGTTTCAAAATTCAGACAATCACTCAAAAAGGCTAGTGAAAATTACCAGAAAAATCATTAAACAAAATTAAGTGGCATGTACGAAAAACGCCGTCAAAATTTTCGTTTCTAATTTCCTTGTAAATAATTTTGGTGTGCAATAAAGAGTTATCTATCTATAGCTTAGAGTATCGTGAATCCGTGATACTTATCACCTGGGTCAACCGATCCGTGGCGAACAAAACCGACTATATTTCCGAATTTTCCAAATAAGCATTGTGGGTAATTCAAGTTTACTCTGTCTTCATCCCCAGACGGTGATGTTAAACGGGTTCATGCGATGGCTGCTACGGTTCCTGGTGTCCATCATAGGGCTGGTGGCTCGGCCGCTGACCTTCCTTCTGACCATCAGGAGGAACAAGAAGTGTCCGCCGCCGCAGAATCCGCTGCTGATGAAATCTGCCACCGCGCTGGCACACATGATCCGGACTAAGCAGGTGCGCCCGATATTTCAACGAAAGGGATTTTCTGACAGCTCATAAGTTGTAGTTCCAAATTTGTAACTAGATGTCGCTGACGAGGCATGTTCTTTTTTATGCCAGTTCGCGCTCGTTGGCCTTCGCATATACGTCCAAACACATTTAGGTATTAGTTGTGGAGCAAAATGAAGTGTTTCCCACTCATACAAGAACATTAACAAAGTCGTGCACTTTTTCATGTACTGTAAAATGGAATGACGGCTACGACGATGAAAGATGAAGTCACAGAGCAATGAAGTGAAGAAGTATTTTCGCTGTAGTAAGCACTAATTTACTTTGTGATAGAAAACTTCTCGTATCAACGCCATCTGTCACAGCTTTTAGAACTATTTTTTTTATTTTTTTTAGCTGTCAGTAAATCCCATGTCAAACCCATCATCGGATCCACATTCTAGCCCCATCCACACTCAAGATTAAGATCACTACGGCGGCGGAATAATATTGAACTATTGAACAGGGTGTTAAAAGACCGCCAACAAAGCGCGAAACCCACGTATTTTCCTCATCATCGAACATATTTGCCCAAAGAACTATGCCTGGGGAATCAAAGGTTTCCGAGACACATTAGTGGTTAATTTTAACTTCTCAGGAAACCATCAAAATTTCTACTACGTATTTCACACAAAAAACGATGTTAAAATTTCAACCCACAACCCACAATGTATTCTAAACATCGGCAACTCAATCGTAATCTATGCCAACACTTGCAAAAATTATCTTGGTTACAAGTCCATTGCGTAATAAACTAGGTATTTTACAAAATTATAACAAAAAAAATACAAAACTAGGTATTTTCCAGCGATAATTTATGGAAAAATAACTTTTTTTTGGTGTCTAAAATGCGTGCCTTTCTTGTCTGTTGGCGGTCTTTTAACACCCTGCATATGATATAGGAATGCATATGACATCCCTAAATCAGGAACATTACCTAGGGCTCTTAAAAACAGTTTTCCATTGGGACCTATTTGGAGCCTGAATGTAACCAACCTGTCAAGACTAACCTGTATAATTATTGTATTCGAAACGGGTCGAATCGCGATTGGTTTTTAGGCAAATTAATTACCTTCAAATAAAATTAACCTCTATAATGTTGCCTGTTTCCAGACTACATCGGAGGAAGTGGTAACCGCCTACATTGAGAGATGCAAAGAAGTGAACCCGTACCTCAATGCGATAGTGGAACCGCGGTACGAAGTGGCCCTGAGGGAAGCCCGGAGCATAGACAAGATGGTGGCAAGCACAGACCGGACGGCTGAGGACTTGGCTAAGGAGTACCCCTTGCTGGGGGTCCCGATGACTGTCAAAGAGAGCATCGCCGTCGAAGGTGGGCATTTTACCATGATGGTAATTTCACTTCACTTTACTTCACTTCACTTTAGTTTATTACACCGTGATTGACGAAGTGTTATTAATATTCAAGGGAGTTGTTCAAGCGAAGCGATCTCATGCTTTTTTTACAGTTTTTCACGACTCACTTGTTGCTTTTTTTATTTTTTAAAGCACTAACCCGTGCCAGGGAACATTACCTATAAGGCCGCTGTACACGGATAGAGTAAATAGTAGAGTCAACTAGCATACTACTTTACCAGTTCTAAATACTCTACCAATTTAAGTAGAGTACCTAACAGTTTACACGTAAATTTTCATTTTGTCGGTAGAGTTTTCACTAAACTCTACTTTTTTAATCGAGTCCACGGATGACAGTTGTTACAAAGGCTTTATCTGTCAGTAGCATACTAGCAACTGTCATTCCGTGGACTCCAATTAAAAATTAGAGTTTAGGTAAGAAGCACTAGAACAATGAACGTAACTTAACAGAGAAAATTGTAATAAACGCTCTAAAAAACTTCAGATTACTCTAGTACTAGTTACTCTACTAACCGTTTACATGGGTCGAGTAGGTATTCGATAGAGTCACCGAACTAAATCCCATAGAATCCGCATTACGTATAAAATCACAATAAAAACTTGTCCCCACAGAAACAAAAGATATTAGCAATAGAACAATACGAAACATTATTTCGACCATACGTCTAATATTCGAATGTCAACCTTATTGCATTCGTGTACAGTTTTACTTTAATTGCATAGACTACGAGCAAATAAGCTCCCAAAGGCAATTTGGGCATCTATTTTTCCAGACACATTTAAGAGTTCTATGTTGTATCTAGTTTTATCCTTGATCGAAGGATAGAGTAGAGTGGACGCTGGAGTGGGGGAAGGAAAGTGGTAGAGTAGCTCGCTCTCGTTGCTAGTTACTCTACTCTACCAAATTTCAGTACTCTACTCTACCAATGCTGTTTACATTGGTATATCTAGTTAGTAGGAAACTCTACCGCTCTACTTTAACGTTTACTCTACCCGTGTACAGCCCCTAAGATTTTTTTTTAAGGTTAGTTGTTCTGGTTCTGTAAGGTGCCACCGCAAAATGTATCTCACCCTGGCAGCCCTCTTTCTTCAGGCATGAGCAACGACTGCGGCACAGTGCGGCCGTACCGAAACCCAGCGAAGAAAGACGCCACCATCATTCGACTGGCCAGAGCAGCCGGCGCCATACCGATCGCCGTCACCAACACGCCGCAGCTTTGTATGAACTGGGAGACTTACAACAATGTGACTGGGCTCACTAAGAACCCGTACGACCAGAAGAGGAGCACGGGCGGTTCCTCCGGTGGTGAGGTAAGAGTAAGATGAACCTAGCCTACGCCGCTAGCCTACGTCAACCTAGCTCTGTATGCTTAGCCCATATATGCCCAGGGGGTAATTAACGACCCATCACCACCTGGCCGATTCTAATGCACCGCAATAATAAACTATAAAGATTTTTCTTATTTCTACCGATTATTTTTATCGTCAAAGAATGTATCTAGACACACAACTAGTTAATTACTGAAAAAACGTTGTATTTCGAACAATTTTTGCTACAGTAAAGTTACTATAATATTTTTCAGTAAAAAGTTGACACCCACGCGCAAAAACATACAATTTATTTTTTTCTGTTGGAAATTTGGATATTTTGTTGGTGGATTTATGTAGCTGAATTATTCCTCTATAAGAACTGATAATGCTCTTTATAATCAATATCGATTTAGTTACTGAAATTGATACGTATATTTTGTTGGGTCGTTAACGACCCCGTGGGCAAATACCAGGACTAATATATTTGTATAGATTTTTTATAAAGTCTTTTCTTGCGCTAATTATACTTGAGATTCTCAAGTTTATCAAGATTTTTTATCATGGGAACGTTTAGGACATGAACATTTTTAACAATCAACCTTTCAGTGGTGTTTTATATCTTATAGTGATAGTGGTGAAAAGGGCGATTTTGATATCTACAGATTGAAAAGGTATCAGTTTTTAGCTCCAGCTGAGCTGGTATTTTCTCATCTACAAGATAACTACAAGACTGCAAATGCTGACTGATGATGACTTTGCTCCAGCTTCCATCGCCACATGCCAAAAAGACCATTAAAGAGGCTTCGACGAGCCAGAAACGAAAGTTCTAGTTCTCTGTAATGAAGACTCACTTTTTGAGTATCAGCTGCCTAGTATCAGCATCCTGGAATCAGCACTCAGGATGTGATTGAGGTTTCATAATTATAATTACTTTAGCAAGGCCTTGAAGACCAAGTAATACCGAAGCCATTGATTGAGATCCGACTACGACATTGCGTCAAGCTTGATAGGACCGCAAGGCGAAGAGTTGTTGAGAGCGGAAAAATAGGCTAATTTACGGAGCTTGGAGATACTGAGCTATGACTTTAGGTTTGTTGTATCACTTGCAAGCTTATCGTCATATTGATAAAGAAAAACTACAGCTGAGCTGTAGCTTGTCCGTTCATTCTGTGGACATCATATCGACCCTTTCCACAGGAATTATCATCAGATAAAACCACACAGCAAGGTTGATTACTAAAGACATCCATGCCCAGAATGTTCCCATGATAGAAAAACTTGAGAAAGTTGAGAATCTCAATTATAGTAAGTGCAAGAGAATACTTGATAAAAAACCATACAAAAATATTAGTCATGGTATTTGCCCACGGGGTCGTTAACGACCCACTGAAAAAAACACACTTGCGGGTTTGAAAACTAAAAACTGACACTTTTCTTGAAATAAGTCGTCGATAATAACTAACATATCCAAAAATTATGAAAATCGGAGATCTAAAAAGTTCTGGGCATATATGGGTTAGCATGGTCGTTTTGACACTCTCTCTATGGCAATAGATCAGGGTCATGTCTAGCAAAAAGTAGTTATTTCCATTTTAATAAAAATGTTTTATTTTTGTCTCCATCGCCATGTTGGCGTAGAGCCAACTCGAGCCCGAACGACAAGTTGACAGTTTTGCATAGAGAAGGGCCTATCTCGGGCTTACCATGCTGGCCGTACTGGCCTTCTTTCAGCGAGAGAGCATCAACTGCAGTTTTGTGAGAAAGCTCAGACCTTCAGGTTTCCTAAACGACATCCTGCCAAACCAAATTTTTGTTCATTCCAATGGCATTAAAGACATTTTTAAACTTAAACTTTCGAAAGCACTGCACATTTTTATATCTGGTAAGTGAAACTGTTGAATCGATATAAAAATTAAATTAATTTTTAAGTGTATTGCTGTGGATTTTAGTTAATAAATAAAAATAAAAATTAAAAAAAAATAAAGACATTGTAAAAGTTATAAGTATCGGGTCAAATCGCGATGACGTAAAAATAACAATGATTCGACCTGTTTCGAACAGAAATCCGAATCATTATCGCCATTACACACATACATATTTTGTATTCGAAACGGGTCGAATCAAGGTTAATTTTCCAGTAAAATATTCGCGATTAGACCAGTTTCGAAAAAACTTATTACTTAAAATATTCTTCAATAAAATAACAGTATTATCTCATTTCAGGCAGCACTGATATCGGCCGGCGCTTCTATCATCGGGGTTGGTTCGGACATAGCCGGCTCGCTGCGACTACCCCCCATGTACACGGGGATATTCGGACACAAACCCACGCCTAGACTGTTATCCGTTGAAGGTATGATCGATTATACAAAGTTTTATTCGGATTTTATTCGACCTGTTTCGAAAAAACTTTTCTGATATTTAACGAGGCAATTATTTGTTACTGCGAGAATGGTTCCTACCTACATGGATGTGTAGAGTTGTAGACAAAACCATCTTAATAATGTCCAGGGTCCCAGAAACTAATAAACAAGTGGTCACTTCAAACATCTTTTCGCTCGATTTTTTAGCTCTATATTTACATTCAGTAAAAATAATGTAGGTACTTTTTTACCCGACTGCCCCCTTCCTGATCAGAAGTAAATGTCCAACAGCGCGAAACGTCTAATGAGCAGTAAGTCTAATTAGCAAATCGTCCATGTAGCAAAACGTCCAACTATCAGATGGTCTGTATGGCAGAACATCAAAGGAGGGTTATTTTGTTTTTTTTTTATGTGAAACAGATGTGGACTCTTCAGATTTTCGTTTTTGTTTCCAGGCCATGTCCCCGACTGTCTAGACCCTGACTTCGAAGAATACTTCGCTTTGGGGCCGTTGACACGATACGCTGAAGACCTGACACTGATGCTGAAGGTCCTGAGGCAAGATGACGGACCTGAGGTTCCTTTAGATAAACCGGTATGTTTATGCGCTCTACATTGGCTTTGGGTACAACATACTTGCAGTCTGGTGTCGATTGTCCTAAGACTTTGTTGGAACATTTTTCATAGATGTAGACGTGCCAGCAAAACCTCTAGGTACATTAGGGACATATTTGGTCGATTTGAAGGATCTTTTAGTACTTATGTTTGTTTAGGGAGTGGGACTGCAGGTAGGTATGTGTATTTGTTTGATTTTCTAATGAGTTTTCTATCGCCTATTACAGGTGGACGTAACGAAACTGAAGTATTTCTACATGGAGAGTGACGGCAGTAATGTGACCAACAAAATCGGTTCGGATGTCAAGAAGGCAATGGAGAAGGCACGAGAGTACATCAAGGCGACGCACAATGTTGAGGTTAAAGAGGTAAGTTATCACAGTGACGGACACACCGTTAATATCAAAAGACCACAAGCGAGTGTTCGTAAATTTTGTATTTCGTAAACGGTTAAACTTACTTTTATTATGTCGGTGTAGCCGACTAGTTTCGTAAATGTTCGTAAATGTGTTAAGATTGTTTTGATCATCTATGCATACCCTGCGAATACCCGATCACCACATCCCGAAGGTGGCTCTCGACTGGAAACCTGCCGAAGGCTCACGTCTACCCGGAAGACCGTATCATATGTGAAAGAGGTCCGCTCTCTGAGACGAAAGAGAAGGGAGCAACTTGGTTAGAGCTACCCTCCATAGCCATGAACCGAGATACATGGAAAGCCATTGTGTCAGCCCCAGACTCCACGGAGGATTAAAGGGATCAAAGAAGAAGCTTCGTTGAGTCTTTCAAGGAAACAATATGGATGATCAAAAATAAATGCAGCTTATCATTCGTCCTGTAGATTATAATTCGAATCATAAAGATACCTAGCTAAAGTAGATAAAGTCGAATTTCCCTTTCAGCTCAAGATAAAGAACTTCCAGCACATGTGGGAGATCAGCGTTCGAATCCTGATGAACATTCGCCACGTACAGAACATCTACACTCACCCTGAGAAACGGGAGCAATGGGTCTCAGTCTGGCCCGAGTTACTCAAGAAGATGGTCGGTCTATCTGACAACAACTTCACTTGTGTAGTGTACGGGCCTCTTCAGAAGTTCTTCGATGCCTTGCCGAAGAGTTACTACACGAACCTGCTGAGTATCTTTGAGCAGATCAAGAAGGATGTTCGGGTAAGTTGGAACGAATTTCTTAGACTTTCGACTTTCTTACTTGTCGCATTGACACAAACAACATAAAGGTATAAAAAATAGTGGACCTAATTGGCGCATCTACTTACTTCATTGGAAATAGTGAATTTACTGTAATGTTTAGAGGATATGAAGACGTGGGTATAATAAAGTCGAATGTGTTTAGCCATGAAGTAAAATAAAACAAAGATAACCTATTGGTTAACCTTCTGGTTGGTAACCAAACCAATATGTAGGTAATCCACCAGCGAACCGTGATTCGACCTATTGTAAATACCTAAAGATTTGTAAATCAACAATAATTATAGTGTTACGTCGTCGTCGACTCTTTACTTCCAGCCAGCTTTAGAATTTGACAAAGTAAGCAATACAAATATAACTATTATTGGTTAACCTATAGGTAACCAGTAACCAAACCAATGAGTAATCCACCATCGAACCGCGATTCGACCTTTTGTGAATTCCTAATGATTTTTAATTTGACAATAACAATATTTTCACGTCGTGTACACGACTCTTTGCATCCAGCCAGCTTTAGAATCTGACTATATTTTTTTCCATTTCAGGAGGCGCTAGGTGATGACGGCGTCCTATTCTTTCCGGCGTATCCAGAGCCAGCTGACCTGCACTACCGAGTCTTCTACAACTTTCTGAACTGCGGATACTTGACGGTCTTCAACGCTCTAGGCCTCCCCGTAACTGCTTGTCCCTTGGGCCTGACCGAAAATGGTCTTCCAGTGGGCTTTCAGATTGCAGCCAATAGGTGCAACGACCATTTGACAATAGCTGTAGCGACTGAATTAGAGAAGGCCTTCGGCGGATGGGTGCCGCCTAATAAAGATATAGTTTCTGTGTAATTGTTTACAATATTGATGACTGCATTTTACTCGATCATCACAATGTAGGTCCTAGGTAAGGTTGGACGAAACACAAAAAGTTTTTGACTAAATAGTTTTGTTCGAAACTGGTCGAATCGTGCCATTTTAATGATAATTTGATCTTGTTTATAACTGCGATTTCACCAGTTTCGAATAAACTCGTGTGGATTTGGAAATACAGTTTTGACCAGTTTTTAAAAGAGGATGCCACAGAAGTTTTTGAAAAATTATGAATCTTTGTTTTTATTTAGGGAATGTGATATCATAACGAATCACCTAAAGCTAACTTATATAAAATAAATACCCAACTGTCCTATTACCTACTCATACTTAGTTAATTTTAAGCTATTGTGATATATTTTTACTAATTTAAAAATTAAAATATTTTTTTAACTTTTTAAAATCTTGTCTAAAAATATTATTCAAACGTTACCCTTGACGCTATTGCGATCCAATTGAAAAAGTTTAAAAATTAATTTCTCTTTGAATTCGCATAGTAATGCTTTGATTTTAAATACTTTGTAATGTTTATTCAAAGGTAAGGCTGTTTTATTCAATAAAAACACAAAATGCGTCTTAATTTGTAAAATATTAAATTTTGTAAAGTGCGCCATATTGCGACCGCATTGGAAACATGCGTCAAGGGTAGAGACAACAAGTTGACCTACCCAGTTCTTGGCCTTCCTTAGAAGTTAATTCATCGAATGTCAGCATTTTGAAATGTTGATATTTCCCGATTCAATTAGGTACATAATATTTTTAATTTTGAATCTGCGAATGCCCTCCCTAAAGACTGGTATGCACCCTACCAGGGGAGACACGGGTCTGAAGCGCTCAGTAGTTACACTTACACTAGCTAGTGTGACAAAGCAGTGTAACCATGGGTCTGAAGGGGGCTTTGCCACTGTTAGTCAAAGTCGGGTAAATATTACTTATCCTGTATTCGAAACGGATAGGTAACTTTTACCATAAAAAAACTAACAGCCATTCGACCGCCCTTAGCCTGTAACGCAATGGCGGGTCAATGGCGTTCCGGCAGAAGGACAAAACCGGGCTCTCCTCGTTTTTCTCCTACAACCAGAGAACTAATCCTCTAGAATTAGAATCAAAATATTCTTTGCTGTACTACAAAAACACTAAAAGGACAGACAGCGTTAGCAAATCGTAATTGAAGTCGTCACCTGACAGCCCATTTTGGCACCATTGTCTTACAGGCTAAGGGCCCTGGGCCCTGGGCCCTTAGCCTGTAACACAATGGTGCCAAAATGGGCTGTCAGGTGACGACTTCAATTACGATTTGCTAACGCTGTCTGTCCTTTTAGTGTTTTTGTAGTACAGCAAAGAATATTTTGATTCTAATTCTAGAGGATTAGTTCTCTGGTTGTAGGAGAAAAACGAGGAGAGCCCGGTTTTGTCCTTCTGCCGGAACGCCATTGACCCGCCATTGCGTAATCCACCAGCGAACCGTGATTCGACCTATTGTAAATACCTAAAGATTTGTAAATCAACAATAATTATATTGTTACGTCGTCGTCGACTCTTTACTTCCAGCCAGCTTTAGAATTTGACTAAGTAAGCAATACAAATATAACTATTATTGGTTAACCTATAGGTAACCAGTAACCAAACCAATGAGTAATCCACCATCGAACCGCGATTCGACCTTTTGTGAATTCCTAATGATTTTTAATTTGACAATAACAATATTTTCACGTCGTGTAAAAAACTATCGCGGAACTTCGTTTAAAAGTAGTAGTTCCGTGATATTTTTTTTATTACTAGGAATATGAAATTAAAAGTTAGTCCACATGTCGATAGCTTAATTATCTGTGTCTGCAACTATATTTCATCGCCCAAAGTTGAATCATTCTCTTACAATAAATTAAAATGTTGAAAAGTGCGAGCGAGAGGGCTGCAGAGCTGAAGGGGATTCTTAAGGTATGCGTTTCTGCATGACTGTAGAAACGCATACCTACCTACCCTTAGGTATGTACATACACACGACAGCACGTCAGACTTTACACTTTTATTTTAAAGTCGCCCGTAACGTAACCGAGTAGAGTGCTAGAGTGTAAGGGTCGACGTGTTGTCGTGTACGTTTGCAAGGAAAACTTTTCGTTACTGAGAGAACTTGTAATACAAAACAACAACTTGAACTTGTAACAGAAAAGTAATGAACAGTGAATAAATTCTTCACCTTTCGCCCATAAGAAGGTAGCGAATTGGCCAAGCCACATATCTTGACTAAGGTGTAGAGTTTGTGAAGTTAGAAGCTTGGCTCTACATGGAATCTGATAGCTTTCTGACAGTGCGTAGGTGTATGGTCTCGTCTTGGCAACATTTTTTACATAAAAATGTTTTTATGGTGGGATACATTACGTACCTCTAACCTACTTATGTAAGTAGTAGTGATTTAAAATTGCAGTTCGATCCCAGCACACTTTACGCTGAATTACACCTGACCTTAGCAACAGTCTGTCTATTTCAAGGCTAAGCCGTGTCTAGGACAGGTGCTGAGCGGCATTGTTGCACCTCTAGGGCTTCCCTTCATTATCACCTTGCAATACATTATGTATTACCGATTTGAACCTAGTGCGAGTGCCTGTGTTATATTATAAGAATATTATTCTTTACAAGCAAGTGGTGGGATGTTTTTGAGCTAATACTATAACGGCTATACTATAATAATACTAGAACGAACGTCGGTAATAATAATACTATACTATAATAATACTAGAACGAACGTCGGTAGCTACGTAGGTAGTACTCTATGTAGTTTGTGGTCGGTAGTCGGTTGCCCTAGTCCAAGACCAAGTCTGTAGAACTGTAGAGCAGCAAACGGAAATGTAGAGCAAAAAACGCCTTAATAAAAGTTACGTTCTATGGCTATGGCCACTTGAACATGGCAACCCAAAAAATCATAGACAATCCATATTTTTAATGCAAAGATTTGCTGTATTCAGCATAAAATTGATTTTTATTACAAAAATATAAGGTTTGAGGGGAAATGTTACTATAGGTAGAATGTTATAGAATGTTATTTATAAATAAATTGAAATTTTATAAGATGAAAACGGTATTTAATTATTATTTATTTACGTTATGTATTTATTAATTATTTGACAGAAAAAAATAAAACTGTCAGTCATCCCCGGAAGGCTCGAAATATTGGAGAACCTCTCTCAATTTTATTGAAAAAATCTCTGAATTTTCCTTGTAAATTAGCCTAATTTACTTTATTGGATCCTAACTCTCCTAGTTCCAGTTGTGTGTGAAGCTTGAAATCCTTTTACCAAATACTTATCGCAGATTTAATTTAACGCACGCGCAGAACTTGCCTTTTGTATGACTCGAGTCTTACCATGGATTCGTACAGTAATTGAAGTGAAACCTTTTCAAATACATTTGGATACGTAAACCAAGCCAGCAGTGCTATATTCCACATTCGCGTTGCCTCCGGAGATCCCTGGCGAGTCACATCGAATCCTCTACCGGCCGCTCTAGATATCAGAAGATAATCATCAATCCGCTGTTTGCTCACGGTTTTAATCTTATTAATACACACGTGTAGTGAATAGCCATAGGTTTCTCGAATCTAGTTACAATAACAAGATTATGCGATCGCCTCGCAAGGTTCCACGGTCGTATATAAACGGAATCCAAAGTGTTTATGTCGGCAGTTGTCAGAAGCGCGTATGTATGTAACCGATCCGAAGTCACCACGCCCAGTGGCCGGATTATCTGAGAACTAAAACGCGTCTAGCTCGGATGGTGGCCGGTGTTTCGGCGTCTGTACATGGAATAGTGACGAATTGTAGTTGCGGCGTCGGAAAGACACGCCCAAGCATTGTGATATGTGCTTGTTCTAGGAGTGGTGTGAAGACCTGAAGGACCAGGTCCTGTGTGCGAGGAAGGGTCGCGGCCCCCTCAGTGAATAAACATGGAGTGTTGCATGTCAGAGGAAGCTAAGGAACAGAAGAAAATCAACCAGGAAATAGAACGGCAACTTCGGAAAGACAAAAGGGATGCACGGAGAGAACTTAAACTGCTGCTGCTTGGTAAGTTGATCCTTACGTTGATGTTCAAGAATATTTTGCACAATTTGTTAACCGCTCGGTTGGCGTAAAATTTTCTCCAATACCCTCAGGGCGTTTATGAGCCGAAATCGAACCAATCAGTTAAACCGCATTGTCATTGAGCACGAGTGGTGATTAAGCTCTCTCTCTCTATCTCTCTCTCTCTCTCTGAGAGAAGGCCTTTGCTCAGCTAGTGGGACATGTACAATTGTACATGCTACATCTTACTTTTATTTTTAAACCACATTGATACACGGGTGTCTAAGTTCGGTAAGCCAAGTTCTAAACTCAAACATTACATCAACTGAAATCAGATGCATATTTGCAATAATTGGCCCGTTGACTGCCAGAAGCGGTGGTGGTCTAGTGGGTAGAACAGTGGACTCTGAAGCAAGAGGTACCCGGTTCGATTCCCAGTGCGGGCATGCATCTATAACTTTATTTAATTTCAAAGTTACGTACATTTGTGAATTTGTAGTAGCAATACCACTCGCTAATGGTGAAGGAAAAACATCGTGAGGAAACCCGCGGCTTAGTTGGCTCCACATGTATTGACTTGTCTTTCCTGTGGGCTAGGCCGACTAAAATGTCAGGATGGTATAGGTGCTGGGCAAGCCTACTCCATCTAAAACAATGTCCCAGGCACTGCAGCGCCGGTCTCTTCACCCATCTAGTGTGAGTGACGGTGCCACTTGACGCTGTATAAATCATCTCATTACGTAGATGCAAAGGCCTTAGTAACTGCCAAAGTGACCATGATCAGACCAGAGACAGGTTTGTCTCTGCAAAGTTTAGTAGTTAAAATTGTATGTTTCAAACTATACAATTACTTTCTGTTGATGTTAGAAGATTGTGGAGTTTCCTTATGAACCATGGCGCATTCGAAGTTTGCTTTAAGATGTTGTTTGTAATTTTTAAATGCTGTTGCGTTATTATGATATTATTATGTTATTAATTTCTGGTGTACAATAAAGTGTTCTCTATCTATCTATGTTATCCCAAATGAACAAACCATTTTTTTTTAAACGAAGACTAGGTCCAGGGTTATTTTGAATTCTAAAAAGATGAAATATTCTTTATTGTACAATAATATAAAAACTTAACTAAACCAGGTGCAATCTACACTAATATTATAAAGAGGAAAGATTTGATTGTTTGTTTGTATTGAATACACCGAACTAAATCCCATAGAATCCGCATTACGTATAAAATCACAATAAAAACTTGTCCCCACAGAAACAAATGATATCAGCAATAGAACAATACGAAACATCATTTCGACCATGCGTCTAATATTCGAATGTCAACCTTATTGCATTAGTGTACAGTTTTACTTTAATTGCATAGACTACGAGCAAATAAGCTCCCAAAGGCAGTTTGGACATCTATTTTTCCAGACACATTTCAGAGTTCTATGTTGTATCTAGTTTTATCCTTGATCGAAGATTGAATAGGCTCCGAAACTACTGGACCAATTTGAAATTATGAATAAAAAAACCTATGATATACCTAAACTAAATGTCACACATATGTTTTTAAGTTCTATTTTTATTTTGTGCTTTTTAGTAAGTCAGTTTGGACGATCCACCAGAATAGAACCAAGAAGGCAAAAAAACCCATTTTGGTTATTTAATAATTGACAGTTTTATGAAAATTAAATGGCCCACTGCTAGCCGTGTCCACCGCGTACTGGCCGACGTCCTGATGTCATCGACCCATCGGGTCGGCGGCCTGCCCACAAGACGTCCAGCCAGCATTTCTAGGCCACCACCACAGGCCACCACTCAGTGACTGCTTTCATCAACACTAGTGGTTCGCCCCGAACTATGAACTCGCGAACCCATATCTCAGCAACCCCTCGACCGATTGGACCATTCCATTTTGCCCCACCAGAGTTGCCCCACTGGTAGGGTAAAATGGCATTATTGTATGTGTGATTTCATTTTTCTCTACCAGTGGGGCAACTCTGGTGGGGCAAAATGGAATGGTCCGACCGATTTGGCTCATGTTCGAACTTAAAAATTATCTTTGCCTCGTTTACCTGCCTACCAATTTTCATGATTATCCGACTAAATTTACTCAAGCTATCGTCGAATGAACATTCATACATACAAACATACAAACGCCGGATTGTTCCAGTAGACTCGAAGAACTTCGCTCGCTCGTTGAAAAAAACTGTTTTTGTTTGTTTCCACAGGCACTGGCGAGTCGGGCAAGTCCACGTTCATCAAGCAGATGAGAATCATCCACGGCTCCGGCTACAGCGACGACGACAAACGTGCCTTCACCAAGCTTGTCTACCAGAACATCTTCATGGCCATGCAGAGCATGATACGGGCGATGGACCTACTCAAAATCGAATATGGAAGTCCGTCGATGACGGTAAGTCGATATGACTGTACTTCCTGTAAATATTTAGTACCAGTACGTGCAGCATAATAAGCCCGAGATAGGCCCTTCTCTATGCAAAACTGTCAACTTGTCGGTCGGGCTCGAGTTGGCTCTACGCCAACATGGCGATGGAGACAAAAATACAACATTTTTATAAAAAATGGCAAATTCTGCTCGACATGACCCTAATCTATTGCCATCTCGAGTCCCGCCTGCCATGCTCGCACAATAGACATGGCACGTCTGTCACTCGAGTTCGAGAGAGTGTCAAAACGACCATGCTAGTGCATACTGGGCGACAGCTTCGAGATGGCGCTACATTTTATTGATTTGCTTTGCCCCTAAGTAAACCAGTGTGATGATAAAATATATAGTCTGTGTTTAATGTCTAAGCTATCTCTGTTCCAAATTTCATCCAAATCGTTAGGTCCGTTTCCGAGATCGCCCGTTTAAATATATAAATAGTATACATTATACAAGATTTGTAGCTTGGCATGGACATAGCCCAAGTAGCCGGAAAGCAGTGGTTGCGTCTGGCACAGGATCGTGAGCGGTGGCGTGAGCACGAAGAGGCGTTTACTCAGCAGTGCGTGTCAACAGGCTGATGATGATGATGATGATGATGGAACTTCGCGTGGCGAGAAGATGACAGATATACCAGGGCAGTAACGGAGTGGAGGCCAAGAACAGGACGACGGTCAGTAGGCAGATCAGCGGCCCGGTGGACAGTGGATGTCTCTAAGAGCCGTAATATCAATCACAGTTTAAACTCAGACCTTAGATTAAACCTCGAATTTTGTATGAAAATTTATCGACCAATAGGGTTTAAACTAGCGTTTTTGGCTTAAACTGCGATTGATATTACGAGCCTAAGGCGACAGACGGTCCGTGGATGCGTGCGGCCAGAAACCGAGGAGGATGGCGTGAAAAGGCAAAAGGCCTATGCTCAGCAATGGGAAAATGTGGGCTGAGAATGATGAGACCCAGCCAGTTTTGGCCATTCTCTTCCTGCTGCCTTCTCAATATCGTCGACCCATCGACTACCTATACAGGGTATTAAAAGACCGCCAACAAAGCGGGAAACCACGCATTACATACTGAACATTTTTGCCCTCGGAACTATACCTGAGAAATCAACGGTTTCCGAGATAATGAGATTCAAAGTTGGACTTTTCAAACTTTTTTTATTGCATAAATTTGCTCAGTATCGAGTACTTATGTCTTCTAATGAAGCCAAATAAAAAATTTGAATATTTCTTGCATAAAACGACGTTAAAATTGCAACCCGCAATGTATTCTAAACATCGACACTTAGAGCGTAAGTAATACAACTTTATGTCAACGCTTGTGCAGTAATGTGCAGTATGACTTCTCTGCGTTACACTTCCATTG
Source organism: Zelleria hepariella (assembly GCA_949319315.1). Lineage (NCBI taxonomy): Eukaryota > Metazoa > Arthropoda > Insecta > Lepidoptera > Yponomeutidae > Zelleria > Zelleria hepariella. Next base: position 5,894,714 of record OX439387.1, on the reverse strand, counting down.
CGTAATAAAATATTTTCCAAAATTATAACCTAAAAGACCAAAATCATTTCCCGGCAATAATTTATCGAAAAAGTACTTTGTTTTGGTTTCTACAGGGTGCACTCTAAGGTCCACTTGCGTCACCCAGAGTTAGCGAGTTAACTCTGAGTTAACGTCAAAATTTGTATGGAAATGTCAAGTTAACTCGGAGTTAGTTTGCTAACCCTGAGTGACGCAAGTCCGCCTAAGTCGATAGCGGAACTTTAAGTAGGCTGTCTGCTGATCAATACAAACAACTTGTACTAGATGGAGAAAAAAATGGAGCGAAAAAAACATCAGCTGTTCCATACAGAAGGTCGACTCGGTACTGCGCCAAATGTATGAAGCAGCTGGTATTTTTTTCGCTCCATTTTTTTCGCCACCTAGTACAAGTTGTTTGTATTGATCAGTAGACTGCCTACTTAAAGTTTCGCTATCGACTTAGAGTGCACCCTGTAGTATGCGTACCTTTCAGGTCTGTTGGCGGTCTTTTAACACCCTGTATACATACCGAACTTTTTGTGCAAAGGCCTTCTCTGAGAGATTCTAGGGTTAATTAATCACCATCCACCACGCATTCCCACTGCGGATAATATCTTATAATGCGCGCGGGATGAGAATGGGATGCGGCCTTTTGGAACTGAGACGCGCGCGGTAAGCAAACTCGCGTCGATGCAACCTTGTCAAAGTAAAATAAAGTATGTTTTCGATTGACTTTGACAAGGTTCCATCCCATTCTCATCGCTTGCGGATTATACTATAAATGATTGTTGACTTAAAACATGGCTGAACGATTTTTTTGGTGAATTTCCAGGAAAAGGCGGAGCTGATAGCTGGTATCGACTTCGAAAGCGTCACGTCCTTCGAGAGCCCCTACGTGGACGCCATCAAGGACCTCTGGGCCGACTCCGGCATCCAGGAGTGCTACGATCGCAGGAGGGAGTACCAGCTCACTGACTCGGCCAAATAGTAAGTGGATGCTGCTTTTCCGCCCGGCTCTGAGTTGATAATTTAGAAGTGCATTTCTCGATTTCTCGTACACTAGGGCCCGGTTTCTGAGTTGAGAATTTTGCTAAGCAAATACTTTACTATCGTTCTGTCACGCTCTTTTGTGAGAAATCGGCAGAGACAGGACGATACTTACCCATTTGCTTAGCAAAATTCTCAACTCAGAAACCGGGCCTAAGGGTGGTATTCTAGAACGCTACTTAAACTCAGTTTAAACTGAGTTCAGACTGTCGATAAAGCAGTGCATGTTTTGATATGAAGGGAGGGATATTCAAATCAAAACATGCACTGTTTTATCGACAGTCGACACTACTAAACTCTACTTAAACTGAATTTAAACAGAGTTGAAGGAGCTTTCTAGTTTGAACTGAGTTTAAACAGAGTTTAAGTAGCGTTCTAGTTTGAACTTTGTTTAAGTAGCGTTCTAGAATACCACCCTAAGGTCCACTTGCGTCAACCAAGGTTAGCCAGTTACACAGTGTCAAGCTTTATCGAAATAAAATGAGGTCTGTCCCGATCCATCTTTGTTTGTTGCTGAAAAGAGGGAAACTGCAAATTTTGGTCGCCATTATTCAAGTTTTGGGCCATAACACGATAGTATTGTAAGATGTGAAGAGTGGAGGCCAAGAACGGGACGACGGTCGGTGGGCAGACCAGCGGCCCAATGGTCGGACGATATTGTTGTGTTGGCGGAAGGTCCATGGATGCGGATGGCAAGGGACCGTGCGTGAGAGATGAGGCGTGAAGGGGTATACCCAGCAGTGGGCAGAAGTGGGCTAATGATGATGATTGTAATGTTCGTCCATTTATTTAAAGTCGAATCCTGATCCCAAGAGTGAAAACTAAAAACCCTCTCCCTTATTCTTCTGGATCGGTCCCTCAATTCTGAGGATCGTGACCATATACAATGGAACTCCACTCATCACGGTCATGGACGCGATGGGATGCGTGCTGGATGGATCCACCTGCTGCCTTCTTTAGGGCATCGGACCAGCGCATTGGTGTTCTGCCTCTCACCCGTCTGCCTTCCGTCTGGCCCAAAATTATCCGTTTTCCAGAGTATGACGTGGTGACCGCATAATATGCCCAAAAAAGCTGAGGGTCCTCTGGCGACACACTGTTGACATACAGGGTGTTGTTTTGGGCAGTGACACCCGACTCAGGGACCATAGTTTGAGTAACGCTTGAAACTAAAAGTTAGTTTTTATTTTTTCTAAAATTTTCTTGATACACTTATTACCTTGTTCAAGTTTTTCTATAATAACCGTGACGTGCGGACACCCCCGCCTTCTCAAAACGCGCGCGCGATATGGCGCCCGACTCGCCGCAAGCGTTAGTGTAATTTTAAGGGAGGCCACCATTTGATGATTTTTGGGTATTTTTCACCGACATATTTTTATTATTTTTCTGGCTTCAGTATCGTGTAAATAATCACCCCTGAGTCGGGTGTAACTTTACAAAACAACACCTCGTACTAAGTCGTTTATTATGGAATTAAAGTTACATGCAATAATAATATACAAAAAAAACACAAAGCTTCGTCAAAAAATTTGGGCAAGGCAATAAAAACATGACAAACACACAAACAACACCTTGTATATCTCCCTTATAGCTATCTGCAGAGATTAGACCGCGTGGCAGCTCCAAAGTATCTACCTACGGAGCAGGACATACTGCGCGTGAGAGTGCCGACTACTGGCATCATAGAATACCCCTTTGATCTGGAGGAGATTCGGTTTAGGTAAACGACGTATGTTCACGCTGCATGCTGGCATGTGACGCCTATTCTTTCGCTTTGGGTTTGGGGGATGATTATGTTCTTTGTCATTTCCTCTAAGTGCTTTACTTTCGAAACTGGTGACTGCGATTTGTGTTGTATCTAGATGTTTTTGTGCTGTCTCTTAGCAGCATCGCATAGCGGCTTATATAAAAAAATTAAAAGGATATAGAAATAAAGTAAGATTTCACTGCATGCCTTTGTAATCTTTCAATCTTCAAGTAAATTCCATATGGTCCACAGATAAAAATGCTACTACAAATTATTGTGTTGGTTTGTCATCGCCAATCCGCAGTGGGCACGCGTGGTGATTAAGCCCGAACTCTCTCTCTCTCTGAGAGAAGGCATTTTCCCAGCTATACAATCGTACAATAACTGGCCAAATGTACATCTTATAATGTTGGTTGGTTGCTTATAAGTTATCAGTGATTGAGAGTTGAATTTCAACCCTACATTTGAAATCAATATAAAACCAAGCGCAAGTAAAGCGAGGGTATATTTTATTGACTGAAAGTACTTAGATGAAAGAATCGCACCATGAATCGCAGTCGCCAAAGATCGCATGTCACAACATCCACGCTTCAATGCATGAAATGCTTTACAGTTACTTAAGTGATCTGGCTCGTATCGAGAAAGATGACTATCTGCCGACGGAGCAAGACATCCTGCGTGCGCGACAGCCCACTACGGGCATCATTGAGTACCCTTTCGATCTTGACGGCATTATATTCAGGTAGGTGAATGTTCCCACTCTCTTAGACGCCAGATGAACCCGTGCTGCTTGTAACAAGAGCTAGAATCCTTTATCCTGCTGTGCAGAGTTTGTGGTAAGTCGCTAAGGTTGGTTTTCGTGCACCGATTTTCCTGGAATGTATACTTTTTCAGTCGATTTTTTTTTTATGGCATGCCTTTGATTTTCCTGTGCATAATGAGTGTTGCGTAATGGTGTATTGTAAATGTGTTGTTTCCTAATTTTCCTATACCATAATAATAGTTTAGTTAGACAGTACCTGTCGCTGCAAAAAAATATACAGGGTGTCCCGTAATTCAACGTCAAGCGGGAACTGGGTGAAAGGGCAGGTCTTAACGGTACTGGAAAAAATCATTAAAAAAAATCCTGGTCGCTTCGTTCAGAAATACTAGGAATATTTTGAAAATGGTCACCCTAGACCACATATTGAGGTACTGTGGTCGCATATTTTCTAATTTCGCCGTGTTTTTTTTTTCACAGTATGCTTAATAAATCATGCTTTCAAACCGCATTGATAAATCAAACAGTGAACCCCTTTAGATTGTTGCAGTCTTAGTTTGAAAGAATATTTTCGCTTACTTAGACACTCCACCGTTAAAAAAAATTATATGGCATTACCCTTGGCAAGTTGTCTGAAAAATCGGTTGGCAGACCAGCAGCCAGATGGTCCGATGACATAGCCCAAGTAGCCGGAAAACAGTGGTTGCGTCTGGCATGGGATCGTGAGAAGTGGCGTGAGCATGAAGAGGCTTTTACTCAGCAGTGGGTGTTAGCAGGCTGATGATGATGATGCTGATGATGATGATACCCCTTTAATCATTGGTATTATGATTGAAAGGCACTGCGATCCTAAATGAACAAGGACGTATCCTAATAAACAACAAAGATATACTAGAAAGATGGACGAGATATATTGAAACACTCTATGAAGGAGATGGACTATCTGAAGACGATATAGAGTACGAACAAGACGTAGATCCAGACAAACTAGGACCAGACATAATCAGAGAAGAATTCGATTATGCGCTACAGGGCATTCAAAATGGGAAGGCAGGAGGAGAAGATAGAATCTTAATAGAGTTAATTAAACACGCTAATAAACCTATTATTGACGAAATATTTCAAATTGTGAAATCCATCTACGAAGCTGGAACAACACCAACAGACTTCAACATCACTAAAATAATAGCCCTGCCCAAGAAACCTAACACTTTAAAATGTGAAGAGCATAGGACCCTAAGCCTCATTTCTCAGGCCTCTAAAATAGTACTTAAAATAATTCAAAACAGAATAAGAAGCAAAACTGAATTCTGCCTAGGAGACGACCAATACGGATTCAGACAAAAGAGAGGAACAAGAGAAGCCGTCCTAGCCTTAAGACTATTGATAGACCGAAGAATGGACCTAGGACTAGACACAAACATAGCTTTTATAGATTTAGAGAAAGCGTTTGACAAAGTTGATTGGAAAATGATGATGAAGAGCTTAAAAGACGCTGATCTGGACTACAGAGATAGGAAGATAATATACGAGCTCTACAAGAACCAAGAAACAATAATAGAAATTGGAGAAGAAAAAGGAAAAGCCAAGATCAGACAAGGAGTTCGCCAGGGATGCTCACTGTCACCACTACTTTTCAATATATTTATAGAAACAGCTATTAATAAAATACTGGAAGAAACAGCTGAGGGAGTCGTATTTAATGGAGAAAGAGTGGTCTTTATCAGATTTGCGGATGACATTGCAGCTGTTGCCGATAACACCAGTGATCTAGAAACACTACTTAATACTATGGATACCATATTCAAGGAACACAGTCTGAAAATAAATATAAATAAAACAAAAGTTCTAATTACATCTAAGAAACCGACCCCTCCCACAGCTAACATCAAAATTAACGACACTCCCATACAGCAAGTTAAATCTTTTAAATACCTAGGCAGTATAATAACCGAAGACTCCAGATGCACCGCAGATATCAAAGCTAGAATTGCAATGGCGAAACAAGCTTTCCACAAAAAAGGATATATATTAAAATCTAAAAATATATCAAAGACCATCAGAAAGAGACTTATTCTTTCCTATGTATGGCCCATGGCACTTTATGGGTGCGAAACATGGACAATGACACAGAGGGAACGGGAAAGGCTGGAAGCTTTCGAGATGTGGTGTTGGAGGAGAATGGAGAGGATATCTTGGACGGAAAGAGTGTCAAATGAGCAAGTCCTGGAAAGAGTAGGGGAGAGGAGAACGTTGATGAAGACAATAGAATGCAGAAGAGGAATGATGCTAGGCCACTTGCTACGTCACGACAAATTCATAACCAACATAATAGAAGGAAAGATAGAAGGAAAGAGAGGTAGAGGAAGGCCACGGAGAAGCTACTTTGACCAAATTAAAGAGAAGGTGGATGTCGTGACGTACCAGGCTGCAAAGGAACTGGCCTGTGATCGAAGTGCATGGAGAATGCTGCACCGACAAGAGGATAACTCTTAAATATAATGATGATATGATTGAAAGGGTATTGCGGGCTGAAGTGTCCCGACTAAAGCAAAACTCTCTATGAGTCTGATCTGTAGAAAGAACAATGACACTATTCACGAATCTTACGCTGTCGTTGCTATTTAGGATGCTTTCATTTTAAAATCTATAGATATTCAAAACTTTTGCTAGACCAAACCAAATTGTATTCCAGTTCTCAAGTTGAGTTTTGAGCTTGAAAAACTGATCATCAAAGGTTTATTGAAGTCAAAAATAGAGTAATACAGGAAATTATGTTACAAGATTATCTATCCAGTTGTTACGGTAATGAAACCCCTTGCAAATGTAGAAAGCTAAATTAGGTCAATCTTATTAGTGAGCTATTATTGACTAACAAGCTTAGCAGCCAACCGTAAAATAATATTTAAGAATTTAAAGTGATCGCATATTTTGTTACATAAACACTATGTACGGTCAGCCACAGTCACAGATACCCCCATGGCAGCTCTTACCACGCGCGGCATAAGGGCGCCAATCGAACAAAAAGGGGTATCCTAGGGTGTGGCCGACTGTACATACGTGTTTTGGTCAGCTTCGATACGATATCTTCTTAGATCTTATTTTAATTTGTTAAATAAACTCCTAGAATAATCACACTAATATTATAAACGCGAATGTTTGGATGTTTGTTAGACGCTGAAACGGCTGGACTGGTTTGCGTGTAATTTGAAACTCCCTCACCATTAAAACACATAGAATATAAGTAACTAGCTTTTTCCCTTGACTTCGTCTTGCGTTAACATCGATAACTGGATAGCGGGGGAAAATGTAGACAAATGTTTATCTAAATCGATCAAAAAATAGTCTACCATATTCTAACTTAATCTTATAAAATGTTCACAGAATGGTGGACGTCGGGGGCCAGAGATCCGAGCGAAGGAAGTGGATCCACTGTTTCGAGAACGTCACATCAATCATATTCTTAGTAGCGCTTAGTGAATATGATCAAATCTTGTTCGAGTCGGAAAACGAGGTGAGTGGCGCGACTTGTCTACCTGTTTATCATACGATAAGTATGTACGGTCGGCCACAATCTCAGATACCCCATGGCAGCTCTTACCGCGCGTGGCATAAGGGCGCCAATCGAACAAAAAGGGGTATCTGAGACTGTGGCCGACTAGGTAGGTAGGTAATCGTATGAGGTAGTGGCCACCCCTGGTGTCAGAGTTTTTAGGCCACCCAAGGGGTCTCTGACATGGCCGACTGTACGTTCGCGATAGTAACTACAGTTAATACCATTTCGAATTATCTCTTGCCCCGCCATATTGGAAAATTAACCACCGTGCTCCAGAACAGCTAGACCGATTTTGAAGTGGTTGTTGGTAAAAGCCGTTGAATTTTTCAGAGATTATCTTTATACTGGGTGTTAAAAGACCGCCAACAAAGCGGGAAACCACGTATTGTCCTCACCATAAGAAACATTTTTGCTCAAGGAACTATGCCTGGGAAATCAACGGTTTCTGAGATAATGAGGTTCAAAGTCGGACTTTTCAAAACTTTTTTTTTACAGAAATGTATTCAGTATCTATTTCTTAACATACCTTCTCAAAGAGCCATATCAAAATTATCAATATTTCTTACAAAAAACGACGTTACAATTCCAACCCGCAATGTATTCTAAACATCGGCACTTCAAGCTTAAGTAACTTAAACTTATACCTACACTTGCGAAATATGACTTCTGTACATTACACGTCCATTGCGTGATAAAATATTTTTCAAAATTATAACCCAAAAAACCAAAATCATTTCCCAGCAATAATATATCGAAAAATTACTTTGTTTTGGTGTCTAGTATGCGTGGCTTTCGGGTCTGTTGGCGGTCTTTTAACACCCTGTATACTCAGCAACAAAAATATCGTACCATTTGAAAATAGTTACCTGCCTACTTGAAACATTTTTTTTTCTATTTGAAACCAATTGTAATGCCCGATTTCACCAACTATACTTGAAGGGTCTAGTTTCAAAACTCGCTATTACAGATCTATTTGTCTTAATAAAATGGTAGTTAATAACGTTTTCATAAACTACAATTTACTATGACAAATAGCGCTATTATAGCGGGTTTTGCGACTTCGCCCCTCACTTAATTTTTAAGAACTTCTTTAACTTTTAAGAAGTCCTTAGCATAAAATTGTTTCCAAAAAATAAAATTAAGTATAGTTGGTGAAATCGGGCATGAGAGGATAATTTATCCCCTCAGATCTCAAAATAAACAATTGTTTCAAATCGTTCACGCCCATTTCTATATCGCTACTTATAGAAAAAATGCCTCCGCGGATTCCAATGTAGGTAGTTTTCAAAAATATTTCTCTTGCTTTTAGCGATGACTTGACAGAACATTATGTTCATCTAATTACAGAACCGAATGGAGGAGTCAAAGGCTCTGTTCAAGACGATCATCACATACCCCTGGTTCCAGAACTCATCCATAATCCTGTTCCTAAACAAAAAGGATCTTCTAGAAGAGAAGATCATGGTTTCACATCTCGTCGACTATTTTCCGGAGTACGAGGGTATGTATATTTTTATAAAAAAAATATTTGATTTTAACAGTAAGGTTCAATTTATGGTGGGATCTATTTCGCCACTACCAGACAAAGGGTTACGTTCTTTGCCGAACTGTAGACCAGTGCCCTATTGGGCAAAACTTAGAAATTTACAAGTTCACAAGTAACGAGACATTTTACACAAGTTTATTTAAATTACATTCGTGAAAAGTACGAAACTTGTAAAAAATCACAACTTGCAAGTACACAAGAACATTTTCACAGGTTCTTTGTAGATTCTAATTTACAGGATTTGTTTTGATAAACGCATACTCGTAAACATTGATATTTCACGAGCGAAAACTCTTGTAATATAAAACTTGTAACTTTTGATAAATAGGGCATAAATATTGTATTAATTTGCCCTTATCTTGATGGCTGATAAAATAGGTGTTTTACCGATTCGATCGATGAATATTTTTTGCGATTTCCATTCAAAGCTCATTTAGACATTCCATAAAGTTGACTTCTCAGTGACTTACTAATCCTTATGCTCTGGTGAATTAGGTCCAAAATACGACCCGCCGAAGGCGATGGACTTCGTCTTACAGAAATATCTAAAGGAGAACCCTGATCCGGACCGATCTTGCTACTCACACTTCACAACAGCTACAGGTTGATGAAACAAACGATTCGCGACTCTAACACTTGGCTAGATGGTTCTAAGTGGTTTGAAGATTTTGCTTAGCGATGCCGGCTCCTTATACCGTCGGACATTTTGGTTTTCATGACAAAATGGCGGCCAGCCGTATCTCGGAATATTTGTTACATTGAAGTACATACTAACTTTGCTTTTATTTCGTTGTCAGTTCAAGATTTATGTGCAGAACTTGAGAGGCAACCGAAATCTTCGAACCCTTTTCTTTGGTTGTGATCGCCGAAGGTTTCAGGCTAGAGTTTTGTATGCTATTGTAGTAAAAGCTCAAAATTTTGTAGAATGTGTCAAACCTAAAATACATTCGAAGATTGCGTAGAAGACTCTCTCTCCAAATTTAAGAGTTATCCTCTTGTCGGTGCAGCATTCTCCATGCACTTCGATCACAGGCCAGTTCCTTTGCAGCCTGGTACGTCACGACATCCACCTTCTCTTTAATTTGGTCAAAGTAGCTTCTCCGTGGCCTTCCTCTACCTTAGAAGAAGACGACTACTGTACTTATTATTATTACCGCACTGTTTTAATTGTTTCATAGACATTGGTATTGCTAATTGCTCGATACCGGGATAAAAACGTTTAAGTTTAACACTGGTCCTACATATGCGACTGTATACGATGCGATCCGACGTAGTTGCAAGACGTCGCTGTATGTAGCGTAAGCCTAGTTTTTCTAGGTATACAAACTAAAGCGGAGAAATACGTCTCGTATACACACTCGACTCATAGGTAATTATTTACACGATACTAAAGCAACAAAAAGTATTAATAAAAAAAAAACAGTGAAAAATACCCAAAAAATCATGAAATTGTGGCCTATTATACTCGAAATTGTGGCGCCACATCGCGCGCGCTTTGAGAAGGTAGGTGTCCGCACGTCGCGGTTATTATAAAACAAATTAAACTACGTAATTTGTAAATAAACAAAAATTATAAGAAAGTAAAGCTTATATTTTTAGTTTCAAGCGTTACTAAAACTATCTCCCTGAGTCGGGTGTCACTAACCAAAAGAACACCGTGTAGAGCATATGTAGGGCTGTGCTTTATCGCGATTTTTCTGGAAAAACCTGTATTGCTAGTACCCCACTGTATTGCTAGTGCCCATTCGACCCCGCAGGGCCGCACCGAGACGCGGATGCGGCGCGCGAGTTTATCCTCCACATGTTCGTCGATATGAACCCGGACGCAGAGAAGATTATCTACTCGCACTTCACTTGTGCGACAGGTATGTAGGCAGCGTTTTAAATACTGAAGACCTGCGCCCCTATTCGCTAAAACTCCACTCGGCCGATCCACCGGTTATCAACTGTGAGAAGAAAGTTTTGGCTTTCAATAAGCACTGTTTTCCAGCATTTAGCGACCCCTAGCGCGATCAAGTTTGCGCGCTTTTGGGAGCGCGAAGTTTGACGCTTTCGACATGAGACAAGAATATTTTCAACCAAAAAAATCTTTTGGACTGTTGCAATTGGGAGTGGATTTTTAGCGAAGAAAGCCAGTAAAGACTAAGGATTTCGGTCCTCTTTCTCTCGCCTCTTCCAAACTTTAATCCAAAAGGTTTTTAGGTCCTTCCTTTCTAATGAATCGTTACATACTAGAACGGCCTAATGGCTCTTATGATAGAATTATAAAACTATGATAAATTGTTAAGTTTAAGCAGGAACCATCATACACGATCCTACAGGTTTTTATCCTTTAGAATAATGTGCTGGATCAAATTGGTAACTATGAAATTTACATTTTGTTGGTTTGTATTTTTGACGTAGTTGTTTGTTTATTGTACGCTAATTTAGTTTTGTGATATCGCTTGCTTTAACGTTACGTAGTTTTGCATGCACTGTTGACAATTTTCAAGAATTTCGAATAGCCGAGTCCACAACGGACGATCCATGCGTGCGACAAGAGCGAAATGCATTGGCGGATCCAGAATTTTGGTTTGGGGGAGGGGGCTTGAACCCAATGAGCGTAGGTTTTCAAGATAAAAAGTATACAAAGTTTATTTTTTATAGAGGGTCTCAGGTGCTTTTGGGGGGGGGCTTGAGCCCCTTAGCCCCCCCTAAATCCGCTACTGGCTAAATGTATGGATTTCGCGATCGGAGCGCGCTGGATCGTCCGGTGTAAACCCGGCTATTGACGACGGGGCACGACACCGCGAGAAACGTTTCAGGCCGACCACATACCGATGGAATTTTTAAAAACGAAACGAATTAAAACTGCGTACTTGATCTATGAAAATTCCGAACGGAAAAAAACCGTATGTGTGTGGCGGTCCATAGACTTTGTATGCAGTCACTGCGTTCGGGATCTCGATTCGTTCATTTTCCGTCAGACAAATGTGGCGGGCCTGATGCGTGGCTCTATTTAGTAGCGCCATCTAGCTTTACCTTAGTGAAATAAAGCAAGATGGCGCCAGCCGCTAACTGAATAAAAAAAATGTCGCGGTGTCGTTGCGGCCAGGCCCGAGATGTTTCTGTGTTCTTTATTTCTTTCTTATTTTTTGCATGCTGCCTTGGAAATTTTTAAAGATACCGAAAACATAAAACTCGTATTCTGCGCCGTGAAAGATACAATAATGCAGTCTGCCTTAAAAGAGTTCAACTTAGCTTAAGTCTTGGTTATTTAATTATCTTTATTTATGTTGCTTTGCATGGCTGTTACGTTTATTCCGAATTAAAGTATATTTTTAAATACATGTTATCCTTGTGTTTATTCTATTTATCTTTGGACTGCCGGCTTTGCATGATGGTAAGTATGGTAACTGTAACCTGCATGGAACAGGAAAAGCTTTTTTTTTTAATTTATCGAAAGATAAATTTAATTTATCGTACTATACGGTACACGGTATGTGGTTTTGGTCGTTCCTAGAAACTCATCAACAGCTGTTCCATGTAACCCGTACCAATAGAGAAAACATTAAGGATGAACTTTTAAACAACCGCCCTCTCACTCTAATCGTATACAACAAAGAGACAACGCTAATTTTGAAGTCCATCCTAAATGTTTTCTCTATTGGTATATTCTAAAGTTCAACTAGGTCCAAGTTCAATACTGGCTTTAAAAAAAGTTAATTTTTCGCAAATATTTTCCCCATAGTTAAATTAGTAAGTAAAACAAATTATCCAATGGGGATAAAAATAGTCAAAATAGACTCCATAGAATCCATAGAACTTTTGTTATTTTCCTACTATTTAATCAATCTTGTAGAATATAGGGCGTTATGCAGCTTTTAAAATATTGGGCGTTATGCAGTTGAAGACTATTCGGTTCTCTCGTGGTTCTCTCAATATCAAAAGGCGAAGTAAACTTTAAATCCTTTGGGCCGAGGTTACCAAATTCGGATTTTTACTATTTTGAGGCTACTTTTACCTGACGGTGTAGGTAAACAATAAACTTATTACGCTGTGAAGTTCCGTGAACGCAAACCCGAGGTCAGATGGGTTTCGCGCCTGTTTCACGACGTAAACCGGCACAATTTTCAGTTTTTTCAATTTTGTAGCTAAGCTGAGCAATGTTTGTTTCACGACAGTAAAATTGTATGCTTTTTATTATTCTAAACAACCGAATAACAAAAAATAAGCTGATTATGAGATTTGCCCAAACTACTAAATTTTTTCAGCAGTACCACTGGTTTTTCACAAAAGTAGCTCGCTCAATTTAGCTACAAAATTGGAAAAACCGTGAAAATTTGGGCTTTTTCGCCACACTACTTTAGTTGATCCTTAAGTGTTTCTAAAGCTGTTAGTAGACTAGCGCCGCCAATGAAAAAAAACATTTCTTCTTTTTGAATGCGTTTTTTGCTAAAAAAAACTCTCCTGCGATTTCTCAACGCGAGGCTTCACTATTTTAGGACCTAAAGTTTTGATTCCAGGTCCTAGAGCCTACGAATGCAATCGATTCTCGCCAAAAGTGGCAAAATGTGGCAAAAAACGAATCCGAAAAGAAAATATGTTTTTTTTTTTCATTGGCGGCTCTAGTTGTGCGTCCTACCTATTGCGTCTTAAGGCTCGGTATAAGGCTAACTAGCGCCACCAATGTTAAAAAAATCATATCTTCCTTTAGAAGAAATTTCTGACAAAATCCTAAGATGAGCTCATGCGCCATGCTTTTCTAGATTTTTAAGTGTAGGTTCCCAACTCAATTTCTAGTCTTAAGCTAAAAAAATTTCGATAACCGCCAAAAACGGCCGTTTTTGGTAATTATCGAAAATTTTTTAGCTTAAAAGTAAATTTCGAAGAGGGTATCTACACTTAAAAATCTAGAAAAGCATGGCGCATAGGCTCATTTTAGGATTTTTGCAGAAACTTTTCTAAAGGAAGATATATTTTTTTTAACATTGGTGGCGCTAGTTAGCCTTATACCGAGCCTTAAGAAAGTTGATGGCCAGTATTTGTAGAGTAGATGGATTCGCAGATATCCAACATGAGCCCTCTACCAAAAAGTTTTGCGTAATCTTCCCCATTGTGTTATTGAAATGTTGTGTTACTGTTTAAATAAATATAATAAGGAAATCAAATAAAAAAATCTATCCGCTGACCAAAATAATACCCTGTAGTGTAGGTATCTACCTAAAAATCTAATATCCTGTAGCATGATTCCTTTCCATGGTTATTATAGGTTTTTTTAGATGCGTACCAACAAAAACATGATCCAGCACATTACAGGAAAGACTTCTTACGTAAGTTTCGAATGTTGTACCTACTCAAGATCGCCTATAAGGCGTGTAAATCCAGATAAAGTAATATCAGTCACTGTACCCACAATACTAGAGAAAACCTTATATATACACCGTGCAGTTTTAGTAGTTTTAAAGCCGAAGGTATTTAGTTGCACTCGTGATTCTGAGCCAAATTCCAAAAATTTACTTCAAAACGAGCGAAAATAAAAAACACTTTCCAATACAAACGGCTATCGCCAATCGACACCATTTGTATGGAGATGTGAATTTTTTTTTTCGCGCGTTTTGGAATGAAATTTTGTAATTTGGCTCAGAATCACCAGTGCAACAAAATACCTTCAGCTTTAAAACCACTAAAATTGCACGGAGTATGTACCTACTTATTTTGTTTGGAAAAATAATTGTTAAGGTTACGTCTTACAAGCTTTGTCAATTGGGACTTCAAATTAAACCATTGAGCCGTTTTCAAAGCACAAATTCAAATCAGTTCATAGATGGCGCTTACAGGCGTGGCCATAGAAGAACCGGAACGTGACTGTCAAAGCTACCGAACTAAATCCCATAGAATCCGCATTACGTATAAAATCACAATAAAAACTTGTCCCCACAGAAACAAATGATATCAGCAATATAACAATACGAAACATTTCGACCATACGTCTAATATTGGAATGTCAACCTTATTGCATTAGTGTACAGTTTTACTTTAATTGCACAGACTACGAGCATATAAGCTCCCAAAGGCAGTTTGGACATCTATTTTTCCAGACACATTTCAGAGTTCTATGTTGTATAACCCGTTTCATTAAAGAAAACATTTAGGATGGACTTCAAAGCACTCGCCCTCTCGCTCTAATTAATACGGTCAAAGCGAGACAACGCTAGGTTTTTAACTCCGTCCTAAATGTTTTCTTTAATGACACGGGTTATATCTAGTTTTATCCTTGATCGAAGGTCAAAGCTAATCTGTGCGAAGCCTTTGACAGTAGTGTCCCGGTTCTTGAATGGGCACGCCCACGCCTCGATTTATTTGACACAAACTGTCATTGAAAGCGATTGAGATAGGGATAGAGATTGCGATTCGATTTAAAGGATATTGACTGAAGAAAATAGCAAAATCAATACATTCAATTTGTATGGCGTTTTGACTCATTCGTTCTATTAGCGATTGTGATTCATTCTAAAGTCGCAATCACGATCATGATCCCGATACCATTGCAAGAGATCGCGATAGATGTAAAAGTCAAACAATGAGCCCCTGGCGTCTTTTGGTTGCGAAGGCCAAGATCCACTTTGGGTCGCTGAGCCAGCCAGAATGAATAGTGAATGATATTACGAACGATCCCCTAAAGTTTGACATAGGTATCTAACATTTAACACGCTATGCTATTTACTTGTATTGTTGTATAAAATTTGAGTCAGGGTTTGCTGTAAATTAATTTCTTCTGATATGTGCCTTTGAATTGAATTTGCAAACGTTTGCTTATTTCAGACACCGAGAACATCCGATTCGTGTTCGCCGCAGTAAAGGACACGATCCTACAGTCCAACCTAAAAGAGTACAACCTCGTCTAGGCGACCGGCGAGCGCGCTCCCGAACACAAATCTGTGATTGTGTATTTTACCAGCAAACAACAAACATCAACATTTTCACGAGGCCAAATGTGTAAATTCACGGATTGAGATCAAATGGACGCACTTTTCCAACTCAAAATGTTCAAACGGAACGTAAGTAACGTAAGTGTCAATTTCATCGATACAGCATCGGCAATCAAACTCCGATTCCACCTGTCTGAAGTTAGAGATCCGGAATTTCAGGGGTTTAATCGCAGATCACGTAATGAGGAAATTGAGGCTTGTTTCCGCCGGAAATAATAAACAATAAGTACTTAGCTAAAAAAAATAAGGTGTCGCTAGCTATTATAAACACCACAACTACAGCCCAAACAGAGGGGCACTTAAAGAAGCTGAAAGTGCATTTTGCGCTTAAGGCGCTGTGCATAGTGAATCGCCCGCGCGCAACGAAAAATGCACAAAATCGATTCCTGTATCAAATACACTAAAAAAATCGAAAATTTTCACATATCAAACCCAAGAATTAGTTGAGACCTATCTAAAACAGCCAGTTTCGTCTTGACATTCATAAACGTTTTGAAGATATTTTGCTTGAAAAAAAAATAGGTGGCGCATTTTTTTTAAACAAAAATATCTTGCAATTTGTTATGGATATCAACACAAAACTGGCTTTGTTAGATAGGTCTCAACTAATTCTAGGGTTTAATATGTGAAAATTTTCGATTTTTTTAGTGTATTTGATACAGGAATCGATTTTGTGCATTTTTCTTTGCGCGCGGGCTAATTCACTATGCCCAGCGCCTTAACTGACAAACATTCGGATGAAAGCCAGGGCCCTTAGCCTGTAACACAATGGTGCCAAAATGGGCTTCTGGTTGACGGTTTTAATTACTATTTATTGATGCTGTCGGTCCAGTGTCGGTCCTTTTAATGTTATTGTAGTACAGCAAAGAATATTATGAGTCTAATTCTAGAGGATTAGTTCGCTGGTTGTAGGAGTACAACGAAAAATCCCGGTTTTGTCCTTCTACCTAGGACGCCATTGATACGCCATTGTGTTACAGGCTAAGGCCCCTGGAAACAACCAAGTTAGCCACTTACAACCAACCTTTCAGTAGGTTTACGCCCGACATCATATTTTATATCTTGTTTGTAGCATGTTGCGCGTTTCCGTTGTTCAGTCACCAGCATCACATGTAAACTTTTACATTTTTGTTGCAAAGACACCCGTAACGTAAATGAATTGAGTTCGCGCGTGTAAGGGCCGACGTGCTGTCCACTACTCGACCATGTATTGTGCTTGATTTGGCCTCCTCCCTTACAAAGAGTGAAATACAAGGTGTTACAAAAGATGCTAACTCTTTTTACAGGGTCATGGTACCTGATGATAGGGATCACAACCAAAATATTTTTTTTAGCTCTATGACGTTCCGTTGATTTTTAAATAATTAAAATGTAAGCGCTGTGACGGGAGAAAAGTATTTTTAAAATACTGTTTCCATAGACTTTCACTATGTTTTTACATCTTGAAGCTATTAAAATACAGCTAAGCAAAGAACCATATTAAAACCAAAAACAAAAAAGTTTTGAAAATTTTACCATTTTGAGGTTATAAAAAAAGGTTGTGTTTTTCAACTTTTTTTTGCAGATTTGTCATTATGTTGACCAGCAGGTTACACCCTGTAGTTAGTATATTTTGTAACACGTTGTATTATTTTTATGAGAACAGAAACCATACAAACTTGTCATTACAGGTGGACCTAACAACCCTGAAGCGATTCAACGTGGAAAGTGTGACGGCAGTAATGTTACGAACTTCATCGGATTAGATATCAAGAAAGCAACGGAGAAAGCAGAGGCGCGAGGGCACATCAAGACTACAAAGTACAAAAAGTAGAGGTTTAAAAGAGGTAAGTTTTGTGGAAGTGTTCAGCATTGGAAGTGTTAAATAACCACTATTATGTCAAAAATATTAATAACTCGTTATATCAAGTTAACTAGTGGTTCGCCCCGAACTATGGACTCGCGACCCCATATCTCAGCAATCCTTCGACTGATTTGGCTCATGTTCGAACTTAAAAATTCTCTTTGCCTCATTTACCCGCCTACCAAATTTCATGACGATCCGACAAAATTTACTTAAGTTATCGTCGAACGAACATTCATATATACATACAAACGCCGGATTATTCAAGTAGATTCGGAGAACTTCACTCGCTTCGCTCGCTCGTTCAATAAAGCCTGTTTTCCCTTTCAGCTCAAAAACCACCACATCCGGAGGATCGGCGGACAGACAGATCTCAATTCAGAACATCTACTGTAACTTGAAGCAAAATAAAACCATAAGAAATAGAAGCAATGAGCCTCAGAATGTTTTCAACAATATAGCCATCTGTAACTTCTGAGACATGAGTCTGTGAGCGCCGCTCCAAAAGAATGTCACAGAGCTGTTTTCTGGACACTGCTGTATTGAGGAGATCTAGGTAGAAGAATGTTCAGGTGAGTTGAAATCTTCTCCATACGACCTGCTAAATCTATCTACGTACAGTTTGAGTCAATACTTTTGGCGGCTACGAAGTGTGCTGATACATACTACTCGAAAAAATTAACGACCGAGCAATTTTTTTAAGTTCGAACATGAGCCGTATCGGTCGAGGGGTTGCCGAGATATGGGGTTGCGAGTTCACAGTTCGGGGCGAACTACTAGTTGTTTAACGAGCAAGCGAAGTCATTCATACCTACTTTGAACAATGCGGCGATTGTATGAATGTATGTTTGCTCGACGATAATTCGAATATCGTTTATCGGAACGTCATTGAATTTGGTAGACGAGTAATTTTTTTTTTAAGATCGAACGCGCGCTAAATCGGTTATTAGTTATCGAGATATTTGGTTGCAACTTGCAAAGTACATTGCGAGTTCGGAGTTCGGGCAAACTACTAGTTATTCCTACGCGACTTGTAATTAACTCCTCAGCACCCATAAAGATTGAATCGACCTGTACCTATCTATTTCGTGTACCTTTCAGAAGACCGCGACGACGGTGCCCTCTTCCTGACGTACCTGGAAACACCAAACCTCCACTTCAGAGATTTGCACAACTTCCAGAACTGCGATTACGACTTCCGCCGGAATAGCTAGTACGGCTAGTGGTTTAGGCGTTTTAAAGAGTGCTCATTGGTAATGTCATGTAACTACCGCGCCACCAACAAAATAAAACATAATTCTTATAAGTATTTAATAATACGCTCTTTGCGTCGTTTCCAAATATCTTAATCCTGTCGGTCCTATGAGTGCTACCGCCGTGATTGACATTTTTGGAGACCTATTACACTCAGCATCAGAAAAATCGCACCTTTTGAAACAAAGACTTTGAAAACTTTCATTCCTTGAAATGAAACCAATTCAGAGGGAATTTTTAGGTATTAATTGAATGGTAATGAAATAGACTGTACTAACAACGAAATGAAATTGTGCTTTTCTTTACCAGGGCAGAAAAAAAGGATTTTCGCAAAAAAAAAAGTTTTTCAATACGCTTATGAATTTCACAGAGTAAATCAAATCATGCTTCAAATTACTCTAAAACTTTGTGATACCTTCCTTGCCCTGATAACAGCTTCCACGTGATCTCTCATGGACCTGTAGGTTTCATGACCAACATCACGTACCGAGAGGTTTGTTTTGTTTATGAAATGAAACGATTATTTATTCATTTTTTTTTTTATAATCCCCTCACAATCTGTTTGAAATAGGAACAAAAGTTGTTTGAAGTATTTTTCAAAATGTGCTATTTTTACAAGCTGATTATATTATTTTGTACTTATAAAATAATGTTTTTTTTTCATTGGTTTTGCGTAGTTAGGAGCTGGTAGCCCTTAGGAACCGAGAAGACCAATAAGTGTACATATTTTATACCAACGCGCGCCTCAGATTTTGTTTGTAACGTGCATTGATTGCGCTGGTTCAGTGCAGTCTGCCGCGCGCAATAGACGCGCCGCCATCTTGTTGCGCTTTAGAACTAATCCAGTATCTCCAAAAGCTCATAAAACGCCGTGCTAAGCGCACTAGAAAGGGGATGAATTGCACTCAGTGTATATTCTTACGCAAGACAACTTTCAGAATAAACGGACTGTGGCCAGGGAATTTAAGAAGACATGTTGGGGGATGGGAGCTTCCTACAGACCTACAAGGATCTAAATTAACGAGTGTAACAAATTGCATTCCCTTATTGCAACGCAACCAAGGTGATATTTAAATGAAAACATCGTCCACACATACATTTAGATCCTTGGCGGTCTAGGGATGTCATTTTCTATGTAAATGCTTTTCAATATTGACGTCTGCCTTCGGTACTCTTATTTTATGGGTACTTCTCCATCAAAGGGGGTTGGCAGACGGCTATCTCAATCATCACAATATTATGTGACTGGGCCGGACTACCAAGAAATCTCTAAAGGAGTTTGTGAAAGTGTAACTTTCGCCTTTTCCATTTAAGGGCGATTAATTGTCTTCCTCGCTACTATTAGATAAATAGCATAGACTATGCCTATCAAGGAATACGATTGTAAGGTGGATCACCTGTACTAAACTAATTTAGAGTAAGTAAGTATTTACCAATTCTGATATTGTTAATGTTAAGCTGTTGTGATACATTTTTAATTTATTATAATACCTATGGTTTTATTTGATCGACCTTATTGATCCAATGTAGAAATCAGATTATATTATCAGAACCATTAAATAGCTTGGAATGTATGTAGGCTACTATATCTTACTTTTAATTTGAAGATTTGACTTCCGAGTTACCTACTATGCTAAAAACACAAATAAATTTTATTATCACACATTACCGTAAAACAATAGGTCAAATAATATTATTAAATAGGTACTTAAGTATGTTGTGAGTGTTAAATCACACTTGATTAAGAGACCAAGATACTCCAATAAAGTGCGGAAAAATACATTAACAGTAACTATAGATATCAATTTAGTAAGTAGGTAGGTATGTATGTACCTAAACGAAAATCAGTTGGCTATATTTAATAATAATAATTTATTAACTTATGGTTTTCCTCATATGAAAGCTTCGCGACTGGCATAAAAGATCAATAGTGTTACAGTCGTTTTTGTGACTCTGCTGGTTGATCTACTTGAAGCGGTGTTCACAGCAGTTTACTGCAGTTTATGCTTGTAGGATTCAATCGCAACTGGCAAGCAGAAAGTAATTTCCGCTGTGATGAAACAGCAGCAACAGTTTCCGATAGCTCCTCAGCGCGTGCGCGGCGCTACTTGTATGCCAGAAGTGGTATTATTTGACTTGCAATCAATTCGGATAGTAGGACTCGCTTCGCCGTGCCTGTAGTGTTATAGTGACGAATCGTTGCGGTGACAGGTGTTCACGCCTAAAAGTGGTTCTAGCCGTGTTGTGATCCAATTTAAAGGCCTGCCTAGAGGACCGGGCCCTCCCCACGAAGAAACATGGATTGTTGCCTGTCAAGTGAAGCCAGAGAAAAGAGAAGCATCAGCAGAGAAATAGAACGGGCGATCGAAAAGGATAAGCGGAAATTACGGAAAGAACTTAAACTGCTGCTTCTTGGTAAGTATTATCTTAAATACAAATTTTAATAATGTATAGATTGTTTCATTCTTTTTATGCGTTAGTTATAAATTTGCAGTACATATTAATATCTATCCGAAATAGACAATAATGTTCCATAATAACACCATTGTAACATATGTAATACTTACACCCCGTTATCTAATGATCAGTTTGGGGGCTAATAGTGATGTTGCTTCACATTATTAGTCGATTCATATTTATCTACAGGGTGGCCCAAACATAGACGTCAAGCGAGAAAATCTAGATAGCTGACACCGAGGGCTACCCGAATCACCCCTATGTACGATCAGCCATTTTTTGTCGTTTAGAAGTTATGATGCTTTTAAGGTATTTAAAAAAATATATATAGCTAGCATTGGTTTTATTTCATAACTTTTTTTTCTTTTGATTTTTAGAGATTTTTTTATTCATTTCCTAGATAACTTATCTATCACCAAAAAAAATATGATCAGCTACGGATTTCCAGAAGTTACTGCAATCTAAATCTGCACTTCTAAACGACAAAAAATGGCTGAACATACATGGGGGTCATTCGGGTAGCCCTCGGTGTCAGCTATCTAGATTTTCTCGCTTGACGTCTATGTTTGGGCCACCCTGTATAAAGGGTTGTTTGTCAAAATAAAATTATTATTTTGTGAATGCTCTAGACATTCATTCCAGCCATTGATTATCGGAACTGCCACATCACTTGCCCCCAAACTAAGCATGAGATAACGGGATATAAATACTACAAGCCTATCTTACGGGTTTCAATAGGTAGGTACGTTTTTGCCTTGCAACGATTATTTCATAGAACTTCAATTATGTACTTGCTAAAATAATTGATTGATCCTAAAACAAATCCTTATAAAATAGGTACAACAATAATTGTCCTTGATGAACTAACCATGTTGAGCTTATTCGCTATTTTCCTGGAATTCTCCTTATCAAAATAAGTCCAATTTGGCGCTGCACCATGCTGATAAGGTGATTGGCTTATTCCAGGGTGACCAGATTTGAGCTAACTCGATTCGCCTAATTTTGACTCCCGAGTAGCCTAAATCGTCTAATTTTTTTTCTCGTCTATTTAGCCTAATTCGCCTAACTTTTTGTATCTTACCAGCCCAAATTTATCCCAAATAAAGAAGAAACTTAAAAAATACAGCGATAAAAATCAAAAAGTTTCTGTTAAACAATGCATTTCTAAGTAAAGTAAAGTAAAGTAAAAAGTATTTATTTGCCAGAACATGGTAAGGTACAAGGTGTTCAATAACAAAAGTTTCTTCATGTTCTACCTGTAGGTGTGCAAACATTATTTACATTATTTATAAGTTAAAGTGTCAGAAATTGTAAATAATAATAATAATAATCAGATGTCAAATTAAATGGAATAAACATTGCATAAAATTATTAATTGAATATTAAAATTTCTCATTAGTAAATTCACTCACTTTGTAATACATTTTATCTAATAAAAGGTCAAACATTTTTTTCTTAAACATAGAGAGACTTAATAGCTTAAGGCTTGCAGGTATGTTATTGAAAATTTGGATAGCCATTGCGAATGCATTCTCCCGACTTACAACAAGTCTCTGGTCCGTCACAAAGAGCTTGTCTGGACGTCTAGTCTGTTCTCTAATTAATACATCGCTGTTTTTTTTAAATAGATATGGATGTTTTCGCACAAACAAGCTTATTTCAAATATATACAGACAGGGTAGCGGCAATATTTTACATCTTTTAAATAGTGGCCTACAACTATCTCTATAGCGAGCTCCACAAACGGATCTTATACATTTCTTTTGCATTTTAAAAGCTCTGTCATTGTCATCTGAGTTTCCCTCAAGCTCATTGTCATCTGAGTCAGGGTGACCAGATTAGGCGAATTGTCGCCATTTAGGCTACCTCAGGGGGTCAAATGGCGACCAAAAAATGCGATCGGCGACCAGTAGCCATTTAGGCTACCTTAAAAAATGAGAACAGGCGATTTAGGCTATCTCAGGATTATTTCGCATTTATTTAGGTGATTTAGGCTATTATCGCAAATTTATTGAACCATTCCTTGATTATTCCTTAAAATGGTTGTAACAAAACGTAATATGCACGTGGAAAGGAGGCTGTTGGTGACTGAGAACTTTTGCGGGAAGTTATTATTTTAGTTTGAGACCGAATAAAAAAATGAAATTAAAATTATTAGATTTTTTAAATATTTTTTTTGCTCTGCACTGTTTTTTTTTTGTTTTTATTATTATTTTAGGCTAAATTTGGGCTTCTAGGCTCAAAAAGATAGGCGATTTAGGCTAAATAGACGACAAAAAAAATTAGGCGATTTAGGCTACTCGGAAGACAAAATTAGGCGAATCGAGTTAGCTAAAATCTGGTCACCCTGATCTGAGTCTAAAGCCTAACTAAAATAACAACTTCATGCAAAAGTTCACCGTCACAATCAGTGGAAGAATCCACGTGCATATTTACGTTTCGTTACAAGAATTTTAAGGAATAATCAAGGAATTATTGTTCCATAAATTTGTGACAATAGCCTAAATCACCTAAATAAATGCGAATTAATCCTGAGATAGCCTGAATCGCCCGTTGCCAATTTTTAGGTAGCCTAAATGGCTACTGGTAGCCGATCGGATTTTATGGTCGCCATTTGAACCCCTGAGGTAGCCTAAATGGCGACAATTTGCCTAGTCTAGTCACCCTGTCTGAAGCCAGTCGTTTTTCGATAGGTTCAAATATGTAGGAGGAAAAGCTGCTTTTTACTTGGAACCAGATAGTAAGTTGCCATCTTGTGTGTGAAATAAAATAATTGGACCTAGTTCTGCATAAAACAGCCACCTCGCATTTTTTCCAAAAATGAGTTATGAATGCAGCCATACTATTTTTGACATGGCGAATTTTTTGCAAAGACAGCCATGTCGATATCTCACTTAACGGCGGAGATACAAGTTGCAAAATCACGCCAAAGACAGCCATTCGCACTAAAAAATTAAGTAAAAAACAGCCATTATGGTGTAAAATGCAGCCAATTTCGACATTATGCGAAAAACCTATTTTGCAGAACTCAGCCATCTTACATGGCTGTTTTTTACAAAATTCTGAATCATAGGAGGTTGGAAGCTCGAATTACGTAAAAAACAGCCAGCTTAGGATGGCTGTTTCTTACGAAATTAATTATGTGTTAACAATTATATTTGGCTGTTTTCGGGAAAAAAAAATCGTATACAATTTTAGATGAAGAACTCCAAAACTATAGGTTGCAACCTTTACTACATGACCGAAAAAAAGGGCAAAAAAATTGGTAGGTGCCATATCTTTCAGAGGTTGTTTGTATTGATGAACAAGCCCGCTTAAGACGACGTACGTCTCACAACTAGCGCCGCCAATGGGAAAAAAATCATATCTCTTTTTTGGATGCGTTTTTAGCAAAAAACGCTCCTGCGATTCCTCAACGCGAGGCTTAACTATTTTTAGGACCTAAGGTTTGGATTCCAGGATTGGATTTCCTACGAACGCAATCGATTCTCGCCAAAAGTGGCCACTTTTGGCGAGAATCGATTGCATTCTTAAGTTCTAGGATCTGGAATCCAAACCTTAGGTCTTAAAAATAGTTAAGCCTCGCGTTGAGGAATCGCAGGAGCGTTTTTTGCTAAAAACGCATCCAAAAAAAATATATGATTTTTTTTCCATTGACGGCGCTAGTTGTGAGACGTATTTCACCTTAAAGCTCCGCTGTCAAATACAGGCACCCTGTATTGTTAGGTTTATTGCAGCGCAGATTAGTCTGGCTGGGTCCATGGGAACCATTTGGGGAGCGCGCTACCTTGATAGTGCTTTGTGATGGTCACATCCTGCTAACTGCGTTTCGGTTTCAGCATGTGCAGGTGTGAAGGCAGATCAGGTACTTGCATATGAGTAGGTCCACATGAGACCTATGTGAATTTACACAAGACTACAAAAAAAATGTGTTTTTGCGCAGACTTGTGTAAGTTTCAGGAATGGAAATAGGGACGCTTTTTCCAAGATTTTTGGATGTAATTATTTTATTATAATTATATTTGGTGAAAAGTTCCAGAAGCCATTTTCTAGCGGCTGGATCACCTGATTTTCAGATGTTGTTACGCCAGCGAGTCTTGTTTAGCCTTCTTCTCCCGAAAACGGTTCTTGGATGGGTTAACCTCAGATTTTAGACATATTCCAATTTAAGGTTCATATTCCATTGCATAGGTGCTTTTCCATCACCAAAAGCGGGTTGACTTTCTGTGTTATTTGGATGATATTTAAAAACTACAAAAAAGTATGATGTAGCCTGTACTACAGGCAGGTACGTGTTCCATAGCAGGGCAAAGTCATTCTCTCAGAGAGAGCCCACCGCGGATGGCGATTTTCGCATCGAGAGTTTCATGTCCTAGATGCTCAGGTATCCTCACGATGTTTTCCTTCACAGTTTGTAGCAATACCACTGCTACTACATTTTCACAAATTAACTTTGAAATAAATTAAAGTCAGCACATGCTCGTAACGGAAATCAAACCTGGGTTTTTCGCTTCCAAGTTTATATTTTTACCCCATGTTTTAATAAATATTAGTAGATTTTTTAAAACATGGGTTTTTCGCTTCCAAGTTTATATTTTTACCCCATGTTTTAATAAATATTAGTAGTTTTTTTAAAATAGATTTCATATTATACTTAAAAAAACCTCGTGTAAGATTTGAAAATATCTAAAATCTCTAAAAATATCTATTTATTTAAACAAAACAAATATATCCATGTGGCACCCTTAGGATGCGGGACCCTAAAAACAAAAATACACGTGTAAAAAACAGTGTGAATCTGTAAATTTTAAAACTTTTTGTTCTTTTTGGCCCTTTAAAGGTCGGTTCTACATTGGCACCCTTCGGGTACGGAACCCTAAAAATTAAAAGTATATGTACAAAAAACAGTAAGAATTTGTTCATTTTATTACAATTTATAGTTTTTTCTAGCCCATTAAAGGTAGGACAGAGTAAAAGGGTCCCGTTTGGCACCCTTAGGGTTCAGAACCCTAAAATAAAAAATACATGCAAGTAGGAATCTGTAAATTTAAAAACAATTTTAGTTCTTTTTAGCCCTTTAAAGGTCGGACAGAGTAATCGGTTCCAGTTTGGTACCCTTCGGGTACGGAACCCTAAAATTTAAAAGTACACGTACAAAAAACAGTAAGAATTTTTGCATAAGTTTTTGTTTTTTTCTAGCCCTTTAAAGGTATGACAGAATAACAGGGTCCCGTTTGGCACCCTGAGGGTACGGAACCTCAAATAAACAATACATGCATAAAAAACAGTAATCATCTGTACATTTTCTAACTTTTTTTTTTGTTTTTTTGTAAATTTTTATACTATCCTTGGCTGTTTTTATTAAAATTATCTTCCCGATTTTATTTTTGTCATAGTTCAGAAAACAGCCAACTCATGTGGCTGGTTTTTACTTTATTAGTGATTTCTACAGAAAAGGTATTTTTGTATAAAACAGCCACATCTAAAAACGTAATTATTAGTATTAAACGCAACGATTCGCTGGATAGAGTGAAATAAAAAAATAAAATAAAAAATTACCTATAAGTATAAACTATTAAATAACTAAAAAGTTCATAAATAACCGAAGTACAACCTTCGATAGAAAAATGCTCATTTCTCGGTTTGTACTTTTTGGGAGATGGCTGCTTTCTGCAGAACTACGTCCAATTATTCTAGCTATTTTTAGCTGCCTCGCGGGAAAGAGATAACTGTCTCTGTTTTTAAATTAATTAAAAGAAAATTATTAGAATCGTGCCGCGGGTAAGTAAGTAAATATTTCGCGGGTTCATCAGTTCATGACACGCGAGCCTAAAGGCTAGATTGTATACTTTCTAGTATAAGAATGTTAAAAATCTTAATGTTAAAAAATGTACCTACATTACCCACAGGCACTGGCGAGTCGGGAAAGTCAACGTTTATCAAGCAGATGAAAATAATCCACGGGACCGGCTATAGCGACCTGGAAAAGAGAAGTTTCATCGAACGCGTCTTCCAGAACATTGTCGCGGCCATGCAGAGCATGATAAGCGCCATGAGCTCACTGGATATACAATTTGGAGATCCGTCAAACATAGTAAGTAGATGAACAAATTCCTCTTTTCCTCATCATCATCATCATCATCATCAGCCTGTTAACATCCACTGCTTTTTGCTCACGCTACCTCCCACGATCCTGTGACAGACGCAACTTCTGTTTTCCGGCTACTTGGCCATCGCTAGACGCACCGATCACACTAGAAGGAAAAATCAATCTTCATGTCACTAAAATGTATCAAAATTGGTTCCATACTTACTTACCGTAAAACGGGATGATTAGAAACTAGAGTAAGTAGGTAGTTTTCTTGTGACTGACCTGCTACACTATGGACCATCCGATATAATTATTATTGAGACTGGTAGCAGTTGGGTTTCTTATCATTCTGATTGACCGCACCTAGATTTTATTAGGCCACGTGCCTACAAAAAATATCCACTCTGTTCCCCAGTTGTCAGTTTTTGGCTCTTGTTATTGCCCTCAGAAAATCTTGGCAGATTCTAATGCAAACCATCGTTTGGTGATTTTCCAGGAAAAGGCGAAGCTGATATCAGCGATCAAGACTGTCACGACACTCGAGAGTCCCTACGTAGAGGCCATCAAAGACCTCTGGGCCGACTCCGGCATCCAAGAAAGCTACAGACGCAGGAGGGAGTATCAGCTCTCTGACTCGGCCAAATAGTGAGTAGACGAAGGGCAAGGCACACTAGCGCCGCCATAAAGTCTTCTTTTTGGACGCTTTTTTTTAAGGCTGGAAGATAGCAGCGTGGCGGGAAATTCAAAATTTTCATAGTTTTTTACATTTGTAGCTAAACTGAGCTATTTTTATTCAGCGATTTTTCGTTCGCGGCAATAAAACAGTATTCTTTTCATTATTGTAAACAAACAACAGAACAACAATAATTCAGCCGTTTATAGATAGATAGATAGATAGATAGAAAACTCTTTATTGTACACGAAAATAATTTACAAAGGAATTCTTAAACTAATCAGTATGCATACAATTGGCGGCCTTATCGCTAAAAGCGATCTCTGCCAGGCAACCATTGGATGGATAGGACAGAGTTTATGTGTTCGTCTACGAAGCAGTGGCACTGCCCAAAAAACTTGTCGTAGACCAGAACACATAATCAGCTGAATTATTGTTGTTCTGTTGTTTACAATAATGAAAAGAATACTGTTTTATTTCCGCGAACGAAAAATAGCTGAATAAAAATAGCTCAGTTTAGCTACAAAATGTAAAAAACTGTGAAAATTTTGAATTTCCCGCCACGTTGCTATCGCCCACCCTTAAACTTAAAACGGGCTACTGTTTTCAGATCTAGACTAGAAGATATCCTAAAACCTATGAATAAAACGTGTTACGGTTTGACTTACACTGTGCGAGATTTATTCATAGGTTTTAGGATCTGTGATCTTGGTCTTAGGACTTAAAAATGGTTATGACTACGGATCTGAGCTATGATTGATAGCTTGGAGATACATTTTCTGCAAAAAAAAACCCAGCAGTAAAAAAATAGGTTTTTATTTTTATTGGCAACGCTAGTGTGCCTATACTGCCCTCTAAAGAAAGAAATATGTAAATATCTACTACAGGATAAAAATATATTTTGTTTACTGTATGTATGTACTTCCTTGTTTTGTTTGTTCCAGGATAAATATTACTATATTTCCTTGTGCTTATTATACTTATATCGGTCAACCAAAATTTTTATGGGAATAATAATGTGCAACAGATTTCCATTTATTGGGCAACTTAATGCAATTTTCTACTTCTCTGGAGCAAAGTAAACATATCCGTACCTAATTAATTGACCACAGACTTGAAATGGTCAAAAACCACAAGTACCAATCTATAGGTTCCACTATTTGTCCACGTGCCTCAAGTTGCGATATGGGATTTTTATTGCTATAAACCAAAATTCTCAGTTTATGCATTTCGTGAATGAATAAGATTAATGAGAAGATAAATAGTGATGATTATATGGAATAATTATATTATGAGTTAAAGAGTTACAAGTTTACAACTAATTGTTTCCACTCCCACGACTTTAGGTAACGACTACGTTCTACAGGTAGTGATGACTGTCGTGGGTTCGATTCCTGCAGGAGGCAAGTTAAAATGCTCGAAGTCAATCCTTTTGTAAGTAAGTGTGGTGCGTACTTGCCTGGTCGGTTACAATAGTTCAGGTTATTTCAGTTTGTATCCATAGGTGTCTTAGGTAGAAACTAAGCAGCCGCTCCTTTGGTAGCTATTTGCAGGAGATAGACCGCGTGGCAGCACCGAACTATCTACCTACGGAGCAGGATATACTCCGCGCAAGAGTACCGACAACTGGCATCATAGAATACTTCTTTGATACGGAGGAGGGGCAATCTAGGTAAACAACGATCTATGAAGCTGCTTGTTGTCACGCTTCGGTACGAGTCTTCGATGTTGTTGGCGGCGTTTCATTGTATTGTGTTTTCTTTAACATTGTATCTTGTAAATGAGCCGTTTTCAGGGCAAATTCACAAACCATTTCATAGATGGCCATGGCCATAGAAGAATACGGAAAACGGCTGTCAAAAATAATCTGTGCTAAGCGAAATTTGAAAGCCGACAACCGGTTCTTCTATGGCCCACGACGCCTGTAAACGCCATCTATGAACTGCTTTGAATTGGTTATTTGAAAACGGCTCTTTGATAACTGCGATTTTGTGTTTGCAACCCATCTACCTTCTGCTCTACCTGAGTAATATAGGTACTTATAGGAGTATCCCTGCTACTTGTACCTATAGAATATTTATGTGAACGTTAGCACTTTTCATCTTTGTATCTTGTGATGAGACCATAAATCGCAGTTGCCCGATATCGCATGTCACAACATCAAAGCTTCAATCCATAAAATGCCTTACAGTTACTTAGACGATTTGGCTCGTGTTACGAAAGGCGACTATCTGCCGACCGAGCAAGATATTCTACGCACCCGGGACCAAACTGTGGGATTCCAAGAGTACAATTTCGATATTGACGACAAAAAATTCAGGTAAGAAGGTGAATTTTTCCCCCTCTCGGAATGGTATCTACTTTAGACGCTGGAAGAATCCTGAGCCAATGATCTTCTCTGAAACGTAGTAAGCCCCAATTTCAGCGCTTCGGGATCGACAATCAAACTTCGATTGCACATGTCTAACGCATACATTAGCGGTCGTCCACAAATAACATAACGTAAACTGCCTCTACCCTTGACGCATTTTTCCAATACGGCCGCAATATGGCGCAATTTACAAAATTTAATATTTTACAAATTAAGACGCATTTTGTGTTTTTATTTAATAAAACAGCCTTACATTTGAATAAACATTACAAAGTATTTAAAATCAAAGCATTACTATGCGAATTCAAAGAGAAATTAATTTTAAAACACTTTTTCAATTTGATCGCAATAGGAGGAGAGGGGAGTCCGGCCAAGCGTTACGGTCCTGGTCAAAGTACAAACGAAACCACACTGTTTTTTTTTAAACATTTTATTCTTCATTAACTAGTAGTTCGCCCCGAACTGTGAACTCGCGACCCCATATCTCCGAAACCCCTCGAGTGCCCTCGACCGATTTGACTCATGTTTGAACTTAAAAAAATATTTTTATTTCTTTCACCACCTACCAAATTTCATGACGTTCCGACCAACAAGTTAAAAAATTTGAGAATATTGCGTTACTTAATTTGTGGACAACCCCTTAGACGTTTGCGATCCGGAATCTTGGTAAAGTTGCCACTAAGCAAATTTATTGAAGGAACAGATACCTAACTACCGAATCCGCTCCACACTCAAAGCCACAATATAGGGGTACCTACATACAATACCAGGGGTGGCCACTACCTCATACGATTACCTACCTACCTACATACAATCTAATCTAGGTACACTTAGCTGCGACTGGAAGAACGGGCGACGCCCCATACGTCAAGGATTGGTCCAGAACCAGATGAATGAACCACGACCCTGAGGATTCCGACGCAAGAAGTAGAAGGAGAAAAGGACGATGTAATGATCCATTCATGGTGTTTTTTTTCTTCTGCAGGGTGCCGTTAACGAACATTTCTTTTGGACCTACGTATGCTATACGGTAAGTAACAGTACTTTCCGAACGGTTGATTACTGCTTATAATCAGAATCATACACATACTCGTAAATCCAAGATTCATCAGCACTGATCATGTCATAGACGCGAATTGACTTTCCTCGTTTGAATTGTTGAAGAGTTTTGTTTACACCATATTATACGAGCCACCTTGAGAGGTTCCAAGGGGAGACCAGTTGTTTCATATCAAGCGCCTCATGCAGGATGTTTTGAATGATTATCCCTGAAATGTCTAAAAAAGCAGCAATCCAACGTGCTTTGTTGATCAATTGTGTCACAGCAAGGACGTTATCTATCTATACTTATAATAAAACTCTAAATTTTTGTCTCTGTCTGACTCTACCTGTCTCTCTCTGTCACACTGTCTGTCCCTATGTCTGTGTGTTACCTCATCCACAAATTAAAAAAGAACAGATGCGTTTCAAAACCTACAAACGCTCCGGCCATAGTGGAGCTGTCAAAGTGTCAAAAAATGGATACCTTTAGTGTTGTCGACAGTCAGTTCATCGATATCGATATGCTAGGGATGATTTTGTCGATACTTCTGTTGTAGCTCTCATATTACTTAGAAGTATTCATGAAAAGGCAATGAAGTTATCGAAATTTGTTTATTCCAATAAAAAATATAATATGACACAGATAAAAGCAGACCAAGTGACTCCACAAAATACATTTTAGGTTACAAAACTTACAAATACATAGTTGGAGCTTTAATATCAGCTACGGCCTCCTACCATTAAAAGTTGTGGAAAAATTAGGGTTTTATTTATACCTATAAAAGTACCATATTCCAGAAAAACGACGACACGGTTCTAATTTCTAGCAAAAAATCATTGCAAATGCAAATAAGTTTCACTTTAATAAGAATAGTTAGGTATGGTTGGGGCCACTTGGGGCGCATGGAATGCCAACAGCCGTCTGATTATTGTATCTTGATCCATGTTGATTTTTGCTTCTGGGGTGAGATACTGGCTTGCTCTCTAAATATACTCAACAGTCCATGTATTGATTTGTCGAAGACCTGAAATGAAAAAAGTTTCTTAGATATTTGATAGACTATGGCCCGGTTTCTGAGTTGAGAATTTTACTAAGCACATACTTACGTATCGCTCTGTCACACTCTTTTGTGAGAAATCTGCAGAGACAGGACGATACTTACCCATTTGCTTAGCAAAATTCTCAACTCAGAAACCGGGCCTATAGCAATTTTTACAGCGAGCGATAGGAACGCCGAGTTGATGTGCAGATGGGGATTTGGGATGAACCATACGCATAGGAAAAATAAATTAATTAATTAGACCACGATAGCGCGCGATACAATCTTTGATAAAGGTAAATAAAATACCTGCAAAGTAATTCAAAGTCATTGCTACAGCACAGTAAGTAAGTAAAGTAATTGTATCTTCAAAACCGTCAACCCGCCCCCAACTTGACCCACCAACATTTATGTTTCTGTAGTACAGCAAAGAATAATCTGATTCTAATTCTAGAGGATTAATTCGCGGGTTGTAGGAGAAAAACGAGGAAACCCCGGTTTAGTGCTCCTACTGGGACGCCATCGATCGCTATTGCGTTACAGACCCAGGCGTTTGATTGATAAAGGGTTGATAAGTTAGGTTAGGTGTGGAAAACCAGTTCAAGTACTTACGAATAGACAGTATGAGTCTGTTTGAGGAGTCTTTCATCAGATAATGGATAGAGGGTTTCAGTTAACGAAGGTTAATCTTAAGAACCACTCTGCACATGAACTTTCCTTGTTAAAGCTTGATGACAATTATACGGTGTCTTTGAACGCACGAGTACACAATTAAGGACACAAACAAACACTATAACCCACGTTTCTTGTTTAAAAATACTTGTGAATTTATAAAAACCTGCAAACAACATTTACTCCCCGAGTTTACTCCATTTCCACCATCTTGACCACAGATTACAAAAAATGAAAAAATATGTTATATCGTCTGTGTTGGAGCGAACGACGTCTTGAATTTTTCAACCAATGGGAGGCGTTCACTAAAGACGGTCACTCGTGTATACGGCAAGACGATTGGTCCGGTTGATTCTAGCGCGTGACCTCATCACGCGAATACCGCTGAATAATCTTCAGTCAAACAGTCGTACCGTGATAAGTCCTGTTTCCCGGCACAATCTAGGCTATATTATATCACGCTACGACTTTTGGGATAAATAATAAAAGTTGAATTAATAAGCATTGTCGGGCGATACAGGACCATCCCATTTGCCATAGTAAAAAAAAACAATATGACTGTTATTCGGAAAACAGATCTAAACTTTATACATGATAAGGTTGTGTTTTGCATACATGCGATCGGCATGGCCAACTCGATTATTTCATTTTTCCAATATTTGGAAAAACGAACTAACCTAATATGTAATAAGGTTGTGTTTTGCATTAATGAAAAAAGCCATGACCAACTGGATTTCCTACCAAAAGTATTGCAAGGAAGTGTTTGCATTTTTCGTCAGGCCCCAATAAGTAACCGTAGCTCAGGCGGTACTGCTTTGACTTCGTGGTCGGTAGGTTCTGCGGGGGGAGCATGACTTTTATCGAGGCGGATTTATCCAACAAAATGGCGGTTTATCAGCATTTTTGACGTCTATAGTGGGTTATATGTCGTCGAGAGCGATATATAACCCACTATAGACGTCAAACATGCTGATAAACCTCCATTTTGTTGGATAAATCCGCCTCGATAAAAGTCATGCTACGGGGACTGGGTTCGAACCAAGGCCTGGATGATTGTTTTTTTTTTGGTTCGGTTAAGCGCATTTTTCTTTTTGTATTTTTTGTTTTTTTAATTGGTAAGAAAAAACTTAGATTTTGTTACTTAGAATTCCAATATGTTAAAACTGTAATTTTTTGTGATGATTCTTTTTTCAGCAGGGTTTGAAATTATCAAGATATAAATAGCCCTTTGATAATTATCATGATAATTATCAAACAGATATAAACCTAGCAATCCTTTTTTAACTGATATCGGATAGATATCCTGATATCCTTTTTTACTGATATCAAAGTGGTGAGGCCTTTGCCCAGCAGTGGGACAGCGTAGAGGTTACATAAAAAAAAAACTTTGTTTTTTTAGTTTCGGCCACACACAGACAATACAAAACGTAAAGAAAACCCGACGATGCGGGGAATCCCCGCTATTGACGGTAAGTGGCGCGTTCACAGAACAATATTGGCGCGTTCCAATACACGCAGTCGTTGAATGCAAAAAATTACAAGTGGCCAATATTTTCGATTATAGTTATCAAGATAATTATCAACCTATATTTATCTTGATAATTAACACTTCGAACCCTGTTTTTCAGTCTGTGCGAGCTTTACTAAGCGCAATTAAAAAATATCTTTCGTGAAACCCTCCCAATTTCTTAAAGTATAGCATTTTTAGAACTAGAAACTAACCACATTTTAATTTAAAGTCTTCATTCGTTCGTGAAACTTTGTCTTCTTAGCTGAAACGCTAAATGCATTTTGCAACCCTAAATACTAATACTTACTTAAATCGGAGGTTTGTGATATGTGGGGTACTAACATAGACATAATATTCTATAGGTATGGGTTCTCTATCTGCCGGTTTCTGATTTGAGAAATTCGCTAAGCAAGCACTTAAACATCGTTCTGCCTCTGCGGTTTTCTCACAAAAGAACGTGACAGAACGATAGTTAAGTATTTCCTTAGTAAAATTCTCAATTTAGAAACCGGGCCTATGTCGTCTCCAGTGGTAGCAAACTTTGCACCGAGGGCGTGTGTCGTTAAAGTGACCCGCAAGGATACCCTCTACTGGCTTAGCATAAGAATGGGTTAGACCTTATCTATGGGTCATGGGCGTACTTATAACTCTATCTGTCCCACTCTACGTCGATCAAAAGAGTGAAATCCATATAAACTCCTTAACTTCTTAAGCCATTCTAATGCTAAGCTTTATCACGTCTAAACAATACATTTATAAACCCGCCGCGTACGTGGCAAAGTTCCTGCTTTATTAGAAAATTTATAAATATGTCGTATTGTTTAGATTAAGGATTTTAAGGCTTAAAAAATGCCTAAAATAAAAATAATTATTTATTTAACAAAAAGGTGTATCCTAGATTCCTAGCGTTTTACGTACTCTATTTATTGTTTTCTTTTGAGCCTTGCTGCCGCAAGTCATGATGTAAAAATAGCCTTTCTATTGAGTTTTCCTCCACAGTCGGATTAAAATTAAATGTCTTTGTAATGTAGTAATTTTGCGTTCTAGGCACTCTGAGACTACACCTTAAAAAAAACGGGTCAAGTGCGAGATATATTCGCGAGGAGAGGGTTCCGTACATCCAAAGTTCATTTACGCACAAATGTTGAGAAACCATACAGCGATCCGCGATGTAGGACTGTAGAGCGCCATCTGTTGGCTTATATGATCATTTTCCTATATTATTTTATACACCGTGGACTTCTTATAGATTTTCCTGTAATCTATAGGTAAATAACTATTACATGTATTTTTTTCAAAATTTTAGGCTCAGTAGTTACTTAAATAACTTCAAAACTGTTTATTTAAAAATGATTGAAAAAATATTTGAGATCCTCACAACGAGCCCTTTCAACTTACTTATGTGTCCCAAATTTGAACACGATCGGTTCAGTAGTTTCGGAGTAAATTGGCTGTGACCGATGGACAGGTAGAGGCACGAGTGATCCTGTAATGGTTCCGTTTTGCCTTTTGAGGTACGGAACCCTAAAAACGCATACGAAGTCGCGGGCACAGCTAGTCTTCGGTAAAGGCGGTTTTTGGACGTTCATCATTAGATCTGTCACTAAAGCTAGTATGTCCATACTGGAATTCTAAATACCA
Organism: Zelleria hepariella; assembly: GCA_949319315.1. Taxonomy (NCBI): domain Eukaryota; kingdom Metazoa; phylum Arthropoda; class Insecta; order Lepidoptera; family Yponomeutidae; genus Zelleria; species Zelleria hepariella. Next base: position 5,858,494 of record OX439387.1, on the reverse strand, counting down.
GCGTCCGACAGTTCTCAGACATGGGTTTTTATCATAAGTACCTACTAAAAATCTGCTTCTCGATACATCCGAGTCTTCTTAGTCCTCTTCGGAAGCTGTAGAAAATCATCGCACGTAAATTTTCCTTAGGCATCCTTAGGTTAATTTCCGTCACGACTCGACAACTTAGAAATGACGCTATCACAAACAAAAAACTTTACTAATTTTATATCTTTTAATTATTTTGAGCTTCTTATTCAAATTAAAATCCAAAAATTCAAAATTTATTTATTACTGTCAGATTTACACAGTTTATGATTATCAGTGAGCCCTGCAATAGGAAACCCTGTATCGCAGGTACTCTAATTTGGTTTACATACAATTTATTTGTTTCTTGCTGCTCTGATTATTAAATGCTAAAAATAAAAATAAATGTAATAAAAATTATAAATTAACTACGATTTACACCTTAATCTAATAATCTTGATATTTAACCTAGTTACATTTTTATTACTACTATTGAGATGAAGGGGGGGGGGGAATAAATATATAAATAACATATAAAAAATATCGTTGTGGCGAATAAATGTCGCCGAATATTTAACATATAATATATAAGTTAATACACACAATTATTTGCGGTATAATGTAAATTCAAAGTTGTCGGTACCTAAATATTTAAACGATAAAATTTAAAAAGACACGCCTTGCATATTGTATGAGTGACAATTTCTATTAATATTCGCAGGATGGTGGACGTTGGAGGCCAGAAATCCGAACGAAAAAAGTGGATCCACTGTTTCGAGACCGTCACATCAGTTATATTCTTAGTGGCGCTTAGTGAATATGATCAAGTTTTATTCGAGGCGGTAGACATGGTAAGTGGTGCAATCTATCTGCCGGCCAGTCTGTATCTAATAACCATGCAATCGCTAGAGTAACCGTTAGGGTTAGAAGGACTGTAATATAAATCTTAGTGGCATGCATCTCCAAAAGTCTTACATTATGGCCAGAGGTTAGCCATCAATCTATACAGGGTGTCCGAGAGAAGAAAGTAGGCACGGATAAGCGGAAGGTCTGAGTTAGAAGACACTTTGGGGTATGCATGTTAAAAAATATATGTAACAAAAATAAAATTAAGTCTAGGCACAAGAGCTCAGCCAATAAAAAAAAAAAACTTTTTGGATCAGTTTTTTGCTAACAACGAGCTGTTAAATGAGAATCCCTAAGCTTAACTATTTTTAGGACCTAGACCTAAAACGGCCACTGTTGGCGGCGGCGGCGGCGGAATTTATTCGTAGGTTCTAGGATCTGGAATCTAGACCTTCGGTTCTAAAAATAATTAATCCTGGGGATTCTCATTTAACGGCTCGTTTTTAACAAAAAACGCATCCGAAAAGAAGATTTTTTTTATTGGCGGCGTTAGTGGTGCCTTCCCCTTCGCCCTTTTGTAATTATTCCTTTTTTTTTGCTTATTGTAGGTAAGTACTCTAAAAATGAAAGTGGTATATGCACTTAACAACAATAAAAAACTAATTCCAGAACCGAATGAATGAGTCAGTGGCTCTATTCAATGTCATCGTCACAACTAATTGGTTCAAGAATTCATCGGTAATCCTGTTCCTAAACAAGAAGGATCTACTCGAAGAGAAGATCGTGTATTCACACCTAGTCGACTATTTCCCGGAGTATAAAGGTATGTGCTTTTCGAACTTCAACAACTTCTTCTCTACACTCAACATCTTTATAATGTGCGACGACAACAGCGTGGCACGGTAATGGACGAATAAGATAAGGTGCCTCTCCACTATTGGATGTTGGCCGTCAGCTTTTTAATTTATTGATAAATTTATATTTATTTATACTACCTAGGTACCCCTAGTCAGCCAGTCTCAGATACCCCTTTTTGTTCGATTGGCGCCCTTATGCCGCGCGCGGTAAGAGCTGCCATGGGGTATCTGAGATTGTGGCCGACCGTACTTGTTTATTTTATTTTACTTATTCATAAGTTGTATGCACAAAAATAAGTATTACATTATTTTATGTCCTGTGTTTATGCAATTTAATTATTGTTGTTTATGTACATCTACTACCCTCTCTATTTTTACTTTTCCAGTCCATCCGAAGGTTGTCTGGAAGAGATCGCTCTTAGCGATAAGACCGCCGTCTGTACTATGAGGTTAAGAAAATTCTTGTAAATAATTATTTTCTGGTGTACAATAAAGTGTTCTCTATCTCTATCTATCTATCTAATACCGTTCATAATATTCGCCTTCCTTTACCTATGCCTTTTCATCGCACTGAGACCTTCTAATAATGTCCTTAAACCGTAACAAACTACTCTGCCCCACTGTCACTAGCATCCCACTCTAAAGTTACTGCTCCATCTGCGGCCGGTCATCAAATCACGCAGATCAGATGTGGCCAAGAGGTTGCGGTGATTTAGCACACTAATTTGCTTGGCCACACCTGCGTGGTAGAGAATTGACCCAGCGCAGGAATCATTGACAAATTTTACTTAACAGTTTTTTTACATTTTTTATCATATTTTGTGGAATACAATGAGGGCAACCGCGCTTGGATTTTCCGCTAGGGGCGCTTGTGTAGCGTAAGGTTTAAAATGTCACTGTTTGTATGGGGGTTTATCTCAAATTAGAATAATGTTGTGAATATTTTGCAATATCTGAGATTATTATGTCAAATAGTTGTTGCTCCGCTACTACTGCTTTGAAACTTTTATCTTTCGGAAAATGGTATTAATTTTTTTTTTTTTCGAACAAAACGGGTTGGTTTGATGTTTTTTATTAGTACAGTTTTAAGATAGGTATGATTTAAAAGTAAATAAACTTTTTTTCGTACTAACTTTAAGAAATAACTATACTTCATGGAAGGCCATGAAGTAAGTCTCGACAGTGGCGCCAGCCAACTAGTGAACTCTAGAACGGTAGCCCTCATTGTAACGTGCCAGTGCCACAGATAAAAAAGCGCTCTCAGAATTTCGTCATATTTCCTGAGTTTATTATAGTTCACGCAGGTGGGGCAGTTGTAGCAGTATCGCTGTACCCCGTTGTAACCATTACAAAGGTGCCCATTCAACCCCGCAGGGCCGCAGTGCGATGCTGATGCGGCGCGAGAGTTCATACGTCAAATGTACATCAATCAAGTCCCCGATGACAAGTCTATCTACTCGCACTACACTTGTGCGACAGGTATGTTGGCGCTTTTGTGTATAACTATGATACCTACAGAGTGGCGCGTTAAGGCGCTGGGCATAGTAAATTAGCCCGCGCGCAAAAAAATGCACAAAAACGATTCCTGTATCAAATACACTAAAAAAATCGAAAATGTTCACATATCCCTAGAATTAGGTGAGAGCTATCTAAAACAGCCAGTTTTGTGTTGATACCCATAAGTGCGCACTTTTTTTCAAACAAGGTGTTACAAAAATACCTAACTCTTTTTACAGGGTAATAGCACCCGGTGATAGGAATCACAACCTAAATATTTTTTTTTGCTCTATGACGTTCCGTTAATTTTTAAATTAATAAAGTGCGAACGCTGTGGCGGAAGAAAAGTATTTTTTAAATATTGTTTTCATTGACTTTCACAATGATTTAACAACTCAAAGCTATGCAAATGCAACTACAAACACAAACGTATTTTTAAATTTGAGCTTTAACCAAAAACAAAAAAGTAATGAAAATTTTTAAATTTTTATAAGGTTATAAAATAAAAATAGTTTTTTCAACTTTTTTTACAGAATTGACTTCTTGTTGATGAGTAGGTTACATCCTAACCCTCTAAAAAGAGTTAGGATGTTTTGTAACACGTTGTATAAGTACAATACAAAGCAATTTTTAGATTGAAAGACTTCGACTTTAAAATGTGATTTCCAACAACTTTTGTTCCACGACTATTTTGATAAGAACAAAAAACAAAATATTTTTTCCATTTTTTATTTTTTATTTTTGGCGCGTAGTAACAAATATTATGAGCAGAAGATGCTGGGAAAGGTGGTAGATAAATAGAGGAGTAGGAAAGCGCGCCGCACAGGCAGCGCTGAAATGGTACAGTCAACAGCATATGTATAACACGCCTTCACTGTACTGTACCTACTTGGTTACGATACGGGTGACATTGCAGCAAAATTGTAGAGTCTGACGTGCTATCGACTGTACAAATGCTTATAAGAAACGTTCAGTAAATAAAATGTATCGAGCTAAGTATACGAAAAGTCATAGACCAAAGTTGTTGAAGTGTTGATGACGACAAAGTTGACGTGTTTCAGGAACAATTAAAAATTGCCCTGTATAATATGAAATGATAGTCTTATTATTAGGATTGATATTGCGTTTTTCCTTGATACTTTCGTAGTTCTTTGGATGCCTCTATATGGCGGTTTAGTTTAGGTAACCTATCGCCATAGCACACCATAAATACTTAGGTAACAGGTGAACGGGTGAACCGAGTTTGATGCGGTTTTTTTTATTTATTTTATACAGGTTTTCTAGCAAGTGATCTTAGATTATGCTTTATAAAATGGGTTTAGCCGTTTATGAGATTATACTAATTTGATTGAAGCTAAAATGTCGGGAGTATTTTAAAATTTTAATTTAGTAGTTATCGGACTGATGGATGATTGAAGGTGAACTCTGCATGAATATGTTTAACGTTCTCCAACCTTTTTGTATTTCAGACACCGAGAACATTCGAGTCGTGTTTGCTGCCGTGAAAGACACAATCCTACAGACCATGCTAACGCAATTCAACCTAGCCTAAAATAGGTCCTCCGAACACATCTGTGATTTGATAGGTACCCCAGGTACCTACCTATTATTATTAGGGCCAGCCCCTGTTTTCTCTAAAATATTCACCGTAAAAATAATCGTTTTTAAATGTCAAAAAAAAAAAAGTTCATTTCATTATGGGCTCTTTTCGGGTGTTTTGACGCTCAAGGGTTGAGTGGATTTCTTAGAGAATAGAGCCTGAAGTATGATATGCAAGCGTAGCATAAGGCCAGGTTAGAGCGTATCAATGGGTTTATAACTAAACCTATGTATCTCTTTTGTTTAACGTGAAAAAACTTCGCTCAGACTTTTTCCGGCCGAATGCCGCCAAAACACGTTTTATTTTTATGATAAAAAGTGTACACACGAAAGCACGTCGACGCTTAAACCTTAGCACTTCGTGCTGCCGTGTGTACAATAAATAGTATTATTGCTTAGCGTTTAAATTATTATAATCCCCAACAGTTTTAACCAATAAATGCGCTTCCATCTCTACAATAGTTGTGGTTTAATTTTCGACTAATTCGTTCTAGTATAGAGCGCAGTTACTATTATCATCACCAAAATCTCTGAGGTCTTCTCTTGACGAAGGCGTTTGCGTAACACCTTTTAAGACAGGACCTAGAGTTAGAGTTCATCTTCCAATTTATTGACCTACAGGAATGTCACCCACGCAGACTAATATTGAAGTAAACGTAGGTAGGAAAAATACAAGAAAGATCACAAAGCACTTAGTTTTATCAAAGGACGTCTGCAACTTCACACCATGTGAAGACCATCCGTTCGCCTCTGACCCGCTTAGAGATAATACGTACCTCGTTCGCCCGAACTACCATGGACAGGAAACTAACTTAGAGAATGAAAGATCACTGGAAAAAATTGCCTTTGACATTCGTCGTTGAAATCGCCTCAACTAAAAATGAGCGCCTAGCCTTACAACAGATCTTTCTCGCACTCCATAGTGCGCTGAGTGTTCGTGTGATGTTGATATTCGTGTGATGTTGACGAATACAAATCACATAACTCCCTCCCAATAAAACTTTCAAAATGTTCATTCGAGCATGAGTGACCGACCGACAGTTTCAAATTCCCGCTTTTTTTCTAATTCCCGCTATGAAAACCCACAGAGAAAGATAAACCCAAAGTAGGCCACAATCACAGAGCAAAGTCGTAATAATCGAAAGTTCAGACTCGATTCATTGTATCGATTTATTTATGGTATATACTGGCAACACAAGATTCATAGACAAATCTTTTTTTTAACAACTCTGAGTACAGATTTTCAGTATTCAGCCAAAAACTTATTATTTAAAGTTATTAAATTATTGCAGTGAGATTTCATGACAAAAACATAAATTTTAAAAATCCTTTTTTAATAATGGCAGAATAATGATTAACAGAGCTTTTATTTTACCTCTTGAAGATTTATACCGAATTATTTTGACAGCGAAAAGAACTGTCATCCTAGATTTTAGCGAGCATGAAGAAATCCAATTTTCAATCGAATTAGTAATAATTCATATTCCATTGGTTGAATTAGTGAAACTTTAATAATTTTACCAAAGTTCAATTCAATTTATAGTCCCATTTTTTTACTAATACTTATTTACGCACGCGCAGAAGTTCGCCCAAAATCTCCCAGCGCCATATTGAGAGAGGCGGACGTTGTATGACTTGAGTGATTACCGTGGATTTAGTGCAATAATTTGAAGTGAAACTTTTGATCCTACCTTATGGATATACATTCGGGTACGTAATAAAGCAAGCAGTGTATCCCACGCGTACGAGTCGCGTCCGGTGATCCCAGGCGAATCCCATAGTAACCTAGACATAGGCCGTTCTAGTTATCAGTAGATTATCATCAATCCGCTGTTTGCTCACAGTTTTAATCTTATTATACACACGTGTGGTGAATAGCCTTATGTTTCTAGGGTCTAGTTACAATAACAACACTAAGCGATCACCCCGCAAGGTTCCACGCTCGTTTAGAGACGGAATTCATAGTGTTTATGTCGGCAGTTGACAGAAGCGTATATGTATATCACCGATCATAAGTCACCACACCCAGTGGCCGGATTGTCGGTTTGAGCATTAAATCGCGGCTAGTTCCGATGGTAGGATATGCACCGCGGCGTCTGAACGCGCTGTAGTGACGGATCGTGCTTGCGGTGTCGGGAGGACACGTCTGTACATCGTGAAATATGCTTCTTCTAGGAGTGGTGAGCCTCGGTTGAAAGGCCTGCCGAAAGGACCGGGCTCCGCGCGCGTGGACGGGTCGCGGCCCCCGTACTGAGGAAACATGGAGTGTTGCATGTCAGAAGAAGCCAGAGAACAGAAAAAAATCAACCAAGACATAGAACGGATACTCCGAAAGGACAAGCGGGATGCCCGGAGAGAACTCAAACTGCTGCTACTCGGTGAGTGGACCCTTACATTTTGTATTAATCATACACACAGAATTGCTAATGGTAACACCATTTCATTGTAACAAATAGATACCCATTGCTTATAAGGAAATCAGTGAGGTTATTTGGTGTCATTAATTATCCTTTATGATGAATTAGATTCTTGGAAATCTATTAATAGGTCAGCCACTGTATAACCATTCAGTTAACATAGAATTTTCAATTCAATTCCATGGTGAATCATATATTGATTTAGGTATTTCATACAGGCATTTCAGTAAAAAAATATCCGATTGCATCCCAGTAAGAATTTATCTGATTGCATCCCAGTAAAACTACTAAGAACAGAACTCAAAAGGTTTCTTAGAATATGTCTCCAAAGGTTTCTTCCTAGAATAGTCCTATCTGTGTTTTTATTTTGAGTAAACTCTACTTGAGGTTTGGAGACAGATTTGAAATTGTGTCCAGGGAAATCCCTTTTTAGACCTGGGGACTTAGCCTGTAACGCAATGGTGCCAAAATTTCGATTTATTAATGCTGTCGGCTGTCGGTCATTTTAATGTTTTTGTAGTACAGCAAAGAATATTCTGATTCGTATTCTAGAGGATTAGTTCTCTGGTTGTAGGAGAAAAACGAAGAAACCCCGGTTTTGTCCTTCTGCTGGGACACCATCGACATGCTATTGCGTTACAGGCTAAGGCCCCTGTATTTCTTCCCGGCAAATGTAGTTTTTATTTGTGTTTTATTGGGGAGTTCTAGAGACCTGCTTGGCAAGACTAATTTATCTAAACATCACCCAGGCACTTCCATATTTTTGGCGTGGATGGTATGGATGGATGGATGGATGTTTGTTACTCTTTCACACTGAAACGGCTTGATGGATTTGGATGAAATTTGGAATGGACATAGCTTAGTCATCAGAATAACACATAGGCTGCATATTATCACGCTATTACACTTAGGGGCAATGTAAACCACATCTTTTTTCTGTAGTTCATGCGGACGAAGTCGCGGGCAAAAGCTGGTGTAAAATATTCTAAAAGACAAGCTTAGGGTTTTAGTCAGTTAAAGTATTAGACGGGAAGAGGTTTGTTTGACCTCAGTGACATTATGACCTCGATATTTTCATGTTCTAAAGACGACTAGGGATGAGGGTAACACAAAAGATATGAGGAAAAACTCGGGATGGCTGGCTTTGCACATTTTGACCTTGACAGTGAGCTAGTCCGACACTACAGTGTCCAAGTGATCACTTCAGCCACCTAATCTAATATGAGTGGAAGTACAGTAGGCCACACTCTAGGATACCCCTTTTTGTTCGATTGGCGCTCTTATGCCGCGCGCGGTAAAAGCTGCCATGGGGTATCCTAGAGTGTCACCGACCGTACCAAGATGCTGTATTTAATTTCAATCATCTAACATAGGTGCAAAGGCCTTCAACATTTATCCGTCCACTGCTCTTCATATTTCTTCCACCTTAGCCGGTCTGCTGCTGTTGTGGTCTGGGTTGAGCCTAGGTATTCTTTTTATGTCAGCGGAGGGACCATAGATGCCGATTTCAAAGGACTGTGAGATGTGGTGCGAAGGGGAAAAAGCCTATACCCAACAGTGGGTGGAGATGGGCTGATTATGATGACCCTATTGTCATTTGGTTGTTGAATGTTCACCTTCCTTCATTAACCGCTCGATTAACATAAAAAAAATTACAGTACCCTCAGGGTGTCTATGAGCCGAAGTAATACCAATTGGTTAAGAGTGGGCATGCAAAGAAGAAGAAAAGTTTAATATTTCGTAAACGGTTAAACTTGTATTTATGTTGGTGTAGCCGACTAGATTTGGTTTATACGAAATGTGCGGTGCTTAAGAAAGTTTAAGTGTAAGAAGAAAAAAATTCATCAAAGGCATCCCTTATGAGTCTTATGACCCATTTCACTTTTATATGGCCTGATTTATTTCTCTAGTCAGTCTGTCATCTTGTATATCATCTACCTACCTACCTTGGTAAGTACAAAAATACATAGTGCAATATCACAATAGTATCAGAGTCAGGTTTCGCCTTGACACACTATGCTTGAGAGTCCAAATTGACATCATCTACCTAACTAGCCTTGGATAAAACACCTAATTACTATAAACATAAGTGTGATTGTTGTGATTGTCTTTACTAAACTGAGCCTCAATTAAGTTGCTGTGGCTATGAGAAATCACATTTCTTTATTTGATACTCAAAGTACTGTCAGAACCTTCATCATACTATAGCAGAGTGAGTTCTTATTGCCCCCGAAACGTAAGCTAGTATCGACAAGCAAAGTAGGTACATTTACTAGCGGAGAATTTTTTCAAATAATTCAATAACTGTAGAAAAAGACGTAATATAAACATAGATACAATTATGATAATCAACATAGTAAGTTAAATATATTAAGAACCCTTTATTCCAATGACAGAAAAATCTTAGCATAGGTAGAGTCGGCCACAATCTCAGATACCCCATGGCAGCTCTTATCGCGCGCGGCATAAGGGCGCCAATCGAACAAAAAGGGGTATCTGAGACTGTGGCCGACTGTACTAAGATTAGATCACAGTAGATAGAAAGAAACCATAGAAACACTTCAAGAATCTTGCTTGCATGATGCAAGATTTCTAGCTTCGTAAAAAACTAGCCGATTTCCAGTCAGGTCAGTTCTAGGCATGTTTTGAGAGTGACTGTTCCAGTCAAAGCTCTGTTACCTTGACCTATATTTATACTAACTCTGGAAGAAACATTACTTGCGCGATCCAGGATTTCTGTGTTCATAGTGCGCCCGCAGGCATGTTCGCAACATGTGCCTATAAAATTTGTTATAAGGTTAAGAAATTCGCTAAGGACAGGAATTGAACCCGCAACCTTAGGCAAACCGTGCCGGCGCTATACCAATAAGCTACCGAGCCAAGTAACTGTCGATGCGAATTTTTTTACCTGTATGTCGTCTTTTACTGACGGGTTAAGTCCTGTCCCGAGCGTAATTTTAAATAATTAATCTTTAAATGTTTCCCTAGCACGGGTTAGTGTTTTAGAAATAAAAACCCCCGACATTTCAATTTCAAATTAAAATATCTCATAAACGGCTCAACCGATTTTGATAAAACATGGGGGTTACGATCAAATTGAAAAAGTTTTAAAATGAATTTCTCTTTGAATTCGCATAGTAATGCTTTGATTTTAATTACTTTGTAATGTTTATTCAAAGGCAAGGCTGTTTTATTCAATATAAACACAAAATGCGTCTTAATTTGTAAAATAGTAAATTTTGTAAATTGCGCCATATTGCGGCCGTATTGAAAAAATGCGTCAAGGGTAGAGGGGCTGGTCTAAGAACCTGTCCTAGAAAAGCTGCTTTCGAATAATAAAAAAACCGCATCCAACTCGGTTCACCCGTTTCACCCGTTTAGACAGACACACGCATAGCAGTCCAAATTAAAACGCCCCTCTTTGCGTCGGGGGTCAACTCTTCCAAGGACTAAAACTTGTTATTTATGTGTTAGGAAAGCTTCCTAACCAAACGCAAACCCCACTCCGCAGGCACTGGCGAGTCTGGCAAGTCAACGTTCATCAAGCAGATGAGAATCATCCACGGGGCGGGCTATAGCGACGAGGATAAGCGTGGCTTTATCAAACTCGTCTATCAGAACATCTTCATGGCCATGCAGGGCATGATACGCGCCATGGACCTACTCAATATACAATATGGAAATCCGTCCAACACAGTAAGTGGATACCTCCGTAGCTTGTAAGCAGCTTTGTGGCCGCGCCACACGCACGCGTATTTTACAGTCAGGAGAGCTCAAATGGATACCTTTTTTGTCAGTAAAGCTTTGCTGGTCGCAGGGTGAATCTTCGAGATTCCAACTTCCGTATTACACTTCCGTGATTGTCATCTGCATGATATCTACATGATATGCATGATATATTGATATGCATATCATGATATAATGCATGATAGATGATAGAAATATCCTAGATCCTATGATAGAAATATGTAAATTGTGCCAAAATGTTTAGTTTTAAACCGGATGGACATTAATTAAACACGGATAACAATGAGGAAAATCTGAAGTTACAATTAATACAAAAACTTCGTCAAGATTGCAATAGCGTCAAGGGTTAGCCCCTACGAATAGCACTGACAAATTGCGATTGAGGTTTGTCGATTGCTCCGCACCGCCATGCGCTAGTTTCTATGACTATGACCAAAGATACACAAACACACCTGCTTGTGCTGATTGGCAAAACTCAATGGAGTATCCTACTCTCCACGTCCCATCTTCAAGTGATGGCTGTCAACTACAGAATATTTATCAAAATGAATGATATCCCTTCAAAATTATTTCGGCCCAGCGATGCGATGGAGTCTGAACTAAGCAGCCGTCCGTCCAATTTCCAGGAAAAGGCGGAGCTGGTATCAGCGATCGACTTCGAGAGTGTCACGACTTTCGAGAGCCCCTACGTGGAAGCCATCAAGGGCCTCTGGTCCGACGCCGGCATCCAGGAGTGCTACGATCGCAGGCGGGAGTACCAGCTCACTGACTCCGCCAAATAGTAAGTAGACTCTAGCCTTTAGAACTTTAGACTCATAGTTGTGTTCTGAAATGAGGGCTTTCCATTGACATCTTTCAGTGGAGTTTCACGGAAATGATCTAGAACGGCAAATGTGTGTATGTCGTACACATACTTTACACAAGCAATCTCTAGAAAGTTTTTCACAGAGTTAATGTTATTGATGTTATACTAATGTCGACGTAAAACATTGCAGTCAGCGCCATCTATCCTTATGACACTTGGTTAAGCCCTCATAGAATCCACAGGGTGTGTGCTCACTTTATAAGCTCGAAAGTTGGCGAAACTGGCGAACCCGTCAAAACTGGTGAACCCGCCAGTTTAGGGAAGTAATGGCCGAAATTAAAAATTGGTTCGTTCTTTTAAAAAATACTCAGTAGTGATCAGTAGACAGCCTACTTAAAGTTCCGGTATCGAATTCAATTGCACCCTTAGATGGGTGACGTAACTACACGTAGAAGTAATCCCGTGGGGTATGTTAAGATGGAGTGTGCTTGCCCAGCACCTTTACGGGATGGTAAAGGTTAGTTTTAAGCATCATTCAAACCACTGAGAACTGTATTTGACACCAACTATATGTGTTTTCATTAATTATACATCAATCACTAGGTACCTAAAACAGCATGTTGAGTGGACATAAAAATATTGTCCAAATAAATCAAGTTCATTCAATATAGGTAAGTACGTAATAGTTTCTGTCGTGTAGCCAAATCAATAATGCTAAGTGGACTAGCAATTTTTTATGAAAGCTTATTAGAATGAGCCATGGATGGATAATGCCCGATTTAACCAACTTCTAGGCGTTACTCTCATTTTTAAAATCCGTGATTTACGGTGTTTTCTTTATGTAGCTTTTATTTCAGCCCATTTTTTTGGGTATAGAGCATTGTGAAAATATTTCTTTTCGTACCTAATGATTATTTCCAAAAGGTTTTGGAATCACGTTGGAATGGAATCAGAGAAAATAATCTGTGTGAATGACATAAAATGAATCGTCTCCGAGTGTGTATCTAATCACACTGCTGACAGCATTAGTCATTTCTGGGACTCGATTGAACACGGGGCGCGCGTAATCGCATTCCTTGCTATTGATAAATCTTTGTTTTGAGATGAATCCATCGAGTGGAAATTCTGTTCGTATATCAATGACACATTGCAGTGTTGATGCCATTGGTTCAGAATATTGCTTCGCTGCTCAGGCAGACAAAGCATGGTAGAGAGGATCGTACTTATCAGTGAGCATGATTCAAACTATAGGAGTAAAAAAAAACAATCATTGTGCCTTTAACGGTCCAAATGATTCAAATATTTTTCAGCAGGTGCTGCAGTCACTTGGGACATGTTTTATATTATAAAACAGACCTTTTCGTTAAGACCATGGCAGGGTTCGAATCCTGGCACATATTTTGATTTTATGCTTGCCCCAATCTTTGATTTAGCTGGTGGATAACAGACTACAGTTTAGGCTGCCTCAGTTTGTATGTCAGCCTACGTCAAGGGATTGTGTTGTGTGTGGATGTTGCTATTAAATAAGTGAGAGCCAGCAGCGGAAACTAAAGAAGCCGCCCCCTTGTAGCTATTTGCAGGAGATAGACCGCGTGGCCGCACCGAACTATCTACCTACGGAGCAGGACATACTGCGCGTGAGAGTGCCGACTACTGGCATCATAGAATACCCCTTTGATCTGGAGGAGATTCGATTTAGGTAAACGTGGAACGTTGACGCTGCATGCTGTCACGCTTCGGTGCGGGTTTTCTCTTCTGTTGTAGTTGGTGGTGTACTTTAATTTATAATTTACTTTTCGTTTTCTTCTTCTTCTGTTTTAGCTTCTAAACGGGTTACTGCGATATTGTTTCATTGGTGTATTGTATCTTTTTTGTCAAGCATACAGCTTTACTGAAGTAATTTACAGAAAGTTTTGGTCCTGATCTAAGGCCTAAATGCCTCCAAAAGTATGTTGGTCGTTTATTAACCAATCGGTGTTATCAACACTTCTTTTACTATAGAGCAACACTTATTGTATTATAGGACCACTCCTGATATTAAGAAAACAATCAGCTCTTCCATAATTAAGTTCGATGCTTCTTGAACTAACTTTAGGGTGCCTAATTTTTTGCTTGCCATTTCCTATTAAAAAAATATTTGTTCCCATGGTTAGAACGACCTTTTAAAAAATATTCGAGGACCTTAGTATGTAATAAACGGTACTGTATATAATTATTTTTCATATATGTATCTAGTGATGAAACAATAAATCGCAGTCGCCCGACATCGCATGTCGCATCATACAAACTTCAATAAATGAAATGGCCTTACAGTTACTTAGATGATTTGGCACGTATCGCGAAGAACGACTATCTGCCGACCGAGCAAGATATTCTACGTACCCGGCAACAGACTGTGACCGTCATTGAGTACTTTTTCAATATGGACGAGACTAAATTCAGGTAGGTGAATTTTTCCACCTCTAGGGGAGTAAAGGCCAGATGAATCCTGAGCTAGTTTTCTGAAAAGTACTTTTGTGTCTTAAAATAAATTAAAGTTAATGAAAGTTATTTTCTGTCATGATGTGGTTTTAAATTCAGATGTCTTTTAAATTCAAGCACTGACAATTTCTTTTAATTGACTTTCTCAATTTGAGGTAAATATTTTCCTTGCATGCTTTGGTTTTTCTTGCACTTGTTGTTGTGGTTTGGTTTTGGTTTTAAATGTTATGTTTTATATCTCTGTAGGATGCCGCTCACAAACATTGCCTATAAACAGACATTAGGCATGCGGTATGTACATAGTATTCACGAATCTTGCCGCTTAGTGCACTGCATGTTTCAGCGGTGTGTATGTCATGCTTTGCTTTTTAATTTAACCTTAATTCATCACTTAAGGTGAAATACGTCTCACAACTAGCGCCGCCAATGGAAAAAAAATCATATCTTTTTTTTTGGATGCGTTTTTAGCAAAAAACGCTCCTGCGATTCCTCAACGCGAGGCTTAACTATTTTTAGGACCTAGGGTTTGGATTCCAGATCCTAGAACTTAAGAATGCAATCGATTCTCGCCAAAAGTGGCCACTTTTGGTGAGAATCGATTGCATTCGTAGGAAATCCAATCCTGGAATCCAAACCTTAGGTCCTGAAAATAGTTAAGCCTCGCGTTGAGGAATCGCAGGAGCGTTTTTTGCTAAAAACGCATCCCAAAAAAAGATATGATTTCTTTTCCATTGGCGGCGCTAGTTGTGAGACGTATGGCTTCTTAATTTGGTTTTTAAATTTTAATAATATTGCTACGTTTGACTAACAGGCTTAGCAATTTTTACAGTAACAAAATGTGATTTGATCAAGTTATTATTAAGATTTTTACGCTTCTGTACCATCCCTGAGGCACGGTTGCCTTATTTCACTACGAAAAGCGAGATGGCGGTAGATACTCGATAGTGGTATAAAAACTTTATCGATGCAGCCATGCGTGGCTAGTCCATATACTTTGTAGAAGAAGGTGGCAAAATAAAAACGACTGTTAAATCCTTGTTGCTATTATGCAAAGTACTCGTGCAAATTTATGACGATTTCGCGGATCGTCGAAAAATATGACAGCAGTGTATTACTAATAGTCATACCTAACTAACTTAATTTTATGCACATCCACAGAATGGTGGACGTCGGGGGCCAGAGATCCGAGCGAAGGAAGTGGATCCACTGTTTCGAGAACGTCACATCAATCATATTCTTAGTAGCGCTTAGTGAATATGATCAAATTTTATTCGAGTCTGAAAACGAGGTGAGTGGCGCAATTTATCTGCCAGTCTTTATATTATGTCACAAACTTTTGCCCGCGACTTCGTCCTCGCAGACTTAGATAAAAAGTTGCCTACCTTTTTCTCCGTTTCTTGATGAACATTTTTGTGGACGAAGTCGCGGGCCAAAGCTATATCTTTGTAAATTATAGCTTAAGTATTATTCTGGTGTGTAAGCTACAGATGCAATCAAAGTTAAGACTTTAATAGGCGCTAACTAGCGCCACCAATGATAAAAAAATCATGGCTTTTTTTATAACCCCCTTTTTGAAAAAGTTAAACGGCAGAGTTTTCTATATTACTAATAGCAATTTTTAGAACCATCAGCCCAGAGCCGAGACTCAGGAATCTAGGCGACAATTTAACTTTTGGCAGATACGGCCGTTTTTGGCATAAACGAAATTGTAGCATAACTTTTTCAAAAAGGGGGTTATAAAAAAAGCCATGTTTTTTTTTATCATTGGTGGCGATAGTTGGCGCCTATTAAAGCCTTAATGAAGTCTGTGAAGTAAAGTGCGAGAGCGGGTCCGCGCAAGTACAGTCAAAACGATAATGTTTACTGATTGTCTAAGAAATTTTAAATAAGTAGCGTTTTACTAAATGTTTTGTTAGCAAAGTTTTACAAAAACTTTCTTGCTTGTGGATGAATCTTCCTCGGAAATGATACCGGTGTCTTCTTCACTTGAATCTAATTCAGAGTCAGAGTCAGATAAATTTTCACTGACATGAATAATTATTTCCTCCGTTAATTCTATAAAACTTAACGTAACGATAACACATACAGTCAATAGCAATAAAAAACAAGGACGCTGAACTCCGAACTAATATGAGCTTATTTTACACTTAAACTTTCGTAAATACAAGTAAGTTTAACTGTTTACGAAATACAAAATAATATGAGCTTGGATGTACTTTGACAGAACGCCACGCTGACACCCAAAATATGTTATTGCGACGCTTTTGCGGCGCGACTAGCTTCACAGACTTCATAAAGTTTGATTTGATATTTACACCCCTGTAAAGTTTCATCAACATTCATTTTGTAGTTTTTTTGCTTTAAAAAGTAACTAACATCCATACAAACTTCGCATTTATAATATTAGCGTTATTTTCAAGATAGTGTAGGTGTTATCTCTGATGTTGTGTCATCTCTCGCGTCTAGCACTTGAACTGATGCCTTGTCAAAAATAGATACTATGTGTAAAATTAACTATGTCATCTTTTTTATATTGTCATAATCATAAGAAACCCTTGCGCTATTTATTTCTCTTCTAAAAATGTTGTACCATATTATTTAACCGACTTCAAAAAGGAGGAGGTATTTAATTCGACCCATACGTTTTTTTTTTATGTTACCTCAGAACTTTTTTTAAGGTCAACCGATTTTGATGATTCTATTGTTTTTTTTGAGCGGTTATACTTCCCAAGTTTTCGTCAGATCTTCACCATTTTTTATGGGACCATCAAAATGGTGAAGATCTGACGAAAACTTTCGGAGATGGAATGCGGAAATCGTCCACGGACAGCAGCAAATCTCTCGGAATCAGTCCAATATCTTACTAAAGTAGTTTCTTTTTATTTTGTTAATTTTTATTTATTATTTACTACATTACAAGTACCTTCTGGGGTTCACGTTTCCCATTATGATTTCTCTTATAGTCGAATCGATGGCACCATATCTTCTTCGCATCATGGCCAGGCATCCGGCTCGCAGGACCATCTAAACGGGTAGAAAATAAACCCCAAGCGTTCGAGCTTTCTGCACTAAATGTAGAATTTCAACTACAGATAGGGTGACTTCGAATTTGTTACAGCTATACGTTGAGAGGCCTTTATATTTATCACAACAAATAACTTTTACTGCAAGGCCAAAAAATCGCTAGCTGTTCAATTACATACTGCTCTAGCGACCCCTGTTGGAACTATAGAAAACTACTGCATACAGTTAGGTAACAGATTTACGACTCGCTACCAATCCTGCATCGCACTAGCAAAATATCTAACATAGCTGAGTACATAATATGTATATTATATTATGTACCTACTCAGTATATTGTATTTTATACAACTTCCAACTATCATCGGTTGGACCCGGTCTGTCCCTAAAAACAATATCGGCTTGGCGTAAAATATCATTTATAGCGAGGAGTATGATCACTCGCTTCTCCTAAACCGTCAATAACTCATGTTTGAAAAAGCCGATTTATTTTTGTTCCTTTATTTCTGGCCCTGTAGTTAAAGGTTTTTGTATTGATGAGTATGCTGATCCCTCAACAATAGGCTTACAAATTAGGTCACCCTGTATTTATTTTTCATCTAATTTGTCCCGATCTGGATGTTGTCCATGTGTGTGGAATCCTTGCCTGATAGCCGTAGCACAGGGTGTCCTAGTTGGTTAGTTTCACTCTGTACATTTGATGCGACACATCGGTAACTTTGAAACACACGATTTAGCGCGTTGTTAATACCAGCTTTCTTTCTACAGGTTTTATAACGTTTAAAATAATAAGCTGTTAATCAGCCGTTGACAAACATAAACGCGCCCTCGAGACATTTGCGGAGTGGCTTGGGCGCACAGAATCGTCCTTAATAAACTGGCCAAACAAATTCGAACTTTTTCCGTTTATGGATATAGGTAGTTACAGAAATGTGTGTCGAAACAAACTGTATAAAGTGAAACTATAAGGGGCCATACACACAGAAGAGATATGGGAAGAAGTTTGATGTCACTGTAATACAAAATGTACAGAAGCGACGCGACGCAATGCACACAGAAGAGACGGGGCGCGGACAAAGCAAAACGTCAAATCAAAGCAAATTGTCACGTCCGCGCCGCGTCCTTGACACACGTCTCTTCTGTGTGGCTGGTGCCTTAGGGCGAGCACAGCACAAGTTTAGTAATAGCAGTAACAGACGCTAGAATTCTCGAAGCACCGCTGCTGCGGCTGAACCAACGCACTGTGCGTATCGCTGTTCATGCCACACGACCGTACCGAACCACCGATTGCCCATTCGTTTCAGTGTCACCAGGGCCCTTAGCCTGTAACACAATGGTGCCAAAATGGGCTTTCAGGTGACGACTTCAATTACGATTTGCTAACGCTGTCTGTCCTTTTAATGTTTTTGTAGTACAGCAAAGAATATTTTGATTCTAATTCTAGAGGATTAGTTCTCTGGTTGTAGGAGAAAAACGAGGAGAGCCCGGTTTTGTCCTTCTGCCGGGATGCCATTGACCCGCCAGTGCGTTACAGGCTAAGGGCCCAGTGCTATCGTATGCGTTCGATGTGCAAACGCTTCGAACAACCGAACAGTAAATAATAATAATAATGTTCGGTGTACCATGCACACACGATCGGATATGGTCCGACACCGCACCGCGTTCGTGGTTCGGCCGTACGAAATTCGAGCGTCTGTTACTGCTGTAATGGTGGTCTATATGCTAACATTCCAACATTATTTATTGACAAGAAACCTGTTTGCCTCATTCCAGAACCGAATGGAGGAGTCAAAGGCTCTGTTCAAGACGATCATCACATACCCCTGGTTCCAGCATTCATCTGTAATCCTGTTCCTAAACAAGAAGGATCTACTTGAGGAGAAGATTATGTATTCACACCTCGTCGACTATTTCCCGGAGTATGATGGTATGTGCTTTTTGAACTAGAATATTATATTTTACATTGCTAAGTTCGATCATGTTTTGTCCTAAAATAATACTGTACAGTGTCACCAACTTATCTGACCCGGTGATAGTTCAACCAATTCCGTACAATACCCCCGCCATCCGACCAGTGAGGATAGCGGGATTAATCCCGAGTAATGCGACACCAAATTGAAGTGGAACTGGGCCGGCCACGTTTGCCGCATGGGTCCGGATAGGTGGGCGAAAGTCGTCACCGACTGGACCCCACAAGATGGGCACCGGCGCCGCGGCAGACCGAGGCGGAGATGGCGGGACGACCTCACAACCTTTTTGCCGGGGTGGCAAGAGGCAGCCGAGGATGGAGAGGAGTGGAAGAAAAAAGGGGAGGCCTTTGCCCAGCAGTGGGACACTATGGAGGCTTCATAAAAAAAATATGCGACACGTCACCGGTTCAGATTAATTTGTGGCGCTTTACCTACTTACAGATATACAGACATCTCGCCGCCACGTAAATGCATCCATATCTCGCTCCCGCTAACCAATGCCGTACCGTACATTTTGTGTATAGTTATTTTCCTACCACAGTTGTGGATTCGCATATTCATGAAAATGTGGTGATGCTAGTGTCTCACTGCAATCATACTAGTCTTCTTTGGGGCAAAAAGAACAGCCGAAACGCACCTTATCCATTACGTACACATCACATACACTTTTGTTGTAAAGTCGCCCGTAACGTGGACGAGTAGAGTGCTAGAGTGTAAGGGTCGACGTGCTGTTCGTGTGTACCTACGCGGCTTGAATTTCCTGAGCGGGCGTTACAGCTCTCCTTTTTACCCCAGGGCGAGAGGGGCATAGACATAGATGAAATTGAGCATTGATCAGGGAGGCATCGATTGTCGTAAATTGAAAACCATTTCGAGGAATAGGGATACTGTTTACTATTAGGGGTTTAAATAAGTAAAATTAAAACGGATTATTAATATTTAGCGCCAAAAATGTTAACTTCATTTTTCTTTCGATGACTTTCATTGGCTCTAATGCGGTAGTTCCATTGACTACAAATATTTAAAAAAATACATTCGTCAACAACGACAACTGTCAAAAGTGTCAAATAATTGAGAAAATAACCTTCGCGAACCATTTCGCATCAAATAAATATCCGATTAATACTAAACATTATCATCACTCGTTAGAAGCCGCGTATTATACTGATTAAATTTATACTGAATCATAAACACACACCTCTGGTTGACTTGACACTGACATTTGTCAAACGTCAAAATATTTTTATTTTTTAAAAGCATGAATTAATGCAATGAACTTAGTACATAATGCCAATGGTGACGTCATACACAAAACTTTAAATAATTAATAAAAAGATACTACTAAGGCCTTTGCATCTACGTAATGAGATGATTTATACAGCGTCCAGTGGCACCTTTACTCACACTAGATGGGTGAAGAGACCACTCGGCGCTGCAGTGCCTGGGACATTGTTTTAGATGGAGTAGGCTTGCCCAGCACCTATACCACCCTGACAGCTTAGTCGACCTAGCCCACAGGAAAGACAGGTCAATACGTGTGGAGCCAACTGAGCCGCGGGTTTCCTCACGATGTTTTCCTTCGCCGTTAGCGAGTGGTATTGCTACTACAAATTCACAAATGTACGTAACTTTGAAATTAAACAAAGTCATAGATACATGCCTGCACTGGGAATCGAACCGGGTACCTCTTGCTTCAGAGTCCACTGTTCTACCCACTAGACCACCACCGCTCAAAGATAGCTACATTAATAAAAACTAAAACCCGACTACTAAAAGGCTTAAAACAAGACCTTCTTATCCTTAAAATAGACTCATAGATAATTAATCCTAGTCGGAGGCCATCGGTTTATCAAATGCGAATGTGGTGTCCTCCGACTACGATTAATTATCTATGAGTCTATTTTAAGGATAAGAAGGTCTTGTTTTAAGCCTTTTAGTAGTCGGGTTTTAGTTTTTAACTTCTATTTTTTTTTGAGCTTTTTAGTAAGTCATTTTGGATGATCACCTAGAATAGAACCAAGAAGGGCAAAATTACATATTTTGGAATTTTTTGTTCTACTTGTTATGTTGACGCTACCTGTGTTATACATTTTTGAAAAGGTCTTTTAAAGCCCTTTCATTTGATACCCACGACGATGGTATCCGATAAGATTAATTTTTAGGTCCACCACTTTAGGGCGCATCACAGCCGCCATATTGGTTTTTTTCAAAATAAAACTATCCTATGTTACCTGGGTGATTAAGACAAATCCAACGACACCTCATTTGTTGAAATCGGCCGAGTAGTTTAGGCTCTGCGAGGGAACAGATGAACACACAAACATACATACCCACATACATACATACGCTGCTAAAATCATAACCCTCCTTTTTGCTTCGCGTAGTCGGGTAAAAATTAAGAAAATATTCAAATTAGTTTCTTATATTCGTCTATATTTTCGATTTATAGAATAAAATATAGGATTTGACAATGCCCATTTCCAAAGTATTGCTAGTACCACACTGTAACGCTAGTGCGCATTCGACTCGCAGGGCCGCAGCGCGAGGCGAACGCGGCGCGCGAGTTCATTCTGCGAATGTTCGTCGATCTGAACCCCGATGCGGAGAAGATTATCTACTCGCACTTCACTTGCGCGACAGGTATGTTCGCACCTTTTTTATTTATCTACACTAATATGCTAAAAAGAGCAAAAGTTTGTAAGTATGTATGTAGGGGGTAAGCTCTAAAACCTCTCATCCGATTTTTTTTCGAATTCTTTCTCTAATAGGAAGCTACGTTATCGCTGAGTGCTATAGGTTGTTTTGATTGTATCGCGGGCAAAAGCTAGAGTCTTATACACACGTTTTGTGATGCTTGTTATGTTTGAGAACTCGTCAATGCAAACGACTTTTTTAAACTCGTAGGGCATCGAAGATTGTTTTCATTATGCTTCGAGCGTCGCCATCTTGGTTTCCGTAGTGAAAATAAAGCAAGATTGCTCTAGTCACGCCATTTCCTAGCGTCAAAGGCAGGACGGCAACGCTCGTCGATAAGTTTCGCTACCGAATTCTGGGGCTTAATTGTCTAACTTTGGAATCTATCGCGATCCCTTTCAAGGGTATCGGGATCACGATTGTGATTTCGACATTAGAATGAAATTGTCTAAGTTTTAAATCACAATCGCTAAGCGAACGAATGAGTCAAAACGCTATACAAATTAAATGAGATTGGTTGAACGATTTTGCCATTTTCTTCACTCAATGTCTTTCAAAATCGAGTCGCAATCCCTATCTCTATCTCAATCGCTTTCAATGACCGTTTGTGTCAAATAAATGCAGTGTTAAGTTCGTCAGCACCCTTTAAACGTCAAATTGAAAGGCCCGGTTTCTGAATTGAGAATGTTACTAAGTAAATACTTAACTATCGTTCTGTCACGTTCTTTTGTGAGAAATCCGCAGAGGCAGAACGATAATTAAGTACTTGCTTACCGAATTTCTCAAACCAGAAACCGGCAGTAAGCCCCTGATTCTTGATGATAACATTTGCAAATCTTTGTGCATTTCAGACACCGAGAACATTCGGTTCGTGTTCGCCGCAGTAAAGGACACGATCCTACAGTCCAACCTAAAAGAGTACAACCTCGTCTAAGCGACCGGCGAGCGCGCTCCCGAACACAAATCTGTGATTGTGTATAACACATAAACGTAAAATCCAACAATCATCTGAAGCATTTTCACGAGACAGAATGTGTAAATTCACGAACTGAGATCGGATAGACGAACTTATTCAACTTAAAATGTTTAATGAGAACGTAAGGATAGTTTTTAAGTCATTTAACCCAAAAAAAAAAAACTAGCATCAATTCGAAGTGTGGCGCGGCGGTCGGTGGCTCTATCGAACACCACTTCGCGTCGAAGTGCACCTTATCACAAGAAGTGAAGGAGCATTATGCGCTGTAACCCTACGAATGTGTCTCGTAAAGTACCAAGTTACCTAAATACCAAAGCCTCAATCAAACCTCAGTAGGTTTTCTGATGCCTGCTCCACACACTTTCGGCGAGTTACATTGCTCTCGATTGTTGGCGAGCAAGATGGCGCAGCCGGTATTGGGCTGCGCTTGCGCATGGTTTGGTCTCTCCCCTGCGCCTCCCGCCCCCCACTTCGCCCCTCGCCCGTCCCCCTCGCGGGCGGACCGCGCGAACCTTCACGACTCGTCGTCCTCATTTTTTTAAATGTTTTTTTACGATGAAGAGGAAAATAAATTATTCACGATTAATTGTATGTCTGTATCGGTGATTTAAATTGTGCATTTTAAAAGTTGCGGCCGAGTCTTGGCCTCGCCGCAAACAGCTTTTAGTCATTGTTTTAGGGGTTTTTATTACTTTTTTTTTGTAAAGTTTGTTGCCATAATAACTTTCTACATTAGTAATACAATTTTATTATGTCCAGACGGATGGATTTGAACAAACTAGTCCAATGAATATTCGCGTGTATATCACTATGTGGGTTGATCGAGACTGCCTGCTTTTGTGTTAAGGCTGGAAGATAGTAGTGTGGCGGGAAATTCAAAATTTTCACAGTTTTTTACATTTTGTAGCTAAACTGAGCTATTTTTGTTCAGCGATTTTTCGTTCGCGAGAATAAAACCGTATTCTTTTCATTATTGTAAACCACAGAACAACAATAATTCAGCCGATTATGTGTTCTGGTCTACGACAAGTTTTTTGGGCAGTACCACTGCTTCGTAGACCAGAACACATAATCGGCTGAATTATTGTTGTTCTGTTGTTTACAATAATGAAAAGAATACGGTTTTATTCTCGCGAACGAAAAATCGCTGAACAAAAATAGCTCAGTTTAGCTACAAAATGTAAAAAAGTGTGAAAATTTTGTATTTCCCGCCACACTACTATCTTCCAGCCGTAAGTCGGGGAGCGTCCGTGCCTGCGATCTTTGTTTAGTTTAGAGTTTAGATAAACGTTTAGTTTCTCGCGATAGTCTTTCGAGCTTGGAACTAAATGAGCTGAACTTTATCTCGCAAATGCTTCCGAATACGGAACAGCGAAACTGAAGCGGGGATTGGCGCCAGCGAAGCCTCCTCCTGCAAAGTGTGCCGTTTAAGTCGGCCAGTAACCTAACTTCAAAACTTTATTATATAATTTTCCAGACACGTTTTTTCACTATTATGCTGAGATGCAAAGCAAGCCGATGGCGCCATCTATTCAGAGATGTTTTAGACATATGTCAATATCGCCTGTGATTTGGCAATTGAAAGCTTCAGCTTCTAAGGTGAAATACGAAGTCACCACAAGCACGGACGGTCCCAACTGCTCGATAAGTGTAATATAATGTCACTTCCGTTTGATTTGTTAGCTTGAGAGATTTATAAATTTATTCTATGTAAAAGAAAAATAATACGTTACTTTTGTACATTGAAATTTTGTTACTTGAATATTGTATGTTATTATTTAAGCTGTTTATATTTAAAAATAATGATGGCGTATTTCCACACGAATTGACTTCACGCAAAAAGTATAATGTTTTATGTTTCTACATTTTAGGCTTGATTCTACAGTTTCTTTGGTGGTGACATTTCGTTTCCTCCCGGTACCCATGTAACCCCGCGGTTACACTCGGCTCATTTCACAAGGAAGTATGCCAAATCCACCCTTATTGCGGTCGACTTTGAAACCTTTTTGGCTTCTTCCACGCGAGAGAGAGCTGAAAATAAACCGGGTATAAGAAAATTCCATTCAACTAGCCGGATGTGAAGAATAGGAAGTTACTACGTTAGTTGTTTAAGGACATTTTTGAATGCATTTGATATAAACTTTTTTTACTAGAACACAAGGAATTCAATAAAGCGAATATGAATTGTAAAAACCGACACCGGTGTTCGCACAGATGCTTCAACCACATAAATGTAATATATTGTACATTTGGGTCTAAATGTACTGAGTGAACTGAGCCGACAGACTAGTGCCAAGTTTTGCTATTGGCATATTTATTATATTATACCTAATGTCTAGCACAAATCTATATTTTTAATTGTTTTCCATATTTTAGAGTATTTTATTACGCTATGGCTTAATTTAAATAGATGTGTTGCTTTGTGTTTTATTGAGTTATTTATGTATAGTAAGGAACAGAGTTTCTATATTTTGAAGTTTGGGAGATGTATAACTTTTAATGTATTAACTTATTCGTTGTTGTGTCATTTAATTTCTGTACTTCCGTAAGCATTTCTTTAGGGCTAAGCAAGAACAGTGACCTCAGACGGTGTCAATAGCAAAACTGTATGATTTAAATAAGATGCAGCTGTCAGAAATGCTCAAAAAAATTGTGAAAATGAAACTTCGCGCACAATATTGGAAAATTTCTATTGATGTTGCCCTCTAAGTGCAATCCGTGTACTCGCGTACGCTCGTTACTCGGGAAGCGATTGGTTTCTGTTAAGGGTGGACGATAGCAACGTGGCGGGAAATTCAAAATTTTCATAGTTTTTTACATTTAATAGCTAAATTGAGCTATTTTTGTTCAGCGATTTTTCGTTCGCGGCAATAAAACAGTATTCATTTCATTATTATAAACAACAGAACAACAATAGTTCAGCCGATAATGTGTTCTGGTCTACGACAAGTTTTTTGGGCAGTGCCACTGCTTCGTAGACCAGAACACATAATCGGCTGAATTATTGTTGTTTTGTTGTTTACAATAATGAAAATAATACTGTTTTATTGCCGCGAACGAAAAGTCGCTCAACAAAAATAGCTCAGTTTAGCTGCAAAATGTAAAAAACTGTGAAAATTTTGAATTTTCCGCCACGCTGCTATCTTCCAGCCTTAAAGCAAAGCACGGCAATAGTAAATCGAGCGCATCACGGGCGCTCGACAATGACTAGCGGGGAGGCGTCGAGGTATTTACTACTTACTTAAGTCTAGATGTAACTAATATCGAATTGAGAACATTTTTATAAGTGAATGCCAAACAACTTATATTTCTAAGTCTAGCCCATGTAGTTCTTATTGGATCGGTTAGGCATCCAATCGCAATGGGCTTTGTCTAACTAAAATGTCACGACCCGATATTGTTTCTTACAAAAGGAACAATCCCCTAGTTTGGCCCAAGGCCCATTGAGTATGTAATGCAATTTTGTGATCGAAGTCTTTTGGTGAAACAACGTTTGTTAGAAGCTATTTATTGGCTATGTGTGAATAAAGGTGATTTTAGTACAACGTTGATCGCCCTTTAGCTTAGCATTTTATCCACCGGAAAGTAAATAGGAGATAGGAGCTGATCAACTTAAAAGTACTATGATCATTTTTCTTGAGTGTTTAAACTGCTAGAAATGCTATTGGACCCTATCGCATGTTAGATGCTACAATGGCGATATTATTATGCTAACTGGGGGTCTACCGGCTAAGACGAAGCCGATTACCATTTCCCAGTTCATTTTACCTGCCACCCAGTAAATTTTTCATAAATCGAACTTCGATTTTCGCCAATGGTAATTGGCTTCGTTTTAGCCGGTAGTCCCCCTGGAGTACCTAAATATGTTTTTAAAATGGATTACCTACTACCTAATATCCTCCTCAAAAAACAATGTCCCAGGCACTGCAGCGCTGAGTGGTCTCTTCACCCATCTAGTGTGAGTGAAGGTGCCACTGGACGCTGTATAAATCATCTCATTACGAAGATGCAAAGGCCTTAGTTAATATCCACCTCAAAACATCACTAATAGGTTCATACAATGAGTTACTGAAATGTCTTTTGCAGACTTGTGAATTACAAAATGATTGCAGTGATATGTTATTTTGAGTTTATCTTTATCATAGTATCGTCACCGTAACTTGTAACTAACGGTAGGTCCACACGATTTGTGGTAAGCGAGGGGGTAAACTAAACTTAACGACCAGTTTTGTCACTTCAGATTTCCAAACTATCCCACAAGCTTTTTCACTGTCTTTAAATATAACAATTCATTTCCAATACTTCCCTGCTTACCACATACACAATGTACAGTCATTCCCAATAAGATATTTATAAGCAAATTGCACCTTATTGTCGTAGAATTAAGGGTGCGGTCGCATCTTATTGGAAATTGCTGCAATACTGCGAGTCGAGAGAGCGTATGCTAAAACATTGAGAGCTTGTTTGTATATTGCGAGCTGTGGTCTTAGGTCAGGATTGAATGGTTTGTAACTTAAGGAAAAATAACCTTTTGTACCTCGTGTTAAGGACTACTTTACTGCGTTACTTTCATACGCCACGCTGCCTCGTCGTCTCCCCTCAAAGGCCAAAGGCCTGTAGGCGCCGGTTCGTAGGTCTCTTCCTAACGAATTGACTGAAGGCTGTACCTATTTTGGTGTGGTTCTACCAGTGTGTATGACAGTTGGAGTATGATTACACAAAAAAATATTGCTATAACTATATTATAGTCTAACGTTGCTTTACCTTTTGCGTGAGATTGTGAGAATTTTAGCTTAAGTTCCGACTGAAGACGGATGCCTGTATGAAATATTGTAAATTATAATTTCTCATAAAATATAATTTTTTTCAGCTACGCAAGTTGTTTGATTTATACTGCCCACTTGGTCTTAGAAGTGAGCTCCGTGCGCGTTGTTAGTACTGAGAAGTTTTTTCATGCGTTCATCGAAGAATTTAGGGTGAGTTATTTTATTATTTTGGGGTTTCTTTAAAATTAAGGATTTTACATCTGTAGCAAAGGTGTTGTTTCTCAATAGTATGGGGCTCAGGCTAAGACTGAAATTAAACAAGGACCAGAAAAGATAGACTATTATTTAAATTATCAACCATATTTTAACAACCACTCCTCAATATCTTTATCTGGTTCCATGTATAAAATGTTTTGATTTGATTGCAATGCAACATACACTCCACACTGACAAAATGGCGAACTCTGTGATGAGCCGTGTGGTCAGAATAGTGGAGCTGTCAGCTGTCAAAGTCACAGACTCATCAACACACACCAACATGCGCCCCACGCCACGAACGAAACACCACAGATAAAATTCGCAACGGAGGGAAACATTTCAAAACCAGAACTTAGAGGTGGCGCGTTAGTTAAAAAATAAACTTCTGTCAATAACTTAAGCAAATAAATAATGAGGGTCTATGTCTCGAATGGCAAGTTTTACGCTATATTTGAATGATGTTATGTTTGTATTTTGGGTAAAAAATATTGTTTTAAAATCAAAAGCATTTACCTCGCTCGTGTAAAGCAGTATCTGAACGCCTATAATGGAACTTTCATGAAAACAAAAACTGTTCGTACACGAAAATAACACAGAAATAAAATCTTTTAGGCAGCAGATACTGTTCAGGGGATTTTTCTCTTTGATATTGGGGGGTCATAGTAAACTTTAAATCGATTGCAAAATTTAAAAAAAAATGGCCCAGAAAGAAACGAAACCTATTGGCCGTATAATTTTAATAAGGGGCAAAAGAAAACCGGGTCAATCAGCCGTTCCATATTTGTTTAATTCTACGGTATTCTATTGATGAATGGGAATCCCCTTCAAAGATGGGCTACAGAATCAACAAAAGTGTGCGCTTATTCTGTAAAAAAAATCCGCACAGTTTCTAGTCTTCAAATCCGGTTAATCTGGGGGAAAAAAGCTCTTATCAAAATAAAAATAAAGACAAATAATATTTATATTTTCCTGCAAAGAAAAGCGGTTTTGAGGACTATCAACTGTGCGGTTTTTTTTACAGAATATGCACTCTGTTATGATTAGTGCTGTGGGCATTATCTACAGGGTGCACTCTAAGGCCGTCTTAAATGTGGTTTAAACAGCATTTAACTAAAATCTTCATACAAAAGTCGATTAAATTGGCGACTTAAGTGTCATTTAAGAAGTGGTGCAAGACGGCCTTAGTCGATAGCGGAACTTTAAGTATGCTTCCTACTGATCAATACAAACAAGTTGTACTAGTTGGCAAAAAAAATTGAGCGAAAAATAAAACAGCTGTTCCATACAAAAGGTCGACTCAGTACTGCGCCAAAGGTATGAAACAGCTGATACTTTTTTCGCTCCATTGTTTTTGCCACCTAGTACAAGTTGTTTTGTATTGATCAATAGAAGGCCTGCTTAAAGTTCCACTATCGAATAAGAGTGCACCCTGTAGATGCAACGTTCTTGGACCATCTTCTCTTCTTCTTCTCTTCTTCTTCAGCCTATCGCCACCCAATGCTGAGTGTAGGCCTCTTCCATTGCACTCCATTCTTTTCGGTCTTGGGCTTTTCTCATCCAGTCTTTTCCTGCCACTTTGACCAAGTCGTCAGTCCATCTCATTGGTTGCCTGCCCACATTTCTACGCCCCGTTCTGGGTCTCCATTCTAATACCTTGGACCATCCGAGGTTCTAATTTCGGGCGTTACAGAAAGACAACAATATTTATCATCAATTTTATATGCCAACCAAGAAGAAAAGCCTTACACATTGGGATTATGAATTAAATCGTGCCTACATAGGTACCTTTGTTTGTTAAGTCTTATTTTTAAATATTGATTATCATGAACCACCTAATGATGAGTAAGAAAAGAACTGAGTATACGTTTTTTTTTCGCTAGATTCCTCTGACATGGCTATTAATCAACAACAAGAGTAGAAAGTATTATATCATAATTATACCGGTATTTCCCTGTAAACTATTGTTGTTATGTATTTTATTATTTCACAAGAAAAAGAACAGCACTTTACTCTACAAATAGGCAATCATCATTGATGTAAAGTTGTAAGCTATAGAAATGAAGGAAATCTTTCATTAAGTATATCTGAAGTACCAGATCGGCAAAATTATTGACAAGTATGAGGTTTTGTCTGCATTTTAATTCCCAAAACTAGACTTATAATCATGAATTTTTCTAATAAATAAATTTCCCATCAGTGAAATGTCCAGGAAACTAGACTTGTAACGAACTAAAAAGAACTCCCGGGAAATAGACCACGAATATTGCTTTTGAAATGATTCCAAAAGTCTGTGCTTTAGAGGGAGCAAAGTAGGTAACTCTTTTAATGATTAAAGAAACTGAGTCATGGACGCGAAGAAAAAAATGTTGGCAGCACATTTTGGCTTCGAATAGGCTGTCACATAAAAAATTATGTAATGCAAGCAACGGCCCGCGCCAACATGAGAGTGGTGGTTTAACTACACCCTGTATAAAATTTACTACCGTAGAGGCTTGGATTAATCTGGGCAAGAATACCTATTGGACTAGTTTTTGCTCTCGACTTTGTGCAAACACGCAGTACTTAGGTACTACTTAATGCAGTTTTTTCGATAGAAAAAACTTTATTTAATAGACAGAGTATAGATTTCATGATTACAAATACCTATGTCAATACAAAACACTTAACACACACACAATACAAAACGTCAATAGATAATGTCAAAACTAAAATACTACAAAATAATAAAAAAGCTAATTTGGAAATAGTAACAAACAGTCCATGTCAAGGGTTTGAAAAATAATAATAAAAGAAAACAGTCCTACTCGAATAATCCACCCCGGGCCATACCTGACCCAAAGGTCCCCAAGACGCTAGCAGCGTTTCCACGCTGAACCGCCAAGGAGATCCTCTGCATGAGATATACCCCAGAGCGGAAGTCAAGGCCACGGTTCCTCAAGCGGCGCCCTATTTCCTTCACAAAAAGCCTTGCCTTGTACTCCCCAAATACCCATGGTCTCCAAAGCAAGGGGGACAAAATCCCGATAGTGTACAATGTACCTACATGGCTACGCTAGAAAACTTATGTAAAAGTACAAATAAAATTAGAGTTTCAGTGTTAAAGTGGATTTTTTTCAATATTGAATAGTGGTTACTTAAGTACGAGTATAAACGACTTTTATTCGAACACTTAAAAATCTTGACCAGTTCAAGTCAATAAGTAGGTACCTATATTTTGCTGCATCCCATATTCTACTTGCACTAGTCAGGCTTGCGAATAAAGCGTAACAGACAATTTCTGAACAAACTACCAAAGGGTTGTTTCCATAACACCATTGCAAATTATCTCTTATTTTTCCACGAAAATATGCCCATTATAGCTCTCGTGTTAAGAGCTGATCGGTGGTAAACTAAAGTGTGTACTAGCAATTAGCTGGCCTGTTCGGCAAACAGAATAACTTTTACTAGCCTAACGTCCGACATACTTTCGTTGAATGTGGCATTTCCAATTATAACTTTATCGGGGGAATATTTTAATAATACCAGCTTTAGTCTGCCCTTCCATTTGGCTTAGACAAAAATATCTATGTCCGGATAAATTAGAATGGTGGAAGTGTTGCGAACTAAGTTTTGGTTGTGGTCTCTATTTTATCTCTATAAGGTCTCACTTTATTAAATCTAGTGCATATTGCTCGTGCGTTCTAAAAGGGCAATAAAATAATCACACTTTACGACCTAATTTTGATTTTATCGGCGGCGAATTCGATGACAAAGAAAAGAATCGAAAGCATCCACCCAGCGACCAGCATGACTATGGAACCGGTGAAATGTTCCACTCGCAGCGGCACGGGCTCGGTGTTAGTCTGTATGCGATGGAGCAGCATCTTGGCTTGCGAGATGAACGGGGCGTAGACTCGCTCGGTGAACCCTCCCTCCATCGCCACGACCAATATCTTGCTCAGAGGCATCGTCAACGGTGAGTACTTCTTCAAATACATCACAGTCGGGCTGTTCACAATCTTCTCCGGAATAATTTGTAATAGCCGCGTCCCGTTGTAGTAAACAAGATAATCCAGCGCCGTCTCCCTGGTTAGTGCCATGACGAAGTCGGAGCTTCCGTCGGCCATTCGGTCGAGCTGCGGGTACGTTTCCTCGTTGCGCACCTCACGCCATTTATCGTAGATAAGTTTGTCGTCCGAGTAAAACTCACGCATCGACAGCGAACCACCAAACGGCTTTCGACTCTGCAACACTTCTTGGAAGCTCGCATAGTCGCTTTCATAAATGTGCTGCTTCAGGAAACTCACTAAGGCGCCCTGATAAATGACTCTTATAACGAAACTGAACCATATCCAACATAAAACTATCCACAGCAATGCGAGTTTCCTAGGAACCTTCCGAACGGGCAACCCGAGGAACATAACGATCGAGTAAAACAGCAAGTTCGATTTAGGCGGTGCGATGTTCAGCGTTTTCCTAATCTTCGACCAGCGCGCTGTTTTCAGATAGAGGTTCACGAAAACGATCGCTATAAACATTAGTAATATGGTGATCCTTACATCAATGTTTAGAGGGTACAAAAGTTTCTCCCAGGATGGCTTGAGCGCGGGCAGTCCAGCGACCCAAACCATATCCATTGAAGTATATGGATACGATACCTGGAAATTTCCATATTTACTGAAAGTCAAGAGCGCGGAGCACATAGAAACGTGCGCCTTGGAGTTATAAACATCCCCGACCGAGCCCGTCCAGTTTTTGTTCTCGTAGTGGCCCCAGTCCATTTCTTCCGGGACCCTTATGTGTAGGGTGGCGTTGATGATGCTAATCACTAGCTGTAATAACTCTCCGTCGCTTCCAGTAGGTGCTGAGTTGTTATGCAGATACATGAAGGGGTACCGTTCGAAAGTAGATACGATAATTGGACAGTGTTGCATGTTACTTAGCCTTTCTGGGTAGTGACCTATAAAGCACGTGCTGTTCGGACATCCCCAACGTATGTCGAGGGGTTCCGGGTCGCTGTTGTAACACTTTCCGTTGACGATTGGGTTGAAGGTGAAGGCTTGCGGCTCAGTAGAAGGTTTCGTCCCTTTGAAGAAGATCATGTTTACAATCTTGACGTCGATGCAGGCTTGCGTGACCAGGCGTTCGTCGCAATCATCATTCTCTGGCGATACACACACGAAAATATACCTCCCAGTGTTATCGTATCCGGCGGAGACTAGCCACCGGATCATAGTGGCGATATCGTTGCTGTCCTCGCCAAACACAACGTACTGTTGGGCACGGGCCCTGTGTCTCGGGATGAACTGGCCAAATTTTAGAACGACGGATTTTCCGTAGTTGTTCATGAAAGTATGCACGCCGAGGGCTTGGGGCGTGGTGAATATTATCAGTGTTATAAAGCGCCACTCAAAGTTGTGAAAGGCAATCTTGGCCGCGTAGGTCGCCATTTTGGTCACGATTTCGAGTTCTCTCACGTGATGGTCGAAATGTGATAGCAGGGTATGGTTACCGTCCATGATGGGTGCGCGTCGGTATCGCTTCAGTATCTGAAGCAATCTGGGCGATGCACGCAAAACTGGTGACTGTGGTAATTTACGGTCAATATTGTTGGAAGCGCTGATTGCCCCTTTACATGCTAATCCATTTTCTTATCTTGCAATAACGTAGCGATATTAGTTTTTAGTCCAATGGTAAAAGGGTAATTAACGAAGTTACGTATACAGTACGTTTTGTACAAGAACAAAACCATTCCACACTGTGTTAGAATAGAAAGCATCATTAGTTGATCACGCCATGCAAAATAAGCAGGTAAGTTTAGTATCATGTAGGTCTTGTACATGTGTACGCACATGTTTAATATGCAATTTTTTCCAAAAATAAGACTGATCAAACTGACACTACGTACTCACTCCTTCAATCATACTCCAAATCGGTGAAGCGTCTGATATGTAAGCTTCATAAGAAAAGTTGATTTGTCTGAACAACTTTTTGCTCTGACACTTTTCAAAATTACTTGCTAGGTTCAAATCAATGCCTACCTTTGCCTACCTACCTAAATTTTGCTGCATCCCATATTGTACGCTCGACAGCACATCGACCCTTACACACTAGCATTCTACTCGTTTACGTTACGGGTGACTTTACAACAGTCGAGTGTACTTGCACTAATCAAGGATGCTAATAAAGCAGGGGAATATTTTAATAATACCAGCTTTAGCCTGCCCTTCCATCTGGCTTAGACCAAAATATCTATACGTCGGATAAAAAAATAGAGTGTTTTGAAGTAAGTCTTGGATATTTTATCGCTCTACAAATTCTAATAAACTTTATCTTTATGCTTATGTTTAGGCCAAACTAAAAAGCCTCTAAGGGCTCGTGCAAGTCGTGCATCCTAACGTGTCAATAAAAGAATCACACCTTACGACCTAAGTAATTTAGATTTTTTCGGCGACGAACTCGATGACAAAGAAAAGGATCGAAAGCATCCACCCAGCGACCAGCGTGGCTATGGAACCGGTGAAATGTTCTACTCGCAGTGGCACGGGCTCGGTGTTGGTCTGTATGCGATGGAGCAGGATCTTGGCTTGTGAGATGAACCGGGCGTTGACTCGCTCGGTGAACCCTCCCTCCATCGCCACGACCAATATCTTGCTCAGAGGTATCGTCAACGGTGAGTGCTTCTTCAAATACATCACAGTCGGGCTGTTTACAATCTTTTCCGGAATAATTTGCAATAGCCGCGTCCCATTGTAGTAAATTAGATATTCCAGCACCGTCTCCCTGTTTAATGCCATGACAAAGTCGGAGCTTCCGTTGGCCATTCCGTCGAGCTGTGGGTACATTTCCTCGTTGCGCACCTCACGCCATTTGCCGTAAATAAGTTTGTCGTTCGAGTAATACTCGCGCAGCGACAGCGAACCACCAAACGGCCTCCGGCGCTGCAACACTTCTTGGAAGCTCGCATAGTCGCTTTCATAAATGTGCTGCTTCAGAAAACTCACTAAGGCGCCCTGATAAATGACTCTTATAACGAAACTGAACCATATCCAACATAAAACTATCCACAGCAATGCGAGTTTCCTAGGAACCTTCCGAACGGGCAACCCGAGGAACATAACGATCGAGTAAAACAGCAAGTTCGATTTAGGCGGTGCGATGTTCAGCGTTCTCCTAATCTTCGACCAGCACGATGTTTTCAGATAGAGGTTCACGAAAACGATCGCTATAAATATTAGTAATATGGTGATCCTTATGTAAATTTTTAGAGGGTACAAAAGTTTCTCCCAGGACGGCTTCAGCGCGGGCGGTCCGGCGACCCAAACCATATCCATTGAATTGTATGTAAAGGATATCTGGAAATTTCCATATTTATTGAAAGTTAAGGGTGCGGAGCACATGGAAACGTGCGCCTTGGAGTTATAAACATCCCCGACAGAGCCCGTCCAGTTATTGTTCTCGTAGTGGCCCCAGTTCATTTCTTCCGGGACCCTTATGCGTAGAGTGGCGTTGATGATGCTGATCACTAGCTGTAATATCTCTCCGTCACTTCCGGTAGGTGCCGAGTTGTTATGCAGATACATGAAGGGGTGCTGTTCGTAAGTAGATACGATAATTGGACAGTGTTGCATGTTACTTAGCCTTTCGGGGTAGTGACCTATAAAGCACGTGCTGTTCGGGCATCCCCAACGTATGTCGAGGGGTTCCGGGTCGCTGTTGTAACACTTTCCGTTGACGATTGGGTTGAAGGTGAAGGCTTGCGGCTCAGAAGAAGGTTTCGTCCCTTTGAAGAAGATCATGTTTACAATCTGGACGTCAATGCAGGCTTGCGTGACCAGGCGTTCGTCGCAGTCATCGTTCTTTGGCGACACACACACGAAAATGTACCTCCCAGAGTGTTCGTATCCAGCGGAGACTAGCCACCGGATCATAGTGGCGATATCGTTGCTGTCCTCGCCAAACAAGACGTATTGTTGGACGCGGGTCCTCTGTCTCGGGATGAACTGGCCATATTTTAGCACGACGGATTTTCCGTAGTTGTTCATGAAAGTCTGCACGCCGAGGGCTTGGGGCGTGGTGAACATTATCAAAGTTACAAACCGCCAGACAACCGCGACAAAGAAGTTGTGATAGGCGATCTTAGCCGCGTAGGTCGCCATTTTGTTCAGGATCTCGGGTTCTCTCACATGT
Organism: Zelleria hepariella; assembly: GCA_949319315.1. NCBI lineage: Eukaryota > Metazoa > Arthropoda > Insecta > Lepidoptera > Yponomeutidae > Zelleria > Zelleria hepariella. The sequence goes on along the minus strand of OX439387.1, from coordinate 5,822,385 downwards.
TGTTCGAAATGTGGTAGTAGGGTGTCGTTACCGTCCATGATGGATGCGCGTCGGTATCTGGAGCAATCTGAGCGATGCACGCTAAACTGATGACTCTATGATAATTTACGGTCAATATTGTCGAAAGCGCTGATTGCCCCTTTACATGCTAATCCATTTTCTTATCTTGCAATAACGATATTAGTTTTTAGTCCCGTGATAAAAGGGTAATTATCCAAGAGTTGTACAGAATGTATGTATATAGAGTTATCTATCTGTGTATTGTATATGAACAAAACTGGCGTTCGTCTACTATTTAGGCGATGTGGTAAGTAAGTCAGTAAGGCGTTTTGTCTCTATTTTAACTGCTATTTTGACTTTATGAACCCATCGATTAGCCCACCATCAAACCATTCTCCCAAAAAGATAGTCATCAAATGTTTCCACGACGCCGGCTACAAGGAACATCGCATAATGGGGCGTCGTCTCATAAAAATAATGCATTTGGCTATCATCCGAACATGGATGTAGTGCGATCTCTCCGGCGACTGCTTGGCAAAGAATGCGGCTTTGTGACCCGCCAGGCCTACTATGGATTGGCAATAGGATTTACTTACTTAGGAGGCAAATCTTGGACCTCTTTTTACACTTGAACTTTCGTAAGCACTGCAAATTTTTGTAAACGGTCCTATTTTTTGGGAGCTTTGAGAGTCAACAGTTGACAAAAAGTCCTGGCGAGAAAAGTCTTGCCTTAGTGGCTTTATTAGATGTACAGAGCATGCCACACCTACCTACTCCGCTTACTGAAAAAATATTTAGATGGTATTTTAACAAAGTTTGTACCTAGCTAGGTAAGTAAGTAAGATGTAGCCTGTACAATTGTACATGTCCCACTAGCTGGGCGAAGGCCTTCTCTCAGAGAGAGAGTTCGAGCTTAATCACCACGCGTGCTCAATGCGGGTTGGCGATTTTTGCGTTGAGGGTATAATGCCTCATACGCTCAGGTTTCCTTACGATGTTTTCCTTCACCGTCAGCGAGTGGTATTGCTACTACAAATTCACAAATGTACATAACTTTTGAAATTAAACAAAGTCATAGATGCATGCCCGCACCGGGAATCGAACCTAGGGCCTTTCGCTTCAGAGTCCACTGTTCTACCCACTAGACCACCACCGCCTCGCCTAGCTAGGTATTAATTTATATTCCAACAATAGGTTGGGTCCATAAATTAGATAAAATCCGGCTGCTACGCAGATAAAGCACAAAGAGAAATTGAGTTGTGATCGAGAAACACACAGTGGCACATTGGTTAGCCGCTGCTATTTCTTCACCCAGTGCATGGTTGGATTTACGCATTTTATCCCGGCCGCTATTTGGTTGTGAGTTTTCACAGACTATTACCATTCCAGGTCACTATCCTCTTTGACGTTTTGCAAGTTTTATTGGAATTCGAGGAATGTAAGGAATGGAAGTACGTATTCAGAAACTTTATAAATAAAATGGTGGGCCTTTGAGCTCTTTGTGAACGTGAGCTCTTAATTACGTAAGTAAATACTTTCGCACTATAATAAAGAGGCATTCACAAGGGTGGGTGAAAAGAATTTCCGGATAAAAAAGACAATGTTGCAAGAATATACTCGTATTGAAAATGTGGAGCGTTAAAGCAAGAGAACGCCGCCAATTAAAAAAAATCATATCTTTTTGGATGCGTTTTTTGCTGTGGACGAGCCGTCAAATAAGAATTCTTTGGCTTAACTATTTTTAGGACCCAGATCCTAGAACCTATGAATAAGAATTGCAAGTCTGGAAGTGGCCGTTTTTTTCCTGGTTTTATTCGTAGGGTCTAGGATCTGAGATCTAGGTCTAGGATCTATGTTTTTAGCAAAAAGTGCATCCAATGAGGAGATTTTTTTTCATTGGCGACCCAGGTATAAAAGTAAGTTAAATATTTGCCAATAAATGTACAGTACTCAAGATCAAAAGCGCCCGATACAGTTATCTTGCTCTGCTTATCCACCTAGAGTTTGACAGAGAATGAATAGGCCCAGTTTCTGAGTTGATAATTTTACTAAGCACATACTTACGTATCGCTCTGTCACGCTCTTTTGTGAGAAATCTTCAGAGACAGGACGATACTTACCCATTTGCTTAGCAAAATTCTCAACTCAGAAACCGGGCCATAGTCATCTCGCTCTGCTATAGAGCTTCATAAAAATGGTGTATCGAGCTGTCAAAACACATTTTCCACAGTTTATTTGTCTCATACCTAGGGGTATACTTAATTGTTCGCGTGACACAACGGGCGTTTCCCTGATACACTAGAAGCAATCACATTTAGTGTGACGAGGAGCAGATGCGATGAGATTTCCTCCCTGCAAGGACAAAGAGTGGTTCCATTGAATTTATGAAAGCCTCCGCAGCTATTGTGCCCGGACTGTCGACTAAGAAAGTCTATGGAGTGAATAGAGTGAATTGGAAAGTTATGACGACAAAATATTCGGCATATTAGCCGAATATTGTGTCAAACCTATAAATACTCCCCTAGTAAAATACTTATATTAAGGGAGTATATGTACTTATTATTACTTATTTCGTGCTTCTGAATACCTTGCTACGCCCAGGTTAATTTTTTTGACCCACTTGCTACGCTCGTGGCTCAATTTTAAAAACCTTTGCTAGCACGGTATGAGTCAACACAAGCACTCAATGCAAAGAATAATAATTTTGCATTTTTTCATAACAAATAACTATACGAGTAAGTATTTAACAATAATTACGTCCCAAAAAAATGTATAAGTTATGGGGTCAAACTAAAATTGCTTTTCCATCCAGTTCAGTACCATAGAGTGTATCACGGGCAGCTGATTTTATTTCAGAGAATATTGAAATTGAACTTATAATAATAAATAACCCTTACCGATAGACCGTATATTTATCTCTTACTTAGACCTAAATTAAATTAATGGACAAAGATTTCTGCCTACTGAAGTTAAGTCTGAAGTCTTACCTGGATTTCGCAAAGTTTCAACAAAAAGTCTCAACAAAGAGATCTTTAGTTTTCGGGAAAAGAATAGGCCTAGCCCGGTCGTGTGTAAACGTAGTTAGCCGATGAGGTCCAAAAGTTTTTGTTGTGAATTGAAACGAAGATTTTCGTAGCCGTCGCTTTCGAAGATTTACCCCTAAATTGACTAAAATTTTCATAGGTATTGTACGTGAACACTGTTATGCTTACTCGAGCTGGTAAAGTTCACGTAGAGCAGAATATAAGAGCATATCGAGATGTCAAAGCTCGCTAATGCTGAGGCTGCTGATAAATATGTTCAAACCAGCTACATATTAGGTATGTACGCATAAGCCGTTCAAATAAACAATTGTACGAGATTATAGATAGTGTACAGCGTAGCAACCACTAGTGCAAGGTGGTACGCTAAAAGTGTAATGAAACTAACTAGAATGCTATGAAGCCACGATTACAGTCGAGTGTTGAATAACGACAAGGGTTATAGCCAGTCCAATAAAAAGTGCTACGAGTTTTCGGTGGAGTCTATCGTAGACATGCTACGGCGTAGCAACCACCAAACTAGTAAATAGGAAGATACGATTACATTCCAGTATTGAGTAACGACAACGGTTAAAGCCAGTCGAATGAAAAGTGCTACGAGTTTATCGTAGACGTGCTACGGCGTAGCAACTACTTTTGTGTTCTAGTACGTTAAAAGTGTAATCAAACTAAATAGGACGCTATGAAGCTACGATTAGATTCGACTATTGAGTAACGACAGTGGTTTATCAAAGCAAAGCAATAAAAAGTGCTACGAGTTTATCGTAGACGTGCTACGGCGTAGCAACCACTTGAATTCGGTACCTACGCTAAGTTCCGATTTTCCAGTCGCCTAATAATTAATTCGAAAATGGAACGAATTTGGTATAGGCTATTGGAGGATGCTAATGCTGGTTTTGCACTGATTTTAAATAATAATAATAACTAATTTTAAATATTTCTTTAAAACTAGACCATTTTAATCACTGTCTGCACATTAGAAAATTACACGAAGAAAAGCAAAATCGATATTTTTGTGTAGCCTACTATAAAAAGTAAATACACCAAAAAAGGTTAGCATATTATCCACAGGCATAAGAGTGAAATTAAACTAAATAGAACACTATGAAGCCATCAATACATAAGAGTATTCTTTCTAGTCGTAACCCAGTCAGCCACTTTTTTTTTCACATCTTTCAAGTTGTATTTTGCATTTTACTGTACTATTAGCCGGTTGCTATTGTGTGGATTTTACTTACGAATTGTCCATTGCCTTTCGAACTTAAACTTTCAATCGTGGTAAAATCTTTTAGAACACCTGAAAGGTTACGATTTCTATTATCTCCTGCGACCAATGCTACGCTACCACACATTGTAAGAAGTACTGTCGGTCTGTATTTAACTACCAATACGGGTAGGTACCGCTTATTATATCGACGCTTGTATTTCATATCAAAACGTGGAACCTGACTAAAATTAAGTACCTTACCTATCATAGATAGATAAGCAAAAGATTACTTGTCTTGAGTTGGATTTGAACCCGAAAGTTTTGACAAGGCAGGTCAAACTCAGTAGGTAAGGAGTAATGGCGAAAGCAGAATAAAAGTATCTAGAGTAGAGTAAGAGATTGAAAAAAAAAACGGGCCATATACGAATCGGACTCGCGCACCGAGGATGGGGCCTTTTGGGTGCCTACATAACCCTAAAAACCAACACTTTTTCTACACGCTCTAAAACGGACGTAACCTTCCGAATCGCAAAAACTAACGTTGTGTGAGAAAAAAGCAGGTGGGGAATGTTCCGATCCATAAGGTGCCATTAATTTCCCAAGTACCCTTTGTGATTAATGACGTCACGGCGACATTGCCTAAAGGCGCTTTTTTTGTCTCGTTTTTTAAGCAATCAATAGCTGATGGGTAATGCGTCATGTGTGTGTAAGTTCCTTGTGTTTACAGAGACTGATTTTCGCTACAATCTTCGTTGTTGTTTTTCGATAGGATGAAAGTTGCTTCATTCTGGAGTGATTTTTAAAAATCCTTTCTTGGTGCAACTCTATATTCCCTATAAACTCCATAAGAAATCCTTCCGCTCGCAAAAGATGGGTGAACTGACCACTCGAACGCTGTAGTACGGGACATATTTAGATAGGCTTTCTTACTATCAAATACTTCCCTCCTGCATCTACCAAGATTGCCATGAAGTAAGATGGTGGAAATAACAAATCTTACCGCAATTTTTCCTTCATTTCAATTACTGCGCGTCAAGATTCTAATCACAGATTTGACATTCGCGACAAGAGAAAAAACTTATAATAACTTTTAAGGAAACCTTATTTGCGAGCTCATTTATATTCGGTGGAGGCGTGCACCGGGCGGGCGAGAAGTTGCGCCTAACACGCCGAGCCACCTAAATCGAAACGCTCCCGATATTTTTCAATGACGGATGTAGATTGTGGACGGATGAGTTTTCAATAGTCTCTCGAGCGAATGGTTCTGTCGAGCGGCCCAGTTTCTCTGAAAGCCTGAATTGTTTTAATCAGGTCACGTTTGTACCTATTTTATTACCTACTTAGGGACTTAGTTGCCAATTTATTTTATATTATTGTATTGTCTTTTTGTAAATATTGGTTAGCACACTACTAAAATTTTCAAATGAATTTGACTTTTTTTTATTAAATAGGTACCTATTTTAAAGTTGTATGCGTGCCAAATTGCCAATAGATCGTGAACCACTTCCTTATCCGTTCAGCTGGTACCGTCACGGAGTTGCCCGAGTTGACCCAATTAGCATACCTAGGCTGTTTGTAATAAGTGAGAGATTAGCCTCTGTGGCGCAGGTGTGGACTGTGGTCCCAGCAGCCTGCCTAAGCGCTGCGTTGTGAATTCACAGTGTTTGTACGTCATATACCAACCATTAACTGAGACAAAGTATCTAAAGTATCGTCTAGCCTACTTTTAAAACTGCGCACACTCTACCGTATACATAACCGCATAAAGAGCTTTCACGTGCGCAGTTTTAGTGATGAAAAGATGAATTTTCTTATTACGTAGGCCACATTTTTTTGCAGTGGTTTATTTGCGTACTTGCATACACGCTTGGCTGTAATCTGTCAAGAAAGGCCCTGTAGTTTCTTTGGACACAATCATAATGCTGTCACCCAGGCACAGTCTAGAGAAGTTCATAATATTGAGCCAGGTGAATGGCAAACGCGCCAGGGGAAAGTAAGGGCATCAATCAGTTGGTCTGATGCGGCAGGAGGAAGCACTCACTGGGCAGTCGATATGACAGAAGACCATTCCCAATGGCAGCAAGTATGAGACGGTCGCAATCCTCAAGCTTGGGGAATCGATGATGTAGACGTTCAGTGGAAATGATTTGTTTATTGCATATTGAATAGAAAAAATTGACTTCGAAGATTTACCCCTATCTTAGATCAGCTACAAATTATTCAACGTCTTCAAACACGTCCTAGGCCGTGTCCATTGCATGTGCAAAGCCAACGACTATGCTTCGAACATTTGGCGCGCCGCCTAAGTCCTGCTCACGTAATTCGATGCAAATCCCACGTGTTGCCCCAACTGCGCGTTGGCTGCCACGGCAGTGTTGCCAACAGTGGATTTTGCTTTTTACCTGATAACTCATTGTAAAAATGTATTTTTATCACATCTAATGACAACTATTCTAAAAGAGCTAGTTCGTTTCCCGCAAACAGAGACAAAAATTTGTTGCGTTTTAATCCTATGGGACACAAAGTCATTTGAATTTGGTATGTACACTAGACAGCACGTCGACGCTTACACGCTAGCACTCTACGCGGTTACGTTACGGGCGACTTTACAACATAAGTGTACAGTCTGACGTGCTGTCGTGTGTATGTAAGTGAAAAATCCAATGACCAAAGAGATCAATCACGAACATTCTATGGAGAAGTATCTGGCAGTATAAAAAAATAAAAGGCGCGCAAGCCAAATAAAAAAAAAAGTTCGTGAAAAAATAAAAACGTCAGAAATGCATTCAGTCTTTGTTCAAGTTCGAATTTTACAATGACATAGTTTCATAAAAAAATGTGTATCTTCCTATAAAAGTATTATAATATTAACCCCAGAGAACGTTGTATTGGACGCTAATATGTTTTATTCGTAAGTTCTACTCACTTATTTTCTGATAGAGGGTGATAAAAGTAGAATGTTCAAAGTAGAGCCTTTAGGAGTGTTGTACCAATAATCGTAAATATTAACATTTTAAAATATGGGAGAAAGCATTTATTTTTTCTGAAAAATACCCTAAACCTAAAAAAAACTACCTATATTTAGGAGAATTATATCATGGGGGAAACACCGTGTTACCATTACTAGGTACACTACGTGACTTTACTTAAGTAGGGGCTTTAATTTTCATTTGCATTGATTCGTACGTAATTTCGGGGGCCAAAGAGGTTTTTGATACGGCTTTATGGATCCTAAAAGCGGTGTAGGATTTTAATGAGATTAGGTACCTACTGTTGAGCCGGAACTATAAAGCTAGAAACACACTGGTCCTGCTTTCGTGACGTTTTTTGCTGCCCGCTTGAATTACAATTGAATTACGAATACGCAACGCATTCGCGTAGGAGGGCTAGTGCGTTTCTAGCTTGATAACACAAGGAACTATGCCGTTTCACCCTCTCAGGGGATGATCCTTACCCAGGAAAGGAACATTATGTTACAAACACGCCTCTATCTTCTGTGGTTGCGGCTGTATTGTCTGTCAGTCAGTGTATCACAATATCTTTCTTCACAGTAACCTAACCGTCGCACCGCTTGGACTCTATTGAGCCAATTTTTAGAAAATTAGGACTTTTGACGCTTCCATGATAGTTTAAACAGGGCAATAGCAGGCACCGACTTCTTCAAGTGATCATGATGGACCAGATTGAGGGGAACAGGCGTGCTGGTAGAAGAAGAAAGTCGTGGCTGAGAAACATCCATAGCCAACGTCAAGTTTTCATGAAACCAAATATTTCATTGATCTAGGTATAAGGAATTTCAAGGAATATAAAATGACCTTAGCACCTACCTCTAATAAAATTGAACTCTTACATTTCTTGCATCGAATTTATTACAAAATAAAATACAATTTTATGTACATACAAAGAGTTGATTCGCGCGACGTGATCGACGCTTGGTGATGGCAGTGCAATGTGCAATCCAGCCTGGCATAACCACTGAAGGATGACGGGGCAAAAATGTATGGGACGCGTACCCACGACCAATAACGACCAGACGTATGAAAAGTATGAAAAGTCATGACTATCATTTGTTATTATGGAGGCTAGTCTCAATTAGTTCGACTAGCGCCCATAATAAATAATGATAGTCATGAAAAGAGCTTTCTAAAGTCATACGTCTGGTCGTTATTGGTCGGTGGGTACATTCCGCCCGTCATCCTTTGAAATTTAAAATACCTTTGACATTTCAGCTTCACAATCAATTTTAGCTTCATTATCTCAGAAACGGCTGAACCGATTTTGGTAAAACATCATAAAACAAAACCAGCTTTCTTATTTAAAAAAAACGCATCCAAATCGGTTCACGTGTTTAAGAGCTACGATGCCACATAGGTACAGATACACACACAGACAGACATACATACATACATTATTATTATAACACCCCTCTTTTTTTGTCGGTGGTTAAAAAAAGGCATCCGTAGGCTTTTATCGACGCGTTTGTGAACACTTTCATGCAATATCTTTATTGCAAGCTTAGACAAAAACTGCATGTACGGAGTACCTATTAACTTTCACCCAAATTCAACCAAACTACCTAATAAAGAAAAATCTGGCAGGTACTTTTATTACTAAATTGGTTGTTAGTGCCTACTTTGTTTTTATCGGCAATTTGCAAATAGGTAACAGGAATCGGCCTTGCCCATAAAAGTTGAAGACGCTTTTGAAAGTTGAAAATCACGTTAATTTGTCTGAGTGCCCGGAGAGTTTCTTAAACATTATTACATCAGATACCTGACTTTTATTATACCGGTTATTGTCTTGAATTCTTATTTTATCAAATATCAATTCATCAACAGCAAAGTCAATAGTAATTTTCACTGACCGACTTAGTTACCTGTATTCGATAGGTATTTAACTAATTTACAAAAATATGAAATGAAAAGCTACCATTGGAACTTTGATTGAATTCGTCCACTACCAAATAGGTAGTTTGCGAATTATTTATACCTTATGCTTACCTTACTACGAGTATCTAAGTAGTGTAACGATGCAAAATCCGTAGGAGTACCTACTGGCCAGCTAGGAGATACGGAAAAAATAATCAATTACAAATCAAAAACATTCACAAAAGTTTCGTCAAAATATAAAAAAATAGTCAATAAATAATGAAAATAAACATATAAAAAATAGGGCACAAAAATTCAAAAATTAAAAACCGAAACACGAACGAACACGGAGATACGAACTTAGAACGCGTGCGACAAGTAGAGACGTCTGCAGGAAAATCAATGCGTCAAGTTATAGCTGTTTTGAGGATACGAAGTTGAATGAAAAGAAATACAAATATAACCAGAAAATATTGAGTTTATATTAGATGAGTTTATGTAGACAGGGTCCACAGTTGACGAGCTTGTAGGTAGTCTCAATCAAGATCAATGTTTCAAATTAGTCTACTTGGCTAGGTGTACCGATTTACGTACAGTCTAAAATTGAGGTAACATAAAAAAAATTAGTTTTGAGGTAACATAAAAAAAATACGGGTCGAATTCCTTTTTTGAAAGAGGACCGCTTCCTAGTAGCCAATTTGCAATATGCTCATTCAATACACCCTGTCTTTCAATATGGTAGAGATCTTTATTTGCCAAAGCAACCCTGTGGAACCCTAAAAATGAAAGGTCACGGCGACCCTCGCATAATTTCGAATAAGCAAAAGGCCCCAAGTGAGAGTTTCAGGTAAAATAAGTTAAATAACAAAAACCGACTGCATCACAGTCCTAGCAGGCAGGACCACTTGATGATTGAACCTGCCCCTGTATTATCTAAAATATCCACCGTAAAAATAACGGTTTTTAAATGTCAAAAAAAAGGATTGTTCATTTAAATAAGGGGCTATTTTCGAGTGTTTTGACGTTCGTAGGTTGAGTGGAATGTTTAGATCTGGGCCTAATTACCCGACTACGCGAAGCAAAAAGGAGGGTTATGATTTTAGCAGCGTATGTATGTATGTATATATGTATGTATGTATGTATGTATGTATGTATGTATGTATGTATGTATGTTTGTGTGTTCATCTGTTCCCTCGCAGAGCCTAAACTACTCGGCCGATTTCAACAAATGAGGTGTCGTTGGATTTGTCTTAATCACCCAGGTAACATAGAATAGTTTAATGTTGAAAAAAAACAAGATGGCGGCTGTGCTGCGCCCTAAAGTGGTGGACCTAAAAATAAAAATTATCGGATACCATCGTCATGGGTATCAAATGAAAGAACTTTAAAAGACCTTTTCAAAAATGTATAACACATGTAGCGTCAACATAACAAATAGAACAAAAAAATCCAAAATGTGTTTCTTTTGCCCTTCTTGGTTCTATTTTAGGTGATCATCCAAAATAACTAACTAAAAAGCCCAAAAAAAAATAGAAGTTAAAAACTAAAACCCGACTACTAAAAGGCTTAAAACAAGACCTGCTTATCCTTAAAATATACTCATAGATAATTAATCGTAGTCGGAGGACACCACATTCGTATTGATAAACCGATGGCCTCCGACTACGATTAATTATCTATGAGTCTATTTTAAGGATAAGCAGGTCTTGTTTTAAGCCTTTTAGTAGTCGGGTTTTAGTTTTTAACTTCTATTTTTTGGTTGGTCTGCTTAGACTGTGATGCAGTCGGGTTTTTATTTTTTATTGAACTGTTTTTTTGTACTTTCGTCTATTTTTATTGCAAACTATATATTTTTGTAATCTTTATTTAACCCTTAATTACTCGCGTCAAAAAAGTTACACTAATGCTCGCGTGGGGTATATTTTACCCCAATTGAAAAAAAATAATAAAAAAAAGTTTTACGTCTTATTATTATTTTTATTAGTAAATATTTATAAAATCAACTTCTCGCTAGAGGATAACAGTATTCATAATCAACATTTCTAGGAACATTTTGATGAAAAAAATATTTAAAATAAGGTACAATTTAGTCATTGCATTTATCACATGTCACGATGGAATAGTCATGACAGAAGTGCTGGTTGCATTTCGCACACGTCATCCTTATTTTCTAATCCTTTGACCTTGGGCAGATAAGAAAATTTTTGTACGAACTGGATGGGCTATCTCTGGACGTGGAGCTAGGAGCCTGAACATCTCTTCACTTTTCTTGAGACGTTTTTACTTGGCCCTGGGTAATTTTGGTATGTTTGCTTGAGTTTTTTGTTGAGCCCTTATCAGATCTACAGATGGTCCGTTTCATTGGCGCTTTCTTGAGAGGCGGAGCCATGATCACTTTGTATGCCTTCAGTTTCTTCTTCATCTTCATCGTAGCTGTCAATAGCGCTTTCTGCCTCATCTTCCTGCTAATACTGAGCAATCTGATTGACACAAAGCCGTCAGTTTGTCATTCTGAACGTTGTAACCTAAAAATATAACTCAACATTAGCAAAACGAGCATATAACTTAAAAAAAATATATATTTCTTTACTACTTACTTGTCAAAAATAGTAGCACCAACACTCGCGTGGGGCAATATATACCCCAGACGCGATTTCCTGGCACAACCACACGTTGCAACGTGGCGCACGCGACTGAATCGTGGAGGGGGGACCTATTTAGGCAGCTACTGGGAAGGCCACGGTGAAAAACACAGTAGTTTAGGTGTTGCATGCGTTCAAACATGCTTTGGGGTAAAATATACCCCACGCGAGTAATTAAGGGTTAAAAACCTTTAAATTTTTAACCCATATTGCAGTAGTACAAAAAAATATATTCAAACTTTTATTTTGAAAAAAATATGGCGTTTTTGGTGACCGTTTTGATACCTATGACACTCGCAGCGGCAAGACCAAACCAACGTACATACATACATATGATGAAAAACAACCCTCCTTTTGGGCAGTCGGGTAAAAAAAAACTTATACCAAGAAGGGATTCCATTCAACCTTATTCTTACGGTTTTCATTCGCGTTACTCTGATTGCCTCCCCTGTTCATGAGGAAAAGTTAAAAACGGGGAAGTACCACATTGTTTTTCGTAAGGACAGTGGACGCATAATGGCTCTACATTGGCTTCAAAATTAAAAGTATAATCCGCGCGGGATGAGAATGGGATGCCACCTTTTGGAACTAAGGCGCGCCGAAGCAACCTTGTCAAAGTAAAATAAAGTATATTTCCGATTGGCTTCGACAAGGTTCCATCCCATTCTCATCGCGCGCGGATTATAACGACCAGAAGATGAGCTACCTACAACATGTGCTTTGCCACGACAGGTACCGACTTCTTCAAGTAATCATGCATGATGGACCAGATTGAGGGGAACAGGCGTGCTGGTAGAAGAAGAAAGTCGTGGCTCAGAGACATCCATAGCCAGCGTTGAAAATCTTTGCTTAGCATGGAACAGAAAAGAATATGGAGGGGTGACAGCTGACCTCCATTACCTATAGTGGAGGGGCACGGCTAAGGGTAACGTGATAAACCTGTGTACAGGGTCATTTTTAAATAACTTATTTTCCTGAAAAACGTCAACTTCTAAATGTGATTTCGAACAACTTTTGTTCTACGACTTTTCTGAACAAACTTTGCTGAACTTGGCTTTGTTTCATTGTGTAGACCTCATTCATTGGCCGAGTAGAGTGTGGGACTCTGTAAAAAAAAAAAACATTTATCAATACTAAGTAATTGTCTGGAGCTCTGTAGCTATATTCGGTAGGTGTTTATCAGCAATTCCCGATATTCCCAATGGAACATAGCTAGTCGCGACTTTGGCATAAACCATTACTTAAGTACATTTTAATGGCCGATCCATGTTTGTTGATAAAGGGATGATTTGGTAAAAGCTATCGTAGTAGCTAGACACTTGCAATAACATCAAGCCTCATGCGGACTCATGGCTCAGTTGATTTCAGAAAAGATGTGGCTTAATAAGGACGATGAAATAGTTATCTATTTTAGTTAAGTACCTATCTATTTTGTAAAAACTTCTAGTGCCACTGCGTCTTTGATCAATACTACCTAATTTAAAAGAAGCTCAATGCAATTATCTCTATATTTAGGTTTCGGCCTATGATTGAAACCCAAGCCTCTAACAACTCGCCAATAGGTGAGTCTATTTTAAATATGCGTTTTTTTTTCTTATTCAGCGATAAAAAGGTGCGTTGTTGGTTATAATGTTAAGTGGTTGGTCGTTCTTTATTATACTCTAAGTACTGCACTTTAAGGACACGAAAACTTCCAAATCCTCATTTCATACTTAACCTAACTAAAAATCGATTACGCTTTTCCCAACTTCCGAACCGGGGGACCGAAAATCCCGAACTAATATTTAGAAGGAGGCTCTCGGGCACGAAAGTACTTCTCGGAGCAATAAAAACAATAGATAATCCATTTCCTAAGGGTCATCATAATATTATTACGGGCACAATGAGACCGTCCCAGTCTTGGTAAAGAAATAAAGAGCTCCGGAGTGACTCATCTCGACGACCCTTCTCAAATTAGCGTTGTTGAATATCTGATGAACTCGCGTGCCAAATAAATACATGATAGCAAAATTAAAAGTATAAAATTTTTGTACTTACATTTTTTTTACACTTAAACTTTCGTAAGCACTGCACATTTTGTATTTCGTAAACGTACTACGAAACTAGTCGGCTACACCGACATAATACAAGTAAGTTTAACCGTTTACGAAATACAAAACTTACAATTTTTAATCGCTTTTAAAATATAATGTTTTAAAAGTAGCATTTGTTAAATAGGTGCACAGAATAATTTGTATTTAGGTACATTAAACGGAAATTGATACCACAAAAGGCAGAACAAAATCAGGAGAAGTAACTGAAAACAGCACCTATTGGTAAAACTACTCGAGCCATCGCGTGAACTGCGCCAGTAAAGTAATTCCCAAGAAACTAGAAAATAATTTGTTCAAAACACGTGCCGGGATAACGAACATCATCTATCTATATGACCCTATTGTATAACTCGTACCATTCTCAATCGCTTTACATTGCGAGTCACGTCCTGCTTCAAATGAGAGAAAATCTAATCTTTTTTCTGCCCTTCTGAAGTGATTGGGGCTGAAGTATAAAGTATCTTTTCTCCAACTGACGCTTCTACAATGGCATTTGACTGCGAACGCCATCCGACCAGATTAAAACTCGTTTGCATAATCAGACTCGACTTGGAACGTATAATGAGCTTATCTAGTCCATTTTATTGCATGAAATCGAGCCCAAGCAGCTTGGATTATACGGGGCTGTTTTCAAAGCTGAAACAGTATTTAAACCAGACAAATTTTTGCTCCCAAAGACACAAGTATCAGCTTAAGGCTCAATACAAGTAAATTACATGGTCCAGCTATTATTTGTGGCCCCGACAGTCACATAACGTTGCCTGCTACGAGATCGCTAACTTTAAGTAGGTAGGTACTTCCTTCTCTTGTAATTCATCCTACTTTTGATATTTTGAACGACTGCATAATGAATCGCCGCGCGCAAAGAAAAATGCACTAAATCGATTCCTAGGTAGGTAATCGTATGAGGTAGTGGCCACCCCTGGTGTGAGTTTTGGTTTTGTTTGGTGTCGATTCCTGTATCAAATACACTAAACAAATTGAAAATGTTCACATATCAAACCCTAGAATTAGGTAAGACCTATCTAAAACAGCCAGTTTCGTGTTGACATTCATAAACGTTTTGAAAATATTTTGCTTGAAAAAAAATAGGCGGCGCACTTTTTTTCAAGCAAAATATCTTGCAATCTGATATGGATATCAACATGAAACTGGTTGTGTTAGATAGATCTCAACTAATTCTAGGGTTTGATATGTGAACATTTTCGATTTTTTAAGTGTATTTGATACAGGATTCGATTTTGTGCATTTTTCTTTGCGCGCGGGCTAATTCACTATGCCCAGCGCCTTAAATGACTTTGACAAATCAATGGCATGACTACCTAGATAATTCTGGATATCGAATAATAATCGTAACGCTAAACCTGTGCTTACTCCTCAGAAAACTGAGATCAATTCTCCCATAGTAAGCACAAAATAAATTAAGGTTGATGGAATTACACATAAGTTCCTATCATACTTTACGAGGTCGTTCAATACGAATATTTCAACTAGGTAACACCTAATGATTTGAACTTTAGGTCTTCTGTAGGGTAGATGAGACGTCATAGGTGAAGTGTAACTAGGTGAAACGTGTTTCGGCAAGGCGTAGTGAACCCAAAAAATCTATATAAAACGGTGATAAATAGTTTTTTTTTCAACTCGTGGCCATCATCAAAGCTCTACAATGATCTAATTTATTGAGACAATACTCAATACGGTTTCTGCTGGTAGTCTAATGTGTCTAATCTAGATTTTATTGAATTACCTGATTGAAAAGTTGAGTTTATTAAGATACCAACTTAGGTACACTTCTTGCAGAATCTAACACCCTTGTTTGCTGTATGCATTGTAAAGATTTGTGTTCGGTTTTAGGTAAAACAACATTTTCGCAATTTCAGAAGGAATCTATGACACACCAGTGACACACGGTCGGAATAGCTTAAAAAAAAAACCGGCCAAGTGCGAGTCAGGCTCGCGCAGTGAGGGTTCCGCACTGACAAACAATAAACAATGTTTTTTTACTATAAATACCGAGACATCTTATAATTCCTTTAGTAGGTACCTGCTCCTTTATTAAAGTCGGTTAAAAAATTGCACCTAAGCTTATTGCAAACCTGCAAGCAAGCAGGCAGTGTGCACGCTAAGCAATTTCCATTTAACAGCAATTACAGTGCGTTCAGCCCACCCACTCGTCAATACTGCGCGATTAAACTGCGCCAATCGACGGCAATCACTGGGCCACGTCATAAATACACCAGAAGGTAGACTATCGCTTTCAACTCGCTCGTGTGATTTAGAAACGCTTGAAACTAAAAGTGAGTTTATGTTTTTTTTAATGTTGATTTACAAATTAATGAATCGATGATTACCTTGTTCAATTTGTAACCGTGACGTGCGGACACCCCGGCCTTCTCAAGAGCGTGGCGCCCGATATTGCGAGTGCGGCCGTAAGCGTTAGTATAATAATAGTAAGGAAGGCCACAATTTAATTATTTTTGGGTATTTTTCACTGTTTTTTTTTTGCTTCAGCATCGTGTAATCGTGTAGTCCCCTGAGTCTGATTACACTTTACAAAACAAAACCTTGTACGATAACGGGAAGTTATCGTAAGACCTACTTGGGCTGAAAAGTTGGCCGAATGTGTTCTTCTTTTGTAGAGTTATCTCGGTACTTAATTAGGAAACGTCACCGGCCCGCCATAAAATGAAATAGTTACATTCAATGTTTTGATAATTGGAATTCGATTAATTTAAACTGCCTGTCGGGAGCCGGGTGTGGTTTTGTGAAGAAGCTTCAGTGGAAAACACGCATGAGTGGTGTGGTGACCCCATGTTTCCACCATTGGTGGTTGATGTTGGGTTTTTTGTTAGGTGCTTCGGTGCCCGCCCCCGCCACTCAAAACTCGGAGTATGTACTCCGAGTTTATAATTTGGCCCTAGCCCTTTCAATTTGGATATACTTTGAAAATTGTGTATGTAGCGCGCAGATTTTCCATAAAACTGACATCATCCACATTAGAATCAAATTTTATTTTTGCCGGGCATGAAAACCAAATTAAATAATTTCACACTTCAACTTTCGTAAGACTTCAACTTTAGTAAGAACTGCACTGTCATTCCATAGAGTCAGCGAACATAAAACCAATAATGAGCTTTACAAAAAGTATATGCCGTGAAGGTTGGACACAGCTGAACCTTCTTTCAAGTTAGGTTCTTACTGGCTAAAACTGCCAAAAAAATACCGCGATGCCTTAGATCGAAAAAAATAAAAACAAACTTTTTTCGTACCTCAATGGCTAAAGTGGCCAGTATTTTAAGGCTGGCAAAGTTTTGCAAAAAACTTTGCCAAAAGTTTGTTTTTTTGAGCGTGTTTTGATTCCAGAATTCGAGATTTGTAACTTATCCGGGTTAATAGAGTGGTTCTCGTGCAGAAAAAGATAACGCATGTGTGCATGAACAATAAACAATAAGAAGCAATAAGTGAACCAACCAACGTAGCAACAAGAATAAAGAAAAAGAAATGACTGACATTTGAAACGTTTTATAATTGTAGGTTACATAACGGTGGGTACCTCGACTTTATCCACGGCGTCAACTGAGGATATTGGCAAAGTTTCCCCCTCAAATAGTTGTGGATACAATTTCCGATTTGTCGGTAACAAACTTCCTTTATTTACTCCCCAAATCTTGCAACTTACCTGCTTGTTTTGGGAACTTTGTTTGGAGTTTGCACTTGACAGGATGCGGGCGCCAGCCGACGTCTTGGAAGTCTTATTTTTTTAACTGAGAAACAAAATAAACCTGAAATAGAGAGGAAGTAACTAACGAAATTGTTATTTTCTAGCGATAGATAATTTTAATAATTTTGTGTTGTTAATATTTTGATCATATTTCTAGCGATAGATCATTTTAATAATTTCGTGTTGTTAAATATTTTGATCATCCCATCAAATAACCATTTCGAGACGAAAGTTTGGTTAGTCTTATGTGATCCCATTTTGATTTGCCGTCTTTTTGGGGCGGATTTCTTTGTTTAGGTTTGTTATTGTTGTTCGAAAGTGAAAACTTAAGGCTCGGTATAAGGCTAACTAGCGCCACCAATGTTGAAAAAATCATACGTCCCTTCAGAAGAAGTTTCTGACAAAATCCTAAGATGAGCTCATGCGCCATGCTTTTCTAGATTTTTAAGTGTAGGTACCCAACTCAATTTCTAGTCTTAAGCTAAAAAAATTCGAAGAGTGTAGATACACTTAAAAATCTAGAAAAGCATGGCGCATAGGCTCATCTTAGGATTTTTTCAGAAACTTTTTCTAAAGGAAGATATGATTTTTTTAACATTGGTGGCGCTAGTTAGCCTTATACCGAGCCTAAAGGTACACGAAAGTGTACCTTAAGTTTGGAAAAAGTTCGTATTTGATTTTTTTATGGTGAAATTAGGGTGAAATATACGAATAAAGTTCGGAAAATAAAACAAGGATAGGTACTTATAATTCGCTATCATTCTTCAGTGTTCAGGAAAAAAGTCAGGAAGGCACACTTAATCAAGTGGTACCTTTTTTACTAGGAACGTGTAACCTACAATAGGCGAAGTGCGTGATTATGATAAAATATGATAGATCTTGGCACTCGGAGTCGACACATTGCCATTTCATAGGCTTACCAGGCTTACCGAGTAGCTTAGTGGCTTGCATTTGAATGTACTGCGGTCTTACATAATGTTGGATTAGAATTTCACTGAATATATTCAGTGTTCGCTTGATCAGCCTGTAAGGTAGACAAGTTGATCCCACGTTTGGCTTTAACATGCCCATTCATTTAGGGCAAATAATGACGCCGGTCAAAAAGAAAATTGAAAAATTGCGCGCGACTCAGTTTAGTCAGCCTAATCCAGATGGAAAAACAAACGTGTGCACAAGTCACGGGTTCCTCACCATGTTTCATGTTTTAAAAGTTGTAGGTATTCTACTATGTACAAAAATGTTTAACTTTGCGTATAAACTAAATTCATAAGCACCAACCAACCACGGGTTTCGAGCCAGATCCTCGATTCGAATCTCGCTTGAGAATAGATAATGATAATACTTACATACTTAATTAAACCATCTCAACCCAAAGTCCGACTTGGTTTGATCTCTATCTAAACTGCCTAGTTTGGTTCCTGTCTAGTTTAGACCACGATTCTAGCTAAAAACCCTTTGGGTCCAAAGTTTCAGACGTCTGACTGAATGTTAAATCTAGTTCCAACTAGTTATTGGTCAGTCTTAACTAATCCTACGTAAATGCCGCCAGAAGGTGTACGCATTTAAAGGCCGAATTTCATTACGCCTAAATTCAAAAGGCCTGCGGTCAAAACGCCGAAAATCAAAACGCCTAATGGTCATACCGTCGAAAGTCACAAAACCGAAAGATAATTTCGTAGAATCATTGAAACGCCGAAGTTCTGAAGGCCGAAATTCAAAATGCCTACGACCAAAACAACTTCACATGTCCGGTTTGTCCGGCTCGAAGATCCAGTCGAAAACAAAAAAATAAAAATAATAATAGTAAAAAAAAAATCGTTTATTTTACAATAAAACAGGAGAGATTTACATGGGGTATCTCAGTGTTTCGCCAGCCGTACCTACTGATCTATCCTTTGTTTTAAATATAAATCTTGTTTGACTTTCTGTCACACTTTCAGCAATACCTACCTACGACGCAATAGTGGGTTTTTAGAAAACCTAAGTATGTAAAAGAAATCCTAACACCTAAGAAGTAAAAGGATTGGTTTCCGGAGTGTTAGGAGGTTCGAAATGTTTGCTATTTTTGTGCTAAGTTTACGAGAAAAAAACGTAAATAATAGGCGTAATTAAACATAGGCGTCATGAATTTCGGCGATTTGAGCAAAGAGTGACTCTTTATCTTACGCTAGTCACTTACAAACGCAAATGTTGTAGTTCTTTAGTCGTTTGTGAACCCATGAATTAGAGCTCGTATTTTAGTTTCTCAACCACCCAACGCATACGCAGGAAGTCCACAACCACCCAACAAAAACTCATCTAGGAAGGGGATTCTTTTCTTCCAACAAAGGTCCTCCGCTGGTCATCAATCAAAGGAAGGGGAGTGTTTCTAGTGGTCAACCCGTTGTCTGGGCGAATAAACACTTTCCGGCTGAAAAAATATGAAAGTTATAAAGGAAAATATTCGCTAACTGTTGTTTTAGACAGCCTTGTTAGTTGCTGAGGCAACCCACGGACTAGATGGTAAAAGGTATTACAAACACAAGTCGTTGACTAGATTGGACTAGATGACGACCGCACATTTGGAATAGACTAACCCTATGTATATAGGGCTACCTATTATGGATCTTGATTTAATCGTGAGTATGCTCCACATTGGACAGAGATATTGCCTTGGAAGTTTGAACAGATTAAAACATTTTTTTACTATAAAAACCCTTTTAGGATAATATTATGTTTTTTAGAGTCTCCGTAGAGTCAGTTTTGGTCTACATTATCTCTGTAACAAGCGTAAGGTTGCTTTGGAGTTTATCTTTTCTAACTTAACTCCAGCCAGATGGTACGACGACATAGCCCAAGTAGCCGGAAAACGGTAGTTGCAGCTGGCACAGGATAGTGAAAGGTGGCGTGAACATGAAGAGGCAGTCGTGGGTGTTAACAGGCTAACTCTACCCTGGTATGGTCGGCCACAGTCACAGATACCCCATGGCAGCTCTTACCGCGCGCGACATAAGGGCGCCAATCGAACAAATAGTAGTATGATGACTCTACATACTCTCTACTGAATCAACCACTATAAATATTTGTACTTTCAGACCACATGGACTATTTCGATAGTGCAATCACTCTACCTTTGAAATAAATGGCGCAGTAACTCGGTTAGGGAACACACAAATATTTAACTAGGTACCTTATCCTAACCAAATAATGACGTAGACAATACAGTGACAGAATATTTAAATAATGCCGGACGGTGTACAAAAATATTTGGGAGAGCTTAACTATGCTAAAATCGGACCCCAATTTTGGTCAACGAAGAATGTGTTGGACAATTTGGGTTACCTACGTATAAAAAAACCCGAAAATTGTGAAGTGTGTTTTGGTTTGCGAATTGTGAATTGTGAATTGTGAGTGAAGGGTTCTGTGTCATCGCTGTAGAACACAAAAAAATAAAAAATCCCGACATTTAACTTCAAATAAGAATATCTCATGGACGGCAAAAGGAAATAGCTTAGACATAGATAAAAAAAAACGATTGACACCAAAATCACCGAAATGTGTTAATATTTAGGGGTAGCAATACTGTTATTTCGTTCATTCCGTTTGTATGTAGAGCGCGGCAAAACGGGCGGTAGTCGCTCCTTCAAAAATAAAGTCCATGACTGACTAAACGGTTACTTAAAGGTGTTGTTTCTCAATAGTATGGGGCTCAGGCTAAGACTGAAATTAAACAAGGACCAGAAAAGATAGACTATTATTTAAATTATAAACAATATTTTAACAACCACTCCTCAATATCTTTATCTGGTTCCATGTATAAAATGTTTTGATTTGATGCAATGCGACACACACTCCACACTGACAAAATGGCGAACTCCGTGGTGAGCCGTGTGCACAGAATAGTGGAGCTGTCACCTGTCAAAGTCACAGACTCATCAACACACACCAACATGCACCCCACGCCACGAACGAAACACCACAGATAAAATTCGCAACGGAGGGAAACATTCCAAAACCAGAACTTACAGGTGGCGCGTTAGTTAAAAAATAAACTTCTGTCAACTTACGCAAATAAATAATGAGGGTCTATGTCTCGAATGGCAAGTTTTACACGATATTTCCAGATATTTCTTTTACCTAGCTTTTAAGTTTTGCTGTGCCCGACAGGGTCCATAGAGTTCCTCACATGTAACAATGTTATAGATCTTATACACTTATGGTTGCAATAAAGTATTGAGTATTGAGTATATTTGAATGATGAAATGTTTGTATTTTGGGTAAAAAAATATTGTTTTAAAATCAAAAGCATTTACCTCGCTCGTGTAAAGCAGTATCTGAACGCCTATAATTGAACTTTCATGAAAACAAAAACTGTTCGTACATGAAAATAACACTGAAATAAAATCTTTTAGGCAGCAGATACTGTTCAGGGGATTTTTCTCTTTGATATTGGGGGGTCATCAGGGGTCATAGTAAACTTTGAATAGACTGCAAAATTTAAAAAAAAATGGCCCAGATAGAAACAAAACCTAGGTTCATTAAACATTAGATTTTAACCAGTGACCATTAGTTCAATCAATCATTCAAATGAAATACGGTCAAACGTCCATGGGTGAAATAAACATAGGTCAAACAATGTTAGGTCAAGTGTTACGTAACCGACTGAATAGGTGTAGATTCATCACACCACACCGCTTACCTACTGGACTCGTTCTTGGGTTCAGCAAAACCCGAAGAACGTGAATAAGCCGGCATTATTGTGTCCCTTATTATTTGGTTTCACTACACCTAACTACAATAACATATTAGCAAATTAGTGTGATCAATATTTATTTGTCTATTTGTGTGAAGGGATACTCAATAATATTTACTCTCATTTAGGTATCTCGGCAGCATGAGCGTGTGTGATAAAGGTTTTATTTTATAAACCTCTTTCTTTTCTAGGATTGAGGACAAAAGCACTGCGCTCTAAAGTTGCATTGCGCTTAGAGCTTAGGGGTCTACTTTAACAACTTCATGCACAATACGTTAGAATTGTTTAAAATTCACAAAATATTCTCGCTTCTAGCGTGTAAGAGTGCAAAGTCTGAATGATGTTTAGTTTATACAGGGTGTCCCAAAAAATAGTGTCAAGTGGAAGTCCAGAGATAGAGCACCCGTAGGGGTACCCGATCACTCCCATTTTTGTACAGCTTTTTTTTGACACTTTGAAGTTATGAGGGTTTAAAGGTTTTTTAAAATTAATTACCTAGCATTAGTTTTTATTTTGTAACTTGTTTTAATATTTAATTATTCTAATATTTCTGTCCTTCATTGGATTTTCTAGGGAGAAAAAAGTGTAGTGGTCTGAAGGATTGTTTTATTGAACCATCAGAATAGCACAAAAAATCTGTCACTTTATGGGCATTTTATTAAAGTAATTAGCGGTTAAAGTCGAAAAACTGGAACTCTCTGGACTCCCGCTTGACACTATTTTCTTTTTTTTTGTATAGAATTGGTAAGTTACAGTAAGAGTAAGTAACGTTTTTCCATTGCGGTCGTCAACGGGACGTCACGACCGCAATGGAGATGAAGATGACACCGCCGCCGCTCCGCCGCGCCGTAGTTCAGGGTGAATATTAGCTAACTGGATTTGCCTAATTTTAAGAGTATCTTTAAGATAATTTTAAGAACTGCCATAGTTGAACGAGCGAGCGAAGCGAGCGAAGTTCTCCGAGTCTACTGGAACAATCCGGCGTTTGTATGTATGTATGTATGTATGTATGTATGTATGTATGTATGTATGTATGGATGTATGTATGTATGTATGTATGTATGTATGTATGTATGTATGAATGTTCGTTCGACGATAACTTGAGTAAATTAAGTCGGATCGTCATGAAATTTGGTATGCAGGTAAATGAGGCCAAGAGAATTTTTAAGTTCGAACATGAGCCAAATCAGTCGAGGGGTTGCTGAGATATGGGGTCGCGAGTTCATAGTTCGGGGCGAACCACTAGTTAAGTAAGAGTGCCCGAAATAATGTCAATTTCAGTGAGGTCCCGATGACTTCAACGTTTAACCCTTAAATTCATAGTGATGTATATCTACGAGTACATCAGTAACATTTTCCCTATTTTTTTTACTATGGCTGGAAGTGGAATATAAAATACATACACATTATAATGTATGTAGAAGGATTCCTTCTTTCAATAACAGTTGTTTTGCTCTTAATATATCAATAAATGTATTGTTAATGATTTTTCAAATATTTTTGACTCATTGTTGCGGGAAAATGGGTGAAGCCTATGAATCCTACGTCGTTTTGTAAAATAAATCATTTGCGTCTTTTTATAAAGATTTTTTCCTATTATTTTCCAGATCAATATTAAATAATAAAAATATTAATTTTACAGTAATTATATATTTACAGAGCATCAAAAACAACTTTTTGAACGAGCGAGCGAAGCGAGCGAAGTTCTCCGAGTCTACTGGAACAATCCGGCGTTTGTATGTATGTATGTATGTATGTATGTATGTATGTATGTATGTATGTATGAATGTTCGTTCGACGATAACTTGAGTAAATTTAGTCGGATCGTCATGAAATTTGGTAGGCAGGTAAATGAGGCCAAGAGAATTTTTAAGTTCGAACATGAGCCAAATCTGCCGAGGGGTTACTGAGATATGGGGTCGCGAGTTCATAGTTCGGGGCGAACCACTAGTATATTCAGTCTTTATCATAAAAACCCCTAAATAAGCTAAAATATCAGTTTCATATTTTTTTATTTTCCCAACTTTGGGTAGGCAGTACAAGGGTTACTAGCTACTTAAAAATAAGTAGCAATCTGTCACTAGTAATTAATATTGCTTTGTCATCTAAATCGACCGGTAAGTCTTCCAACGACCCTTTCAAGAGAGTAGACCCCAACATAATTAGTAGGCTACGCGTGCGCCTGAAAGTGATACTTGACCTGATTCACAAGCTCTCAGGACTTTTATTTCACCCCTTTTTATTTCCTTTGGTTCGGGATCTAAAGATGGCAGAGGTGGCCAACTTTATTTGACCCGAGATCCTGTTTGGAGGATCCATCGAGGGAAATTATAATTTTAATTCTTAGAAGTTAAGGCGCCGTGCATAGTGAATAGCCCGCGCGCCAAGAAAAATGCACAAATTCGAGTCGTGTATCAAATACACTAAACAAATTGACAATTTTCACATATCAAACCCTAGAATTAGGTGAGACCTATCTAAAACAGCCAGTTTCGTGTTGACATTCATAAACGTTTTGAAGATATTTTGCTTGAAAAAAAATAGGCGGCGCAGTTTTTTTCAAGCAAACTATCTTGCAATCCATTATGGATATCAACATGAAACTGGCTGTGTTAGATAGGTCTCAACTAATGCTAGGGTTTAATATGTAAATATTTTCGATTTTTTTAGTGTATTTGATACGGGAATCGATTTTGTGCATTTTTCTTTGCGCGCGGGCTAATTCGCTATGCCCAGCGCCCCTACATCAGATTTTCATTCGGCGGATTAGAAACGAAACGTCTGCCTTTGAGAGTGATAATTTCTTCTACTCCAGTGCATCCTTTATGGTGTGCAAGGGATCCGAGACTTATATATGAGCCAAGACGAGATTCAATTTACACTTCAGGTATTAATTTTAGTTCGGCGGTATTAATAAAGAAACTACTTAGGCCCAGTTTCTGAGTTGAGAATTTTGCTAAGCAAATGGGTAAGTATCGTCCCGTCTCTGCAGATTTCTCACAAAAGAGCGTAACAGAGCGATACGTAAGTATGTGCTTAGTAAAATTCTCAACTCAGAAACCGGGCCTACTCTACAGAAACTACTAAAACTTATATTATGCTTATGGTACACGTATCAAAAATCCGATCCTAGGCTAAATCAATAATGTGCTTCTATCATTAGCATTCAACTACTAACACTAACTTTAAAAATAAAAACTCCAAAAAACAAACAAAACAAAACCGGCCAGCTCCACCTCCACCATTAAAAAAATATAAATAAAGTTGTGAAAATTACGACTTTCAATCGAAACGTGGAATCGAATGCCGAGCGCAAAGTTTCCTCTTGTTTCGGGCCCAGCCCCAATACCAGTCGCTACTTTAGACACTGATCAAGTACAATAGAGGGACTGCTACGTTATTAGGGAAAGTGAAAATTTTATTCTAAGCGTGCACTCTTGGACGACGCGCGCTTCGATAAATAAACTGATTGAAATGAAATACGCGAAATTCCGTAAAGTTTTCAACCTTTTCAGTCTAAAGCACAACAAGAAAAGTAGGAAAAAAAATGCAAAATAAAAAGTACCTAAATATTAAACAGAGAAGGAGTTTGCATATTATCCAACTCTGTCACCCCATATGAGTTTTAAGGCGCTGGGCATAGTGAATTAGCCCGCGCGCAAAGAAAAATGCACAAAATCGAGTCCTGTATCTTTAAATCAAAAATTTTCACATATCAAACCCTAGAATTAGGCGAGACCTATCTAAAACAGCCAGTTTCGTGTAACAGGTAACAGTTGTTATCCATAACAGGTTACAAGATATTTTGCTTGAAAAAAAGTGCGCCACCTATTTTTTTTCAAGCAAAATATCTCTTCAAAACGTTTATGAATGTCAACACGAAACTGGCTGTTTTAGATAGGTCTCATCTAATTCTAGGGTTTGATATGTGAACATTTCCAATTTGTTTGGTGCTTTTGATACAGGAATCGATTTTGTGCATGTTTCTTTGCGCGCGGGCGATTAACTATGCACGGCGCCTTAAGGGTATTCGCCTTTAAGAAAAGACGATATGAACTTAGCGTTCAAGACATTTTTGTTACTACACAAGTGTTGAGGAAGAAGGTGAATGGCATTTCTGGTACAGATATTATATTGACCGTTAAGAGACAACTGTTCTGCTGCTGGGCCTCCACCACTCCATTGCTTGAAGAGCTGATATACCTACCGAGTGGTTATTCTGTTCTATGGCGCAGGTTTCCTTCGAACCTAAAAAGGGAATTCGTGCAATTAATGGGTATTAAGAATTTACCAATACTTCGCGGTTACTCCCGCACGAATTCGCGAAAGAAGTTATAACGATTTTGTAAAATGCTCTCGGACTTTTGGGATTTGTTCGCAAATTGGATTGCCTACACGAGTTGTGCCATTTGCGTGCCAAAGTTTTGCTGATCGGCACCACTTAGAAGTATTATTGAGCATATAAAGGATGATTCAGAAAGGCCCTCTGTCATTGAAATGTCGCTTAACTCATCAATACAAGTAACTTTAACTATAAGACCAATTGCGAACTCTCGAAAAATAAATATCAGCTGCTCCATATATTATTTGGTACAGCAGGTATCGAATTTTTGTATGGACCAGCAGATATTTTTAGCGTAATTTCGCACTAGGTACCATAGTCAATATTGCTTGTATTGATAAGAGAAGCGACCCCATTCAGTGTCAAAGGACCTTTGTGTAACACCTTGTATATATTTTTCATTTTAAATGCTTGCTAACCGAAACCCCTGATAAATCCATCGTACACAGGTGAATGGGTAAGCACTGGCCACATTTCCGCTACTTAGCATGAACCGCCATATCGGAATTTATAGCTCGATACACCTTGTCAATACCGCTCTACAGGGTGTTAAAAGACCGCCAACAAAGCGGGAAACCACGTATTGTCCTCACCATAAGGAACATTTTTGCCCAAGAAACTATGCCTGGGAAATCAACGGTTTCCGAGATAATGAGGTTCAAAGTCGGACTTTTCAAAACTTTTTTTTTGCAGAAATGCATTCAGTATCTAGTTCTCAACATACCTTCTCAAGAAGCCATATCAAAATTATGCATATTTCTTGCAAAAAACGACGTTAAAATTGCAACCCGCAATGTATTCTAAATATCGGCACTTCAAGCTTAAGTAACATAAACTGATACCTATGCTTGCACAATATGACTTCTGTACGTTACACGTCCATTGCATGATAAAAGATTTTTCAAAATTATAACCTAAAAAACCAAAATCATTTCCCAGCAATAATTTATCGAAAAAGTACTTTGTTTTGGTGTCTAGTATGCGTGGCTTTCGGGTCTGTTGGCGGTCTTTTAACACCCTGTATACAGGGCAATTTTTAAATGGCTTTATTCATGAACGCACGTATTTAAAGACCGAATTTCATTACGTCTAAATTCAAAAGGCCTACGGTCCAATCGCCTAAAATCAAAATGCCTACTGGTCATAACGCGGAAAATTGTTTCGTATAACAGTCAAACAAGATAAAAACAACGGGTAAATCAGACCACACACTGAGATACCCCTTTTTGTTTTAGAGTGGTCATTCGAACCGAATAAAACCGGACATTTCACCGGCATTTTGAATTTCGGCCATTAGAACTTCGGCGTTTTATGACTTTCGGCGTTATGACCATGACCATTAGACGTTTTAATTTTCGGTGTTTAGACCGTAATCCTGGCAAAAATTCACTATTCAAATTGACCTTTTCACTACAGCAGCAGTGCTTACAGTCTAAAGTTACTTTAATTTGCAGAAACGTTTGTAATGCAAAAATGTTTCACTCTTTACAGAGTGTGTCCCGAATAGAACTCGTTACAGAGTAACCAGTCATAAACTTCTTAGGCACACAGTTACAAAGCTCATTCCCACACAAAATACCTTTAGGTATGACCCCGGGGGTCTACCGGCTAAGACGACGCCTACTACCATTGGTGAAAATCGAAGTTCGATTTTTGAAAAATGTACTGCCACCCAGTTTATTTTACTGCAACCCAGTTAATTTTTCATAAATCGAACTTCGATTTTCGCCAATGGCAATTAATTGGCTTCGTTTTAGCCGGTAGACCCCCAGACGTAATATTCTTTCTGAAAAAGTGTCATGGAAATAAATGAAATTGTCCCGAAGGTAGTTCAGTTCTAACGTCTTGAGCATGAAAGTATTAGAATCAAATTGTGAACTAGACTAGAAAACTTAATTGTATGATTCGATTTAATCATGAAAATACAATAAAATGGCTCTACATAATTTTGCCTTCGTAGGATTTTGCTTTAAAATTTGATCAAGTATTCTGTCCAAATCGGAACTTCTTTCAAGTTATTTTTGTTGTTCTATTTATCTCTTGATATACAGGGTGTTAAAAGACCGCTAACAGACCCGAAATTTACGCATACTAGACACCAAAACAAAGTACTTTTTCGATAATTGTTGCTGGGAAATTATTTTGGTTATATGTTATGATTTTGGAAAATATTTTATCACGTAATGGAAGTGTAATGCAGAGAAGTCATATTGCGCAAGCGTTGACATTAAACTTAGGCCACTTACGCTCGAGGTGCCGATGTTTAGAATACATTGCGGGTTGCAATTACAGCGTCGTTTTTTGTAATAAATATTCAAAATTTTGATGTGTTTCCTTGAGAAGAAATTTTAAGTACACGATACTGAACACAATTCAGTAAAGAAAAAAATTAAGGTATGAACCTCATTATCTCGGAAAATGTTGATTTTCCAGGCATAGTTCCCGGGGCAAAAATGATCCTTATGATGAGGACAATACGTGGTTTCCCTCTTTTTTGGCGGTCTTTTAACACCCTGTATGTAAGTACCATGAATAAATCAGAGGTAAGTTTTCAATTGAAACTTACGTTAGCACTGCACATTACAGGTTATATCCCTAGTTGGTTTTCGTTATTATTTTGAAATCTAATAAATCTAATAATAGAGCAGAATGTATACCCATATAGGTAGGTACTTAAGGGTCAATGAAAGAAGCGTGGCGTAAAATGCAATATTTTCACAGCTTTTTATTATTTTTTTGTTTTTTTATCCCGTGCTACAATGTTCCCACATTTTAAACATTTTTTCAATTTTGTAGCTAAACTAAGCAACGTTTGTTAAACTATTTTTGTTTCACGACAGTAAATTAGTATTATTTTCGTTATTATAAGCAGAGTTTTTATTTTTTTTTTAGCAAAAAAAAAATAAAAACACTGATTCTTGGATTTTTTCATTGTACTCGTATAACCTCAATGTTACATGGATAGGTACTTAACAGGTATTACCTGCACACTAAAGTTGTGTTTTCATTAATTTTATCAATTATGTGTTAGGACCACGTAAGTTAAAAAAAACAATTAAATATTAAATGTTTGTATGCCAGGCGTGGCATACAAATATTTATTAAGTCTGGCATCGTTTTCCCAAGAAAACAAAACACAACAAGTAGGTAAGAGGTATCAGTATCTTCACCCGAGGTAGCATTTCCAATTATGCTGAAATTGGTTCGTTTCTTCTATAAATAGTGATTAGGCCGACGATGGCCCCATTACTTACGCAAACCAATGTTTACGTATCACGACGATCAATATTGTCCTTGCTTACGCTTTATGCGCGCTAAAATACACTCGGTAGCAAAGAATAAGTCATTTATAATGATAATATTTTGTAGAAAAAAATGCAGAGGCTAAGGTCCTACAAATCTCTATCATCCTTCTAACATAATTTCATCGTGCACCATAGTGACTCCATTATAATTTTGTCACAAAAAAGCATAGGTGATGAGCTTGTACACTGTGTTTTTACTTTTGTGATCAAAAGAGATGATTCTCTACACATTTAAAAATATGTAATTAGGTACCTTACGTACTTCTTTTCTGGGAATTAAGATAAGCCCTCAACTACCTGTCTAATTAAACTTAATGTACTATGATTTTCAGTATCCAAGTTTAATGCGAAAAAAAGCCTAATGTACCTATTGCTCTCCACTTTAAAGTTTGCATTATATTTTGTTTTCTCTCTTTTAGCGCTAGCGAGTGTACATGTAGAAAATAAACCAAATAAAAATATAATTTCGTTTAGGTAGTCCATCCGTCTTTGTGTCACACCCTCGTTGTTTCCACAACGTTAGGTTTTAGAAATAGAAATAAAAATACAAATCTTTAGACCGTACATTGCATTGGATGCTTCGGTTTCATTACTTAGGTACAGTCGGCCACAGTCTCAGATACCCCTTTTTGTTCGATTGGCGCCCTTATGCCGCGCGCGATAAGAGCTGCCATGGGGTATCTGAGATTGTGGCCGACCGTACGTTAGTAACCACCTTTTTTTGTTCCGCTGGGCATTTAGCCAATGAGTTAAGTCTGCTTTTTTTAAACGTCTGCGGCGAGTGAGGGCATTGTTTTTGCTAGGATTTCAGAACTAATCCACATCTTGGGCGGAATTAATAGTCGTCGACTCAAAATCGAACTCAAGTAGGTGACCTCAGAAAAGTCAAATGCTAATGTCAAGCCTTGGGTAATGTCAATATCAATCTCAAGATATTTTGCCGGTTTCTGATTTGAGAAATTCGCTAAGCAAGTACTTAAATATCGTTCTGCCTCTGCGGATTTCTCAGAAAAGAACGTGACAGAATGATAGTTAAGTATTTACTTAGTAAAATTCTCAATTCAGAAACAGGACCATTGTCTATTAATAGGCTACTCAAGTTTGACATTAGCCAAGGCTTGACATAAGCATTTGACTTTTCTGAGTTCACCTACTTGAGATCGAGCTCAAGTAGGTGATCACAGACGACTATTAATGCCGCCCTTAGAAGGGTTTTGCCTATGACCTATGAAGATTAATGTCTAACTGAATAAAAACTGTTCAACAGTTTTCAAAGCTTATTTCAAATCTCCTCCATTCTGTGGCTTTCAAAGGTAGGCTCAAATGGGGTTTCATAGGTTTCAGAATAATATGATCAAATTCTTAAAGGCGAATTTGAGAATGAGCAAATCTGAGAATTATTGGCCATTTACGATTAATATGCCAGTTTGAAAGAGTGGTAGAGAGAGAGAGAGTGTGTGTGTGCGATTGAGATAGAGAGTAGCCACTTGAATAAATCAATGGATGGAGAATATTCGTTCAGTCCCAGAAATTAAGAGGAAACGCGGGTAGCCGCTGCTCCATACAAAAAGGGAGACCTGTTTCCTCCATGGATAATTATTTTAGAAAAAATAATTATAAAATTGAATGGCATAAACATATATATTTTTAAATTATTATGCAGGTAGGAAACAGGTCTCCCTTTTTGTATGGAGCAGCGGCTACCCGCGTTTCCTCTTAACAAGTAGGTAGTTGATCACGACCTTCAGACATGAAAAACCAACTATAAAGAAAGAAAATTGACCATTTTGAGAATTGGCCATTATGAGGCCATCGCTGGTATCAGAGTTTTTAGGCCGCCCAGTAACAACAATCGGCACTAACAGTTTAGTGTGCCTTCCGAAGCACAAAAGCGCTCAGATATTATTGCCACTAGCGGTCACCCATTCATGGACTGACCGCGCCCGATGTCGGTTAACTAGGCTGTGAGCAGTTTTGCGACTAAGCCCTCTTCACGCAACCAATAGAACGAAAGGCCTATGTTTTTAGCCAGGTGACATAGATGACAAAGCTCCACCGCCGCCACGGTGACACACGCTCGTCTCCCGAGACTGGTGATTAATGTGACGTCACGGGGCACGCTCGGAGACCGTCCCGGGCGATTAACTTGACTGACTGTACTTAATGCACACACTAAATTACGAGTATCTATCTACTAGATGCGCCTCGCCGCCTCGGTGGAAAAACAACGGATCGATTCTCTCACGATGACTTAGGCTGCAAAAAGTTCAGCTCAGCCTGGCTAAGGTGGTAGCGTGAAACAAAATGGCGGTTATTAAGTTCAGGAGGTCTACCGGCTAAGACGAAGCCGATTACCATTGGCGAAAATCGAAGTTCGATTTTTGAAAAATGTACTGCCACCCAGTTCATTTTACTGCCACTGCCACCCAGTCAATTTTTCATAAATCGAACTTCGATTTTCGCCAATGGTAGATCGGCTTCGTCTTAGCCCCCTGGACCTTGGAGCCAATTGGGTACGCAAAGTTTTTTGTTCGAAAGTCCGTTATTGGCTTAAACTTATCTTTAGACAATATTGAGAAACTAATTTAAATATTTTTTATTTTGGTCCAGTAGTTTTGTTTTTATGCGCTAAAATGTTTTGTAAAATCCGAACTACTGAACCAAAATAAAAAATATTGAAATTGGTTTCTCAATATTGTCTAAATATAAGATTAAGCCCATAACGGACTTTCGAACAAAAAACTTTGCGTACCGAATTCTCGGGATTGTCGAACATGCATTGTCAAAGGGATTTATTCCCTTCCATTGTGATTTCGTTCGACAACGAATTCGACGTTCAGGAAGTTTAGTTACCTACTCATAAATACTGAAGTTATCTGTGCTGTTGCGAACACATAAATACATAAGTCTCTTGAGACAGCGTCTTCTTGCGGTTTTTAAATGACTGAGGCCCGGTTTCTAAGTTGAGAATTTTGCTAAGCAAATGGGTAAGTATCGTCCTGTCTCTGCAGATTTCTCACAAAAGAGCGTGACAAAGCGATACGTAAGTATGTGCTTAGTAAAATTCTCAACTCAGAAACCGGGCCTCATTATATGAGATATTACATAAGTTGTGCTATAAATAAAGTAAAGGCCTTTGCATCTACTTAAGACGACGTACGTCTCACAACTAGCGCCGCCAATGGAAAAAAAATCATATCTTTTTTTTGGATGCGTTTTTAGCTAAAACGCTCCTGCGATTTCTCAACGCGAGGCTTAACTATTTTTAGGACCTAAGGTTTGGATTCCAGATCCTAGAACTTAAGAATGCAATCGATTCTCGCCAAAAGTGGCCACTTTGCTAAAAACGCATCCAAAAAAAAAAAGTAGGAAATCTAATCCTGGAATCCAAACCTTAGGTCCTAAAAATAGTTAAGCCTCGCGTTGAGAAATCGCAGGAGCGTTTTTTGCTAAAAACGCATCCAAAAAAAAGATATGATTTTTTTTCCATCGGCGGCGCTAGTTGTGAGACGTACGTCGTCTTAATGAGATTATTTATACAGCGTCCAGTGGTACCTTCACTCACACTAGTCACACAAGATGGGTGAAGAGACCACTCGGCGCCGCAGTGTCTGGGTTGTTGATTTTGTAAAGATTTTTATAAGGTTAAAAAATTCGCTCGGGACAGGATTTGAACCCGCAACCTCATAAAATGAAAATTATCAACATTTTAATATATGGAAAACATTTTTCTTTTTTGGTTTCCTTTATTAAAACCAACAGAGTAGGTTATTTCTGCCAAAGTTGTCCCACGAACCAACGAAATGCCTATCACACAAATTCCCCGAAATTAAACCTTTCTTCATTTATTATTTTTTTCTTTTCTGGCTCAAAGTTTTAATAATTATCGAAAGCACTCGGCTAAGTGAGCTTTCCCGGAAAAGAGGTTAACATTTTCTTTGTAGGCGTTTTTGTTTAGACTTTTTCATTCATATTTGAATGGGTTGCTTCCATTTTGTGAAATGGTTATGCCTTTGTGCTTACCCAGAAATGAGTGCCGTATAATTTATTTTCCACATGCGTGTCCCCGTGAACATTATTTTAAGCGCTCTAACTGGAACTAGCGCGTTCGTGTAGCTCTTACTATCTAAATAATATGTATCTGCTGAGCTAATATTACGTGGCCCACTCAGTTGACCAAGTAAGTATGTAGTAAGTAAGTTCAGGTATAGTATTTATGAAGTTTTAGGTGTCTTTCTTGCCCACGTAGAACAGAACAGAATATTATATAATTTAATGGCTGCCTCCTTTTCCAATCGGGCTGTTGTAGAATAAGTTTTTGTCAATTTTTTTCCTTTAATATATCTACGGCAAACGCAGACTAGTCTATAGCTGTCATGTTAGTGCTTTAGACATAGACATTTACATACTCTGGGTTTACATCCATCCAACCGAAAACCGCAGGGCTTCTGAAACCACCCGATTTCAATCGAATTGAATAATGAGTTTTGAACAATTGAATCAGGGTCCAAATTGTTTTGCTATGTAGAACTTCAACTAATGATTTGATTTGTTAAGTCAACATTTTTAGCTTTTAGTGCATATCAAATTGAGCTATTCCAATACATTTGTTTTAAGCAGATTCAACCCTCAATTTAGCCACAATAGGCCTTATTGTGGCTAAATTGAGGGTTGAATCTGCCGGCCTGGCCATTGTACAGTCGGAATTCCGTAACGGAATTTCGATTCGACATATCGAAACCGAATTCCGTAAATATACATCACACACAGACGTTTATTTCAGTTAAATCTAAAAAAAAAACTAAATTTATTGAAAATTCTACAACTCCTGAGATTTCCTTAGATTTTCAAAATCTGGTTGGTTCCTGTAAAGAGTAAAAATTCTGAGATCTCTGGACAATTTCTGAGATATGGTTAACCTAATCCCGTTGTAATTAACATAATGTGAAATAAAGCACATACCGATTAATCGTGCTCTATCGAGATCAATCATTCTGGATTTGCTGGCGTTGCTTCATAGCCCTTATCCGCAAAATTAAATAAACAAACACTTTGTTTTTTTTCACACTACTTGGTTAAGGTTATGGCTTAATTAATTACCAAACAATAATGAGGGCTATTAAGTGTAGCACAATAAGCCAAGGGTTTCAACAATAACAAGCGATAAGGGGCAGCCGCACGCGCATGTTGTTTTCGTCTAGTTGTCTTTTATCGCAAGGCGCCTCGCCTGGCGCCTGTCAGGGCTTCGCGATAAGGGATTGACTGTTCTGTACTCGGTGCACCTAAGGGAATGTACCTGTTACGTAATTGTGTCATATTCTACCATAGTAACATCGTCATCATTATCATCGTCATCAGCGTCCATTGCTGAGTAAAGGCCTGTTCATGCTCACGCCACCTCTCACGATCCTGTGCCAGGCGCAACCACAGTTTTCCGGCTACTTAGGCTATGTCATCGGACCATCTGGCTGGTGGAATGCCAACCGATCTCTTCCCCTCTCGGGGTATCCATTCCTCAATGGACTTTGTCCATAGAAACATAGTACCTACCATTGTTATGCAAGATTGCGCTCCCCGGGTGGCGAAATCAAACATTCTAGGCCATGGGTCGGCAACCTTTTGAGACTAAAGAGCCAAAACAATCTATTTTCAAATTTTTTAAGAGTCACTAAAAATGTTCCTTTCAATATTATAGAATTCGCTTTTCTATTTCAAATTGAAAATTCATCTTTTCTGCCCTCAATTTTAATGATGGAGATTCGATACAAATGGAGCAAATTCGCGCAGCGCAGGATTTAAATTTACTCTTATTTTGGAGGGAACATGAACCCCGAATGATAATTTACAGTACTACACTTTTTATGTTTAAATGTTTGCTTTTGGATCTGAAGAGCCGCAACTTATATCGAAAGAGCCGCAGGTTGCCGACCCCTGTTCTATGCTATGGAGAACTTGGTACTTAGTAACTTATGGGCTACATGGCTGAATGTTGTTGCTAGTAGTTACTTCGCGGTTTTCGGTGAAAAATTCAACTGCGTGCCTACTTACGGTTCCAATGATACGGATTTAGCGTAGGCTCAGCAAAATAGTTTCCCGTTTGACTTCCTTCGGGCACGGAATCCTTAAACGGGCTATACATACAAGCCTATTTAGCTACAAGCAGATCTAGAGGTTAAGGGATTAAGGGTAGCAAGGTGGCGGAAAATTAAAAAATGAAGCAGTGGTACTGCCCAAAAAACTTGTCGTAGACCAGAACACATAATCGGCTGAATTATTGTTGTTCTGTTGTTTACAATAATGAAAAGAATACGGTTTTATTCTCGCGAACGAAAAATCGCTGAACAAAAATAGTTCAGTTTAGCTACAAAATGTAAAAGTCTGTGGAAATTTTGAATTTCCCGCCACCTTGCTATCGTCTACCCTTAATGTCGACGCAAGTGACCGGTTCACTGATTTTCTTCATTAGAATCGAATTGACGAAACCTGCACATTCCGGACTCTGCACCTTTTGAAACCAGCCACAAAAAAATCTTCAACCGTAAAGATTCCGTAAAGCCCCTGAATTCTCCTGAATAAGCATCATAAATATTCCCATTATTATATTAATATATAAAAATGAATCGCCGTGCATTAGTCTCGCTAAAACTAAGAAACGGCTTGACCGATTTGCATATTAACTGTTTTGTTTAGTTCACCATAGTTCAGGGTAGGTTTAAAAGCAAAGAAATATGGGAAAAGTTAAAGGATTAGCTGAAAAACGGAAGAAATAAAAATTGGTCATTTTGTATTGGAATCGCCATTTTTGGCTCGGAGAGTCAAACTATTTCAGGTGATACGAAGTTCACCGGGTCAGCTAGTATTATATTAAAAAGAAAAATTTTTCGTTTCAATAAGAGGAATTTTCCCGTAAGTAAACCGGTTTTGATGGTTGTCGCGTGAGTGTTTTTTTTTAGAATAGACGCCTGCGCTTCTTTATCTTGCGCGCGTCGTCACCTATTTACTGTCTGAACTTTGCACGAGCACTATACAAATACATAGGTAATAGAATAAATTCACTGGTGAAAAAGTACACTGTTATTAAGCTACTGTACTGTTTCAGAGTGATCTGCTGCTCCGTTGAGGTGTTCCGTTCTCCATCTCCGAAATTCTTCATCAGATCTTCATCATTTCTTATAGGACTACATGGGAACTTTACCCTTTCAAACAAAAAGAATCATCAACATCAGTTACTGTTCACCTAGAAAAAACTGCTGAGGTAACACACATAAAAAAAGGGTCGAATTGAATACCTACATCCTCCTTTTATGAAGTCGTTTAAAAAAAAAAACCATTGACCAGAATTAACACTTGTTCCAACTGTTGTTAACGGGACATGAATACATGATAGGTAATTTTGAAATGCCCTTAAAGACAAGATAATACCCTGATAAGATACTAATATTGTTATTTGACTGCTCCGTTCCCATTACTAAAATACATTTTTGACCCAGTTAGAACAAATGTGCGCGGATAAATAATATTTGTTTACATCTATCGAAAGATTTCGTAACACCCTGTAGTGATCGATTGGTAAAAATTATACGAAATACGTTAACAAATCTTTATGTTGTAGGCAAGGTGCTAACACAAATAATTAAAATCTGACAAATAATAATGATCTAACCCCACAAGTCGGCTGGACATTTGCAAAATCTAGCAAGGAACAAATTTTACAGGAAAACAAAAAAAAACTAGCAAGGGACATTCCACGCGGCTTGCTAGATTTTAAATAACTTGCGTTTTGATTACTCAATAACATACGTATTTATTTTGACATCCATAAATTGAAAAAAAAAAGATGCTTGTATTAGAAAACTTTTATTCGCATATACGGCACTATTTGGTGTGTAATTTCCGACTTGGGGATCTCCCATCTAAGATACTACAGAAATAAACTATTTCTCCCAGACAACGCTCGATGGAAAATAAGAAAGAAGCCGGGAGACAGTCGCCACGTCACTTGTCTAGTGGCGTCCTGGACGATACAAATAAATTAATGATCGAAAGCTTGTATTTAACACGTCAATAACAAGTGCGATAATTAGATAAGGATGTAGTAAACAAAGTTGGACGTCGCTACCTCCTAGCACTACCTACTCTTGTCACGTTTATTTTTACTAACCAATAGCCTACAGGGACTACAGACTTACTATTATTTTACACTTATTGTCACAGAATAAATGAAGCGTATGACGAACTTATTCCAGCGGAAATCTCTTACAGTTAACGATAAAGTTCTTTTTAAATTATAACGCTTGTTGCCATGTGATTGGATGAATTTAAACCCCTTATCGTCCTAAAGCCACGTGTACAGTCTAGGATAAATAAAAACATATTGTTTTGTCGCGTTTGTTTATTTATTTTTAAGGTCACGGATGTCCGATTGACTCATGACAAGACCAGTGACACGTGATGCTGGTATCGATTCTTCAATGACAACTTCAAGATAAAATATATATTAATACGACGCGACGTGCAAATTAAACGCAGTGATTGTTGTCTTACACTACCTACTGATACGCAATGTCATTGACACAACGTGGTGTGAATGCCGCTTTACAAACACAAATAGATCATGTAGAACAATTCTCACGGAACCAATAGCCACATCAAAGAAAAGCCCTAGGCCCATTTATCATACAAAAACAACCGGAGACAATCAACCAGACGACTCAAATTACATTATCGATAGAAAACAAATATCGTCTATAAATACACGCTATAAATCAAAATGGTTATTTAGAGGGATGCCTTATCTTATTGCCATGCCATGACAATATTTTGTAAACCCTGTTATCTTGTAAACAAGTTTTAAGTAATGCTGTACTATGGACCAGCAGCGGCGTTTTAAAGGCCCTGCGCCCTTAGGGAGCTCTCATTATTTGGTACAACACATTAGGAGATGCACGTATACAGATATTGTCTGCGCGTGCTTAGAAATATAAAATTTTGTTTAGTGGAACGAGTGATCTCTAGTCATTATGAAAGTCATAGCGGTACGTAGATCCTTGGTGTGTTAATTCGTATTACTCTAGGTCGTTCGCCGAGAAGAGAGCGTTGCTTTCGCCTTGGCATTCCACATTGTTCTAAAAAGCTCTCTGCATTTACTCAGCCAAAAAGCTCGCTTCTCGACCAACTACCGATATATATTGTGTGAATTGTGTGATGCACGCAGCTGGTAACAGACGACATACGAGAATGATGGCGGACGGACAATAAATGGTTAGTCGAGGTATGGCGAATCCGACGATGGTCGTATCTAAAAGCAAGCAGCGTCCGCGAAACGAGTTAAATACCGACCGAAGTACTCTGAGGTAGTGATTATCACAAAATCACAAATAGACAATAAGCCAGGAATGTAGCGTACCCAGCCAGTACCAACAGTCGTGCAAGAATGTGGGTTGAGTGATCGCGTAAAGTTTGCAGTGTGGCTGCAACTTATGAAATCGCGGAAGCTGCTTGCGAACTAGCATTCGAGCGGAGCTAAGTTTCAAAGCACAAAGCTAAAGTACCGTCGGCGACATAGTAGGTGTACCTACCTCTTATCGTGTGCGGCATAAGTGCGAGTATCGAACGAAACGATACACTTCCAATGGTCTCGCTGATAACTGTACAAATTATGCATACATGTTAGTTGAACAGCTTAAACCGAGATTGTTATAACACTTGATAAATTGTTGTTTTGTTTGTCTACCTCTCTAACAAAACTTTGCCAAACCGTACGGATAGGAGAGATGAAAATTGTATTTTTGCCACGCAAGTCAAAGATATTTCCTCCCAAACATCAACCGAACTACAAATCGTTAAAAGAAGAAATAGGTCAAACAAAACAGTATACACATTGAAATCTAGGAGTAAACGATGTTGCTACCTTGTATGTACAATTGTACACATGGTGTCCAGTAAGCGATGCGACAACATTCGGGAGGTAAATGCTTGGGTAATTTCCAATAAAAAAAAAATACTAATCATAAAAAGTTTTATTGCCTACAATAAAAAGTCTAAGCGTTTTTCTTCTAACACTAGACAGGTACTGGCTGGCTTTTAATCCATCAAAACATCTTTAAAACAGAAATCAAAACAATAGCATCTAGCGCGCAAAGAGTCCTTCAATCCTTTGATGCAACCTCATTCAAGTTTACTTATTTTCCTTACAGATGGCAGTTCTACTTCTAGCCAGTATAACCCATGGACAGTCCATATGTGGCGAGTCGAGCTCCAGTAACATCTCGTTCAACATCAGACAGCCCGTAATGGCATGCAGCAGATTCCTATCCTGCCTCATAGAGAGGATATGCAACAATAGTGTGAAGATCATCAAGCGGGATACGTCGCATATGATGAGTAAGTGTAATGTTATTCAGCCTGCAAAGCTGGACTTGAACTCGTGACCTGCAGTGTACCATGCCAGCGCTCTAACTAAAAGCTATTTTTGCTTGCAACAGCAAAATGCGTCACTGTTTAATCATACAGGGTGGCCCAAACATAGACGTCAAGCGAAAAAATCTAGATAGCTGACACCGAGGGCTACCCGAATCACCCCCATGTATGTTCAGCCATTTTTTGTCGTTTAGAAGTTATGAGGCTTTTAAGGTTTTTTTGAAAAAAATTACCTAGTATTGGATTTTATTTTTTTAACTCTTTTTTCTTGACTTTTCAGAGATGTTTTTTATTCTTTAGGGTCTCAGATAATGTATCTATTACCAAAAAAATAATGATCAGCTATGGACTTCTAGAAGTTACCGCAATTTTGATCCAAAGTCCAAAAATTTTGTTTTCGAGAAATCATCACTGAAATAGTTAGTATGGAGAGAAAAATAAGTAGAGGTCTGAAGGACTTTCTTTTAATTTCAAAAACTTTCCCAAAGCCTAAGTGCTCAGAATAGTTAAAAAAACCTGACACTTTATGGGACTTTTATTCAAGTAATTCGCGATCAAAGTGGAAAAACTGGAGTTGGAAGAAATTTTATTTCAATAGATTTTAATTTATTTTAGTTTATTTGGACAAAAATCATTGCAGGCAGGCTTAATATCGCCTGTCAGCATGGCCTTCATTCAAAATTTACCCTGTATGATTAAACAGTGATGCATTTTGCTGTTGCAAGCAAAAATTGCTTTTAGTTAGAGCGCTGGCATGGTACACTGCAGGTCTGTGGTTACTGCAAACGGACATCGCGGTTAGTTTTTGTGTTATAATACCGAGCAATTACTGTATTCAAAACGGATAGTTTAATCGTGAATAATTAGAATTTAACCGGATGATAGTATCGACTAATACTCTACCTGGGCGAAAGAGCAATAGAATATTTTATGATTTAAAAAAATCGACGCTCACTAAACATATTCGTGCTTTGTTGTTTACCTTATTACAGATAGGTCCTGTCAAAATTAAATTTCAAACTATGATAGAAGAGAAACCTCCGATTTTCCAGATACAGTTGAGTGAGCAACAGTTTTGTTTCACATTGAAAACTTTACTCGCTCGAGGCTTGATTAGATTAAAGAGCCCTTCTTTATTTTTACATCGAAAAGTATTGAAACAATTTTCGAATATCGGAAAGCGATATTATATACATTTTTAGAGTTTTCTCCAAGAAGTTGGAGCAACTCGTTTAATCTGGAATGCCGTACTTTTACCGTCTGCTCCAGTTATGTAACCTTAGAGAAGCGCTAAAATGTTATTTCAGCCATGAAGGTAGTAAGTAGTACACCAGGGGAAATATTACAATTACCTACGCAAAATGCGTGAACTTGACCCTTGGTAGATTCATTACAATGGATATAAATAAGTGATGGGTAAAGTGATCACTCGGATAGTGTAGATTTTCCCACAGAACAGGTAATAATATTTCTCTGTGTTTTAATTCCACAGATAAATTAAAAAATTTAAGGGCGATATTATCCTTTATACAGGGTATCCCAAAAATTGTGTCAAGCGGGGATAAGCATATTTGCCTCTACGAATAGGTCTACAACGTTTATGAAACAGGCAATCAAGCTCAAAAGTAACCAATAGCCTGTCTCTATTCTGTATGTTGACAGTACATTGATAAAGTGTAGCACGAGGTCTAAAGTCGAGTGTAGGAGCTTACCAATTTACCTACATATCATAACAATGCACAAAAAGGAAATAATATAACGAAATCCATTCGATAATAACCACAATTACAGCCCTCGGTAATTGCTCGATGGCTCAATTGGTAGAGCGCTGTACAGCAAACCAGAAGCCCTGCTTTCATTCCTCAAAACACATTTGTACAATAAAAGATCTTCTTTTCCAGATAGACTAGTGCCAGAGGACTTACAGGACCAAATCAACAAGCGAAGGTTGGTCGATGAGACCCACAACCGACCTCGCCGTCAAGTCATAGACGAGTGCTGTCTCCAGGCATGCACGATCCAAGATCTCATGCTGTACTGTCCTCTGAACTCCAAGATCTTCGATGAGTTCCCTTTGAGGGATACCTAACGATGGGATACCTGTTGAAAACGGTAACTCGTTTGTGCCTATAGACGTTTTGGGGGCCGGCCGATGCAATGAGTTTGTAACTTTGAAAATGTGACGCCCGGAAAGTCACTACCGGGAATTGGTCTTGTGAAAATGTCTACGTATTTGCGCTTTGCAGTCACTGTCAAGCACGTAACAATGCCGGTCTAAAAAAATTTTGCCGTCAAATAAAAGGTGAAAACATTGCTGCATTTCTGTGCGCGTGACATGGCAGGAGAAAGTTGACGCGTTGAGCGCTGAAGAAGAAAAACTCCCAGATAAGTTTGGCAAAGACAAGTAAAGTAATAACGCCCATACAGTGACTGTTAAGCAATATTATGTAGGTGTAAAGACAGAGTTTATGAAAAATGTGGTACACTCATGATCAGTGCAGCGGTCCAGTCCACGTCCAGTATCGATGCCACCTACTTACACAGTCACTTGAGAAAGACATGTTTCAGTGTGGATAAACAGCTCGTATTAAATGTTATTTATTAAATTGTTGTCCTTTATTACTTACCTCTTACCTTGACGTAGTTTGAAGAAATTAAAATACTAACACACTAGAATAATAACTTCACTAAATTATGTAGGTACAGGGGCGGAATTATTTCTAAAGATTTTTTTTCTTGCCAGCCCAGTGAATGTTATGTTAAGAGCAGGGGAGGACAAACATACAGCACATTTTTTATACACACAAATAGGTAACCCTCATTTATTTTGCAAAGTTAATCAGTCAGAAAAATAAAAGGTGAACCTTACACACCCGGGAAGTCCAACCACAATTCAAAACATATGTTCTAGCACACAATAAACTCATTTCTTTTCAAGAAAAATATACCGTAAACCTCATCCACAATGCTTACACAGGCCAGTAATAGATTGTTCTTCCAGCGCCATTATTTCACAGTAAAGGCTGTGAATTTCTCACGTGAGTAGAGCACCCCTTTTTTCATCGAATAGT
This sequence comes from Zelleria hepariella, assembly GCA_949319315.1. NCBI lineage: Eukaryota > Metazoa > Arthropoda > Insecta > Lepidoptera > Yponomeutidae > Zelleria > Zelleria hepariella. Next base: position 5,778,944 of record OX439387.1, on the reverse strand, counting down.
TGAGGGTAGAAGACCCACCGTTTATTTGAAGGGTTGCAGACGCGAAAGGGAGTATTTCAGTAAGTAAATATTGTTATATCTTATTCTTTTTGATGTGAAGAGATAGAACCTTTTATAGTTCCAAGGATAGAACGATACTTTTTTTTGTGTATATAAGTGTTATTTTTGTGTGTGCATCAGAGAAAATAAATATACTGGTTCAAAAGTTATACTACTTAATTTGTAGGTGCTACAATGAAAAAATGCCCCTAAAATAAAACCATTTCAAATACTGAAAAAGCATTAGCTGTATATCTGTAGCTTTTTGTCTGAACAAAATGCCTTTTTTTTTAAAGCACGACGTAAACATTTACTATATTCCTAGCTAGATTCCTTCCTTACAGAATTGACAGATAGTTACATAGATCGGTCAAGAGACCCGGGGGTCTACCGGCTAAGACGAAGCCGATTACCATTTATTGGCGAAAATCGAAGTTCGATTTATGAAAAATGTACTGCCACCCAGTTCATTTTACTGCCACCCAGTAAATTTTTCATAAATCGAACTTCTATTTACGCCAATGGTAATTGGCTTCGTTTTAGCCGGTAGACCCCCTGAGCCACTTCAGCCAGTGGTATCGAAAGGCCTATACTCAGCAGTGCGCCGAGGGGATGATGATGGCAGGTATCATCAGAGAAACAAGATGGTGATCAACGTAGAAAAGGCGTTTGCCTTGGTGCTGTACCTCTGTCTCTACGTGCCTTTCACGTGCAAGCTGTTGTGAATAAATAAGCGCGAGCCCACTAAAGTATTCATTAACAGACAGACTAAATTTAGATAGGTAGGCTTTCAGCGGCGGGGGACTGCCCTAGAAGCAGCTTTAGCCATCGATTTACTTTGGTTTCGGAAGTTCGGGGTTACTTAGAGTGGCATTAATAGTCGTCAACTCATGCCCGAGCTCAAGTAGGTGATCTCAGAAAAAAAAAATCACATTGGCTAATGTCAATGTCAAGCTCTATTTTAGAAAATAGAGTCAACAGTCAAGTATTTTTTTATAAGCTTTCACATAGATTTTTATGGCATAATAACGCAAAATTCACGAACCTTTAGATATCAATTTGGTACCTTTGCGTTAATTTCATAACAGTGTTTTCCAATGAGAATTGGACCTGTGACCTCTCGACCCACATGACCACCACCGCCTTAAAAAATAAGTACTTAAGAGACCCCTTCAGGACCGTGGGAACTCGGCGATGGGCAAGCGCGTGAAACACTGTTTTCTATAGCTGTTTCACCCAGAGCGAGACGGGGCGCAGGAAAAGTGAGAGGCAACGCGGCTGTATGAGTCTACATGTGTTCGTGTCCTTTCGCAAGTATGTAGTTGTAGTTATAACGTAATAGATGTATTTTCCCAAATTTTTTCGTAGTTCCGCTGCCATTTCTAAATTTTATTAGCTATTTCAAAAATCTTTTTTTTTTCTGACAAGTACAATACATTATTGATGTTGCCAAGGTAGTTCGACTCCAATAGACAGTGTAAAAATGTAAGTAAATAACAGCTGAAAGTAACACCTTTTTCGGCGCTAAAACGCATCCCCCTAATTTCTTTCAGGCAATTTTTTTTTAAATAAAAACTATTTGCAAACCTCCGTATTGGTCATCTACTGATATAAACCAAGTTTCAGAAAAATCCAGCCTGTAGTTTAGAAATTAAACCGGAACTACATTTGTATGGGAAAACGCTGCTTCAGGGCGTTCTTAAAGGGCTCGCAAAGTTTATGGGAACTTTAACCGAACCGAACGATCCCAAGTTACCATAATAAACATTAATAATGATTGCAATTTCCCGTACGCCGCGTTGGGAAAATGGCCGAAGTCGCTGCAAACGATTGCATATAAGGTAGCAAACTTATGAAAAATGCTAATGTACTCAAGCGGGAACCGGGGCGCCTTATTCCCGATACTTTTCAAAATATTCAACCGAAGCATAAACGCACTTTGTGACTGAAACCGATTGCTGTAAATTCAAAAACGTAGGCCTTTGCATCTACCCAATGAGATAATGTATGCAGCGACTAGTGGCGCCTTCACTCACGCTAGATGAAAGGACCACTCGTACGCAGCTGCAGTGCCTGGGACTTTGTTTTAGATGCAGTAGGCTTGCCCAGCACCTACCTATACCGTCCTGACGGCCTAGCCCACAGGAAAGACGAGGTAAATTACAACTATAAACTTACAGCTAGAGACAATATTCACAAAACATACATACGTACAAGAGATTGAGGTCGTCTTTTCCTATGTAAATTGTTATGCTTGTAAAACGCGTAGAGAAGGCGTAAGAGGTGGCGCAAGGTAAAAAGGGCCTAAATCCTATAGTCATAGGCAGGCAGAGGTATGGTGAGGACGATAATGTAGAAAAGTTGTCGAAAATGAATTGAAAGAAGCGATGCATCAACAAGCTGTACGGTATGATAGAACACAACACGTAGTTTACTTATTGTGTGGACATTCAATTATTTAGCTTTTAACCTCTTATTAAAACAGAATTGGGCAGCGCGGCGTCGGCGAAGGATTTATCATTCCATATTCCATATGCAGTGAAGAGTGTTTCAACAAAATGTGATTTATGATGCCATCGACTTGCTAATGAAAGTTTTCAAAAGCACGCTCTCGATTTCTATCGAGAGAAATAGGTGTGATATTTCCTGACAGGACTATTTTGTAAAATGAATTCTAGTAGACAAATAGGAAATTTAAAAGTACTATTATTTTTCAGTGTGGATATCAAGACAAATGGCAGCATTATGTGTGCGTTATAGATGTTTATTTACTTTCAATATCAATACCACTCGCTAAGGTTGAAGAAAAACATCGTGAGGAAACCTGAGCGTCTTAGCCATATTACCCTCCAATGCGAAAATCGCCTTAGAGAAGGTATTTGCTAGTGTATCGCTAATCTAGACTAGGTATATATATTTCCCCGAAAGACTTGTTATCACAATAAAAATACCCCGACAGAGCTGCAACATGTGTACCACTTTGTAACGACTTCGAGTGGAGCAATATCGAACAAGTGAAAGACCAAAACACATCAAAAACTCGTTAACATATTCTGTTGTTGTCTATTCACTTTGCGTTACTATGAATAAATTCATCTTATGTGGTTTTTTGTGCTTTTCCGAACATCTCTAGTAGAGATGCTGGAGCCGACGAATGAGCTTTGCACCTCTGTCCCCGGTTCACTTAGCCGACTAGTTTTGACCTCGTCTGGATGTCTTAGTAAGTAATGTAAGTCACGGAGGAGATATCCCGACGGTAAAAAAGTAAGTGTATTGCTTATGGGTTGCTGTATGGTGCTGTATGGAACGGGGGTGCGGGTCTCTACAGGGTGCACTCTAAGTTGATAGCGGAACTTTAAGTGGGCTATCTACTGATCAATACAAACAACTTGTACTAGGTGGCGAAAAAAATGGAGGGAAAAAAATATCAGCTGTTCCATACAAAAGGTCGACTCAGTACTGCGCCAAATGTATGAAACAGTTATTTTTTTCGCTCCATTTTTGTCGCCACCTTGTACAAGTTGTTTGTATTGATCAGTAGACAGCCTACTTAAAGTTCCGCCATCGACTTAGTGTGCACCCTGTAGATCGATAGGCGAAAATGACTGAATCCCACATGACGGCACGCAGCAGAGTAGACCTGAGTGGAGATGGTGGAACGAACCTCAAAAGGATTTGGCCTTTGCCCAGCTGTAGGCCAAAAGGAGTCAATAAAAAAATATATCATAAAAAAAATTACCAGGTAAAAAACGAGCCAAAACGAGAATGACAAAGCCTACACCCCGGCAGCAGAACTGAAAAAGGAAAATGTTTCTCGCCGGTTTAATAAAAATACGAATACCTACAAGCCGTGCGCAATATCCGCTTCCCGGACCCCGAAATTGTTTCCAATTTGAAAGAAAGGAAAATTACATTTACTCAAAAAAGCTCGTAATGTGGACATTAATTCGACAACCTTCTTTGAGCAAAGTCGGACTTGCGGGCTACTTGGATTAGGCGCCAGAAAAGTTGTATGGAATTTCATTAATGTCTTGTGTTTTGCGGCCAGAAAAACATTAATGTCGAGTTTTGTTTCATAAATAGAACTCAAACATCAGGTGCAAAAAGTATTTATTTAGAATTAGGCTGTATGGGTACTGGCAGTCGACACATTGCACAGAAAAAAAAAGAGCGGCCATATTGTTTTCGACTTTTCGCGCGTTGTTCGAAGTGATTTTTTTCTGTGTTTTTGTTGAAAAAGTGAACTCTCAAAGCGACGAATCCTCGGATTTAATGTGTTTAACACCGCCGGACATTCAAAATCAAGCGAAATTAGTAATTGGAAATTTATTGCCACCGAAGTCAAAAGAAAAATACAAGCAAGCTTACCAACAAAAAGTTTGCGGAATGGAAAATCGACAAAAAGTACTTAATCTACGACAAATGGTAAGCTAATTAAATTACTATGTTAATTACTATTCTAATTAATATTTTAATTACTCGCATTGTTTGAGTAAAGCACTATACAAGCCTTGGTCTGCAATGAGTGCGCTTCTGGCCACGCTATGATTGCCTCGAGCTTAGCTTAGCTACGCTCTCGGCCCTCAAGTTTGGTCATCATTGCAGCCCTTGCTGGCCGCGCTATAAAGGCCTCGACCTTCGGTCTCGGCCTTCATTTCAGCTTGTCCATCAAGGGCTGCAATGCTGACCGCATTGTGAGGGCCTTGAGCTGCGCTACGCTGCGCTCTGTCGGCCATCAAAAGCGCGCCAGAAACGCACTCATTACAGATCGCGGCAGTAATGTACTATTACAACATTATGAATACGCGCGATGTGGAATCATTGAGTGGCTGAGAAGAAATGATGAGAGCCCGAAATTACTTTTCCTAATAAGACATTATCAAAACGAATAATGAGACGTGTGTTGACATGGTTTTAATAACTAAACTAGGTACTTTTGAATGTCGTCAAATACTCTCTGCGTTTTGGTACTTTGAGAATCTGAGAAAACAACATTGGCCACTACCTCATACGAAATACCTATCTACAACAACTTAAGGCCCAACGATAGCAGCGTGACGGAAAATTAAAAAAATTCACAGTTTTTTAAATTTTGAAGCTGGTCGGTCATCAACTAGTTTTTTGGCAGTGCCACTACTTTGTCGACTAGAACATATAATCGGCTGAATTATTGTTGTTCTATTGTTTACAATAATAAAAAGCAAACTGTTTTATTGCCGTGAACGAAAAATCGCTGAACAAAAATAGCTCAGGGGGGGTTACCCTTGACGCTATTGCGATCAAATTGAAAAAGTTTTAAAATTAATTTCTCTTTAAATTCGAATAGTAATGCTTTGATTTTAAATACTTTGTAATGTGTATTCAAAGGTAAGGCTGTTTTATTCAACAAAAACACAAAATGCGTCTTAACTTGTAAAATATTAAAATTTGTAAATTGTGCCATATTGCGGCCATATTGGAAAAATGCGTCAAGGGTAGGGGGGCAGTTTAGCTTAAAACTTGAAAAAACTGTATAAAAAAAAAATCTAAAGAATAATATCTAATAATAAGTATACACCGCTTGTCCATCTGCACGCGCGTCACGCGTCACGGAAAAAAAATATCGTTCTTGTTGACGGTCACGGTGACGGTACGGTGGACAAATGTTGCCCGGGCCCTTAGCCTGTAACACAATGGTGACAAAATGGGCTATCAGGTGACGACTTCAATTACGATTTGCTAACGCTGTCTGTCCTTTTACCCCCTTACTAATAAACGTGGAATAAAAGTTATAACGAGGTTTAACCATATATTTATCCTCGGTATAACGTTTATTCCACGTTTATTAGTAAGGGGGTTAATGTTTTTGTAGTACAGCAAAGAATATTTTGATTCTAATTCTAGAGGATTAGTTCTCTGGTTGTAGGAGAAAAACGAGGAGAGCCCGGTTTTGTCCTTCTGCCGGGACGCCATTGACCCGCCATTGCGTTACAGGCTAAGGGCCCTGTAAAGGCAATCCACTCACCGACGTCATGACCACAACGCGTCATTGAAGCAAATAATTCGGAAGCAACGCGATCTGAAAGCCATCCACGCACCATATTTGCATAGTTGCGTATGTAGGTGATATATATGTCGGCAGTGGTAAGCCAGTGATTACATTGATTTATTTACGGGATTAAGACGACGTACGTCTCACAACTAGCGCCGCCAATGGAAAAAAAATCATATCTTTTTTTTTGATGCGTTTTTAGCAATAAACGCTCCTGCGATTTCTCAACACTAGGCTTAACAATTTTTAGGACCTAAGGTTTGGATTCCAGATCCTAGAACTTAAGAATGCAATCGATTCTCGCCAAAAGTGGCCACTTTTGGCGAGAATCGATTGCATTCGTAGGAAATCCAATCCTGGAATCCAAACCTTAAGTCCTAAAAATAGTTAAGCCTCGCGTTGAGGAATCGCAGGAGCGTTTTTTGCTAAAAACGCATCCCAAAAAAAGATATGATTTTTTTTCCATTGGCGGCGCTAGTTGTGAGACGTACGTCGTCTTAAGGGATTCACTGGTAACGTTGGACTGTTCATACGGACGCGACGTCATTTCCATTGATATGACGTAAAGCATTAAAGCATCCTAGTACTTTAATGAGCTAATCTTGTATTAAACAGGGCAATTTATTCCTCGGACCCCAACTTCTAAATGTGATTTCGAACAACTTTTGTTCTACGATTTTGGTGGAAGCAAATTTTTTTTTTGTCGCTGACAAACAAGTGGGAGCAGGAGAGGTTGGAAAGGTGGTAGAGAGTGGAGTGGTATGAGAGCGCGCGTGCAGGCAGGGCTGAAATGGTAGACATTTTACACAATGACAAATGAAAGAGTTTGCTTCGACGTAACAAAGTAGCGTCACGAGTTATGAGCGCTGACCTTGAATGCGCAGAAGTCATTTTGAATAGCAGACAGAAGGCGATTGTATGCGCAGATAACCCCCACTTTCGTCGAGCGCTCATAACTCGTGAAGCTACCTATACCTACTTGAAATCGCTCGCTCAACCAACATAACATCTTCCGAATCTCTCCCTAAAACTGGTATATAAATGTAAATTCTCCCTAAACTAACAGACACTTACTTCTACCTATTGGAAAGAACAAGACAAGTCTTTCAGCAGGTAAGCCTGTGCCAAGTGCGTGGTTAAAGCAAGGGGAATTAATTATCGCAGTACTTTACTCCGAAAACATTCAAACAAAAGAATTAAATAAAATATTTTTTGGCCATTATCATTGGTTAAGTTCCAAACCTGTCGTACTAAATGAAAATCAAACATAAAAAATCAGGAAGTGCTCAAAAAATCCCACTTGAAAATAATAACAATTTTCTCATTTGTAATTTGATTCGACAGCAAATAAAAAAATCTAAGGGTGGTATTCCAGAACGCTACTTAAACTCAGTTTAAACAGAGTTCAGACTGTCGATAAAGCAGTGCATGTTTTGATATGAAGGGAGGGATATTCAAATCAAAACATGCACTGTTTTATCGACAGTCGACACTACTAAACTCTACTTAAACTGAGTTTAAACGGAGTTCAAGGAGCTTTCTAGTTTGAACTGAGTTTAAACAGAGTTTAAGTAGCGTTCTAGTTTGAACTGAGTTTAAGTATCGTTCATGAATACCACCCTAAGACTATAAAATTTATCCTAGCGTTATCCTTGGGCCAACTAACTCCATAATTATTCGAATCTCTATCAAAAAAGATAGATAGTGTCGATAACATAATTGGCGCAAGCGACAGAATAGTTCTTCGATGGTGTTTCTATCCTCAACTAAAATGTTATGAACTTTCAGAGTAAGTTTTTAGTTTCAGTGAACTTTAAATAATATACTTGCAGCTTATTTAACGTTTCAGGAATTAAGACAATACTTTATTTACTTAAATTTTGGCATTTTGAAACGTTTCACTATTTGAACATGAAGGGCTGTTATTTCAACGCAGTTTCAACGTTGTTCATAATAATTTTGTTAAGAACGCCCTGAGGCAGCGATTTCCCATACAAACGTAGTTCCGGTTTGATTTCTAAACTACAGGCTGGATTTTTCTGAAACTTGGTTTATATCAGTAGATGACCAATACGGAGGTTTGCCAATAGTTTGGGAAAATAGATGTATTACGTTATAACTACAACTACATACTCGCGAAAAAACAAACTTTATTAAAGGATAAAGTTGTAGAGGAAGGCTACCGAGAAGTAATACCGATCAAATTTAAAAAAAGGTGGATGTCGTAACCTGTGGGTCTACCGGCTAAGACGAAGCCGATTACCATTGGGCAAATAGAAGTTCAATTTTTGAAAAATTTACTGCCACCCAGTTTATTTTACTGCCACCCAGTTAATTTTTCATGAATCGAACTTCGATTTTTGCCACTGGTAATCGGCTTCGTCTTAGCCGGTAAACCCCTAAAAAAGCTAGCTTGTGACCGGAGTGTGTGGAGACTGAGATCACAATAGTATTTTCTCCATACGAATGTAGTCCCCGATTTCCTCGCTGGATAATGGCACTGGAGCAAAAATTTTTGGTATGCTGGGACATCAGCATTCGGCAAGTCGGACTGTTTAGATTTTTTCGATAAATTATTGTTAACCCGGGGGACTACCGGCTAAGATGAAGCCGATTACCATTGGCGAAAATAGAAGTTCGATTTATGAAAAATGTACTGCCACCTAGTTCATTTTACTGCCACACAGTTAGTTTTTTCATAAATCGAACTTTGATTGTCGCCAATGGTAATCGGCTTCATCTTAGCCGGTAGACCCCCAGAGCAGCTACCACAAGTGCTAACTGTTACTGTCGCTGAAAGTGATAAGTTGGATAAACAACCTTACTACTATAGTATTAGGATACATGACAGACGTCCGGCAGTCGTCCGGCAAAGGTTTTTCGCACTCGTGGTCGCTACTCCGGCTATACATATAACCAGGCTTGTTGGAAATCGCATTAAGATGTTGGTGTGTTTCAGGTGTTGATTTGTTTCAGCTTGGTAACCTTTTTTTTTCAGAATGCAGTTGCCGGTCGTGCTCTTGGTCGCGATGTCACTGGGGGTACTCGGGCAGCAGCTGAAGAGTAAGGAGCCGCTGGTGACATTATGTGGAAGGAAGCTGGCCCTCTCACACCACCTGGTGTGCTCGCAACTGGAGCGGATGAACTATGATAAGCGAACCATTTCATGTAAGGATTTCAAGACCGTGGGGTCTACCGGCTAAAACGAAGCCGATTACCATTGGCAAAAATCGAAGTTCGATTTATGAAAAATTTACTGTGTGGCAGTAAAATGAACTGGGTTACGTACATTTTTCAAAAATCTAACTTCTATTTTCGCCAATGTTAATCGGCTTCGTCTTAGCCGGTAGACCCCCGTCTTTACAACTCGCCTCAATGTTTTTTTGCTAAAAAATAAACTTTTCATTTTCATATTCAATTATTGTTTTCACAATTAAATAATAAAAAAAAAATATTATGTCGAAGAAAATATCGAAAGACTCTAATATCCTCTTTTTCAGTGGCTTGTATTTAAACTCTCTTACGTACAAGAGTTGTAAAGGTTGAAAAACACTGAATCCATTGGATAAAAAGTGCTACGAGTTTAGCGTAGACGTGCTACGGCGTAGCAATTTTCGCGCTACGTTGCGTGGAACTGACAGTCGACTAGGTTTTCGTTCTTTTGCAAGGTTTTACAGTGAAATTTTCGGCCAGTGGTATTGGATTTAATGTCAAGACTACAGGAAAATTAAAAAAAAAAACCTGAAACACGTCAGCTTTTAAATGTGATTTCCAACAACTTTTGTTAACCTCTTTGGTAAAAGCGCAATTTTATTCTTCAATACTTTTTTTTTTTCCATAATTTTCGGCGCTAATTATCAAGGAGCAGCAGAGGCTGAAAGGGTGTTAGAGAGTAGAGGGACAAAAAGCGCGCCGCGTAGGCTGCGCTGGAATGGTACAGCCGGCCTCACCCAAAAATAACCCTTTTTGTTCCATTGGCAAGCTTATGCGGTGCGCGGTAAGGGGTATCCTAGACTGTAGCCGACCGTACAAATGTAAACTTAAAAAAAATAAGAAACGTTCATAAAATAAAAAAAGTATCGAGCTAATCGAAAAGTCGTAGAACAAAAATTGTTGGCAATCATATTTACAAGTTGACGTGTTCCAAGAATAAAGCTATTTGAAAATTGCCCTCTATTAAAAACTATAATTATTGCATTGAATGTCATAAATAAAGAAGAGTATAAGGTAATTAAAATAAGAGACATCATTTAGCATTAAATTAGAGTCTCTTCAACGAGTCCTTCATATCTTTTGACTATCTCAACTTTCCTGGCCTGATACCTACTTCCGTGAAACCACCCTTTGTGGGGTTTCACGGAAGTATGCAATTACCTTATAACATATGAATTATCTTTTTTTTGTCAGCAGCTAACGTACTGGACTACGATAAATGGACCCCAGAAGAGGAATACCTCTGGACAGGTATTTTCACACTCAAGTTTCCAAAACTTTCTAAAAATATTGTCTAGCATGAAAATCCATATCAAGGTCGATACCACGCGAAACAGTGTTCTATTCCACTGATATGATATGACAAAAAAAATACTCGACCCTTTTACACTTTTACACTTTCAAAGTCAAATAAATCAAACTTGCAACCGCGACCGGCCAAAAAATATTTTTTTTCCAGACTCAGACTACCAACTCCCAGCCTTGTATGATAAAAAAAAACCGAATTGTCTCCAGCTCTTCAGCTATAATGGCTCTTGTAGATATCGGGATAGTTCAATTCTCAAATGAGAAACCGTGAAGAAGCCCCGAAGTGCCGCCCGTGGGTGCTGTGCGGTATTCCGAAAGTTTATACTCCGCTACTGCAATACAATGAATACACAACTCAATATTCAAATCCGAGTGCATAAAGTGGAGTATAGTTTTCGAACAGGCACTAGTTTAGTTTAGAAGCAGAGATGGTCTTAGTAACCGTACATTGTCTTAAGGCGATAACCTAGGCACAACTAGAGCCGCCAATGGAAAAAAAACATAATATCTTTTTAAAAATACTCAATGCGAGGCTTAACTATTTTTAGGACCTAAGGTTTAGATTTAAGCCTGGCGTTGAGTATTTTTGGTGTTTTGAAACATAAGAAGATAAGAAGTCATATCTTCTTTTTGGATGCGTTTTTTGAAAAACGCATCCAAAAAGAAGATGTGATTTTTTTTCCATTGGCGACGCTAGTTGTTCCTAGGAATGGGCCTTAAGGGTCCGTATAAGGCTAACTAGCGCCACCAATGTTGAAAAAATCATATCTTCCTTTAGAAGAAGTTTCTGGAAAAATCCTAAGATGAGCCTATGCGCCATGCTTTTCTAGATTTTTAAGTGTAGATACCCTCTTCGAAATTTTTTAGCTTAAGACTAGAAATTGAGTTGGGTACCCACACGTAAAAATCTAGAAAAGCATGGCCCATGAGCTCATCTTAGGATTTTGTCAGAAACTTCTTCTGAAGCGAGATATGATTTTTTCAACATTGGTGGCGCTAGTTAGCCTTATACGGGCCCTTAAGGTGATGGTCAAGGCACACTAGCGCCGCCAATGAAAAAAAAACATATTATCTTCTCCACAATCTTCTGCACAAGTCAAAAGTGGCCGTTTTTTTCTTGTACGGGATTATTCTTAGGTTCTAGGATCTGAAATATAGGCCTTAGTTAGGTTCTAAAAATTGGGACTATCATTTGACGGCCCGTATTCATAAAAAATGCATCCAAAAAGAAGTTTTTTTTTTTTACCGGCGGTCTAGTGGGGGTACCCCCCTCATAAATCAGTATGTACGGTCAGCGACACCTTAGGACCTTACGCCATGGTAGTTACTATCGCGCGTGGCATAAGTGCATCAATTCTTGTAAATTGTATATATTTTTTGTGAACAATAAAGTGTTATCTATCTATCAATGGTTGTTAGATAAGGTGCGTATAGACTGATCGATCAGCACACTAGGTCAGCGTGATAATTCTCTAAAAAATCCAATCACGCTTCAAGCGTCTAAGCCGGTTTATTTGTGTAGGAAAACAATATTTTTTATATCTGGGGGCACGGCAGTGCCCCCGCCAGGTCGAGCGCGAAGCAAACACTGCCGTACTATCCTTTACTGGAACCATTTCGCCGCATTTTCAGGCCCCTATTTGAGAACCTCTGGATAAGACCAGAACGCAGAAATTTTCGTCATCTAGTAAGCTATAATCACATACCTAAAATCCAAAATTTCAAGTCTGTAGGTCATTTAGTTCCGAAGTTAAGCGAAAGCAAAGTTTCGCATTTATGACACACACTCACTCACTCACTCACTCATGATCATCATAATAGAACTAGTACTTCCCATAAACTCAGAGAGCTGAAATTTGGTACAGAGTTAGGGTTTAATGGCCACATAAAGGGAAAACTATAAAAAGTAGGATAATCGAAGATCTGGAGTACCTGGTGACCCTGATTAGAAAACACAAGAGCCCTAATAGAACTAGTACTTTCCATAAACTCAGAGAGCTGAAATTTGGTACAGAGTTAGTGTTTAATGGCCACATAAAGGGAAAACTATAAAAACTAGGATAATCGAAGATCTGAAGTACCTGGTGACCCTGATTAGAAAACACAAGAACCCTAATAGAACTAGTACTTCCCATAAACTCAGAGAGCTGAAATTTGGTACAGAGTTAGGGTTTATTGGCCACATAAAGGGAAAACTATAAAAACTAGGATAATCGAAGATCTGGAGTACCTGGTGACCCTGATTAGAAAACACAAGAGCCCAACCAAACTATTATAGATCGACATATACCGCCCTTACAAAAAATATTCAACTTGGTGGGCCGCTTCATTTGATGTCAAAAATCGAAGGTCTGAAGTATCTGATGAAGAACCCTCAGCTGGTCTCAGCTGTATAAGAGATTATGGTAATGCCCCCTTCTACTATTGGTACATAAAAATATCGACTGTCATTGCAGAAATCCAGCGTAGTGGGACACATCTTCTAATTTAATCTAGACTATAGCATCCTACTGCTGGGCGAATGCCTCCCCTTCTGCTTTTAATACGCATATAAATAAAATTAAAGCAAATCTCTGGATAAGACTAGACTGGCTTTTAAACTTATACTTACAATTTAACAAGAAGAAATAGTCGAACAATTAACTTTATTCTACTCGAACATTACACAAATTAAAAAAACTGTTTCCAATAAGAAAATGTAATGAAATAAATCAATATGCCCACGTTTCTACAAAAAGAAGTGAAATCCCACCAAAAACATTCTGTAAAAAACTAGCCAGGTCTCGATGGAGCTGCTTGTTTATCTCTAAAAAGTAATGAAATCTAGACAAAGTCGTGCCAAGTCTAAGGTCCCTTACTGCGATTTCTTTAGTATTACAGTTAATGTTGTGTGACTTGGCCGTTGAAGGGTATACAAGGGTACAAAACCAGGTGCTCCATGACACCATTGCACCAATCTGACGCCAGAACCGCTTGTGTACCCTTCAACGGCCAAGTCACACAACATTAACTGTAATACTAAAGAAATCGCAGTAAGGGACCTTAGACTTGGCACGACTTTGTCTAGATTTCATTACTTTTTAGAGATAAACAAGCAGCTCCATCGAGACCTGGCTAGTTTTTTACAGAATGTTTTTGGTGGGATTTAGTTGAGAGTATAGGGGCGGTTCGATACTGACCGAGAAAATGCTCAGTTACCAGCCTTAGCAGGCAGCTTGGTCAGTCTGTATGCTCCCGAAAAAAGGGTATCCTAGCGTGTCGCTAGGATACCCTTTTTTGGCTTTACCTGATATTGAACAGCTTTAGTGTATTATCTGTGAAATAAATATAATCTTACCTTAGGTCGCCGAGACGCCCTGAATGTCCGCTGGGGTCGCAACAAACGCCTGGTGACCGGCCTAGCTGATGAGTGCTGCCTCAAGCCTTGCTACCGGGAGGAAATACAAAACTACTGCTAGAATGGTCACCTCAAAGATTGAACGAAATAAAGCAACCACGACTTTTTGCATGAAACTTTGGATTTTCATTGTTAACGCTAAGTTATTGAAAAGTATAAGCTTTGATTCGAAAAGGTGTTTTTTTTTTTCGTAATAAATTGTTGTTTATTTCGAAGGTGAACTTGCGTCAAGCAGAGTAAGTGAACTAACTCTGGTTTAATTTGCCATTTCCATACAATTATTCACCTTAAATCAGAGTTAATTGGCTAACCCTGGATGATGCAAGTGGACCTTAAATAGCTAAATTATTGGAAACGGTCAAAACAGATTTCTCTGCAAAGGCGATCAAAATGGTGTGTAGCGTCCTACATGCGAACAGAGTCCACTGCGGTGGCCTGCAACGCGGACCTGCATTTAGCTCTTAGACCAACGTTCCAACGTTCGGTATACGTACCGAACGATGTAATAAGAAGCCGCACAAAAGTGGCAGATGTCGGAAAACGCATAACGTCTTTGAAATGGAAGTGGGCAGGACACCTGGCTTGACGCACTGATGGTAGATGGACGAGGTTCATTGAAGAATGGTGACCTCGACAGGGGAAGAGATTGGTTGGGAGACCACTAGACAGATGGTCCGATGACATATCTCAAGAAGTCGGAAAGCAGTGGTTGCGTGGGTCTGCCACATTTTATTGCTCTTGCAGAAATAGAGCGTAGGTAACTCCTCAGTTCTTGGACCTATTAATAATAGGTTAAAGCTTCATTTGTTTCCTCATTCGCTTTGCAGATAAAACTCAGCGACTTATAATTTATAATAGATACTTAGTGCCCGTCAGATGAGATAATTTTATAACTCTAGAATGACTAGAATCTAACCGCTAGGTGATTTGAAGCCAATGTGATATTTTTAAAACTGAATTATCTTATAATTATTTTTGTCAGCTTAAAAAATTTACTCGGCACAGGACTTGAACCCGCAAAATCTTGCGTACCGTGCAAGCGCTCTACCAATTGAGCTGCCGAGCCAATGAGCAATTCGTCTGCAAAGATGCATTGGGTGATGGAGATTAGTGAAAACTATCATACCAGATTGCCCCATTGTCCGTAAGACGAGAACAATGAGATTCTAAAATTCGCATCGACAGTTACTTGGCTCGGTAGCTCAATTGGTAATTGGGCGCCTGCACGGTATGCAAGAGGTTGCGAATTCAAGTCATGTCTCGAGCGATTTTTTCTACCTTATAAAAATCTTTATAATGTGCCATAGCACGGGTTATTGTTTTAGAAAAAATAATCTTACTATAAGAAATAAACATCGCGATTAAATTACTCGCAACTCCACTTCTGCTTCTTTGATCGCTAGTCACTCAAGGAAAAGTTCCGTAAAGTGATTGCATTTTTGTTCTGTTCTAAAGGATAGAGCTTTGCAAAAGCTTTTATTTATTTTTATACATGTTTTTTTCCTGTAACCATGCCACGACTTTGGATCGCTTATTTAATTTTGTACTTAAGTATATTATTGATGGAACTATTACCCAAAGTTTTGGTTGCACTGCATCAAAGTAGCATCAAAGTTATTCAAAAGAAAAAAGGTATAGGTACAATAAGTGGATAAAAATTAAAAACGAAAGCTGGTTAAAATAATGAAAAATAAAACAATACTAATGAATTAACTTCAAAATAATCATGCATGAGAGTAGGTATGATAATTACAGGGAGATATTTCGTAGAAGTTTTGGTGTGCCCACTTTGTATATCCCAGTTCATATCCGCAGATGTTACATAAGTTCCATTAACGAATAAAAGGAAACGTTTTTTCCCCGCGGTGTGAGAAATAAATGAAATATCAATTTATTAAGAGGATTCCATTTTCAAAATACATTCGAACCGTGAACGGGCGTAATTTCAAATAACCACGAAGAAAATGAGGCTCCGCGGTCTGATAAAAACACAAATAGCAACCACCGCATACCCTCCACTTTCATTTTCGTTTCTTATTTATGAAGTAAAAATAAAAATTCAAACCGATAGAATATTTTGCTGCCAACTGGGAAAAGAGATTCTACTTACAAGCTACAATTCTGAAAGTGCCTGCCCTTTTAGCTTTTATGGTAGGTAAAAGTGAAAGATTTGATTTATTCCATATTTTTTTGTGTTTTAATTTATTTAGTCCAAATTAAAACAGAGCAAATTAATGGAGATAGAGATCAGCAATCCCTAAATTAGTTAATATCATTCACATTTATTAGGTACAAGAAAGTGTACTCTCCAAAAAATATGACTTTTCCAAACGTATGATCAAGATGCGTCAAAAAGTTATGACCAAGAAAAAAACGAAATGACGCCAAGCAAGCGACAGATGTTCATCGTGAGCCAATTTCTATAGAGAGGCCCAGAGAGGCACTTTATCCCATACGAGGAATAATATAAATTCAGTAGGACATAAAGATACATAGGGTATCCGATAAAACGGAAGCACCTGGGCTGAAGAGCGATGCAAGTGAGTTTTGGTTCTCATTGAAATTGATCTACGATCAGAATGATAGAAGGCTCTTTTGGGCAGATGGTCAATCGATCTGCCAAGTACGGGCTGAAATAGGTTATGGATTTTTATTGAACGCCATTTACATTTTATAAGAAGAAAACAAGTTTTTTTTTCAGAAAGCAATTAAAGTTGTTGTAAATCAGCCAGTAACATGAAGTCAAATCGTCCTGATTTTATTTAAAACGCAAATCACATAATTATCTGAATATGTAATCCTAATAAGTTTAGTCATGTTTTGATACCACTTTCATTTCGGTTCCGTTGCACAAAAAATATAATAGAAAAAAGGCAAGTTCATTTCATACAAAAGCGCATTGCTATTTTAATATAAAGGAGTTGAGGCGGCGGGATCTGGCAAGCGCAAAATCAACCATTGTTCAATAGATTCTGAATGATTTTTCAAGAGACTACTTAGCCAAAATTTAAATGCTTTCAATGAGGCTCAGAATGAGACATGTCAACCACAGAACCCTAATCATACAAACGAGTAAACCATGAAACCTCACGCTTCAACCCAAAAAGGATGGATACCTTCATAAAACTACAGCGAGCTAATAAAGTCGCCTGTATTAAAATAAAAGAAAATATTAAGTGTTGTTATTTATAGGGGGTGGTTCATTTACACAGGTGCAGACTTGGTCTTAATCGGGTCTAAATAATTAAGCTAAAAAAAAACCGGAAACAAACAGTTGAGACAAAATTTTTTACTTGTCAATTTTGTATTGTAACGTACGCGAAATCTAACCCGTGCGATCCCATGACGATGACGGTGGATTTTCCACTAAATCTGTGCACGTTTCACTCCTTTTTTTTCTACTCGGTATTCGATTGTTTTCTACCTTACCTCGTAAATCCACCGTAATGAGGTCAGATAACTTTTCTTTCTTGCCTAGACTTTGATTTACAGTTACATTTTCCCTATTAATCGGGCCTTCAGCTTCCTTGTTTACTTACCTTGCGGGGGCTATTATCAGATGGTCTAAAAATCAAGTGCTATATGGCAACAGCTCGCCAAAAAAAAACAACAAGTCAGAAAATCAACTCGTCAGATCAATTTTTAAACTTAAACTTTCGTGAGCACTGTTTTACTCACTAGTAATTTGTCGGTGTAGCCGACTAGTTTCGGTACTCATTCGGAGACCTTCTTCAACTAGTCGGCTACCCCGATAAACTACTAGTGAGTAAAACCGTGATTTAATAGAAAATCGTCAGATCAAGTTTAATTACATAAACTAAGTGCATAGAGCAGTATAATAAGACAAAAAGCGTGTACTTATGTACATGACTTATACATAATAATATGTATACTGTACAACTATGTGAACTTATGTCTAAAATAAATTACTTGAATTAGAATTTGTGTACGACTATTTGACACCATGTGGAATTTGTAACTCAGTTGCGAATTTGTCTATCGTCTTTACATAAAATGCTAAATTGTTCAAATTATTTTTGACGATCTTGATAGACCGGTTGCTTTTTTGGCGAGCGGTTAGAACATCGGATACTAACCCCGACAAAATACATTAACCGTGCCCGATCTAATTGAACCACTTCTCAAAATGTTTTGTTACGATTCTGAAACGAAACTTGGACAAATGGCCTGAGGGAACTCAAATTTCAGCTTCCATTAGCCTATTATTTACAGGAGACACTTTCAGTCACTTACTTCCTGAACAATTAGTAAAACAGGCGACTCACTTTAAACTAACTTATTTATACAACTCAGTTAGTTATTTTATGATGAAGCTGGCACAGTTACAGTTAGCGACGTGCCAGTATCTTATCTTAATAATACGGGGCCAGGCTTAGAGCCCGGGACCCTTCGAACCAGTGGGATCTCTTATGTCACCATCATACTTATTCCTGTTCAGGACGTGCAAAGACCGAGGTCATATAAGCTTTATAACGTCACCTAGGTTGAGGAACTTATATTCTTCCGGTCTAGGGTATGCTATCTCAAGAAGACTTATGCGTTTGCTAGCAAGATCATCGAAGTCACACACAACGTGTTCCATGGATTCTGGCGGCTCTTTACAAGCTCTACAGAGGAAGTCATTAGACAGCCCACGCCTGTAGGTAATACCCTCCCCCCCCCTCCTTTTTTTTCGATTGATATACTTATGCCACGCGCAATAAGAAATACTATGTATCTATGTAGCGTATCGCTGACCATACGTATAATATGCATGTTTTATTTCCTAGATATTAAGTAGGTACAGCAAGAGGGCTAATCAATTAAAGATACATAGATGGATACAGATAAATAACTCTTTATTGTACACCAGAAATTATTGATAACAACTCCCATGAGCATGACAGAGTCAGAATATTTTTTTTCTTTCCAGATCTTGACGACAGACTTTGTGACGAAATAAAACCAACGTGCCTACTTAAATTTTGTATTTCGTAAACGGAACTTAAATTGCCTATTTATTTATATTTATACAACAAGCCTACTACATACAATTCACGTACAAATATTTAGTTAGACCTTACAAAAGTCTTGCACTTTAATATCTACCAACACTCTTAGCATGATGGACAAGACAATATCGCTTTGTCACGCTATCGACCTCGATATGCTAGACATGCCGTAATGATTCCGGTTTCACTTCACAGAGCACTGAACCGTCTTTGTGACACTAATATGGTTACAACTGAGTAAACTGATAGTCTTGCACTAGTAATCTTCGACGCTGAAGACCATATCGACCAGTTGTGGTCGTTTGGTCGCTGCTCCGGTCACGATGTTGGTGAGAAATCTAGAAAAAATATGTTCAAATATGTCAAATAATAATGCAAGTAACTTTGAAATAAATTAAAATTCATAGGTAGATACACGCCTATACCGAGAATCGAACCTGGGTCTCTCGAACTAGGCCACCACCGCTCTTATAGCTACGTATATAGCTTATAGCTCTAGCTATACAGGGCGTCCCACGGCTATGCCACATGGAGGGAAAGTACCTTGAATATTGTAGATGGAACATTTTACTGAAAGAAGACATTATTTTAATTTAAAAAACAATTTAAACTGCATTCATAGATATTGAAATAATTACATGGTTGAACCGGGAATCGAACCCGTTACATCAGAAAAATTATTACCCTGTAGTTTTATCATACCGATCGAAAGGCTTCATCACAAGGATAATTTTTTGCTAAATAACATAATGTCAGAAATAAAAGAAAGACCATGAATTTTAACATTTTTAATACAACATTATTCAATTTATCAATGAAAATCACAGTAACAAAAGATTAAAAGTATGAAAATGAAACACATTTTTGAATTATTTCTTTATAATCAGCCAGCCGCATTGCGATGGACAAAATTTTACGTGTCTTTTGGCTCAGGATGCGGCTCGATTTGTTGCATACTACCAGGTAAATGTTAAAATTTATGGTCTTCCTTTTATTTCTGACACTATGTTATTTAGAAAAAAATAATCCTTATCATAAAGCCTTTCGATTGGTATGATAAAACTACAGGGTAATAATTTTTCTCGTGTAACGGGTTCAATTCCCGGATCAACCATGTAAATATTTCAATATCTATGAATGCAGTTTAAATTGTTTTTTAAATTAAAATAATGTCTTCTTTCAGTAAAATGTTCCATCTACAATGTTCCATCTATTTAAGGGACTTTCCCTCCATGTGGCATAGCCGTGGGACGCCCTGTATAAGCTACGGCATATTGTTACGCTTTTCTGTGATGTTTCCTGATAATTAATATCCCAGCCCGCAGACTCATCGGCAGGGTTATTTTCAATTTGAAATGTATCCCCTTCAATGTTCAGAATTCCCAGGTCCGCACAAGGACATTTGAAACACAATCTGTAATTAAAGCTTCTGTTTAAATGGATTTAAAAAAATCGCATCAATGGGTTTAATTTATTGCTAGTATAGAATTGAGATTTTTCTTTTGCTAAAGGTTTAATCCATTCAAGAAGAGCCTAGTAATCATCATTAAAATCAATCGCTATGATAAAACAGTGGTGTGGCTGAAAAAACATTTTATGCGTGTGTAAATGTAACCTGAGTACAGTTTTTTTTCTTTTTGTCTTTTCTTTGGTAAGTATTTTGTTGCAACAAAGAAGGAATTATGAAAAACAAAGCCCGCACAAAAGTCGCCATCTATACTCCTAATTTTGAGAGCAATCTCACTTAAGACATTTTCTTAATAGGTAATACAAACTACTTGGTTAACCTACCTACCTTTAATATCCGGTTACTGAAAGTTCTAGTTGTTTTACCGGTTTCTCAGACGAAGTTTCTACTTAAAGTTTCATTAGATAGCTTCTTAGCTCATTCAGCCAGTGGTTAATAAATCTATTAGGTTTAGGTATTACATACTCATATCTATCGATATTAGACGTGTACTGACAAACTTGGGGTTATGTTGAAATTGGTATCAAGTATGTGGAAGTTTTGTTGACCTAATACCTACCTTGGAAAATTTCACGCAGAAACTGAAACTTGGGATAAAAGTTTTTTTTTTTTTTTTAATATATGAATTACATTCGAAATCCAAACCAAGTCGCGTTCTAAATCTAGTATTTACCCAAACCGTGCGGACAATAAAATAAATGGCGTTCTATTTTTAAATTGCGGCGGTTTTTGACAGTCGTTTGTTTTGTCTAATTAAAATGAAAGGGCTCGGCGAAAATTCATTTGGTAAAAAACAGTTCAAACCGGCGATTTTCCGTTCGCTGGCACAAACTTATTTAATACCGCCGCTGCTGCGGGACTGCAAACAATTTTAAACCGTATCGTTTGGCAACAAGTTTTAAATTAAAATGCGCAATAT
Organism: Zelleria hepariella; assembly: GCA_949319315.1. NCBI lineage: Eukaryota > Metazoa > Arthropoda > Insecta > Lepidoptera > Yponomeutidae > Zelleria > Zelleria hepariella. The sequence continues at coordinate 5,757,557 of OX439387.1, read as the reverse complement.
TTGTTTGTATGTTTGCAATACAGGGTTGTGTTGTTTGTTGTGCGTTGTTCTCACCTAAGTTTTGCATTTGATGTTGACTGAGTACCACAACGAAGTTGTCGTCGTCCGGAAAATGTTTGTCTTCTTGTTGCCGACTTCCGTCCTCTGCTTTATCGCCTGTGTGAGACAAATGATTTTAGTTAAGACACTGATAACATTAGATTTTCGACATAAAAAATAATATATTTTACTGACAATGTTATTAATAAAAGTGCAAATGGCGGTCTTCTTCCAGAGAACATCGCCAATGACGATTGACTAATTGAGTCAGGCACACAAATTTTTCGTCAATAGCAAGGTTATCGCATCCGCCGTGATTTTACAGTTGAACCCTAAACCAGGCGGTGGTAGTATAGAGACCACATTAAGGGTGGACGGTAGCAACGTGGCGAGAAATTCAAAATTTTCACAGTTTTTTACATTTTGTAGCTAAACTGAGCAATTTTTGTTCAGCGATTTTTCGTTCGCGGCAATAAAACAGTATTTTTTTCATTATTGTAAACAACAGAACAACAATATTGAGCCGATTATGTGTTGTGGTCCACGAAGCAGTGGCACTGCGCAAAAAACTTGTCGTAGACCAGAACACATAATCGGTTGAATTATTGTTGTTCTGTTATTTACAATAATGAAAAGAATACTATGTTATTGCCGCGAACAAAAATCGCTGAACAAAAATAGCCCATTTTTTTTGGTTCTTTTTCTTCTAAAGCACTAACCCGTGCTAGGGAATAATTTAAACATTTATAATAAGTTGAAAAAATTCACAGTTGACGGAGACTAGTTGAAGAAATTCGCATCGACAGTTACTTGACTCGGTAGCTCAATTGGTAGAGCGCCTGCACGGTATGCGAGAGGTTGCGGGTTCAAGTCCTGTCCCGAGTGAATTTTTTCAACTAATTATAAATGTTTAAAAAATAGCTCAGTTTAGCTACAAAATGTAAAAAAACTGTGAACATTTTGAATTTCCCGCCACCCTGCTATCTTCCAGCCTTAAATTCAACTCTATTGCTTCGGAATATAGTCCAAAACCAATCAGTAAAAAACAAGTCCGTAAGAATACTGATATATGTAGATCACTCACGTTGTTCTATGTATGATTGAATACTAGTCGTATCTTCTGTCACTGGTTCAGTTGGTACTGACACAGTTGTTGTGGTGGTCGTAGTTGTAGTCGTTGTTGCTAGAGCTAGAAATACCATTAATATTTAGTGATTAACCTGTGAAATAAATAAATAATGGGTCACCTATCTATTTTTTTTTTCTGTTTACTTTGCTCTCGGTTATAAGGCGCCAGCCCCATAGAAGAGACGTGGGACGAAGACGCGGCGCGGGCGTAACGTTTTGTGATGACCTGACGTTTTGCTTTGTCCGCGCCCCGTCTCTTCTGTTTGTACTGCATCGCGTCGCTTCTACAAGGTGTTACAAAAGATGCTAACTCTTTTTACAGGGTCATTGTACCTGATGATAGGGATCACAGGCAAAATATTTTTTTAGCTCTATGACGTTCCGTTGATTTTTAAATAATTAAAATGTAAGCGCTGTGACGGGAGAAAAGTATTTTAAAAATACTGTTTCCATAGACTTTCACTGTGTTTTAACAGCCTGAAGCTATTAAAATACAGCTAAGCAAACAACCATATTTTTTTATTGGAGCTAAATCCAAAAACAAAAAAGTTTTGATAATTTTACAATTTTGAGGTTATAAAAAAAAAGTTGTGTTTTTCAACTTTTTTTTGCAGATTTGTCATTCTGTTGACCAGCAGGTTACACCCTGTAAAAAGAGTTAGTATCTTTTGTAACACGTTGTATACATTTTGTATGACACATCAAACTGACATGCCGTCCGCGCCACGTCTTTGTCCCACGTCTCTTCTGGGTGGCGGGCCCCTCAGTTATTTGTTAGTATACCAAAGTACTCACTGACATATAGCCGTTAAACAGATCGTTATCAGATTTTCAGTGTGCCTGGGGGCACGAAAGGTATTTTCAACTCAAAGTCAAAGGGTTTTATTAAATATGCCATAAATAAATTATGTACATTGAACGTCAATATAAATCAAATAGACTTATTACTATCTAATACTTGTATTATATGCTCTTTGCTAATACTATCTAGCTACGTTTTTTTGTCTTGAACTTGAAAGGAATATCGGCGCGCTACACAAATCCCACAAGCTTATTTTTTAACTTTATTGAGCGAGGAGAGAAGAGAAGGCCTTTGCCCAGCTAGTGGGACATGTACAATTGTACAGGCTACATCTCTCTCTCTGAGCAAGGGACGCGAGCGAACTTTTCCTAGTCTACTTGAACAATTCGGCGTTTTTTATGTACGCATATGAATTTTTGTTCGACGATAACTCGAGTACCGTTGATCGGAACGTTTTAAATGTTGTAAGCAAGTATATGAGCCAAACCCATCAAGGGGTTGCCCGGAAGGGGCTTTAAAGTACATTGCGAGTTCACGATTCGGGCCGAACTACAGGGTGCACTCTAAGTCGATAGCGAAACTTTAAGTAGGCTGTCTACTGATCAATACAAACAACTTGTACTAGGTAGCGAAAAAAATATCAGCTGTTTCATACATTTGGCGCAGTACTGAGTCGACCTTTTGTATGGAACAGCTGATATTTTGTTCGCTCCATTTTTTTCGCTACCTGGTACAAGTTGTTTGTAGTGATCAGTAGACAGCCTAATTAAAGGTCTGCTATTGATTTAGAGTGCACCCTGTAGTATTTGTAATAAGCATAGATACTCACTGTACAAGTTGATATCGGCCCAGGCAGTCCCAAGGGAGTTTTCGATGTGACAGCGATAGGTCCCGATGTCGCTGCGAGACAGGTTTGTCACGGTCAGCGTGGCGGTGTGACGGTAGCTCTCCGATTTCACGGACGTCTGGTATTTTGAGCCTGCGTGAGAAGTGGGATTGAGTTGTGCTACGGCTTTTACTACTTACAATGCCGTTATTTTTTTACAGACTAAGCACTCTGACGGCGGGATTAACTCGACCAATATCTGCCGGTGTGGTTAGAGGTTGCTCAGGACCTAAAGACCTGGTCTGAAAGGGAGCAGGCACACAATATTATATGTGTTTTTCTATGTAGATGATATATTATGGGAAATTCGCTACTAAACTGCTCTCAAAATTAAAGCGAAAATCCGGGGGATATACATTTGGGAGCGTAGAACGTAGCCTAGAGCAGCTACGGCGTAGCACGGCGTAGGCTAGCGTAGCACCCTGTGTGCTTATTCTGTAAAAAAAAAACACACAGTTGCTAGTTCTCAAAACCGGTTTATTTGTGGGAAAATAGCTCTTATCGAAATAAACAATTTTTTCCGCAAATAATACGTATAAATATATTTCATTTATATTTTCCCGCAAATAAACCGGTTTTGAGGACTAGCAACTGTGCGGTTTTTTTACAGAATAAGCACACGGAAGGTTCATTCAGCTTTACTCCTAACTACAGGGTGCACTGGAATATCGATAGCGGAACTTTTATTCTACCCATCAATACACAAGTTGGAAAGTGTGGCCAAAAAAGCGAAGAGAGAAAAAATCTACTGTTTCATACATTTGATGCAGTATTGCCTTATTTATGGTCCATTTTTTTGTAGTAAAGGTTATTTATATTGATGAGTAGATACCCTGTTCAAAAACAGTTATGGATTTTTGTGCGTCTAGCCGCCCGCTGTTTGTGGGTTGGCCTCAATCCCGATCTCGAGGCTTACCCAATCATCTCCGTAGCCTTACCCTCTTGCAGCCTGTTGTCATCGATGTGTGTCCAGTACACCGCTGGTGGAGGGTTGGCCTCGATCGTGGTCTCGAGGCCAACCCTATCATCTCCGTAGCCTTACCCTCTTGCAGCCTGTTGTCATCGATGTGTGTCCAGTACACCGCTGGTGGAGGGTTGCCCTCGATCCTTGCCTGGAGTAGGACGGCGCTGCCAATGTATCCTCCGATCATCTTCGTAGCTGGCCAGGCCGAAGGGGCACCTAGGCGAAACAATGATACTGGTAAAGTCGTGGTAAACTTTCTAGTAAGGTATCATCACCAAAATTGCACAGTTTTTCTAAAAGCAGAAAAAAAACTGTCAAAAAAAACTACTATAGATTCGTCCGAAATACCTAAAACGTTTGTATTTGAATAACTACCGGTTAGCTTAGGAACACACAGTGGACAGCACTTTAGACTGTGCCCAAAAAATTGGTTTGTGCCCAATATTGGAAAAAAAAATTGAAGTTCACCGCTGTTCGTTGTCTTTTATATAAAATGCCGACGTCGTGCGGAGCTATAATATACAACTTGTTACAAAACATCATAACTAGTAGTTCGCCCGAACTGTGAACTCGCGACCCCATATAACCTTAACAACCCCATATCTCGGCAATCCCTCGACCGATTTGGCTCATGTTCGAACTTAAAACTTATTTTAATTTCATTTACCCGCCCACCAAATTTCATAACGATCCGACCAAATTTACTCAAGTTATCGTCGAACGAACATACATACAAACATACATACATACAAACAAACATACATAAAATACATACATACAAACATACAAACGCCGGATTGTTCTAATAGAATCGGAGAACTTCGCTCGCTCCTTCAACTATTTTTACAGGGTGAAACCTACTGGTCAAGAGGATGTCAATATTGTAAAAAAAAAAAATTTTTAAATCTAATTTCTTTTTCATAACTTTTGGTACTAGCTCAAATTTAAAAATATGGTGAAGGTGCATTTGATTAGCTTTCAGTTGTTACAAAATTTGTGAAAGTCAATGAAAACAATATTTAAAAGTACTTTTTATCACATCTATTCGAAAAGACCTAGGTCGTTCCCCGCAAACAGGGACTAAAATAGCTTTTTAATCCCGGAGGCACAAAAAGTGATTTTAATTTGGAATATGGATCTGTAAGTAAAAGTTCAAATGACTAAAGAGTTTACAGACAACATTGAAAGAGATCAATCACGTACAATGTATGGACAAGAAACTGGCAGTATGAAAAAATATACCGCGCGGCGCAACCTAATAAAAAAAAGTTTGTAGAAAAATTAAAACGTCAGAAATGCATTCCGTCTTCATTCGTATCGTTTATTTGTGTACAAAAATTTGGATTTTACTTACTTTCATAAAACAAAAGTGTTTCTTCCTCAAGTAGTGAGAATTAAAGTGTTATAATATTAACTCCATAGAACAGTGTGTCGGATGCCGAGCCGACGCTAATTAGTCGTAAGTTCCAGTCACTTATTTTCTCACAGAGGGTGATAAAAAGTACAGTGTTCACCTCGGGAACAACACTTTTTAAAGCTCGAGTACTTTGAATCCCCTGCTGCGTTCAGGATTCTACTCTAGAATCCTTCGCTCCAAAGAAACTCTCTCGCCTTCAAAATTGTGTTTTAGTCCCTCGGGTAACAATCTACTATTTCTCTGGCCGCAGCGTTCCATTTGATTAATAAAAAATCAACGAAACGTCATAAAGCATAAAAACAATAGGTTGTGATCCCTATCACCGGGCCCTATTACACTGTCAATAGAGTTGCGATCTTTTTTAACACCTTGTATGTGTACATGCCGTCGTAAAACGACTCAACGACGCCAACCGAAAATTATCTAATAAGATCCCTGAAAATTACAGTTTTGAAATGTAAACAAAATCACTAGACCAAATCTCATCATTCCGCTCGAGCAGCCGTGCCCTCTATGAAAGCGAATACATACAGAGTACTTGGAGTAGAATCCTCTTGCTGACGGAGGGCGGTACCCCGTTAGTGGCAATGCACAGGAATGGCCCATTCGATGTTCGCGCGACGTCTGACATGTTCAGCCATACTCCACTCCACTTGTTCACTGAAATGGATGGAAACTTTTAGCTCTGTAAAAACGTGGAATAAATCTTGTACAGGTGCAAAACATAAATGGGTAATTCTACGGCAGAGCTGCATTATGCAATTCCCGTGGCATTTTTTTATTTAAGAGTTTTCAGATAATTTGATGTTCTCACATTACTTTAGAACACATTAGTAACAATATTATTGTTACATGATTATAAAATAGTTACTAATGTGTTCTAAAGTAATGTGAGAACATCAAATTATCTGAAAACCCTTAAATAAAAAATGCAACGGGAATTGCTCTGCCGTAGAATTACCCAAATACTATTTGCAGATCCACCTTTTATTGTAGAGTCGCGCGTAAACGCAGCGCAAGATGTGGTCATTTGATAGGATGAACGTTTTAGGAACCATGCTTTAATTACGAACAAGTACCTATAATTAAAGAGCTGGTAACCATTCGACTTATTTTATCGTACAAGGCTGGGAGCTGGTAGGCTGATAGAGACTTCGTTGAGTCCGGGAAAAATAGTCTTGCAGGACTGCACCGGTTGAAACTTATAGTTTTGATGCTATTTAGGCATAACTCATGTCATGTAGTAGCGGTTAAAATGTTGGTGTTTGATGCATGCAAGTAGTTAAAGCCAAAGTCCATCTATAAAGTGTTATCAGTTTGGTGATATTTAACGGCCGCGTTCACAATAGAGAATTCCTAGGCTATACCGGTTCATCCATACGAGCTAAGGCTAGACTTTGGCGTAGGCGAAACTAGCTTGTCCTGAAATCGGATTTGGCCGGTAACAGATACGGAATTTTTTATTAGAAAAACAGTTTCCTCACCAGCTTTCCCATCAATCTTCATAGGGGCGGAGTCTTCCCTCCTCCAAGTGATGGTGGGTTGAGGGGTGCCTTCAGCGACGCAGTGTAGAGACACGTTGTCTCCTTCCCGGGCCATCACGTCGCTGCTGCTGTCCAAGATGTCCGGTGGCACTGTTGAAAAGTAACAGAGTGGATAATTAAACGAAAAGGAAAAACTATCGTAGAAGTGTTTTTTGTGTCGGTGTAGCCGACTAGTTCCATGGCCACGGCGTCGCGAAGGCCATCTCACGCTCCATGATTAAGGTCTCCGAATGAGTAGGTACCGAAACTAGTCGGCTACACCGACAAAAATACAAGTAAGTTTCACCGTTTACTAAATACAATTATTGTGTGGAGTTCTTACGAAAGTTCAAGTGTACAAATCGTAGTAGTGGTGGAATACAATTCCCATGTAGCTTAGGTAAATATTCCCACTTAATACCATTTCCCTATCCCACCAATAGCCGTTTGAAGGTTAAAAAACTTAAGTTTTTTCTTCAGAGAGAGAATACTTCGCACTTTTCAAAGAATTTAACATCTTTTTTGTAGCTCTATCGTTGAAAAAAGTAGGTACTTTTCGGAGAACTGCAAAAATCGAATGATGAAAATAAATCAAGCCCTTCTCACCTTTCCGTTAAAAATATATTTTTCATCTCCCACGCTCGGAAAGTTTGCTGTTACTAGTAACTTACGATCGTGTAAAGGCCGGATTTAAACTATCTGCATTTTTGTGCGCTTCGAAATTTTAACGCGACGCCGGGACAGTCTTTCCCGCGCCCTATGGTTTTGAAAAAGAAAAAAACACTGGCCGGTTAAGTAGATGCCAAATCCCGACGGAAAATAAAACCTCATTCATAGTTCGTTTACACGCGTACTTCAGCGAAAGTGATTGTTCGTGCCCATTCTCTATACAAAACTGTGAATGTAAATGGTGCATAAGCATCTTTTAAAAAGGTAAAGTCACGGAATAGAACATTCAGAAACGCGGTTTCTTTTTATAATCTTTTCAATATTTTGTACAATTATTTATTTTATAATACCAGTAAATAAAAAAAATGCTTCGCTTCTGTTTTATCAAATAGTTAATTATGTTTTGGTTTGTTAAATACATTTTTTCAAACGATATTACAAATTTAATTTTTTATCTCCTAGAATTTTTTAATTTATATGGTATAAGTTCAGAATGCACCCGGAAAAAAAAACATTCTTTTATTTACATTATTTTTGTGTCTGGATAAATAAATTTCAGGAAATTATTAATAAAACGAATGGTTTTAATACCAACGAAGCTCAAAATTTTAGTGCGGCAGCCGTAACTACAGTAAAATATGCTTTTAAAAGGAACTTATTTGACTCACCTATTTTGCCTGTAAGTAGTTGTCTATAGAGTTTTTCCCGCTTGGCTAACAAAATCATTTCCTCGCTTCTGTGAGATGAAAAGTTTTGTGTTTCGCACGAATGCAATATTATTTGCGTCTCGTGCTTCTGAATACCTCGCTACGCTCAGGTTTCTTTTTTTGAACCACTCGCTACGCTCGTGGCTCAATTTTAGAAACCTTCGCTAGCTCGGTTTTCAATACAAGCACTCGCCGCAAACAATAATTTTGCATTCTTGCATAACAAATAACTATTTCATCTCCCATGCTCGGAAAGTACGCTGTTACTTTAAACATGCGATCGTAGAAGATCCTTTTTTAAACCACTTTGTATTTTTGTGAGCTTTGAAATTTGAACTCGACGCCCTAATAATAAAAAAAAAGGTACTCCTTCAACTTGTATCGTTGCCTAGCAACGGGTTATTGATTTTATGACACTTCAAGAAGACACGATTTGTAATCAACAACCCGTTGCTAGGCAACGCCACATACTCCTTTGTGACGAAGCAAAGAAGAAGGAAACTCATTTCACTAACCTCTATGTAGGTACCTACTTACCTATGTCTATTGTTTGTCACGCATGGCTAACAAAATCATTTCCTCGCTTATGTGAGATGAAAAGTTTTGTGTTTCGCACTAATGCAATATTATTTGCGTCTCGAGCTTCTGAATACCTCGCTACGCTCCGGTTTCTTTTTTTGAACCATTCGCTACGTTCGTGGCTCAATTTTAGAAACCTTCGCTAGCTCGGTATTCAATCAAGCACTCGCCGCAAACAATAATTTTGCATTCTTGCATAACAAATAACTATTATTTTGAGTATTTACAAACATTGTTTTCGCAGAAATAAAATAATACCTACAGAGCGGTAGAGTCACCCAATCTGATTACCTACATTGACAGGATCGAATAACTAATACATTTATTAACTGAAATTGATGGCGAGCCCAATAAGCCAATTCCTAATGCGCGATTATTTATTTAGGACGGATTACTTAGGATAATACCGTTAATTATGATTGAGTTAAAGGTCTCAGAAAACAAACATTGCCCGGAAACAAATGGCAGCACGGCATACAATCACAACCCATAAACAAAAAGTAATTTATCCCACTGCAATATAAAAGCTTTCTCTAAAAAAGAAAGAAGTACAATTTTAATTCCGGGTCGGAATAGGATTAGGTTATCGTTTGAGGTAGTGGCCACCCCTGCCCCCGTAGCATGACTTTTATCGAGGCGGATTTATCCAACAAAATGGCGGTTTATCAGCACTTTTGACGTCTTTAATGGGTTATATATCGCTCTCGACGATATATAACCCACTATAGACGTCAAAAATGCTGATAAACCGCCATTTTGTTGGATAAATCCGCCTCGATAAAAGTCATGCTACCTCCGCTGGAATACAATAGTACCTACAGTTGACGGGACTCCACGTAGGTACGGTCGGCCACAGTCCAGCCCATGGTAGCTCTTACCACGCGCAGCATAAGGGCGCCAATCGAACAAAAAGGGGTATCTCTGCTGTTGCTACTATTTTGCCTAGAGTACGCACCGTGACTTTAATCTTCAGCTTTCTTCACGAATATTTCTTCACAGTTTTCTCAGTATTTATTGCTTGCTGCTACAAATTCACAAATGGAGCATATTTTAAAGTCTAGTCGTCCAACTGCCTCTCAATGAGGGCTACCGTTTTAGTGCTAACTAGTTGGCGCCACTGTCGAGTAACGCCATAGTTAGATAGAAAGTTTGCTTAAATTAAATTATAATACCTACCTTAAGACTGTACTAATAAAACAAGTTGAATAAGCCCCATTTTCTTGCAGTAGCCCTCATTGATATGGACTGCTCTACCGTCTGGTCATTTTCCTCTAAAACAAAGGCCAAGATAATTTTATTGTACAAATTAAAATGGCTTGTTCTTTGATGGTCCTGGAGAGTTACCCCGGAAGCTAAAAAAGCTAGAAAGTATTTACTATGCTAGAAAGTAGTCACGTTTTGACGAATCACGTTTGCCCAGCACCAATAATGTGATAAGTCACAGTTTCACATTAAGTTTTCCACCGCGTTTTGTTTTTTCTTGGCTTAACTTTTTTTTCTTGTTACTTAAAAAGACAAGAAATATAAAGCATCATAGCGTGCTGACCGACAACCTGCAGGTAGAGCGTCTGCGTGATCATGGGCTCAGTGTTAATCTGGCACATGTAGCGGCCCGCGTCCGCCGGCCGCGCGTCGCGCAGCGTCAGGGCCCAAGCTTGCGGGTCGCTCCGGGCCACGCCCACGCGGTGGTTCTTGGCTATCACGTGACTTGTTCACATACAGTAGGCTTGCTTAGGACCTAATCACTATCTGCTCAGCTCAGTCAGACTAGTAAGTCGGAGAAAAAAACATGTTTTTTCTTATATGCTATCAGGTTACAGTTTTCTATAGCACAGTTAATTTTCTTCTATCTATAGCACAATTATTATTGCTATTGCAACGGCAGTTACCTAATTGTTTTATTTTAAGCGAAATTCTGTCCTTGGCTTTGTATTTTTTTATATTCCTTTGGAAAGCAGGTTTTTTTCTTGGTGCCCTTGTTTAAATTAATGCATGTTGTTATTGCTAATAAATTGAAAAGACAACAAGTATAAAGCGTCATAGCGTGCTGACCGACAACCTGCAGGTAGAGCGTCTGCGTGATCATGGGCTCAGTGTTAATCTGGCACATGTAGCGGCCCGCGTCAGCCGGCCGCGCGTCGCGCAGCGTCAGGGCCCAAGCTTGCGGGTCGCTCCGGGCCACGCCCACGCGGTGGTTCTTCGTGATCACGTGTGCGCCGATGGTCAGGATCGTTTGGGTGTCCACTCGCAGCCACGCCACCTGGGGATTAGAAGCACGGCATCAGAAGTGGGATCTGAAGTTTTAACGTTCTCGAGTGGTTGGGGAATAAAAGTTTTTGTAGTCATTATGATAAAATACACGTGCGTAGCTACTAATGGTATGTTTGAATATAGAAAGCAAATGTTACGATTAACAAAATATTTGTAATTCGTTATCGGTCGATCAACTAGCTCTTGTGAGAGACAAATCGGTCTTTTCATGTAAATTTTCGCTGATAAAAATTGTTCTCGTGACCTTAAACAATGCGAATAAACGTTTTGTATCTTATTTAAGAGTATAGGAGTAAGTATTATTTGTTAATAAAGAAGACTAATACTAGGCACGGTTATCCAGAGGTCGTGGGTTCTGTAGTGTGGTGACACGGCCCCCTACTAAACAGATTTGTATATTATATATATTTTTTTTTATTTGATAAAGGAGAGTCAGAGTAAAGACGTGTGTATCAATTAAATCCAACCAATAATAGGCCCCACATTGCAGTTCATTTCCTGTCTCGAGCAAAATATTTAGGAATTCTTATGTAATGGGGTCAATGGGAACATATTTCCCGCTCTCCTTGTTAGTGGGAGTATTGCCCGTATGGGCAACGGAGACAAGTTACAACTTTAAACTTCTGAATGCTCACGACTCTTATCATCTTACAAGTTTTCCTATTCAATTGAAAAGTTCATCGTACTTTGGTTACAAATAGAAACTACATTGATGCAATGCAGTAGAAACGAAGAGACTCTATATCCCTATTTCCTATAAGTACCTATCATTTATTTCATGCCAACTTTATTGAATCTTCAGAAAGTGTTTTGAACTCTCCAAAGAATGTCGAACCACAGTATATTTATAGGGTACACTCGGATTATTGATCTTTAAGCAGTATATCTCGGCTGCACTTATTTAAAACACTGAATCAACCATTTATAAAATTTTACAGTAGAACGTTTTTAGTGTAGTTGTTAATATAAAAGGTTTGCGAAAATATATATTGTTTAGCTATTGAATAGTAGATGAGAAATGGTCGACTTTATTTTTCCATGAAGGTAATATATAGAAAAATAAAAGGTAATCTAAAAAAAAACGTATTTTAATAAAAACTATAGTTATTTAGTAACTCCTTAGAACAAAAAACCTTCTTAGAACACTGAATCGTACTATTCTGTGTTTTTAAATGGTTTTTGTTCTACATAACCTTCAAAGGATCTAGCGAACTACAAGAAAAATCCACTACTTACCTATCTAATTTGAGTAAAATAAAAGACGTAATTTAATAGGTATATTTTAATGTTTATTCACCGTTTTCACAAATGTATTCTCCGCCTTCAACTAAATCAACTGCATTTTGTGTTTCAGCTATATTTTTCCAGAAAGAAGTTCTGGTTGTTGGCATTAATTTGACGAGTTTGTCTATTATTGTTTTTTACCCGACTACGCGAAGCAAAAAGTAGGGTTATGATTTTAGCAGCGTATGTATGTATGTGTGTGTGTATGTATGTATGTGTGTATGTTTGTGTGTTCATCTGTTCCCTCGCAGAGCCTAAACTACTTGGCCGATTTCAACAAATGAGGTGTCGTTGGATTTGTCTTAATCACCCAGGTAACATAGGATAGGTAAATGTTGAAAAAAAAAACAAGATGGCGGCTGTGCTGCGCCCTAAAGTGGCGGACCTAAATATAAAAATTATTGGATACCATCTTCATGGGTATCAAATGAAAGGGCTATAAAAGACATTTTCAAAAATGTATACCTAACACATGTAGCGTCAACATAACAAATAGAACAAAAAATACCAAAATGTGTTTTTTTTTGCCCTCCGTGGTTCTATTCTGGATGATCGTCCAAAATGACTTACTAAAAAGCTAAAAAAAAAATAGAAGTTAAAAACTAAAACCCGATTACTAAAAGGCTTAAAACAAGACCTGCTTATCCTTATAATAGACTCATCATAAAATTAATCGTAGTCGGAGGACACCACTTTCGCGTTTGATAAACCGATGGCCTCCGACTACGATAAATTTTATGATGAGTCTATTATAAGGATAAGCAGGTCTTGTTTTAAGCCTTTTAGTAGTCGGTGGATATTACTTCTGGCCTTTTTCATTGTCTCTATCAGGTCACGAAAATCGTACACGTTTACACGGAAATTGTACAAATTCGTTTTTCTTATCTGTTTTTCTATATTACCATGTACCCCGTTTGCACTCATATGAGTGTGGCCTTTGGTTAAATACACCGTGGAATTTTAGTGGTTTTAAAGCCGAAGGTATTTAGTTGCACTCGTGATTCTGAGCCAAATTCCAAAATTTTACTTCAAAACGAGCGAAAAAAAAATTCACTTCCCAATACAAACGGCTATCGCCAATCGACACCATTTGTATGGAGAAGCGAATTTTTTTTTCGCGCGCTTTGGAATGAAATTTTGTAATTTGGCTCAGAATCACCAGTGCAACAAAATACCTTCGGCTTTAAAACCACTAAAATTGCACGGAGTATTTGAAAGTGACCGATTGCAGATTATGGCCTACTATACTGGAATTTAAAATATTTACCATAGCAGTGAACAAAAACCATTGTTCTGAGCACAGCAATTGTCCATCCAAATAACGAAGTTTTGAACATCCCTTTCCTCTCTCAAAAAAGTCGTTATAGCGTCAATTATTTAGGGCGCGTCTCTCCCAGCCATGCCCTCGTGCCACAAAATGCAGTAGGCCATAGATTTTTTCTTTAAAGAGGCGAATGTCTCGTTAAATGCTACTCTGATGAAAAACGCATCTTTAATTTTAGGCATGTGTGGTATAAGAAGAACTGACAAATAACACAGAATATCCAATTAACTAGCATAAAACCCAGAATATCCAAGGATATTCTGTGTTCTTAATTGGTCATTGTGATATTCAGTGATCTAAGCTTGCTTTTTTGTTTTTTTATTATTTTGTTTGGATATTCAGTGTTTATTGCACCTAAAATAAGTAGAATGAGCGGTCATAAGTAAAAAAGAGTCTTTGATTTAGGTGCAAAATAACAAGGAATATCCGAAAATGCAAAAAAAATTTTTTTTGAAAAATGGCGTATTCAGTGTTTTAAGTTTGTGCAGCCGATCTACTCATAAATAAAGATAAAGATACAGTTTTAAGGTAGGCATTAAGTATGATTTTAATGTAAGTAAACTTTTTTTACGTCCGTTTTAACCAACTTTAAGAGCTATGCTTCATGACCTTACTCGACAGTGGCGCCAACTAGTCAGTACTAAAACTACCGTTTTCCCTCATTCCCCTACATATTTGAAGCCTGTATGGGTACAGGCCCGAGCCTGTAACATCGACCCGTGGAATAAAGGCGCAGTCGTCTAGAGCTCGAGCAAAGCCCTCGCAAAGCAATTTGTCGATGGCTCTGGCTCTTTGAAACAAAGAGTCAAAGACGCGGCAATCCAATGCAATTTTAGTTTGTTAAAAAAGGGCAACGATGTAGTCTTATTGGAACATATTAAAGTTTAGACTTTCGATACCTAAGTGTTTATAAATAGTGCCTAACCAACCCTAATTATGTGTTTCAAAAAAGAAACTATAAAAATAGAGTCATAGAAAATAGACCTGCGATCACCGGACCACTACCACTAGCGTCGTGATAACTAGGCTGACTAAGCTAAGAGGATAATTAAGAGTCCATGTCTCGCTAATAAGGGTTAACATTCCTATAAATCCTCTTGTCAGACTCTTGTCCGTGCAGCACTCTGCACAAACTTCGGTCAAAGATTGGTAACTACGTCATGCGGTAACCTACGTTTAGACATCCACCTTCTCTTTAATTTGGTCGGGAATATCTTCTCCGTGGCCTTTCTCTACCTCTCTTTCCTTCCTTCCTTCGAGTATCACATTTAATCTCACTTCGAAACAACCCGATAAGAGGATTCAAGTCACATTATTTAGTCAACAGAATTCAGGATCCGGCTCCCAGCGAAACCCCGAATTTAATTATCGTTTGCCGAAGTGCTCAGCACATAGGCCCCGATTAGCATTTGCCCATATTATTATTCATGCAGCACAATGACTCATCACAATAGAAAGGGATCAGGAATCAGACAACAAAGGGAGTTGGAGCATACTTTCACAAAGTATTCACCACATAGAAGGCTCGCACCTCCTGGATTAGGTTTTACCAAAAAGCTAGGGCATCACATAATCCGGTTTATCGTCAAACTTCTTGGAAATCAAATCACTGATTGAGCAGAATTAATAAAACCATACGAGTATGAATTATTCGAAAGATCTGCTTTGATTCGTTTAAGCGCCATTGATGTCATTGGGCTTTTCACAGTGACAGCGTCATGCCATGCTGCAAAGGTCAAAAGCTTTGCACAGATTATACTAAATCGTGAGAGGAACAATCTTGTAGGCTCCGCCCACACAGGAACCATTTACATTAGGTAATTTCTCAGGGCTAATGCGGTCTCTATTTGTTATTTTCCGCTCGCTGACCTAAGCTTACCTCCTGTAGTGCACATTCTTGCTACTTGGGTAAAATTGCGCCGATTGCGTGGGAACCGAGCAGTTTCGTGTTTTATGTCTGTGGAGCGATTTCGCATTCTGCCACGTCTGGGATCTTCTGAACGGCCGAACGAGTGTGTGAAAATATGATAACTTCGTTGGCAAGCAGGCTTCCTCTGAATAAACATGGCCGGAAGGCTGGCCACGTAGAACTTTAGTTGGCTAACTAACTGCCGATTTGTGAATTGAGAAATTCGCTAAGCAAATGGGTAAGTATCCTTTTGTCTCTGCAGATTTCTCACAAAAGAGCGTGACAGAACGATAGATACAGGTAATAAGTATTTGCTTAGTAAAATTCTCAATTCAGAAGTCGGGCCTAAGCCACTACTTATAGTTTTAGTAGGATTTGGTGAAAACTTTTGAAATATTAAGCATATTTTAGCTAGGTACTACATTGACCCAATCTTTAAACAGAGAAAGGTTTTCTTCGACTAGTCCTTATCTATTTACCTATCGAACCCACTGTTGGGCACAGGCCTCTTCTATGTCACGCCAACCTACGATATTTTTATCGAACTCTAGAGCGTGACAAAATGTCTCGTATCATAAGATAGACCATTATGGTGCTTAGCAATTAACAGATAAAGATACCAATAAATCACCGGATAACCGTAACCGGCATTAATAGTCGTCAGCTCAAGCTCAAACTCAAGTAAGTAATCTCAGAAAAAAAAATCACCGACTTGAGACCTTGGCTACTGTCAATGTCAAGCTCAAGCTAGTGTCTATTAATATGCTGACAGCTACTCAAGCTCGATTGATATAGTTTTCTGAGATCACCTACTTGAGCTCGAGCTTGAGCTGCCGCCCCTAATGATGATGGTGTCCATGAAGATGACACGCTCTATAGGCACAGTTGCGCGTCAAATAGAACTATCGGCTTCTGAACTCTGAAATTCAGAACCCAATAGTTCTTTGAACTCTGAAAGTGTACAGACAGCCAACCACCTCATGAGAAGCCAGCTATGGCGTTCAGATACTTGGTTCTTATTGGATCGGACCGATATCAAAACGTCGAAAGATATATTCAGATCTCAGCTGTGAATAGAGAACGATGAAAAGAGCTGAATACCAATCTCAAATGATGGACAGGCACTATAAGAAGAAGACAGATGACCTGTGAGTCCTCTGACATACAGCGTACCCTATAAAACTCATAAATATATTCAGAAAAATGTGTACTTCTGCCGTCGTGTATTTCCAGCACCTATCTCCCGAAGGTTTGCCCGAAGGTGGTTGTAATAACACTGTGCTTATGTAGGCAAACGTTATGAATGCGAAATATTTCAGGTGAGGCATCATTGCTCACCATTTCGTTGGGATTAATATGATTTAATACCCACCTACGTTCGCCATTTTGGCAAATTCGCTCATGCAAAAGTAGAGGTATAAATAGGCTTTATGATGTGTAGGAAGCTGGCTCCGCGCAAATAAATTACGGCAATGTATGAATGAGTAGGTATGTTGTGCAAATTTGCAGCCATAAACGAATGTTTTAGCTGGTTCAATGGATTTGTATCGGCGATATATTCTATCTATGGCTGCTATGAAATAATTCCTACATTGTGTGAAACTAGAATATGATGTATACAGGGTGTTAAAAGACCGCCAACAAAGCGGGAAACCACGTATAGTCCTCATTATAGTGAACATTTTTGCCCAAGGAACTATGCCTGGGAAATCAACGGTTTCCGATGAGGTTCAAAGTCGGACTTTTCAAAACTTTTTTTTTTGCAGAATTGTATTCAATATCTAGTTCTTAACATACTTTATCAAGAAGCCATATCAAAATTATGAATATTTCTTACAAAAAACGACGTTAAAATTGCAACCCGCAATGTATTCTAAACATCGGCACTTTAAGCTTAAGCTTAAGTAACATAAATTTATACCTACGCTTGTGCAATATGACTTCTTGGCGTTACTCTTCCATTGCGTAATAAAATATAATTCAAAATTATAACCTAAAAACCAAAATCATTTCCCAGCAATAATTTATCGAAAAAGTACTTTGTTTTGGTGTCTAGTATGCGTGGCTTTCGGGTCTGTTGGCGGTCTTTTAACACCCTGTATACTTTTTGTGCCCGGAAACAACAATTTAATTGATCATTTAACATTTGGGCGTAAAAACATGATATACGCTTTTGTAGATGGATCTCTCCTAGGCTTAATTCTTTTAAACCTTAGGACTTTTAACTCCTAGGACCTAAGTTTTACAGCTCTGTGAAATGGTGAAATGGAGATCATCTACTGTTTCAAATGTACCTAAAGAATAGCTAATATTTTTTCGATCTATCAACGTTGACCACCACCAAGGTTTTAATTAATTTAAATACGATTGGAGGAAGTTACCGCAGGACAGTGAATGTTAAAGTATCATCAAAAATCGAATTAAAAGTCACCATGTGTATTCCCCATAACCATGCTGGAATAGTGATTAAAAAGACACTTGCTCAAACCTCCAAGAATAGTCCTCCTCACATTAAATGCAGAGCGTTATTTATTAGAGGGGTCCATTCGGGACTCCTTTAGTCGCGCACCTTAGCAAAGGTACCATTAAACTGAAAAATATGAAAGGTCCACTCAAAAGGAGACTAGTAAAATGGTCAAGGCATTCTTGTTAAGCTTAGGGATTCTCATTTCCCGTTTTTAGCAAAAAATCCCGTTTTTAGCAAAAAACGCATCCCAAAATCTAACATTTCATACATTTCGCTATCATCCGGTGTGGACCCTACTTATTGCAGATGACTTTCTGCAACATTCTACTTCCTACGCTCAAAGTTGAATGGTAACGCATTACAATGAGGCATGAGTGACGGTGACTATTCATACAATTAATGGGCGTGTAGAGGAGGCTTAAGGACAACCTGAATGAGCTTCACGGTGGCCATACTTTGTAATTGAATTACTACTAAGGATAGCATTAATAGTCGTCTGAGATCACCTACTTGAGCTCGATAAGCTTGATACTGTAACTTGAGTTCGAGCTTGAGATGACGACTATTAATGCCACCCTTAGTTTGTGTTTGTGTGCATTAGCTTAGATTTGAGTTGTTAAAACGTTGTGAAAGTCAATGAAAACCATATTTAAAAATACTTTTCTCCCGCCACAGCTTTCACATTTTATAAAATCAACGGAACGTCTCATAGAGCAAAAAAATTATACACCGTGGAATTTTAGTGGTTTTAAAGCCGAAGGTATTTAGTTGCACTCGTGATTCTGAGCCAAATTCCAAAATTTTACTTCAAAACGAGCGAAAAAAAAAAACACTTCCCAATACAAACGGCTATCGCCAATCGACACCATTTGTATGGAGAAGTGAATTTTTTTTTCGTGCGTTTTGGAATGAAATTTTGTAATTTGGCTCAGAATCATCAGTGCAACCAAATACCTTCGGCTTTAAAACCACTAAAATTCCACGGTGTATAGGTTGTGATCCCTAACACTGAGTGCTATTATCCTGTAAAAAGAGTTAGGATATTTTGTAACACCTTGTATACCTACTTTATTATGTTTATTCAAAGGTATAAAGGCTAGTTTGTATAAGGCTAGTCGCGGGTTCAAGTCCCAAATGGAGTGAAATTAGTGTTTAGTCTCTCGATACATCTTATGTTTCTCTAGCAGGGGTTAGGGTTTTTAGTAAAAATGACTGATGAAAAGTATAATTAATGATTTACCTTGTAATTATGTAGGTTTTCCATCTTGCACGTGAGCGTGGCATCTCTACCCACCACGACCGTGACATTCGTCTCCGTCGTCACAAAATACGGTTCATCTGTAACAAAACAAATAATAATAGTTTAAACTTTTTTTGTAAGCATTGCGCGCAACAGCTGCGGGTACGCAGTGATAGGAATGCTGCGGCGGCACGAGCTTCGCCTCCCTTGATAAGATAAGGTCCCTAAATAAGAACTGAAACTAGTTAGCTATTCCAACGTCAATAGAAGTAAGTGAAACCGTAAAGACAATATAGGATATGTATTGTTTATTGACACAAATTGATCATTATCTTAAGGGCCAGTCTAGGCCTATGTTTTTGCTATTATTTGCTTTAGTTGAATAAAAGAAACACGGTCTATTATTATTATGCAAATAAAATATTTTTTTCTCCGATCACCAGTGATAGAAACCTGAGGTTGAAGTCCTATGCTCCCTATGCAGCTAGAGAACTGAAGGAAAATATATCGGAACCGTTGCTAAATTATTGGTGAACAGGGACCCTTGTTTATGTCATTCTTTTGTCGAAGCATGTTCAACGTCAACTAACATGTAAAAACCAAACAACAAATTGAAACAATCAAATTAATTTGAGCTTTGCCCCGGATCACATTGAATGATTGTCATTGGACAGTACATCGACCGACTTGAGAATGAGGCCTCAAACTGGAAATTGATTGGGTAAGTAGTACGATTAAATTAACAACGACTTAAACATTCATCATAAGTTGAAAAAATTCACTCGGGACAGGACTTGAACCCGCAACCTCTCGCATACCGTGCAGGCGCTCTACCAATTGAGCTACCGAGTCAAGTAACTGTCGATGCGAATTTCTTCAACTGGTCTCCGTCTACTGGACGGGGGGCGCCATCTGGTGTGATGAGTTTGCACTTATCTACACCACCCAATGCGTTCATCTTTGCAGACGAAATGCTCATTGGAATTTTGATGTTGCCACTACATTTAACCACTTTTTGTTTTTTCTAAAGCACTAACCCGTGCTAGGGAATAGGGTATGCGAGGGTTGCGGGTTCAAGTCCTGTCCCGAGTGAATTTTTTCAACTTATTATATATGTTTAAATTATTCCCTAGCTAGCACGGGTTAGTGCTTTAGAAAAAACAAAAAGTAACAACGACTTCTTAAAATTATTATGAGGTTAAAAAAATCGCTCGGGAGATCGTAGAGATGATTCTCACATAGAAAAAGACAATATGCGCGTAAAACATGTAAACAGGCCCTGAAATAAATTGAATTGTTTAATTATGGATCCGGTGGAGCGCTTAGCCATCCAAGGGATTTTAAGCAGCCTCCTTTATCTATGAGATACCGAAATCAAAAGAGGAAATATATTTTTCGACTGGTTTCAATCAAAATATTATTCAAATGCTCTCAGTGAGAGAACATGAGAGCTCTTTAGGTGTGATTGAATAATGAAATAAAGGCAATAAATCAAATAAAAAAAGGCTTTCATGTCTCGAATAAAAATGAAAGCGTTGATTGAATCTTGATAATTTGATAAAGCGGATGAGGAGAGAATCAATTGGAATCAATTTTAAAAGCAAACAAGGCTTTTAATTAAGTAGACACAATCGGATTCCATTATTGATATCCAAGTATAACTCTTGACCTCTCAACCATGAAGTTTGGATTTTGTTGTACCTACCTAATACCTATATTCAAAACATATGGTTCCCACGATACAGCAGCCTGTGTGGGGATAACCATTATTAGCATGCATTTTAATCATCATGAAGTAGATCTGCAATAACTATACCTTTTTTTTGTAATTTAATTTTATTTAATTCATAATACTAATGTATATTGTGCATGCATTTTGCTAAAATAAATTATTCTTATTCTTATTATTCTTAAAACCTACTTGCAATGTTCATCTCAATGTTCATCTCTCTTGCAATGTTCAATACAATAATGTTTAATAAAAATATCGCGAGTCATTAAAAGTGAATAATGTTCATCTCTCACGCGCCTCAAATCGCGTGAATAAATCTGTTTTCCTATGGAAACAGGCTTAAATTACCAGACCACGTTTTACGTGTGATCAACTATAAATCTAGATGCAATTCAAAAAGTTAGTACAATCAGCCATACCCCTTTTTGTTCGATTGGCGCCCTTATGTCGCGCGCGGTAAGAGCTGCCATGGGGTATCCTAGACTGTGGCCGACCCTACCTCCGTTTATCTAGCTTCGAATAATTTGAGGTGCAAAAATATTGGGCAGTAAGGAATACAGAAAAATGATTTTAGGAGACCAAGATCCATGACTTTTTTAGATATTCTGAATTGCATTATATACATTTTGAAAAAAAAAATACAGTCAGCAAAAAAATATTTCTATAATATGTCAATCGATCCTATTTCATGGAGGGATCAAAATACTCTGAGGATTGAGAACTAGAAATGATATAAATCGCGAAAAACTTTCCAAAATCTGTAAATGCAGCTCAGAATATCTCAAAAAGTTATTAATGTTCTATAAGAAAATTGTCCTGTAACTATAATTACTGTTAAGTTACCTGTCCTCTACTGCCCCGTCTCAAACATCCATCCTGTATAATCACTCAAAAGAAATGTAATTCATGCCAAGTATCTTACTTAGGCCCGTAAGATCAATCACAGTTTAAACCAAAAAGGCTAGTTTAAACCCTATCTGTCGATTAATTTTCATACAAAATTCGAGGTTTAATCTATGGTCTGAGTTTAAACTGTGATTGATCTTACGGGCCTTAGTCGGACAATCGTAGACCCTCTACGACCGACCGCGCTACGCAGCCTACGGCGCTACGGGAGTGCTACGCTATTCGTAGCATGATGGGTTCAATGAAAAATGTAATGAACTCGGTGCAACGTTTAGCATCAACAAAGCGAATTTATAAAGATAAATTGAAATTTCGTCAAAAAGCTGTATAAATCATCATCACTAAAGTAAGTTTTTTTATGATACCCAAAGTTGTTGAAAATAACAATTAGAAGTTGACGTGTTTCAGGAATAAAAACATTTAAAGATTACCCTGTATAAATTATCTACCCTAGATGCAAAGGCCTATGTTTAATTTCTTCCCATTATTTACATAACACAATAATAGAAACGATTCGTCTTGAAACACTGCGTCGTTCCTTTCTTGGCAACGGTTTCGATTTACAGGCGGAAATAAATAGGTGGTGATTTATTTTATGGCTTGATTTTAACTTAAACCACCACAATGAGCTGTTTGCGGTGAAATTACGAGGTAAAAAAGGAAAAAGTATACACGTCCCGTCCTATTAGCTAAACAAAAAACAACCTTTATATTTACTTAAGATAAATCAAGCTACGTACATTTTCACGTTTCACACTATGCAAACCTTTGTCCATCCATATAATTGAGCCAAGGATGAATGGTTTTTGATACAAGATAATAATTTTTTTTGAGACCGATAGATACAAAGGTACAAAGTTTATTCCAATACCAAAGATGTTCATCAGATATGTTTATTTCACTTACCTACTTTTATTTGATTTAAATTACCTAACCTTTGAGTCAATTGTCACCAAAATATTCCACTAACCTACGGCCTCCACGCTTCTAGAGTAACCTCGATTTACTTTTTGAAGATAAAATAGTGTAAAATTACTTACCCTTTGCTAAAGTAATACAAAACAGCGCCCACGCCACAAAAAGTTTGAATACAGTCATGTTCGTTCCACACAACTTCCAAACTACAACTTAGTAAACACCGACTTTCTAACACTGTTAAGTTTCTGACCAATTATTATATCTGTTCATAACTTATCATCATGGTCTTAAAGTTTGCATTTCTCTGCCTTATCGTAACGTATCTTACAGCCTTTGATCAACTTCGAATAAGGTCTGTAGCCTGCAATAGCTTACTCCAAACTGAGTCGCCCCAACCGAATTTCGTAGGGCCCAACGTAGTATGTACGCATGCGTGGAGTTTAGGGGAAGAGTTTGAAGATCAAAAGTTTTTTTTATTTACATTAATTCATTATTTTATTGCATGCATTGTGTTTTGCTTTAGTTTAGTTATTGGTGAAAGATGTAGGCAGCTTCTTATTTAAGGGTAGACGATAGCAACGTGGCGGGAAATTCAAAATTTTCACAGTTTTTTACATTTTGTAGCTAAACTTAGCTATTTTCGTTCAGCGATTTTTCGTTCGCGGCAATAAATCAGTATTCTTTTCATTATTGTAAACAACAGAACAACAATAATTCAGCCGATTATGTGTTCTGGTCTACGAAGCAGTGGCACTGCCCAAAAAACTTGTCGTAGACCAGAACACATAATCGGCTGAATTATTGTTGTTCTAATGTTTACAATAATGAAAAGAATACTATGTTATTGCCACGAACGAAAAATCGCTGAACAAAAATAGCTCAGTTTAGCCACAAAATGTAAAAAACTGTAAACATTTTGAATTTCCCGCCACGTCGCTATCTTTCCACCTTAACGCTATTGCGATCAAATTGAAAAAGTTTTAAAATTAAATTATCTTTGTATTCGCATAGTAATGCTTTGATTGTTAATACTTTGTAATGTTTATTCAAAGGTAAGGCTGTTTTATTCAATAAAAACACAAAATGCGTCTTAATTTGTAAAAAATTGAAAAATGCGTCAAGGGTAGAGGGGCTGAACAAATGGAAGTTCATACGAAAAGCCCCTCTAGCCTTGACGCAATTTTTTTTAAATGGAGCAATTAAAAAAAAAACAATATTTTTCGAATTAAGACGCATTTTATATTTTTACTAGCTTTTGCCCGCGACTTCGTCCGCGCAGACTTAGTTTTTTTCCCGTTATCACAATAAAACATAGCTTATACTTATAGCACTCAGCAATAACGTAGCTTCCCATTAGTGAAGGATTTTTTATAATCGGATGAGTAGTTTTGGAGATTACCCCCTACATACGTACATACTTACAAACTTTTCCTCTTTATAATATTAGTGTTGATAGCTAGTGCCCACGACTTCATTCACGTGGCTAAAAGAAAAAGGATAAACGTGGTGATTTTGCAAATTGTACCTAGCATATTTTTTACCACCTAGTAGGTATGATGTACTTAAAACACACCCCCTGCACTATCAAAGCGTTGGCCCGAGATTTCGATCCCGTGGACCACGCGTTGTTGTCTGCTTCTACCAAACTGAACGGAGCAAAGATGCAGATACCTACTGTTATAGGCGTCTAACTGATTTAACGCGGGTTACCTACATTTCAAGAAACACTCAAAGATTATCTTTTCTTTTCAGCCCTATCCTATTATTTTGAGTCCGCTAATATGCTACTCCTTATTGCAAACTTTCAGTCTGGGTTGTCTCTGTTTAGTTGGTCTCGCCCCAAGTCTTCGTGCCTTTGTGGCCTTTGTGGTAGTTGTGGACACTGCATCTACCGATGTTAGATAGCCCTAATGCGTAGTTTGATACCCAAGTACACACGACAGCACGTCAGACTGTACACTTTTGTTGTAAAGTCGAATAGAGTGCTAGCGTGTAAGGGTCGACGTGCTGTCGTGTGTACATCTCGTTTGCTTGCGCTGTTTGGTGAATGAATATTTATCAGCATTCGCTGCAGTACGTCACAGTACGTGCAGCATGGTAAGCCCGAGATAGGCCCTTCTCTATGCAAAACTGTCAACTTATCGGTCGGACTCGAGTTGGCTCTACGCCAACATGGCGATGGAGACAAAAATACAACATTTTTATTAAAAATGGCAATATCTACTTTCTGCTCGACATGACCCTAATCTATTGCCATCTCGAGTCCCGCCTGCCATGCTCGCACAATAGACATGGCACGTCTGTCACTCGAGTTCGAGAGAGTGTCAAAACGACCATGCTAAGCATACTGGTCTCAACATCTCTCTGGCGTTCAATAAAACTGTAAAAGATCTCCAACAGAGCTAGTTAGCGTCACCTACTCGTATTATAGGCACAAAGTTACTTAACAGAGAAAAACTTTAAGAAATTTTATTTTATTTAATCGCATCATACCATTTCAAAGAGAACGATCATAATAATTGGGTTCTGACACCAGAAAATATGAGATAATATCAGGAGATACTTAACCATATTATTTCTATAAACTTGAATAGTGTTTTTTTCTATGAGCTACTCTTCTGAAACACCCAACGCGTCTTCTTAGCATCAACGATGCCATAGGCCGAAACAACCGTTTTGAATCGTCGGTCTTATTCTTCTTTCGTGTTGAAAGTGTCACACACACACGTCGCGCTGGGGTCGCCTCCAGGAAATCCGATAAGCTGGACTGTGGAGCATCAGGAGAGGTATGACGACGCGAAGTTGTCGGTATGGTTTAAGATTGTAACAAAACATCTCTTCTGGCTCTATTTCTCACATATCTTTCATGCGGGCAACACCACCACGCAGGCCGTTCAGGGATTTTCACATGCTCCAATCTTCTCGTCAGTCTGAAGTATGTGGAAAGCCTATCAGAGTTGTCAACAATGAATAGGCGACTATGATATTATGTAAAAGTGCACCTTTCCAGTGTCCAGTCCTAGGTACTTACTTAATGGAAATAAAGCGATCATGTTACTAATGTTACACCATCAATAGCTGATGTTATGCGACGATGGTCGCTCGGGACTCTACACTTGCACAGTCCGCACAGCTGATTTTTTGGTCAGAACATCGTATCTTTATTTTTCTTCGAGGTCTGGTGCATCCTATTCTTCCCTGAATAACCAGCAATCAGCAATGCACTCAACGGACGTCCCATTTCGTCTGGCCAAAAGATCTCAGGATGCAACCGCAACTTTGTAAAGAGCTTTGATAAAACTGCCGGATGCAGAGTTTTAAAAGTAAGGATTTATTGGCTCTTTCAGATTGTAAGTAGCTATCACTGAACTTATGTTTTTTGCCTGTTTTGAGTAATTAAACTTGTAGATTTTTCCTTTATTGCTTTGTTGATATACCATTTTTGTGACAGTGACGGATGACAGCGATAATTAAAAACAACTTCTTCACTGTTGTGCATCGTTTGAGTTTTGCGGCACATTTGGGCCTGTTTGGTGCATTAAAATTCACCATTGTTCAGTTTTCGATGGATTTACGAAAGTAAATACCTCAACGCTACGTGATGACAGAGGGTCTTTGGTAAATGGTTGTGTCGTTCACTTTTATACAAATAGCCACTATATGATAATCTTTGTGTGTTTATTTTGCTCCTAAGCACCAAAGCGTGATAATATGTAGCCTATATGTTATTCTGATGTCTCAGCTATCTACATTCCAAATTTCATCCAAATCCGTCCAGCGGATTCCGCGTTATAAGGTAACAAACACACTCACTCACTCACTCACTCACTCACTCACTCACAAACTTTCGCATTTATAATATAAGTAGGATAGGATTGCACTAAATTACCTTGCCTTTGAATAAACCTTACAAAGTTTATAAAATTTAAGCATGAAAATGGGATTTTAAAGAGAAATTAATTTTAAAAACATTGTCAATATGAACGCAATAGCGTCAAGGGTAAACCCCTGGCCTGCCCTTCTATCGCTATTGCGTCAAGATTGACTGAGTTTAAGAAATACATTCTATACAAATTCGCAAAAATCATTCGCCGATTACACATACTTTTTTAATGTGTATTCAAACCCAATGCTCCTTTGTACAATAAAATCTTTGGATGCATAATGCATCCAAGTTCTTGAAATAATTTATCGAGCCGCAATATTGAAAAGCGGCGCTGAAGATTAAAATGTTACGCACGAAATGTTTTCGACCCAATGTTGAAAGAAACAATCTATCTATCCAGCCCATAAATAAAGCCCACTGTTGGGCATAGGCCTCTTCCTTTTCACGCCATCCCCCTCGGTCTAAAGCCAATCTCGTCCATTGTCCTCCCGCTGTTCTGACAATGTCATCGACCCATCGAGCTTTCGGTCTACCCACCGACCGTCGACCCATTCTAGGCCACCATTCCGTGACTGCCCTAGTCCACCGTCCGTCCTCCCGTCTAGCCAGATGTCCCGCCCATCTCCACTTTAATCTTAAGATACGCGCACCCACATCTTCGACTTTGGTCTTCTGCCGAATGTCGACGTTGCGCACACGATCGAGGAGTGAAATGCCTAGCATGGCCCGCTCCATAGCTCTTTGTGCAATTTGGATCTTTTCCATGTTGGCTTTGGTAAGCGACCATGTCTCTGCACCGTACGTGAGGATGGGCAGTATGCATTGGTTGAAAGCCTTGGTCTTTAGGCTTTGCGGGATTTTGGCTTTAAAGACATCATCCAGCTTCTTAAAGGCAGCCCATCCCAGCTGAATACGTCTTGCGATCTCCTTTTCTTGGGATTCACTTCCGAATGATAAAGTATGTCCAAGATAGACGTATTTATCTACCACCTCAATCGAACAATTACCTACTTTGATAGTAGGTAAGGGTTCTTCGGTGGGACTGTTCGTCATTATTTGCGTCTTGGACATATTCATTCCCAGGCCGACCTTCGAGGACGCCTCATGCAGTTCGGTTAGCATGGTCTGGAGAGTGTCAACGTCTTCAGCCAGGAGGATAAGATCGTCAGCGAAACGCAGATGCGAGAGATGTACGCCGTTGATGTTAATGCCTCTTTCACTCCAGTCAATGGTCTTTAACACGTCTTCGAGCACATTAGTAAAAAGTTTGGGTGAAAGAGTGTCTCCCTGTCGCACGCCCCGCTGGATGGGCACGGGGTCGGTAAGCTTGTGCATACGCACCTGCATCGTGGCGGTCTTATATATTTCCCGGAGTATGTCCACATACCGCGTATCAATGCCACAGCGATTGAGAGAGTGGAACACAGCCCAGTGTTCGACACTGTCGAAAGCCTTTTCGTAGTCAACGAAGGCAAAACACAAGGGCTGGTTGAACTCGTGACTCTTCTCCATCAACTGCTTTATTGTGTGGATATGGTCCATAGTAGAGAAACGACTCCGAAATCCGGCCTGCTCGACCGGTTGGTACTCATCAAATAATGTGGTAAGCCTGTTGCAGATGATTTTAGCAAAAAGTTTGTAAATTTGAGAGAGCAGGCTGATTGGACGATAATTGGAGAGCTTGGTCTTATCGCCTTTCTTGTGTAGGATTGTGACCATGGCGTTGTTCCAAGTTCTTGGTGTAACGCCCTCAAATAATACTTTATTGAAAAGTTTGGTGAGTGCCTCTAGTACGGGGAGACTCCCCCTCTGGATCATCTCTACGTACTCGCCATCCTCGCCAGACGCTTTCCCACGCTTCATTTTGCTTAAAGCGAAACCGACTTCGTCCTCTATGATGGGGGGCAGTTGCTCATCCCCGAGGTGCTCTACAGGCTTCGCTCTAGCATCCGCCGCGTCTATTGAGTCTGGCTCAGCAGATTTTGACGCATATAACTCCGCGTAAAACTCTTCAACTACTTTGAGTATTTGGTCACGATCTGTGATAATTAAGCCGGACTTGTCAGTAACTTTATTGATTTCGGACTTGGTCTTGTTGAGTTTCCTTCGAAATACTTTAGGTCCTCTGTTTTCCTGTATTGTTTTCTTAATTATCTTTGTGTTGAATGCCCTTACGTCTCTCTTAATGGCCTTTTGTATGATTTTGTTATATCTTTGTAGTTCATTTAGATCTGCCGCCGTATTGTTCTTCAATAGTCTCCGTTTTTCGAGTAGGGTAAGAGTATGGGGTGTCAGTTTCCCTTTGTTACTTTTCTTCCCGCCTATGTGTTTTTTGGTAGTCTCTACCAATGTTGTGCATAGAAAATCACTCAGTGAGAAACAATGCAAAACAAACAAAATAAAAACAAACAAAAAAAAGCAGCGTTGAGAGTAGAGAGGCTGAATACCATGAATTGGTATCTTATTAGTACAGTCGCCAGCGACCGTTTAATTTTCTTGAAAGGTTACCGGTTCCCCTTTTGATATGTTGTAAAGCACGTCATTCTGGGTACAAACAACTAATTTTTGAAGTTCCTAACCCGCCGCATCAATGAGAAATTTAAGGTCAAAGTTACGAAAAAATGCACTTAATTCAGAGTAAAAGGTTACCGGTTCCCCTTTTGATATGTTGTAAAACACGTCATTCTGGGTACAAACACCTAATTTTTGAAGTTCCTAACCCGCCGCATCAATGAGATATTTAAGGTCAAAGTTACGAAAAAATGCACTTAATTCAGAATAAAAGGTTACCGCTTGCCACCTTGATATTGTGAAAATTTATGCAATTTCACATACTAGAACCTAAATCTTGCAGTCCCTAACCCGCCGCATCCATGACAAAAATTAAGTCAAAAATCGAAAAATGCGTTTTGGCAATGAATGTATGGGTACCTTGCTTTACATCCGGTAGTTCTGAATTTTGGCTGATTTGTTTATGATGTTGGCCCAATGAATTATCCAAGTTTGTGATCTCGAGCGCCGACCGCAACCATGTAAAAAACCGAAAAAACCGCGAAATTGTATTGAGAGCAATGCCTTTTTTCAGTTTTTGGCCACATTTTTGCTCCGATTTTTCTGTAACTTAGTACAAGTACTCTTCGACAAAATCAAATAGTAACACATTCTTAAAATTTTCAAGAATTCTCCCCTAGCCGGTAAAATTGTATGTCAAAAGTCACCAAAAATGCAGTTAATTCACTTAAAAGGTTACCGCATGCCGTTGTGAAATTGTGATAAAATACGTAATTTGAGCTACAAAAAACCAAATCTTGCCGTTCTTAACCCGCCGCATCAATGAGATATTTAAGGTCAAAGTTACGAAAAAATGCACTTAATTCAGAATAAAAGGTTACCGCTTGCCACCTTGATATTATGAAAATTTATGCAATTTCACATACTAGAACCTAAATCTTGCAGTCCCTAACCCGCCGCATCCATGAAAAAAATTAAGTCAAAAATCGAAAAATGCGTTTTGGCAATGAATGTATGGTTACCTTGCTTTACATCCGGTAGTTCTGAATTTTGGCTGATTTGTTTATGATGTTGGCCCAATGAATTAACCAAGTTTGTGATCTCGAGCGCCGACCGCAACCATGTAAAAAACCGAAAAAACCGCGAAATTGTATTGGGAGCAACGCCTTTTTTCAGTTTTTGGCCACATTTTTGCTCCGATTTTTCTGTATCTTAGTACAAGTACTCTACGACAAAATCAAATAGTAACGTATTCTTAAAATTTTCAAGAATTCACCCCTAGCTGGTAAAATTGTATGTCAAAAGACTCAAAAGTCACCAAAAATGCAGTTAATTTACTTAAAAGGTTACCGCATGCCGTTGTGAAATTGTGATAAAATACGTAATTTGAGCTACAAAAAACCAAATCTTGCCGTTCCTGACCCGCCGCAAACATGAAAAAATTCAAGCCAAAAGTAGGCAAAAATGCACTTAATTCAGAATAAAAGGTTACCGCTTGCCACCTTGATATTATGAAAATTTATGCAATTCCACATACTAGAACCTAAATCTTTCAGTCTCTAACCCGCCGCATCCATGAAAAAAATTAAGTCAAAAATCGAAAAATGCGTTTTGGCAATGAATGTATGGGTAACTTGCTTTACATCCGGTAGTTCTGACTTTTGGCTGATTTGTTTATGATGTTGGTCCAATGAATTAACCAAGTTTGTGATCTCGAGCGCCGACCGCAACCATGTAAAAAACCGAAAAAACCGCGAAATTGTATTGAGAGCAACGCCTTTTTTCAGTTTTTGGCCACATTTTTGCTCCAATTTTTCTGTAACTTAGTACAAGTACTCTATGAAAAAATCAAATAGTAACGTATTCTTAAAATTTTCAAGAATTCCCCCCTAGCCGGTAAAATTGTATGTCAAAAGACTCAAAAGTCACCAAAAATGCAGTTAATTTACTTAAAATTATCACGTAATTTATCACAATTTCATGGCGGCTTGCGGTATCCTTCTAAGGAAAATAAGTGCATTTTTGGTGACTATTGACATACAATTTTACCTGGTAGGGGGGAATTCTAGAAAATTTTAAGAATACGTTACTATTTGATTTTGTCGTAGAGTACTTGTACTAAGTTACAGAAAAATTGGAGCAAAAATGTGGCCAAAAACTGAAAAAAGGCGTTGCTCTAAATACAATTTCGCGGTTTTTTCGGTTTTTTACATGGTTTCAGTCGGCGCTCGAGATCACAAACTTGGTTAATTCATTGGGCCAACATCATAAACAAATCAGCCAAAAGTCAGAACTACCGGATGTAAAGCAAGGTACCCATACATTCATTGCCAAAACGCATTTTTCGATTTTTGACTTAATTTTTTTCATGGATGCGGCGGGTTAGAGACTGAAAGATTTAAGTTCTAGTATGTGGAATTGCATAAATTTTCATAATATCAAGGTAGCAAGCGGTAACCTTTTATTCTGAATTAAGTGCATTTTTGCCTACTTTTGGCTTGAATTTTCTCATGTTTGCGGCGGGTCAGGAACGGCAAGATTTGGTTTTTTGTAGCTCAAATTATGTATTTTATCACAATTTCACAACGGCATGCGGTAACCTTTTAAGTGAATTAACTGCATTTTTGGTGACTTTTGAGTCTTTTGACATACAATTTTATCGGCTAGGGGGGAATTCTTGAAAATTTTAAGAATACGTTACTATTTGATTTTGTCGTAGAGTACTTGCACCAAGTTACAGAAAAATTGGAGCAAAAATGTGGCCAAAAACTGAAAAAAGGCGTTGCTCTCAATACAATTTCGCGGTTTTTTCGGTTTTTTACATGGTTGCGGTCGGCGCTCGAGATCACAAACTTGGTTAATTCATTGGGCCAACATCATAAACAAATCAGCCAAAATTCAGAACTACCGGATGTAAAGCAAGGTAACCATACATTCATTGCCAAAACGCATTTTTCGATTTTTGACTTAATTTTTTTCATGGATGCGGCGGGTTAGGGACTGCAAGATTTAGGTTCTAGTATGTGAAATTGCATAAATTTTCATAATATCAAGGTGGCAAGCGGTAACCTTTTATTCTGAATTAAGTGCATTTTTTCGTAACTTTGACCTTAAATATCTCATTGATGCGGCGGGTTAAGAACGGCAAGATTTGGTTTTTTGTAGCTCAAATTACGTATTTTATCACAATTTCACAACGGCATGCGGTAACCTTTTAAGTGAATTAACTGCATTTTTGGTGACTTTTGACATACAATTTTACCGGCTAGGGGAGAATTCTTGAAAATTTTAAGAATGTGTTACTATTTGATTTTGTCGAAGAGTACTTGTACTAAGTTACAGAAAAATCGGAGCAAAAATGTGGCCAAAAACTGAAAAAAGGCATTGCTCTCAATACAATTTCGCGGTTTTTTCGGTTTTTTACATGGTTGCGGTCGGCGCTCGAGATCACAAACTTGGATAATTCATTGGGCCAACATCATAAACAAATCAGCCAAAATTCAGAACTACCGGATGTAAAGCAAGGTAACCATACATTCATTGCCAAAACGCATTTTTCGATTTTTGACTTAATTTTTTTCATGGATGCGGCGGGTTAGGGACTGCAAGATTTAGGTTCTAGTATGTGAAATTGCATAAATTTTCATAATATCAAGGTGGCAAGCGGTAACCTTTTATTCTGAATTAAGTGCATTTTTTCGTAACTTTGACCTTAAATATCTCATTGATGCGGCGGGTTAAGAACGGCAAGATTTGGTTTTTTGTAGCTCAAATTACGTATTTTATCACAATTTCACAACGGCATGCGGTAACCTTTTAAGTGAATTAACTGCATTTTTGGTGACTTTTGACATACAATTTTACCGGCTAGGGGAGAATTCTTGAAAATTTTAAGAATGTGTTACTATTTGATTTTGTCGAAGAGTACTTGTACTAAGTTACAGAAAAATCGGAGCAAAAATGTGGCCAAAAACTGAAAAAAGGCATTGCTCTCAATACAATTTCGCGGTTTTTTCGGTTTTTTACATGGTTGCGGTCGGCGCTCGAGATCACAAACTTGGATAATTCATTGGGCCAACATCATAAACAAATCAGCCAAAATTCAGAACTAC
The DNA here is from genome assembly GCA_949319315.1 of Zelleria hepariella. Taxonomy (NCBI): domain Eukaryota; kingdom Metazoa; phylum Arthropoda; class Insecta; order Lepidoptera; family Yponomeutidae; genus Zelleria; species Zelleria hepariella. Next base: position 5,724,283 of record OX439387.1, on the reverse strand, counting down.
CGGATGTAAAGCAAGGTACCCATACATTCATTGCCAAAACGCATTTTTCGATTTTTGACTTAATTTTTTTCATGGATGCGGCGGGTTAGGGACTGCAAGATTTAGGTTCTAGTATGTGAAATTGCATAAATTTTCACAATATCAAGGTGGCAAGCGGTAACCTTTTATTCTGAATTAAGTGCATTTTTTCGTAACTTTGACCTTAAATATCTCATTGATGCGGCGGGTTAGGAACTTCAAAAATTAGGTGTTTGTACCCAGAATGACGTGTTTTACAACATATCAAAAGGGGAACCGGTAACCTTTTACTCTGAATTAAGTGCATTTTTTCGTAACTTTGACCTTAAATTTCTCATTGATGCGGCGGGTTAGGAACTTCAAAAATTAGTTGTTTGTACCCAGAATGACGTGCTTTACAACATATCAAAAGGGGAACCGGTAACCTTTCAAGAAAATTAAACGGTCGCTGGCGACTGTACTATATAGTTGTGAATATGATTATTTGGGTTATTTTGCCGCTTTTGGCAGCTAGGAGTGTCTATAATAAGACCTCTCACTCACTCTAACAGACTAGCAATGTGAAGAATTAGTTCTCGGGACAATCGCGTTTCAAATTATCACACCAAATTAGCTGTCGTTTTATGGGAAAGCCTGTCGAAGATGAAAAAACAACTTCTTGTTGAATGCGTTTTTTGCTAAAAACGAACCATTAAATAAGAATCCCTAGCCTTAACTACTTTAAGAACCTAAGGTCTAGATTCCAGAGCCTAGAACTAAAAACGGCCACTTTTGGCGGCGGCGGGATTTATTCGTAGGTTCTAGGATTCGATATTCGAAAGATGGAAGTGAACGAGAAGATAATTTAGATGTAGGTATTTATAGTTATTCTTTATAGTGGTTAGTTGTTTGGTTGCCTCTTTGACAGGAGTAGGCATTCAATCAGGAAGGTAGGAGTTACTTGGTTTCATGAAAATGAGAACGCGTAAATCAGACAGACGAATTTGTGGGATAATGTGGATAATCCAAAATAGATGTTACCACTTATCATAACAAATACTCATATAAAATACTCCATACATCAAATACCACAGAAGTTTTACTAAGACCAATAATTTTATTTTGTGAATTAAATGACAATGAAAATGAAAATGTGATAGAGAAAGTTATGAATATTTTTTTAAGCTAAATCCGTCCTTTTATCTTATTTATATTGTGTGAAGACACGTACTAACACAAAACCTTTGTAATTTACCAGCCAACAAAGAGACTCGTATAAAAAAGTCATTTTCAATGTTTTTCTTTCTATACGTTATCGTATATTCAACTTAATTAAAAGTATAAATAGGTCGGAAAAGCTAATGTCCTTACTATTCTGTTGGCATAATTAGTTGTTTCTTCAAACGTCGAAGTTGTCAGTCTAAAGATTTTATTGTGAATAAAAAAAACTAACAAACGAATAAATTAAGATATTATGAAGTATAGGGAGAATTCACAAAACTACTGAGTGTGCTAATGGTTTGAAAAAGTAAGCAAACAAAGCAAGGCTGACTTAACCAAAATTCATGGTCAACCTTGTAGAGGACGTACCAATTGATAAATCTTTGCGTCACTATTTTATTTCAGAAAAAGAATAATTTATCGCCACAAACGGTTACATAATCAGCCAACGGTGAGTCATAAACTTTATTTACTTATCTTTAAGGAAACAATGCAAATCGAATTGTCATGTTTAGGTACTTCAGCGGAAATAACAAAGAACAGATAAAATTCGAAAATAAAGTACACACGACAACACGTCGACCTTTACACGCTAACACTCTACTCGGTTACGTTACGGGCGACTTAACAACAAAAGTGTACAGTCTGACGTGCTGTCGTGTGTACGTAGATAGTATAAATCTGTCGCAAATCGAGTAATTTCTACACTCGTACAAAACGAGTTAAGACCGACTTTATCACTTTTTAGAGAGCTCATCAGGGAATTACGTTTTCATTCTCAAGAAATTTTAATATCCTCACGCAGACTGTGTCCTAATTTAAAAAAAAAAACGCACTCTTGCTAGTCCTCACAACCGGTTTATTTGTTGGAAAATTTCTCCTACCAAAAAAAAATTTTAAATTATCGTTATTAAAATTTGTCGAAAAAAAGATTTTATTTATATTTTCCCGCAAATAAACTTGGTTGTGAGGAGCAACTGCGCGGTTTTTTTTACAGTATAAGCCTACTGCTGATGTGGTAACTTGAAAACCACAATAGCACGTATGTAACAAATCCACTCATACTCGTACTCCAACCGCCAAACAGGTTTATTTGCGGGAATATAGCTCTTATTGAAATAAACAATTTTGTCGTACTTAGTAACAGGATAATTTTACAGAATAAAGGGGCAGGGTATTATATCCTAGGTTTTTCGGGTTTTTTTGCTCGTTCCCTTCGTTAACTAAACTGTGTGTTTGACATACCAAACTTTGGAATGCCCTGACGTAAATCTTATCGCAACCACAATCCACTGGCGATCTCTTGTGTGCGACTTCGAGACACCCTGTATTATGGATAGGTGATCGGAGTTAAAGCGATTGAGGGTCAATGATCTAAAACGTAATATTAATGTGGATATGCCTCATACCATATTCATATTCAAAGGTACAGTCGACAGCACGTCGATCCTTACACGCGTGCACTCTATTCAGTTACGTTATAATTTGCAACAAAAATACAAGGTTTTATGTGGTGTTGACTGTAGGTACTCCACAAAAAAGGACACAAAATCGCTCTCCACCTACTTCGATCACTGATTACGGAATGCCAATCTTTCTTCGGAAATGTTCACTCTGCGTTGCGGTTATTACATTAGTGACACTGGCTAGGTTAATTAGTAAATCGGCGCAGCCATTCTTATCAATGAGCTACTCGCCTCAATAGCGTTGTGACGTTTGAGCAACGCTCTACCACTAGGCACCTGACTGCCCGAATAAAATAATACAGAAGCACGTATCCTTTTACCTTTGTATAGTTTGTAAAGCAAAACAGGTAAAATAAGCGTAGGTAAAGTCCGTTTGCTTAGATAGTGTCGGTACACACGACGGCAATCTTGGTTCTTGGGATACCAACAATTTTTGAAGTATCTGTGATGGGCGAGGACAAATTCATTTCAACACAATTCTGATGGACATTAACTAGAGTTTGCTAACATGTTTTACATGTCATTCGAAGTTTCATCTAGGAGGCACCTGGCTATCCTCTCACAGCGATCGACACTCAATACAAAATACTAAGTCAAAAGTCACAAGCACAACCTCTCAATACGTCGACGCTTCTTTATAGAATGACGAGTGGCAAGTCAAATTCACTGGTGTGTTTGCGAAGCGTCGGCTTCCTTTACTTTCTTTTGTGAAAAGCCGCCGCGCGCCAAGGCGGCAAATATCAAAGTGACACTATGATAGCGAACGGACTTTACATACAAAAATGTTTTATACATTTTACGATATGATATTCAAATTTTTTTACCTTCGACCAAAGAAGAGGTGTGTTATAAGTTTGACCGCTATGTGTGTTGTCTGTGTTTCTATCTGTGTGTGTGTGTGTCTGTCTATGGCACCGTAGTTCTTAAGCGGGTGAACCGATTTGTATGCGGTTTTTTTTTATTCCAAAGCATATTTTCTAGCGAGTGTTCTTCGGTATGTTTTATCAAAGTCGGTTCAGTCGTTTATGACATATGCTTATTTGAAGCTAAAAAAGCTAAAATGGGTATTTTAAATTATTAATTTTGAAGTTATCTTTATTTTATTTTTATTTTTTGAGTCTCTAGTAATGTAATTTGATATGCAAACCGGTTTTTGCTGAATTTTCTCCTGCAACGCTGTACCTATCGAGACAGATTGAGACACATCAAAATTACAAACTTGAGGCCCTTTTGTCTTGTCTAGTTTAGGATAGGCATTGTCTGTCCGTCAGTTTATCATAGTCTCAAGTCTTGGTTCTATACAAAAAACAATCACGACGTAATGTAGCTGAAGTATGTTGTGTACTAATTAGATATATCCTTCTGCGTATTTTTAGTGAGAACGCTCTGCCATCAGATAACATATCAGTGTTATACATATTCCGACATGGAATGAACGGAAAATGTACGCTGTGAAAAATACTTTGTACAATATTCTGGTGGAAAAATATTTAAAAACGTTATGAAAAAAGTGAACAATGCAGTATTGGATTGCGGTTTACAGTTTATTAGTTTTAGTCTACGCTCATCCCAGAGAAGTGAAGATTAGAGGTGATTAAACTTCGATAAATGATGAAAGCGAATTATTTTAATTTATTTCTTTGTTGTGATTGCGCTATTTATATTTATTTTTTCATAACTCATGAAACCAATCTAAGTACACTGGTCTCTCCCAGAAATAATTTTTTTTCCGTTGGGTGCATTTTTAAGAAAGGTTCTATGAATTTCAGTTACCATAAATGTAATTATTGTAAGAAAACGGGATTCTTACCACGATTTATTTTCTTTTGAGTTCCCGATCTTTCGGCACCGTTGCAGGCACCATGGTCACGGGTAGACTGAAGACGGTTTTTTTTAATGTCAAACTAGGCGTCAATAAACTTACAATAACAACTTACTTTATTACAATAATTATGTCTAAAAACCACGAAAGTTTCAAAAGGCACCATAAATGTTTGCAAAAAAATCATAAAATGTGGTTGTCTGAGAACGTATATCAGGCGAGGTATCTCCATATGTCACTGACTGTACCTCAAGATAAAAAAAATACATTGTGTAGTGAAATGCTAATGGCGTACGCTTTTTAAATAGCGAAAGGAATGAAAAAGGGGGTTTTCCGGTGCTGTTCTAATTGTTAATTTATTTCGGTGGAATTCATTAGGTTCTTGGCAGGAACAAACTAGCTAGCCTTTTTTGTTGCTGTTTTATGTGTCTCGAAGAAAATATTTTCTACTTCTACCAACCATACCACGATCCAGTAATAAACAATGAAAATTATAGGTACTCTTCTTAGAGTACCTATCTCGAAATATTATTTACTTCGCTGAGTTGTTCACGAGAGAAAAAATAAAAAAATAATGCTCATACATAAAAAGTAAAGACCACAAATGTATGATTGTTGTTCCCATATGCGTTCGTATAGGTACAAGGTACGTCATCCGAGTTCTATGTGTGTTGAGTCCATATGCTCACCCTTCTTTTTCTTCTTCTTCATCCTATAGCCACCCAATGCTGAGTGTAGGTCTCTTCCATTGCACTCTATTCTTTATGGTCTTGTGCTTTTCTCATCCAGTCTTTCCCTGCCACTTTGACCATGTCGTAACGTCGGTCCATCTCATCGGTTGCCTGCCCACATTTCTACGACCTGTTCTGGGTCTCCACTCCAGTGCCCTTATACCCCATCTGTGGTATTGTCTACGACATATTTGATGTATAAAATCAAAGGCAGCTACATCCATACCAGTTGGTAGGGGTGTTGTTATTGTCTTTTTTCTGTATTCAAACAAAAAGAAAACGAAGTCGCGTACTAAAGCATTTACTACACCGCTGGTTTAGCGACCTAAGTAGCTACCACGAGTGCGAAAAAGCTGTGCCGAACATCTTTCATGTATCCTAATACTATAGTAGTAAGGTTGTTTATCCAACTTATCACTTTCAGTGACAGTGACAGTAAGCGCTCGTGGTAGCTGCTTTGAAGTGCGTCTTGGCCTCAGACACAAGAAGGCGCTACTTGACTCTGTCCTGCCTGGTCTGCTTCCAATCGCCTGTCTACAGCCTACAGGATGCTTATAGGGCTGTAACGACCCCTATCGATCGTACAGGAAACTGCTACATACAGTTAGGCAACTACTCTACTGCGCACTAGGTAATCCTGCATCGCGCCAGCAAAATATTTCTCGTGGAAATATAGAACTTCCAACCATGGTTGTCTGTACCTGGCCGGGCCCCAAGCATAACATCTGCTTGGCGGGAAATTTCCCTTTATAGTGAGGAGAATGATTACCTACTGCTCCTGCTATAGGTCCTTGCTGAGTTCCTCCCTCCAGTTACTTACATCTTACTTACTTACCAGTTGTATTTGGAACGACTAACCCAAGTAACGAAAGCTAGAGAAAATAAATATCTGTTCACTCTTTCCAGATGAATGTGAGGTGCTGAACTGCGTGGGTGAAGAATACACGTGCGTGAATGGAAAATGCTTCTGCGCTCCCAACTTTGTGCCTAGTCTGCTGCAAACCAGTTGCGTCAGATGTCCGGGTGAGAACTCAACATTGATAGTATCCCGAGCGCAAGATGAAAGCAATCCAAATCCCTAGCCGTTTCTGCGTGAAAGGGTAACAAACACACACACTCACTCACACACTTTCGAATTTATAATATAAAGTAGGAAGTAAGACTTAGGCCCGGTTTCTGAGTTGAGAATTTTGTTAAGGACGATACTTATCCATTTGCTTAGTAAAATTATCAAATCAGAAACCGGGCCTATAATGCCTTTGTACTTACTTACCTTCACAGCATTTTGATTTTATAAAAAAAAAATATTACTAGTGATTCTACCAATAAAATTAGGTAGACTAGACTACTTAAGTATCGTCCTGTCTCTGCAGATTTCTCACAAAAGAATGTGACAGAACGATACTTAAGTATTTACTCAGAAACCGGGCCTTGGACACGAATTCGTAAGTTAATTAGTTTGCCTACGTCTATGCCTTATTTGAAAGGTAACGAAGGTTCTTGTTACGAGGCTCTTAATTGTTTGCTCGAGCTACAAAATTACACAAATTATACGAGACCTTGTACTGTCAGCAATACCTGGAGGTACCTAAACCTGGAGGTACCTTAAAGCGCACATTTTAAGATATACTGCAGCTTAGCCAATACTATTGCTAACTATCTTATACTCGTATACACGGCTTCTTTCATTAGGCCGCTTGATAAGATTTCGTATTAGGAGAGAAATAATTTGAATTTACCGTAATCACCGCACTTTTCGTTAAATTGTTGCAAATAATGGTCTATGTTAGAGCCCTTCCAGAGAATGAAAAGCAATTTTAAAATCATAAATAGCTCTAATTTAGGCATTTGCGTCTAAATAGATTATTTAAACAGAGCCCAGTGGCACCTTCACTCACACTAGATGGGTGAAATTATCACTGACGCCACTGTACCTTTGACAACAAATAAATATTTGACTAATAAACTATTCTGTTCTTTATTCTATTCTATTCTATTCTATTCTATTCTATTCTATTCTATTCTATTCTATTCTATTCTATTCTATTCTATTCTATTCTATTCTATTCTATTCTATTCTATTCTATTCTATTCTATTCTTGACATTAGCCAAGGTTCATACCTTGGTCTGTGATTTTGTATTCTGAGATCGCCAACTTGAGCTCAAGCTTGAGCTGATGGCTATTAATGCCACCCTAACAGTTCTTTCTTCAATTCAGGTTTAGGCGAGGCGTGTTTTAGCGTGTGCTGCAACAGAGACGCTAACGCCAGCCTCCAGTGCTGGCAGGGCGTGTGCCAGCATTGCTATGATGCTTATGGCACTTGGACATGTCGGTAAGGATGGATCTATGCTCGGGCCACACTTCTCTTACCGTCTACCGCCTTTTTACTGCAGTATTCGTCTACCTATATTAATGCGTGATATGGTGTGGCTACACTTCTTTACCTAGATCGCAACTGAGCTATTTCCTATATGACACGTGATTTCAATTAAAAACATAACCCTCCTTTGGGCAGTCGGGTAAAAATTATCCTTAGGCCGGGTTCTTGGCCCGACAGGCCCCAATTTTAACGGTAGGTGGTGAAGTCTCTAACCGTCTAATGATAAAGATTTTTAATTGAAATCCCGTACAATGCTCCTTTCGTCTCATCTCGTCTAATGTGGATAGCTAATCGGTTTTGTTATACCTAATGCTCTATGATGAACAGAAATAGTTTTTTCTCTACCACTGATTGATCTACAGGGTGTTAAAAGACCGCCAACAAAGCGGAAAACCACGTATTGTCCTCATTATAAGAAACATTTTTGCCCATGGACCCATGCCTGGGAAATCAACGGTTTCCGAGATAATGAGGTTCAAAGTCGGACTTTACAAAACTTTTTTTTTGCAGTAATGCATTCAGTATCTAGTTCTTAACATACCTTCTCAGGAAGCCATATCAAAATTATGAATATTTCTTATAAAACAGGACGTTAAAATTGCAACCCGCAATGTATTCTAAACATTGGCACTTTAAGCTTAAGTAACATAAACTGATACCTACGCTTGCGCAATATATCTTCTGTGCGTTACATGTCCATTGCGTGATAAAATATTTTTCAAAATTATAACCTAAAAAACCAAAATCATTTCCCAGCAATAATTTATCAAAAAAGTACTTTGTTTTGGTGTCTAGTATGCGTGGCTTTCGGGTCTGTTGGCGGTCTTTTAACACCCTGTATAATGACCCTCAGTTTAAATTCCAGAAACAACATGGATCAGATCCTGCTAGTGACGGTGTCGCAGATTGCCATGGCAACGGCGTTGGTCCTGGGTATCATTGCGACCTTCTTGCTGTTGTGCAAACTCTGCACCGCTACCAATATCAGGTATGTAAACTTGTAGATGTAGAGACTGGTAAAAGCTCGATCAATAGCCCGAAATGACCGAGCCATTGTTGTACAAAGTATGTATAAAGTAGGGGGCTAACTTAAGTAATATCACATTACCTACATAATTTACCTACCTAATTTTGTACGCACCTATTTGGAGGTGACCCTGGAATGTCCATGGACAATAACACCCTTACAAATAATTATTTTATTCATTGAATAAGCAGTGAATAAGAAATATGCTACTAATGCCTGAATTGACAGATAGCTGTCGTTTCTATGAAAACTTACACAGTGCTTATAACAGTCGTACCGCGTGGGTAAGGATTCATTATAAGTAAGGCTGTAACTATCTACGTAAGTATACTTATTAGGTACCCTGTACAGTACAATCACCCTACCTTTACCTGCCTGCGTTAGCGAAATACCCATCTGATTAAACGATTAGCCCTTGTTTCTATTCGCATATAAATAGCCTGTTTAAAAATAAAGCTTTGCCACTATACCAATGCCTAGTTTTCTAAATCGCCTCATTGCGTATTTGATTAGTTTTGCTAAGCTTTATTTTATAAAGGCACCTTTAGATATCTACTTATTATTAAGTGAGTACAATAGGTACAATTTATCTTTTGAGTAGGTAATAAGTTTTATAATGGGAAAGCCGCACAATGACGATGCAGTGTATAAATGATTGTTTTATGATCGACTTACAAGATTTGTGCCTCGCTCTCGGCGATTAAAAAAGTATAGAGCTTAGCCTCTCTAGCCGTAGGTTTTGCTACACACACTAACGCAAAAACTCACCTTACCATAACTGGCTTAGCATGACCGACAATATCCAGAATTACATATCAATAGCTTTATTCCTGAAACACGTCAACTTCTAAATGTGTTTTCCAACAACAACAAAATTACCTGTATAGTAATTCGATCAAAATCGCTGTTGAACGAATGGAGAGGGCGTTATTTGGCTATATGGCAGTCGTGCTAGGTATGCAGCAATTTTTCTGGCTGAGCCTTTGGAATCCTGACGCAATTTGATACCACTATCTGGAGTTATCAAGACTGATCATGATTCATAAGTGTCACCAGGAACTATGCATTTTTGTTCGATAGTACTTATGTCGCACATGATAAGAGCTGGATAGCGCCGACTATCGCACTCTATTAGCATTAAAACCCCCTCTAAGCTAGCTCTTGATAAGTCTACCTTTGATTGCTTTTTTCATATACCGCAATCACATGACACATGTGGATGGAACTCTTTATTATTATTATGTGATAGCATGATGATAAGAAGATAATGAAATAAAATAAATAAAAGCTTTGAAGACAAAAATTAAACAGACTTGAAAACAGTGTATTTTTCCATGACTCACCCCAAATTCCAAATTACCAATCTGGTAATTACTAATACCTTTTATCCGCTTTTAGTGCAGGTTGTGGGTTAAAGTTATGTCTCGAGTGAAACCAAACATTGTAAACAAAACTTTGCCTCATGACCTAGAAAAAGTGTGATTTATGACATCTCGAAAAACCGATTTTTGTGTCCTTTGACATCGATTAATTTACGACGTAGGCACGAGATTTTTGAGACTTTTGGGACACCTTTTAGAACGCAAAAATGAACGCAAAATATCTCAATCCAACGTTGACCCCTTTTGAAAGTAGTATGGCGGGGAAGCCCAACTTTTCACAGTTTTTTAAATTTTATTTGTCCAGCAATTTTTGTTACTCGACAATAATCGCTTAGTCAGCGAATTCTTGTTGTTTTGTTGTTGAAAATAATACAGTTTTATTGTCGTGAAACAAAAATCGCTGAACACTAATAAGTAGCTCAATTTAGCTACAAATTAAAAAAAACCTACTAAAATTATGCACTTCTCGCCATGGTACTTTCGTTAAACCTTAAGGCGCCGTGCATAGTGAATCGCCCGCGCGCAAAGAAAAATGCACAAAATCGATTCCTGTATTAAATACACTTAACAAATTGAAAATGTTCACATATCAAACCCTAGAATTAGGTGAGACCTATCTAAAACAGCCATCAGTGTCGTGTTGACATTCATAAACGTTTTGAAGATATTTTGCTTGACAAAAAAATAGGCGGCGCACTTTTTTTCAAGCAAAATATCTTGCAATCTGTTATGTATTATTATGGTTTATCTTTTACAGGCCAAATAGCCGATCCTGTGATGGGACGCGCCTATCAATAGGAAGCTTACAACTTTACGTGGAGGAGAGGTTACGAGATGCGCCCCCCACGTATGTCAATTATACCTTCTTTAATTCGTATTTTCTCTCTTTTTACCCTACTGCCCAAAAGGAGGGTTTATGCAGACAATATTTGGTAAGCCTCCATTTCCATTTGGTCGAACTAACATCGAACAACGATACGAACTTTTTGTCAATCATACTACCAAACCTCGATAGCTCTTTTCCTTTGAAAGCTGACAAAACCATGAAAAGCTGGTAAAATTCGAAGTAAGTGGGCAATTCTGGAATATGTCATACTAGAGATTATGCGAAGAAAACATGTAAAATCTATCGCATTCGAGATTCTCGTGTATGGGCCCCCTGATTTTTTATTCGAAAATGCTGATATTCGATCAAAAGCATAATGTTTCTTGATCGCTGAAAAAGAACCTTTTAAGTGAATGAAGAATTGAAGAGGTTTTCACTTCGGGAGCTCTTTAGCTCTTTGGGACCTAATATGAAACTTCTCTTGTCAGGTACACCAGAGCGGGACCTACGGGTTCTTCGATAGCACCAGCTCCGTTTTTTGTAAATGCTGGATTTGTAAGTACCTGGTTATTACTCAACTATTATTGGGCTTAACAACGACGAGGCAATTTTAATGTCGTTTTTTGTAAGACATACCTATTATAAAAATTGGTATGGCTTCTTAAGATGAAACATTATATACTACACAAACTACAAAAAAATATTGATAAGTACGACTTTTAACCTCATTATCTCGAAAGCCGTTGATTTCCCAGACATAGTTCCTGGGACAAAAATGTTCGTTATGATGAGGACAATATGTGGTTTCCCGCTTTGTTGGTGGTCTTTTAACACCCTGTATAGATCGGTGTATAATACTAACAGTTTGGCGTGGAGCTTGCGAAAATGTCTGTCATCTATTTATGAAGCGTCCTAAACATCTATCCCCTTATATATAGGTATGTGGGTATTACCCCTCTTTATGCTTATCTACAACTTTACTGATAGTATCGCCGCAGACGCTTTTATCAGATAAAAATAAAATGTAGGTACATACTGTATTACGCTATAAATTATTATTGAGATACTAGATGCTTTTGTCCGTGACTTCGTCCCTGTATGGAATGCTGTACAGCGGGGAAAAATATAGGCTACTTTTATAGAAGCCTGCGCGGTCGAAGTCGCGGGCAAAAGCTGGTTTAAAATAGGTGCAAAAGGCCAACTCTAAGATGGTCTTCAATCAATCTAATACGATTTAATTTCATTGAACCTGTCATCGTCAGAGAGGCCGCTACGAATGGCGTAGCACTCCCGTAGCGCCGTAGGCTGCGTAGCACGGTCGGTCGTAGAGGGTCTACGATTGTCGAACAGGGGCCTTAGCCTGTAACACAATGGCCTATCAATGGCGTCCCAGGTAGAAGGACAAAACCGGGATTTTTTAGTTGCTCTCCTACAACCAGCGAACTAATCCTCTACAATTAGACTCATAATATTCTTTGCTGAACTACAATAGTACATTACTGCCGCGATCTGTAATGAGTGCGTTTCTGGCGCGCTTTTGATGGCCGACAGAGCGCAGCGTAGCGCAGCTCAAGGCCCTCACAATGCGGTCAGCATTGCAGCCCTTGATGGACAAGCTGAAATGAAGGCCGAGACCGAAGGTCGAGGCCTTTATAGCGCGGCCAGCAAGGGCTGCAATGATGACCAAACTTGAGGGCCGAGAGCGTAGCTAAGCTAAGCTCGAGGCAATCATAGCGTGGCCAGAAGCGCACTCATTGCAGACCAAGGCTTGTATAGTGCTTTACTCAAACAATGCGAGTAATTAAAATATTAATTAGAATAGTAATTAACATAGTAATTTAATTAGCTTACCATTTGTCGTAGATTAAGTACTTTTTGTCGATTTTCCATTCCGCAAACTTTTTGTTGGTAAGCTTGCTTGTATTTTTCTTTTGACTTCGGTGGCAATAAATTTCCAATTACTAATTTCGCTTGATTTTGAATGTCCGGCGGTGTTAAACACATTAAATCCGAGGATTCGTCGCTTTGAGAGTTCACTTTTTCAACAAAAAAACAGAAAAAAATCACTTCGAACAACGCGCGAAAAGTCGAAAACAATATGGCCGCTCTTTTTTTTTCTGTGCAATGTGTCGACTGCCAGTACCCATACAGCCTAATTCTAAATAAATACTTTTTGCACCTGATGTTTGAGTTCTATTTATGAAACAAAACTCGACATTAATGTTTTTCTGGCCGCAAAACACAAGACATTAATGAAATTCCATACAACTTTTCTGGCGCCTAATCCAAGTAGCCCGCAAGTCCGACTTTGCTCAAAGAAGGTTGTCGAATTAATGTCCACATTACGAGCTTTTTTGAGTAAAAACATTAAAAGGACCGACAGCATTAATAAATCGTAATTAAAACCGTCAACCAGGAGCCCATTTTGGCACCATTAAGTTACAGGCTAAGGGCCCTGTTTTTAGGCCGAAAAGCGTGCGCATGACTACGAATGTGTAAAGTATACCTTTCCAGAAAAAAATACGAATGATATAACATTCCTTACATATTTTCACACCTAAGCAATCACATCCTCTGGTACTTTGAGTAGGTTGGTTGGTACTTAACCATATGGATAGGTTAATATTAACAACAGTCATCAGTCAGTTGGTCAGTCCATCGGAAGCCTTTTTAGGTGCATTTAGCGACACGTTAGGTTACCCCTTTTTGTTCGATTGTGACAGTCTTATCCAGGGAGTTACAGAAAAGTCCTATTAGGTATACCGAAGGGGGTCGCTTAACACATTAATACGAGCAATTTTTACTATGGGATCAAATTCGAAATCTCGAAAAAAATATCAGCTGCTCCATACATTTGGTGATTCTACTATGGAACAGCTAATATTTTTTTCGAGTATTCGATTTTGGTTCCTGTATTGCGCTCGATTACGGCTGTAATGGTGTATCTTAGCGTGTCGCTCAACGTACCTACATACTTGTTCGATTCATTGTTAGTAACATAATTGTTTGCTCATGACACGAATGGCAAATCAATTCCGGCCAACTCCGAATCCGCCAATTATAAATTGAAATGCAAGTTGAAATTCCATTGATAATTACTAGGCGAGGTAGCGCTCCGACGCGACAATTCAAATTTCCATTCAGTCGCGGTGGAAATTTGGCCGAATTTCATTTTGCACTTGTTGACAAACACCGGAAGGGCCGGAAAGTATTGTCGGCGCCTAAGTTAGAAGCAAAACATATCAAAGCCTATAACGTGTCGCACGACTGGACAAAGACCTCGTCCTTTTCAGACCAAATCTTTCGGTCCCAGGACACCTCTATCCACTGCGGCGGATACCTATTGTTGGTCGAGATCTTTTCACTGGCCGAACCGAATGCGGTGTCCATGCCACATGGTAACGGTATCGGTGGCCGGTATCACTAAAAATAAGTTACCTAATTATTTAGTTTATTTATTTGTCTTGGTAAACAAGGCCTTTGCTTCTACATAATATAGAGATCATTTACGCAGCGACTAATCGAACCACTCGGATGAAGTTACCACTCGGATGATGCAGTGCCTGGGACGTGTATCGATGGAGTGGGCTTGCCCAGTAGATACGAGTTGGTACCTACGATTAGATTGGTAGAGACCCTGACCCAAATGTCTATTAGATGCAGGTATTATCCTCACCGACGTTGCTCTACATTACGGATACCCATACGCGCGTGACCCTAATGAAGAAGGCATGGCATAATGGGAAAGGTAAAATTGAATGGTTAATAATGTCGATAATGGCACAAAACTACATAGAGCGTCCTCTGAAAAGCGCTCTCTTGTTGAATTTCTGAAAGTACAATGGGGGTACTGAACAATTGGTTTAGGTAACGCTACCTTTGTAGTGCGGTGGGTAAGATGGAACATTATTACCTTGACCTATTTGCCAACCTCACGTTATGATTACGAAGGAACGGTGGGCCAGATACCCCATGGCAGCTCTTACCGCGCGCGGCATAAGAGCGCCAATCGAACAAAAAGGGGTATCCTAGCGTGTGGCCGACTGTATCTACGGAACCAGTACCTACCTCAAAGCCCTAAAAGCATATGTGACATTCCGATTAGGGTAATGGTCAAGGTAAACTAGCGCGAAACCTACGGATAAATCCCGCACAAGTCAAAAGTGGTCGTTTTATACAGGGTGTTAAAAGACCGCCAACAAAGCGGGAAACCACGTATTGTCCTCATCATAAGGAACATTTTTGCTCAAGGAACTATGCCTGGGAAATCAACGGTTTCCGAGATAATGAGGTTCAAAGTCGGACTTTACAAAACTTTTTTTTTGCAGAATCCTATTCAGTATCTAGTTCTTTACATACCTTCTCAAGAAGCCATATCAAAATTATGAATATTTCCTACAAAAAACGACGTTAAAATTGCAACCCGCAATGTATTCTAAACATCGGCACTTCAAGCTTAAGTAACATAAACTTATACCTACGCTTGCGCAATATGACTTCTTTGCATTACTCGTCCATTGCGTGATATAATATTTTTCAAAATTATAACCTAAAAAACCAAAATTATTTCCCAGCAATAATTTATCGAAAAAGTACTTTGTTTTGGTGTCTAGTATGCGTGGCTTTCGGGTCTGTTGGCGGTCTTTTAACACCCTGTATAGTGTGCGGGATTTATTCGCATCCACAAAGAAATAAAGGAAGATAATATGTTTTTTCTTCATTTGCGGCGCGGATTAGAATACGGGGCCGGTACACACGACAGCACGTCTGAATGTACACTTTTGTTGTAAAGTCGCCCGTAACGTAACCGAATAGATACTAATCCGCGCCGCAAATGAAGAAAAAACATATCTAACTTTATTTCTTTTTGGATGCGAATAAATCCCGCAGAATAAATAAAACGACCACTTTTGACTTGTGCGGGATTTAACCGTGTAACGTCTGACGTGCTGTGGTGTATACCTTCGTCTTAAGAAACTACTTACTCTCTGGGATGAACAAAAACACAAATGCCTAATCGAGTTCGATACCGCGTGATACAATGCTCCTTCTCGATCACTCTGTTGATCGGTTTATGCTGTCCTTATTTATACACAGTTATTAATAGTCGTACCTATAATGCGCGCGGGATGAGAATGGGATGGAACCTTGTCAAAGTCAATCGAAAACATCCTTTATTTTACTTTGACAAGGTTGCATCGACGCGAGTTTGCTTACCGCTCGCGTCTCAGTTCCAAAAGGTCGCATCCCATTCTCATCCCGCGCGGATAATACCTACTTTTTTACCCGACTGCTTTTTCAGATTCACGACAGCAGCCTACCTCCGCCACCCTACACGCCAAACAAGACTGAGGAGAACACCAGTACCAGCCCTACGTTACATATATGAGGGACAGTCTTAAAAATACATCTAACTTTAACTAATTAAATAAAGATCTCTTAATTTTAAAGACGTTTTTCTAACTTCTTAACAAGTTCAAAGAAATTAAATAGTACCTAGGAAGGTTCTACATCTACTACCCCCAAATAGGAGAATGAGGATGGGTGAGTTCCTTGAAGAACGAGTAGTAACAAATCGCGATGTTACTGCTTTACAATCGATAATCGCGCAGTAAAAATCTAATCGCAGTGATCACATCCATAATAATGTAGTAAAGCCATCACTATTTACGTCAGTTTGACAACGTCCACAGACCCACAGACCATCATACAAATAACCACGTCTAGCACGAAGCACAATACCAAAGGTTGATTGAGCGTGTAGTGATACATATCAAGTTTTTTTTTCCATAGACAATAGACATAATTTTGAAACGCATGCAACTGACGTTTTAACTCGTGAAAAAAAAACTTCATCGAATAACGAAAACGGAAAAGAAGGGAAATCATTTTTTCTACAATAAAAAATAAATATTTCTAGCCTCCCTGAAAACCTAAAAGGGCGGCGTTGATTACAGCGAGACTGCCTTGTATCGCTAAAATGGCGGACGAAGAAATCAATGGTGATACTGACGATATTCAGCTCGACAAAGATAAGGCCCAAAAGAAGACTGCGAAACACGACAGTGGTGTGGCTGATTTGGAAAAGGTTACCGACTACGCCGAAGAAAAAGAGATCTCCTCCCAGGATATATCAGGCGTAAGTCTTTCTGTTGACAGGAATTCATAATGTGAAATAAAACTGGTGGTGGAAACTTTTAGGTTATGAATTTTTAATTGTTGATTATTTCATGCTCAGAATTATTGTTACTACAGGTGTGGAGTCAAATAACTTAACGTTCTTTTGCTATAAATTCCAGGCCCTATCACTAATAGGAGACAGAAGAAACAAGGAAGCAGCGGAGCGTCTTGAAAAGGAAAAGGAACTTCAAAAGGTGTCTGTGAAAAAAGATGACATAGAATTAATTGTAAGTTGAAAGATAACACTACATAAAGCACAATTTCCACATTCCAACCCAAAGTAACATTCAGAGCACAACCTGAGAAGGTTCTCAATTTCTCAACTTTAATTGGTTTGGAAGGTCTTCCTCTTTTCTCGTCAGCTGGTAATCTATGCAAGGAATAATATAACCTATTAGCCAGCTTGTTGCATATTTCTTTCTGAGTAGAAAATTGTAGTTTCAAGCAGTATGGTACCAAAGCGGCTGTCGCTCCATGCAGAGCTATTAACTCACCGTCCTCCACCTGTAAAACGAAAGTTCCTCAGGTTCCATGGTTACATGGGTATTTACATTTCCCATAATTTATTAATTGTAACTTTTCAGGTGAAAGAAATGGAAATCTCAAGAGTCTTGGCAGAGAGGACCTTAAGAGAACACAGAGGAGACGTTGTCGCAGCCCTAACCACCCTCACTAACTAAAAAATAAATAAAGATGCCAGTAAGCCTGATATTCCAAACAAACATTGAATTAAGACTTTACAAACAGATTGGATCTGAATGAGCAAATAAAATAAATGTATAGAAGCAAAATACCAACTATTGGGTTTAAAATGATTTTGGCTATGAAAAATTAACCACAATTGAAGCGTATAGAATCAAAGGCGGCAATTAATACGCCTCAATTAATGTCTTATGTCAACCAAATTCAATTTTCAACAACAGTTTAATTCCTGTAAAGTGGTACATAACTGACATACTACTTTTTGCATGTACCGCGACGCGACAAAATGTAGTTTTAGGTATTTTTAATTTATTTATTTTTTGAACAAAACTACCTACAGATTAAATTTTTGTATGGAAACTAGAGCTTACTGGAGACCAACTCTATAACAACACAGACAACACCCTATTGGCCAAAGTAACAAGTAGGTCTATCTAACATTTAAAACTGAGCTGGTAAAATTTTATGACAATCATGCAATCATGGCGCAGTGTGCTCAAACGTTGAGAATATGCTAAGTATTTGTATTTGCATCTTCTATTTTGCTTTGTGGTGTATGTGAAACATTTCTTGATATTGTAAATGTCTGGTTTTTCTCCATCTGCCTTGGCACGGCATGATTTGCATGATTGTGTTTGGAACTCAAGTGTTATTATTACAATTATTTCTAAATTATCAGCAATCCTATTTCTAATTAGTTTGATATCTTTGTACTAAGAGGAATGCTAATGGAAAGAATGGATAATGTATTATTTACATTGTGAAGTCCAACATGTGGCCTATTTGGGTGCAATAATGTTTGTTGATTAAGAAATGTGATGTGTTATTGTTGTTCAAATAAACTGTTTACATCTAATTAATTTTGTTTTCTTCTGCCTAGTAGTAACTATAACAAACATATTAGTGACAATCAGAGAATTTCCACTGTCTCTACCTCTCTTTTTATCTATTGTGTGCGGTACAGACAGATCTAGGAGTATCGAGTTGTGAAAGCCCGCTCAACAACCCTACGACAGACCAGTCAGCAGTTTTTATGAAAGAAAGGATAGGAAGCCCAATCGGTTCTCAGAATCATCCCATCCCTGGTGCAATGCTATAAATATTTCAAAACATAGTCCTAGTTATGTCTGTCGGGTAAGCCCTTCGGGTCGGGGATATCTAAACGTATTTACTCAAAAAAGCTCGTAATGTGGACATTAATTCGACAACCTTCTTTGAGCAAAGTCGGACTTGCGGGCTACTTGGATTAGGCGCCAGAAAAGTTGTATGGAATTTCATTAATGTCTTGTGTTTTGCGGCCAGAAAAACATTAATGTCGAGTTTTGTTTCATAAATAGAACTCAAACATCAGGTGCAAAAAGTATTTATTTAGAATTAGGCTGTATGGGTACTGGCAGTCGACACATTGCACAGAAAAAAAAAGCGCGGCCATATTGTTTTCGACTTTTCGCGCGTTGTTCGAAGTGATTTTTTTCTGTGTTTTTGTTGAAAAAGTGAACTCTCAAAGCGACGAATCCTCGGATTTAATGTGTTTAACACCGCCGGACATTCAAAATCAAGCGAAATTAGTAATTGGAAATTTATTGCCACCGAAGTCAAAAGAAAAATACAAGCAAGCTTACCAACAAAAAGTTTGCGGAATGGAAAATCGACAAAAAGTACTTAATCTACGACAAATGGTAAGCTAATTAAATTACTATGTTAATTACTATTCTAATTAATATTTTAATTACTCGCATTGTTTGAGTAAAGCACTATACAAGCCTTGGTCTGCAATGAGTGCGCTTCTGGCCACGCTATGATTGCCTCGAGCTTAGCTTAGCTACGCTCTCGGCCCTCAAGTTTGGTCATCATTGCAGCCCTTGCTGGCCGCGCTATAAAGGCCTCGACCTTCGGTCTCGGCCTTCATTTCAGCTTGTCCATCAAGGGCTGCAATGCTGACCGCACTGTGAGGGCCTTGAGCTGCGCTACGCTGCGCTCTGTCGGCCATCAAAAGCGCGCCAGAAACGCACTCATTACAGATCGCGGCAGTAATGTACTAATTATTATTATTCTCGGGGGTATCGGCCGCGTGACGGTAGGGCACTTTTTTGCCACATTATATTTTTTTTTTATATAGTGGCAACACTATAAAAGTAAAATATTTTCCAACGTCAGTATGCATTTACACGGCATTTCCGGTTCACAATCCACCGTTGAATGAAATAGATCACACCGCAGATAGAATAATTTATCTAGCCTATGGTTATGTTTCTTGTGCTGCCAACCATAAATATTTTTTTCCCCTATATTTTTTTAAAACAACCAAAAAATATTCAGCTTTATATTGTACTAGATAAAGCAAGAAAATTGTTTGCGTAGTTCATGTCAATTACAGTTCATTGAAATTTCATACAATTCATTCAGTGTAAGAAATTATTTTATAATCTGATATTTTTTATGCATGCTGGCTGACAAAGTGACAAAGTGGCAACACAAAGTGATTCGACGGCCGCTGCTGCTTTCACGCTTTTGTTTTTATTTCTTCTAAATTTTCATGAATTTTCCTATCTTTGTGCGAGAATTAGTTAAAGTTTCCTGTCTACTTTCTTTCGTTTAAGTTACGACGGCAAGGACTCAGCCTAGCGGACTGTAAAACGTAAGTAGAAAAATCTATTTTGAAGTACTTGTTCAAACGTCATAAGCAATCGTCTCTGAAGCAATCGAGTAAAAATTATATTCGTAGGTTATAAGATCTACCTATAACTTCTTCGTTACATCAGTGCTACATTATACTTATAGTTAATACTATGGAATAAGATATACGCAGACAATGACATGCTTTGCGGCCTTACAGGTCCTGAACCATTTGGTATATGTCAATGTAATTTGCTTAGTAGACGTAGGACTTCTACGTGATTCAAGGCAACATACACTGTGACAGTATTACACAAACGTGCCTGTAATATGAAGCTGAAGATACTCTGAGGTAAACTTCTTGTTATTTTCTATAGGAAGTAATTTTATTACACCTACATCATGGCCCAGTGGGTAACACTACCCCTTATCACACAACCTAATAGAAATTGATGGTACCAAGAATATAGGTTGACAGCTTGCAGTTGTACATACTTCATGCCACAATATTCACTATTCTAAACCTTGTCTTGGTTTGGTGTGAAAATAGCCTTTGTCTATTTTATAAACTTTTAAGTCCATTCCATGTTCATCCTACGTAGACTAGGTTGGTCACCTGTATGACCTGTATCTATGTCATACTGTGCACCTGGGCATTTTCGTTTAAACTTTTACCTCACGATTTTAGGGTGTCCTGCGTGTTCAGTATTTTTTAATAAATTAGCCACAGGTTATGTTGTAAAGCAATAACTGTCAGATAAATAAATATGATTAATAGAAATTGTGAAAACTATGAAAACTAGCAACAAAACTTACCATGGCTGACTATATAAAATACCTCACGATTTTAGGGTGTCCTGCGTATAGAGTATTTTTTAATAAATTAGCCACAGGTTATGTTGTAAAGCAATAACTGTCAGATAAATAAATATGATTAATAGAAATTGTGAAAACTATGAAAACTAGCAACAAAACTTACCATGGCCGACTGTAAAAGACGTCATATAATGGAACTGGTCAGTGATGAGCAAGATGCCGACTAGCCAAAATAAGGAAATAGAGGAGTTCCCGATGGGGGGCCTGATCTAATAGTAGCTTCGAGAACTTGGCTCGCTCGTTCAACAAGTTTGATGTTATGTACTTAGGTATTCCGTACCAATAATTGCATTTATCGTAAAATCCAATCATTCCAGACCCCAAATAAGAACCTAAATAGGGTAGGCAATTTAAACGAAAATTCCCACCCACCTACCAATGATTTATTGTGCCAGTCATTATTCCATTCCATAATTATTATTTAGTAGTAGAGGCGCGAGTGTCATGTTACTCATGTGACATGAGAACCACAGTATTTTTCTCGTTTATCGTCTTAAAACAGTTGCGTGAAGACCACAAGTTTCAACACAATCAGTCGAATGGCTTATAAAGTTATAAAATACTAGTGGTTCGCTCCGAACTATGAACTCGCGACCCCAGTTACAGATGTGTAACTTTGCTTACGCCATTCGCGCAGGCGCGCGCGCGCTTTGCATATATAAACTATACAACCCCATATCTCGACAACCCCGCGACCGATTTGGCTCATGTTCGAACTTAAAAATTATTTTATTTTCGTTTAGGTACCTGCCTACCAAATTTCATAACGATCCGAGTAAATTTACTCAAGTTATCGTCGAACGAACATTCATACATACAAACATACAAACATACAAACATACATACAAACATACATACATACATACATACATACAAACGCCAGATTGTTCCAGACTCGGAGAACTTTGCTGGCTTCGCTCGCTCGTTCAATAAATTAAAGTATGAACAAACAAATATTGATTTGCATAAATAATATCAAAAGAGTGTTAGCGGACCGCAATGGTCATTTCATTTCTTAAGGCGCTGTACATAGTGAATAGCCCGCGCGCCAAGAAAAATACACAAAATCGAGTCCTGTATCAAATACACTAAAAAAATCGAAAATGTTCACATATCAAACCCTAGAATTAGGTTAGACCTATCTAAAAGAGCCAGTTTCGTGTTGACATTCATAAACGTTTTGAAGATATTTTTGATGAAAAAAAATAGGCGGCACACTTTTTTTCAAACAAAATATCTTGCAATCTGTTATGGGTATCAACACAAAACTGGCTGTTTTAGATAGCTCTCATCTAATTCTAGGGTTTGATATGTGAAAATTTTAGATTTTTTTAGTGTATTTGATACAGGAATCGTTTTTGTGCATTTTTTTTGCGCGCGGGCTAATTCACTATGCCCAGCGCCTTAAAACTGACCCCGAGCGAAACTAATTGGTGCCCCTAATTGGTGCATAATTTTATCCAAAACGATTCTAAAGTTCTGGTTTGGTAGTCTTACTTAAATTTGGTTGAATAGCAGCAATTTTCATATGTTAGGTAAGATTGACATTTATATCCTGACTTTTCAGCAGCGTAAAATTAATCAATATTTAATACTAAGTATATAATAAACCTTTAATAACTACTACATTAATAATAAATAAATGGACAACTTAAATAAATAATTTCTAACATTTCTAAATCTATTCACATTCACAATGACATTCCACTGACATCTTGACCAACAAATATGTCTTTGTGTGCGATGAAAACAATTTTTTCCTACAATAATCTTACAATTTCTAACAATAACAACAGCAGCCATAAGACTTGAGCGGGGTCCAGAGATTCAGGCCTAAACACCAATTTAAATTCACGTAGTATTTACAAACGGCCACAGATGTCGCCACACGTGTTCTGGTTTCGTTTCGACGACTTTCCGAAACGCCTAGGCCTAGCCAAAATTGACAAAACTGGTCTTGAAACTTGTTTCGATCAAAATAACATCAACTTACTTTTAAACGATTCTGCATTCCTATTCTTACCAATTCGTTTAGGATTATTTCTATGTAGTACAGTCGTCCACACGCTAGGATACCCCTTTTTGTTCGATTGGCGCCCTTATGCCGCGCGCGGTAAGAGCTACCCATGGGTATGAAATTCAACATTAATACTCGTATAGTCGGCCACACGCTGTAAGATACCCCTTTTTGTTCAAAAAGTGCCATTGTGCCGCGCTCGGTAAGAGCTGCCATGGGGTATCTGTGACTGCGGCCGACCTTAGAAATAAACTTTACTGTACAGTTTCGGTAGGTAGAAACCTACTAAAGAAATCCCTGGACTAAAGCACCACTAGGGACCTATCCTGGCACACAACAAACGATAAAGTCCGACCTCTCAACCAACTTAGGTCATCGCTTATTAGCCATAAAAATCGGTTAGCCTCGGCGGTTGCCTTGAGGTTTAGGATAAACTCTGGCCTTGCAAGTGCTGCCTTCCCGCGCCCCCGCCAAGGACGCTTCCGGGACCCTTTGGGTCGAATGTCTAACTTCAATCGCAATCAACGATCCCTTTCAAGAGTTCCCGATGTTTCGGCAACGTTGCATGCAGCATGGTCACGGGTAGACTGAAGAAAGTTTTTTGAGTGTCAAACAGCTTTCAATTTGATAGTGAAAAGATGCTTACGAGCGTCAGTCCATTTTAGACATAAAAATCGGTTAGCCTCGGCGGTTGCCTTGAGGTTGAGGATAAACTTTGGCCCTGCAAGTAGGTACTGCCTTCCCGCGCCCCCTCCCAGAACACTTCCTTAGGGTCGATTGTCTAACTTCAATTCAACCATCAAATAACGAATACTGACAAGATGTGAGATGATCGTCAGTCCGCTTTTATTCGACTAGAACTGTCACTAAAAGCTATTGTGATCGCGATCGTGGTCTTGACTCAGTTTTGAAACTTTCGAAGGATATTGCGTGTACAAAATCAGAAACTCCCAAAAAGAGTTGCGCTTTTTCTTTCTGTTTGCGATTGGGATTACAACATAGTTCATTTAAAGTCTCGAGCATAGTAATAGCGAAACCTTTAAAAGCGTGTCCCTTTATTGATGTTGACGTTACACAATCAGGCCCTTGGGCCTTGAATAACTTTTGTCTCAAGGACTGGAGGCGGGCGAATGATAAATGGGATATCACAATGTTTTCTAGGCCGCGGCCCTTTCTCCTGATCCGTGCCCTGAATAGAATATTCCCCACTTTTGTGGTATTCCTATACGAGATAGCATGGAATGCCTATCTAGCTAATACCTACCTAGGAACAATACGAATCTGTCTCTACAATATTCATGTAACTTGTAAGTAGGGAATTCGGCGTGTTTGGTCACATAATGTTTTAAATAACCCACCTGGCGCAGTCTTTTAAAAACTTACACCATTTCTATGTTCTCAAAATTATTCTTTATCTGTAGTTTCACATCGTGGAGAAACCTGAGCGTCCAGGACTACCCCTAGGCTAGTAATTTCATTATTACTTAGGATTATTACCTCGAGGCCCTTTAGGTGTCATAATTCTATGGTTTAGTCCACATTTGACGTAAGATACTTTTGACATCTTAGTATGGACAAATTCTACATTTGAGTTCATTTGACAGATTCTACATTAGGCCTACAATCTCCTACTACCTACAAAGTCGCTATTTGGGTACGCATCTGACTATCTATGCTCATTTTCTTATTTTGTCGCCCTTTTTTGGAAGGCAAAACTAACTACATGAAAGTTAGGTAGGTCTAATGGTGAAGTCGTGGTTTGATAACGGTTTGGCGTGGGAACAATGTCCTTGATTCGTTATCGTGATTGCCATCACGGGTGTTCAGTCTAAACGTAGGTTTGTGGATGGTGAATATTATTATTTCAACTCGGTTCCCCTATCTGGGAACCCGTAAATTATTCCGTTTATATATGTAGAGTTGTTCAAAGTTATAAAGGATAGACAGAAATGCAGTGTAAGTAAGTAAGTAAGTAAAAAGTTTATTCACAAAGTCACAGTGTCAAGTGGAAGTCAAAACATGGAGCATCTTTAGTGATAAAGTACTTATCATATTATCCTTATGATGATCACTTTTATAGTGAGTTTTTTTTAAGACATCCTGTTGATACCACTTTTCTCCCCATACTAACTTATTCGATGATCTTTTCTCTAAAATGGCATTTTTGAACTTTGGATCAAAATTGCGGTATCTTTTACAAGTTTAAGCTGATCATTATTTTTTGGTGATAGACTAGTTATCTAAGACCCTAATAAAGAAAAAAAATAACAAAAAAAAGTAAATACAAAAAAAGTTAAAAAACAAGAACCAATGCTAGGTAATTCTTCCCAAAAATACCTTAAAAGCCTCATAACTTCTAAACGTCAAAAAATCGCTGAACATACATGGGGGTGATTCGGGTACCCCTAGGGGTGCTCTATCTCTGGACTTCCGCTTGACACAATTTTTTGGGACACCCTGTATAATAATAATTTCTTAGAATTTCTACTACCGTAATCTGGGGTGTTTTGCAACTACAGGGGTGTTTAACAACACTTTCAAAAATAAAGTAAAGAAAGATTTTTAAGCAAAATCTATGCCTAATGTTCAATAAAAAAGTTACGTGTCTATGGTCAATACTTTTTTTATTTATTCTGACAACACTACTTGATGACAGCTGTCAAAGTAAGCAAAAAAAATGGCCATTTTGAAACTGACAGTTTGCTAACGAAATTTTGTGGAAAAAAACTTTATTGTTTTCGGCAGGAAAAAGGGCAACAAGATCAGTTTTTCTGTGGTATTCTATGGCTTTTGTTCATCGTTAACAGGATACGACAAAGAGATAAGCTTTACATTGAGTATTTTAGGAGTTTCTGTACACTTAAAATTAGAGGGTAGTATTTTATTGCCAAAAGGGTGATTAACAACGCGCTATGGGGTCACTAACAACGACATGTGGGGTCACTAACAACGACATGTGGGGTGAATACCAACGACTTATGGGGTCAATAACAACACATCTCATACTTTTTGAAACTGTTGCTAATGACCCCATATCTCGTTTTTAATGACCCCAGTCAAAGTCTGAATTGCAACACGCAATCTTTTAATGGACAATTTATTCAAACAAATAGTTAAACGTATTGGGGTCACTACAAACGAAAAAACTATCCAAGACTCGCATCTATAAGTTATTACTTGAAGGATTCAGCTCGGGTTTGCAAAAATGTATGGCATTAAACCTTGAAACATGTTGTTATTCACCCCAGTTTACGGTACCTACGTAAGCTTACTAAGGAAGGGCAATGACTTCCATTATAGTGTAGGAAGAAAATCCCATTATTCGATCGAAAGTTGCCCTGGAGTACCTATTAGATGTAGAATTGTAGAGTAAAAATAATTCGCGTTAGTTTTGCCGCATTGCCTTCCAAACTTTTTTGTAAAGCATGTGTTAATGTTTTGATACCCTCTTTGTACTTTAAACTTGACGAACCCTAAATTGGGGTCTAATTATACAGGTGGCGCTTTGAAAGTGGGGGAAGTCCGAAATTGTATGTGTATGTGATCGGAAGTAACCATGCATATCAGCGATTTCGAAGGAAACCATACGCGGCTTAACTTCAATATTGTTATGTTAATAGCTGTATAACTTCAATCTTAGTATGACGTCCGGAAAGATCTAAGTCACAGACGTTAAAAGTTCACCTCAATGAAGAGGCAGATCTACGCACTAAGTTACATCGCGAAAACCTTCAAAGTTTCATTCAGAGGCAGGTCTAACCAAGCACCCTCGCTGCTGTGCCGAGTGTCCATTTTAAGTCGCTGGGCATAGTGAATTAGCCCGCGCGTAAAGAAAAATGCACAAAATCGATTCCTGTATCAAATACACAAAAAAAAAACGAAAATGTTCACATATCAAACCCTAGAATTTGTTGAAACCAATCTAACACAGCCAGTTTTATGTTGATATCCATAACAGATTGCAAGATATTTTGCTTGAAAAAAAGTGCGCCGCCTATTTTTTTTCAAGCTAAATATCTTCAAAACGTTTATGAATGTCAACACGAAACTGGCTGTTTTAGAGAGGTCTCACCTAATTCTAGGGTTTGATATGTGAACATTTTCGTTTTTTTTTGTGTATTTAATACAGGAATCGATTTTGTGCATTTTTCTTTGCGCGCGGGCGATTCACTATGCCCAGCGCCTTAAAATGGACACTCGGCACAGCAGCGAGGGTGCTTGGTTTAGAGCTGCCTCTGAATGAAACTTTGAAGGTTTTCGCGATGTAACTTAGTGCTCTTCATTGAGGTGAACTTTTAACGTCTGTGACTTAGATCTTTCCGGACGTCATACTAAGATTGAAGTTACACAGCTATTAACATAAACAATATTGAAGTTAAGCCGCGTATGGTTTCCTTCGAAATCGCTGACATGCATGGTTACTTCCGATCACATATACAATTTTTCTTTGCGCGCGGGCGATTCACTATGCCCAGCGCCTTAAAACGGAACACCCGGGTCAGTATCCGTCGTCCGATGGACGGCAGGACGTCGACCTCGCGCAGCCCGCGCGGACTGGCTGCATTGTCGATGTCTCGATGCGTGTGCTGAATTAAAGCTCGACAGTAGTGTTGCCGGAAGATTTGAAGCTTATTCAAATAGATCTAAGCCTACCATAATAATAATATTGTAATGAATCGGATTTGATGTATAGATTTAACTCACTTTAATGCAGTCTGTAAACATAAAATGTTGTATTTTCCTGTAAAGGTGTTTCACGCCGAATAATAATTTAAGACCTACTTTTAATAAATGTAATGTGAAAAACTGTTGGAGAATCTAAATAAATAATAATAATAAAAAAAAAACGATAGTTTTGCAATCGATTGTCGGACGCCAAAAGCATGTACCCGATCGATAGGACAATCGATAGTATCGATGTCTCTTCTACTGCAATACTATCGGTATACAGCAATACTATCGATAGTATCGATAGTTTCATCGCTGCCAACCAATGAACTATCGATATTATCGTGTTTTTTCAACTATCGATAGGCTATCGACAGACAATGGATATTGGCCTATCGAGCGGCAACACTACTCGACAGATGGATGCCCCAGTATTTTCTTTAAAAAAACACCATATCTAGTGGTTCGCCCCGAACTACGAACTCGCGACTCCATGTTTCAGCAACCCCTCGACAGATTAGGCTCATGTTCGAACATAAAATTTTCTTTGCCTCATTTACCCGCCTACCAAATTTCATGACGATCCGACTTTTACTCCAGTAAAGTTATCGTCGAACGAACATTCGTACATACAAACGCCGGATTGTTCAAGTGTAAAACTCGGAGAACTTCGCTCGCTCGTTCAATAAATAAATATTACGAACGTAAATATTATTACCATTATTGAATGTCAAAAACTTTGTTCATTTCAATAAGAGCATTTTTTATCGCGGTATGGTTTGGAATTTCAACTAATGTATCTTAGTAGACTTTGTATGAAAATCTTCCTTCTTCATTGTACACACGACAGCACGTCGACCCTTACACGCTGGCACTCTTCTCAGTTACGTTACGGGTGACTTTACAGCAAAAGTGTACACTCTGACGTGCTGCCGTGTGTACGGACCCCTCTCAACGCGAGCTCGCACTTGTCCGGTTTTTTTTTAACTTGATACCACGGATTTCTGAGGAAAAGTGATTGACAGACAGATGGACAATGAAGTGATCCCATAAAGGTTCCGTATTTTCCTTTTGAGGTACGGACGGAACCTTAAAAACGAATTCGCCCTTGGATATCCTAGTCGCGGCAACACTGGCCTAACTTGCGATGGAGAGACTTCTTAACCTACGTTTCATAATTTGTGGTTCGCCCCAAACTGTGAACTCGCGACCCCATATCAGCAACACCTTGACCGATTTGGCTCATATTCAAACCTGAAAATTCTCTTTGCCTCATGCCTACCAAACATGACGATCCGACATTTCGAAATTTACTCAAGTGATCCGAAATTTACTCAAGTTATCGTCGAACGAACATTGATACATACAAACATAAAACAAACATACAAACGCCGGATTGTTCAAGTAGTCTCGGAGAACTTCTCTCGCTTCGCTCACTCGTTCAATGAAGTTGCTATGCGACTCCTTGATAGAATTCACGGCGCGGCTAGACGCATTGGAAATTGATTTGTTTGCCTTCGGATTTATCGCTGCAGATACGTGTATTTTGCCTGCCTCTGTAGTTTGTATGTTGGCGATATGTATTTTAGTTCAAAGTACGAAGCAAGCACTTGCGTATGATTGGCTTACTCATCCTGAATCACCAATGAGTCAGGCCCTCCAATGTAGAGCAATATCATGCCCTCAGAACGACATTTTATACAAAGGTGTGAGCAGAGGCACCATCCCTCGTTAGCTCTAACCAGCTACTTATTATTTGAAAGCTTGAGCTTGAGCTAGTCAGTGAATTTTACGACTTCACTTCGTTACCAGATTTTATGCAATAACCGGAATTTTGTAAGGATTTTTTTATTATCATCCATCATCATTAGTAAACATTTCACTAAGTCCCGAGTCAAATACCCTTTGGCTCTTCAAGGTCAAGAGAACAATGGTGGAAAGGGACAGATCTGTCTCTGCCGCAAGCCAGGTGGTCAAAAAGTCGTTTGCAAAACCTGCATCCGTGGATCGAACATGGTCAGATTCCCACCGAGCTCTTGCTTTGTATCCCAATAACTAGGTAACTCAGCATTCCAATTTCCACTTGAAAACTACGCCTGACACGGGATAGATAGATAGATAAATACTGGGTGCACTCTAAGTCGATAGCGGAACTTTAAGTAGGCTGTCTACTGATCAATACAAACAAGTTTTACTAGGTGGCTAAAAAAATTAAGTGAAAAAAATATCAGCAGTTCCATACAAAAGGTCGACTAAGTACTGCGCCAAATGTATGAAACAGCTGGTATTTTTTTCGCTCCATTTTTTGCGCCACCTAGTACAAGTTGTTTGTATTGATCAGTAGAAAGCCTACTTAAAGTTCCGCTATCGACTTAGAGTGCACCCTGTAGATAACTCTTTATTGCACACTATAAATTATTTACAAGGGAAATTCTTAAAACTGATTTGTAAGCATACAATTGGCGGCCTTATCGCTAAAAGCTATTTCTGCCAGGCAACCATTCCAACCAGGGATACTCCGTTGACCACGCAGTATTGCTACAGGGTTCATCAGGGTTCGCCTAGTGGTAGAACCAATTTGGCCTTGGAAGCGAGAGACCCAGGTTCGATTCCCGGTGCTGCAATGTACTTATGACTTTGGTTATTTTCCGTAGGTAGTCATAGGTACCTTAAAGGTGTGTCTAACTAACGACTTAAAAGCCCTCACTGGACATGGGAAGTTCGGAGACGCCCGTTGACTTGCTTACTTACACAATACACTGGCTGAAGGATCAATTAAGCATGTGCACAGATGTTATGTGCGGCATAAATCATGACAAGTGGTCCTGTGCAAATCAGGTTATCGATTTGTGGGCAGAGTTTGTAGCGCGGCCGTTGAACCCGGGTGAATCGGGCCGCAGTCCTGCCTGCACCACTACGGGCCGAGTGCAGGCAGCCATATCGGTATCACTGTCGTATCGTATATCGTATCCTATCCTATCGTACAGTAAAAGAGTCGCCTCCTTACTCTTCCCAGCCTAGTTGGACTATCCAAACAAAGTTAAGCAACATCGGGCGCGTTCAGTCTATCGATGGGTGACCGCTAGTGGCAATATCTGAGCGCGTCCGTGCTTCGGAAGTCACCGTTTGGGCGGCCTAAAAACTCTGACACCAACCACGAACTTCCAGCCGGGCTGGCTGGAAGAAATTTCTCTTGTAATAAGTCCGCCCTTGTACACATTCTCTCAATTATTTTATTTAAGCCTATGTATTGTCTGTGTGCAATAAAGTGTAACAAACAAAAAGGATTTTCTAATATACAGGGCGTCCCACGGCTTTGCCACATGGAGGCAAGTACCTTGAATATTGTAGATGGAACATTTTACTGAAAGAAGACATTATTTGAATTTTAAAAACAATTTAAACTGCATTCATAGATATTTAAATAATTACATGGTTGAACAGGGAATCGAACCCGTTACATGAGAAAAATTATTGCCCTGTAGCTTTATCGTACCGATCGAAAGGCTTCATCATCAGGATAATTTTTTGCAAAATAACATAGTGTCAGAAATAAAAGGAAGACCATGAATTTTAACATTTACCTGGTTGTATGCAACAAATCGAGCCGTATTCTGAGCCGAAAGACGCGTAAAATTTTGCCCATCGCAATGCGGCTGGCTGGTTATAAAGAAATAATTCAAAAATGTGTTCAATTTTCAAACTTTTATTCTTTTGTTACTGTGATTTTCATTGATAAATTGAATTTAGTATTAAAAATGTTAAAATTCATGGTCTTCCTTTCATTTCTGACACTTTGTTATTTAGAAAAAAATAATACTTATGATAAAGCCTTTCGATCGGTATGATGAAACTACAAGGTAATTATTTTTCTCTTGTAACGGGTTCGATTCCCGGTTCAACAATGTAATTATTTAAATATCTATGAATGCAGTTAAAATTGTTTTTTAAATTCAAATAATGTCTTCTTTCAGTAAAATGTTCCATCTACAATATTTAAGGTACTTTCCCTCCATGTGGCATAGCCATGGGACGCCCTGTAGATAGGTAAACTACACCAGAAAAACCTCCTTGTATTCAGGTCTATTAAAAATTACATGGTTTTCTGCACCAAAACTTTGCACAACAATCCATAAAGCGCTGTGGAAAAGAAGAAGAAGAAGGAAAAGTCAACCGTATCATGTAGCTTATACTGACGTGTAGAGGTGTGTAGTTCGCGAATGAATGCTTCGATTGAATGCATTCGTTATATGAAACCATTCATTCATTCATTCACTACCAATCTTTACATACAACATTCTTAAATCTACCACACTAAGAACCAAAATTCTGTAACTCATGTGTCTCGCCTTTGTCACCTTTGTCATTCGCGGACTACCGTGAATCAAAAGATACGTGAACGAACTCCTGATCTATGAACTATGAATGAGCTATGAACTATGAATGAACTGTGAATGAACTATTTATGAGCTATGAACTATGAATGAACTGTGAATGAACTATGAACTATGAATGAGCTGTGAACTATGAATGAACTATAAGTGAACTATGAACTAAAAGAGTGAACTAGTTCAGTGAAGGAAATGAACTATATCATTCTTTTCTTTTCACTGAAGCGTTTCGCGCACGTCTACTGACGTGCTTATGTTTTCCACTAACACTGCATAATATTGTTGATTAACACCTAATACCGGATGATTTTTAGCCGCTCAAAAGCGGGAAATTGCAGTCCACTGGTGGATATCACCGTACATAAATACAGCTCTATACAAATTGTGTTGTCAATCAACACGGCTTTGTCTACTTTGCTAGTAGAGTCTCTACCATTTCCAATTTTCAGTGACCAAAACGATCCGGTACAAAATAATATGAAACTGCTCTAATAACTCGTGAGACCTAGGGAACTTTCTATATCTGCGTAGACCTAGAAATAGGTCTGAAATAAAGTTTGTATCGTGTAGCTAGCCACTCAGAGCTCGACTTCGATTGGGTTTTTACCAGACTACGCGAAGATAATAGGAGGATTATGATTTTAACAGCGTATGTATGTATGTAAAATTATTTCGACTCATAGTTGGACGACCCATCAAACAATATGTCCCAGGCACTGCAGCGCCGAGTGGTCTCTTCACCCATCTAGCGTGAGTGAAGTTGCCACTGGACGCTGTATAAATCATCTCATTACGTAAATGCAAAGGCCTTAGTTGTTTTTTTTTTTAATGGGACGACCCCACATTCGATTTTTTATAAACCGAGAGCCTCCGAATACTATTAATTAAATACCTATGAGTCCAAATTACTTTCAGGATCAGCAGGTCTTGCTTGAAGCCTTTTGGTAGTAGGGTTTTAGTTTTTAGCTTCTATGTTTTACACCGTCTGGAGGTAGGTTACTTTACCCGAACCGTATTTCCTGCCGTGTCTTTTCACTCGCTTAAAGTAATAATAGTTATTTGTTATGCAAGAATGCAAAATTATTGTTTGCGGCGAGTGCTTGTATTGAAAACCGAGCTAGCGAAGGTTTCTAAAATTGAGCCACGAGCGTAGCGAGTGGTTCAAAAAAAGAAACCTGAGCGTAGCGAGGTATTCAGAAGCACGAGACGCAAATAATATTGCATTCGTGCGAAACACAAAACTTTTCATCTCACAGAAGCGAGGAAATGACTTTGTTAGCCAAGCGGGACAAACTCTATAGACAACTACTTACAGGCAAAACAGGTGAGTCAAATAACTTCCTTTTAAAAGCATATTTTACTGTAGTTACGGCTGCCGTACTAAAGTTTTGAGCTTCGTTAGTATTAAAACCATTCGTTTTATTAATAATTTCCTGAAGTTTATTTATCCAGTCACAAAAATAATGTAAATAAAAGAATGTTTTTTTTTCCGGGTGCATTCTGAACTTATACCATATAAATTAAAAATTTGTAGGAGATAAAAAAATAAATTAGTAATATCGTTTGAAAAAATGTATTTAACAAACCAAAACATAATTATCTATTTGATAAAACAGAAGCGCAGCATTTTTTTTATTTACTGGTATTTAAAAATAAATATGTGTACAAAATATTGAAAAGACTATAAGAAGAAACCGCGTTTCTGAATGTTCTATTCCGTGACTTTACCTTTTTAAAAGATGCTTATGCACCATTTACATTCACAGTTTTGTATAGAGAATGGGCACGAACAATCGCTTTCGCTGAAATACGCGTTTAAACGAACTATGAATGAGGTTTTATTTTCCATCGGGATCTGGCATCTACTTAAACGGCCAGTGTTTTTTTCTTTTTCAAAACCATAGGGCGCGGGAAAGACTGTCCCGGCGTCGCGTTCAAATTTCGAAGCGCACAAAAGTTCAGATAGTTTAAATCCGGCCTTTACACGATCGTAAGTTACTAGTAACAGCAAACTTTCCGAGCGTGGGAGATGAAAAATAAATGACGTAGGTTAAGAAACAATCGTAGGGCTAGATTAAAAATGATTACCCAGTGATTACCTATCAAAATGAAGTCTGTAGAAAGTAATCATCAATCACCCACCCAAAGACGGTGATGGTCTTTCTTTCATCACCAAAATGTCATTGTTTATCACATCACAATACAAGGATGAAATGGGCATTCAATGAGCGCCACAGCGCGCTTCCGAGCTAAAGAGCTTATTCCAGACATTTTATGTTACTGTTTTTCAATTCACAATTTCTTTGTCTGAGAAAAGGCTTTGTTCCGGCAACAATCCAGTAGATAAAATTTCCATACCGATAAGTCAAGATGAGCAACCTTTCACTGCATAAACTACCGGACGAAAACTCTTCCTGCTCTCGTGACCCTTTAGGAATGCCATTATGATGAACTGGTTCCAATTCGTTGCCTACAATTTACTCTATTTACTTGACTCTACACCTCCGGCCTTATCAAAAGCCAACCGTACTCGCCTAAGTAACTTAATTATTATCTAGAGCTCCATCAAGCAA
This sequence comes from Zelleria hepariella, assembly GCA_949319315.1. Taxonomy (NCBI): domain Eukaryota; kingdom Metazoa; phylum Arthropoda; class Insecta; order Lepidoptera; family Yponomeutidae; genus Zelleria; species Zelleria hepariella. The sequence goes on along the minus strand of OX439387.1, from coordinate 5,689,406 downwards.
TCTTATAACATCTTGCTTGGCCCTAAAGATATTTAGAAATACTAAATATTGCTACTACCTGTGATTTGCTCGTTTATTTTATGACAAAACCTTTTTTTACAGATAGTTGTTTTTTTCTTTAGTTGCTCACTTAGATACACCCATCATACGCACATCATAAAATTTGTAGAGTCAAGTAAACTTTAGTCATCGAATTAAAACCGTCATCAATATTCATCTTAGGGGTCACATAAAATCTACGCTGCCGAAACAGCGAAGCGGAAATGGGACCAACCGCGCTGCTTGCCTCTTTATCTAACAAAGTTTCGAGCAAAACGTGGATAGACAGGCGCGGGGGCTCTCAGAGTTCTCTGGGTCACGAATTTTACGGGTACCGGGTGCCTTCGCCGACCCCAGAGCGGGGCCCGTTTGTGTGTCATGCCTCTAATGTAGGTTAACTTCGGACGCGCTCGATACGCCATCACCGGCGCTCATGTCGACCACCTAACCTAGATCAGGGTGTGGAGAGATCGCTTATGAAATCTGGCGCACGGCACTGCTGCCTGCTGCTGCAATGAAATTCCACTCACTTTAATAATTTGTAAATTCATTCGGCTTGCTTGTTTATCTTTCGAATGATCCGGTCGGTGTAACTACTGTTTTGGGCTGCTTTATCAAACCGATCAAAAAAACCGCTACGTTTCTAACACTTAATTTTTCCCCACTTTTGTTTTTTGTTTCCACTTCGTTTGTGATAGACCCTCCTACCTACTCGCTAAAAGTTGAATCATTATCCGCGTATCAAGTCATATCGGCATTGTTTTCTCTCGTATTTATCTCGAGAGTGGATCGGCTTGAATGAGAGCATGTACGCAAATGGAAGTCGGCTGCTGCAGTGAAACTTGTGAAATCGCTGAACGCCTAACGCTCTTTCTACACACCACGCGGCACCGCAGCCGCTCGCTCCGGCGAAATTATGTCACAGCCCCAGTACCCACTGCTTAATGCGATGTGAATTGCGAAAATACCTCTCACTGCGACTATTTGTAAAGCTTACACAAATTATTATTTTCTGGGGTCTGCAGAACGACGTGAATCCATTTCGCAGATACTCGGTTCTTTGCCGAGCACTCGCTTCTTGCAATTTCACGAATGCTCGAATTTCTTCGTCTTATTTCTCTCGTCTCTGACTTTGAGATTAAGTACTAAGGACTTACTCTTTTATTTAAACGAGTGGATCAACGCTCCCAATAACCTTTCTTCAAAGTAATTCATTGACTGCGATAGTGTTACTCGGACTCGGACAATGGTTCTTTGAACCAAAAATTAAAAATAATATTTAAATGAATACTGCCGCTCTGTCGTCTCATCCCTTACAAATTTTACGGTTGATATTATTATTTATAATATGCATGCAGCTGATGTTTTTGAATTCTTGTATTCACTTCTTCGCGACGGAAACAATATTGTATTCGCTTTCTCAACTCAATAGGCTGTGGAAGTCACAAATAACGTTATCAAACGCAGAAAGTAAAGAAACTGAACGTCATTAAAACGTAGCTAATTGCCACCACGTTCTTTCGCCGTTGGAACTGGAGTTGTTGAAATGTTAATAATTATGCCTTCAACGCCGAGGCTGTTGACAAATATTGATAATCCAGCTCCGCTGCTGCAGGCAGTGGGTGTTTTCAATGTGTATTAGAAACTTTGGTTGGAATGCGTTCCGCCGCCGATCGAGCTGGTTCGCTTCTGTCTCGATACGGCCAATTGTGCGCGCTGATTTCAAAACGAAAGTACCACCGAGATGGTACCGAGTGGTGAACGTATCTCGCCGAGAACTTTACTCTTGCATTACCACTCTGTGTGTAAGCGAATGCTGCATAGCTAGATTGCTTCTCAGATATTCATAACTCGCAACATCTAGTTTTGCAAGTTTCTAATGCCGCGGGATTGTCTCAGATTATTTCACAGTGATTGCTATGAAACTTAGGGACCTGAATTTGTGAGTCGCCTTTCTCTTTGCCACAAATATGGTGGCGCTGGCGACTAAACAATTGGGTTTTAGCGAATTCAGCAGCGCTTCAGTGAATGGCGTTGCGAAAGACGATCGTGTCGTGAAATCGATGGGTCGCGAAACAAGCACGATTTGTCCTGCACAGCCAACGGTGGTTATATCACACGAGATATCGTAACTCTAGCAACTTGCCCACTCTCTATAGAAAGTAACTAATGTCTGGCGAATGCTTTTCCGGGATTATGTGTCAGGAAGTTAGTTGTGTGATATTTATTGCGGGTCTGTTTAATTATAACAAGCGTAGGTAATGCAGTTTTATTTGAGTAAACTTTCTCAATAATAATTGCACTGGAACTGTGAACTAGTCTATGCGCTAAATATGCTGAGCAATATTGTTAATTTGTGCTGTGTCAAACATTAAATATTGAGTTAGCAGTTTCTTGTTTCAAAAAAGCTCCGCAAAAGCAGTGTTTCATAGTAAGTAATCAAGATTCAACAAAGGAGCACAACTTTGCGTAATAGGAAGGCTGATATCTCAGCAGTTTATGAAACTCGAAAGTGCTAATTTATAATGTTCCACTTTCTACATTGTATATTCTGATCTAGAATGAGGTTCATTGCTTAATCTCTGCATTGTTCTTCCATTGAGGCGGGTCAGCACGCACTGAGGCTACAACGGCTTCACCACGAAACATCCTACGTCTTATGTAACCGTCCGACCGTGTTACAACGTTCATTAGCTGAAGAGCCATGGGGTCCACCACACGATTACCGTTCCTATATTCACCTCATACGACTTATTATTGAACATCATTAGCGACTTAAACCGATGAGTTAATGAAACTTTTGATATACGGCGAGTATCTAGATGTGTTCTCTCAACCTACTTCGTGAATGTCGTCGCGATGCGCACGAAATGAGACTGTATTTTACAAGCTCTAGAGGTGAAATCGTTACTTATACACGAACGTCCTCAATTCTACAATTGGGAACTGCTGCTGTAGCGCCAGGCCATTGTAAGCTCTGTTGTCGGAGTAAACGATAGGTAATGCTATGGGCGGATTCTTTAAAACTTTGTTCATCTTTAGTTCAACCATGAACTCCTTCGGAGAGACGTCCCGCGCCGCTTCGAGACCTCAATGTTTTTTTAAGTCTTTTTAGTATTGGTCAATCTGTACTTTGGATATTTTCACGGTCGTTAAACATCGTTAATTCTCAAAACTTCATATGTTAGTTTTTTTAAATACTTTTACAACATTATACGGTTAACATTGCTGGACTCTCCAAGCGGATTTCACTGTGGCCTTTCTACGTGTACAATTCGTCTCGTACGTCGATAACTTAACGGATATGTTTGTCCGAATTAAGTAGAAAGTTACCTTTAACGTTGCATTACCGACATTTATTTTATACGTTGCATCTCATTTGAAGAACAATAACATTAGCCGTCGCGATTAGATATTTAGAAACCGTTGGTAGAGACAGAGAGAGATGTCAGCTCGCTAATGAATTGGTGCAACTCTCTTGTCCTTTCTAAAGTTTCACTGCTGTAGTTGCTTTGCTTGCTGCATCGGGCCGCTGCCCACATTTGTCTCGGTACTCTCTACACGGTGAAGTTTTAGTGCCTCCAAAGTCGAATCGGTTGGTTCTACTGGTGATTCTAGACGAAATTTTGGTATCAACGAAGTTGCGCATTTCGACACCATCGTTAGTGTAGACAACAGTTTGCTTTTATTGTAGTGGATGTTTCTGCTGACGAGGGTCTGCCGCCCGATGTCAATTGTTACATTAAGGTGGGATGATAGCAGCGTGGCGGGAAATTCAAAATTTTCACAGTTTTTTACATTTTGTAGCTAAACTGAGCTATTTTTGTTCTGCGATTTTTCGTTCGCGGCAATAACATAGTATTCTTTTCATTATTGTAAACAACAGAACAACAATAATTCAGCCGATTATGTGTTCTGGTCTACGAAGCAGTGGCACTGCCCAAAAAACTTATCGTAGACCAGAACACATAATCGGCTGAATTATTTTTGTTAAGGGTTTCATGGTAGGAAGGTAATATCCGAAGGAAATGTTCAAATTTTTACCCAAACTTGGCCGCTAACTCCAAAACTATCATGATACCACGAATTTGGGTCAGCGATTCCAGCACCAAAGTCTTTAAAATTTCGCGGACCTATTACCACTTTATATTGCTCACTGGCCAATTATCGGCCTATAATAGAACGAAACTAAGTACCTAAGTTATACATAACAGCGTCTCCACAGTTCCGGACTGTGGCATCGGACGTTTTTCTTAATAGTTTCAGTTTTTCTTACTTTCTATCTGGTGTCGTTAGTGAAGTGTGCAACTTTGAAAGTTTTTGAAAGGGAGCCGTTACCTAACCCCATGTCGAGACTGAATGGAAAATGAAACGTCGACAAATGGATTATGGCCGACGTTCGTAGACATAACTAGTTTCGAAAGCTCTTGTTGGTTCTTTTTCACTCTACATTTATGCATTTCTGCGTTGGCAGTTACTTCTACTCTACATGTTTGCATTTTTTCCCGATACTCCATACTAGTTCCTACTCATGTTCTCTTCGTGTCCGTTGTCTTTGTTGTACTTACCGATGTAGGCTGTAATGGAAGGGAATTTTACATCCCATGAATCTCCGGACCTTTGAAATCTGCTATTTTGACCGAATAAAACCTCAAATCCATTAGCAAGCAGCAGATGTGCAGCTCCCAATAAAAGGCAGATGCAAATGCACATCGACCAACCACTGAATTACAAATTCGTTTCACATCGTCCTTTCTCCTGTTGCAGGTGTTTCCGCACAAGGATCGGGGGCATTACAAAAGTGTAAGTACCCTCTGACTATATTAGTCCACTAGTAATTGCAGTCGAAAATGTGTTTACATAAGCGGGCAGGCCATAAGGTCAGAGTGATGGGGAGATGCAGCCTGAGGATGCGGGGTTGCGTAAGCGCAATGCGAGGCTGCGCCATTGCTCAATCGGATGCATCTCTTGCGGCTGCGTGCGCGGCGTGAGAGTCGAGTTTCCCAACAGTTTTGTTGGAGCCGGCGAGAGCGCGGCGGCGGCGGCGGCAGCGCTCGGCTTCCCGATAGAAAGTCCCCTGATGCAGGAAGTGCAGCGAGCACCGCACGTGCAGAGACCGGGGAGGGGGCCGGCCGATGCACTTTCGTGCCGGTGACGTCACTTACCTTTCGTCAGCGTCACGCCCGCCCGTAATAGTGGTTACGCAATGGACGCGCACCGCTCAACTTTCCAATTTCGACAACGCGCTATTGTGTAGCGCTTTCAAATTTTACTTACCTTCGCCCGTTTGCTGGCGCTTTCTTACGTTTCTCTCCCTCTCTCCGCGTCGACTGAAAAATGCTCTGAATGCGATGCGAGAGCGCTACACCCGCGCGCACCAGCTCGTTGCACTTTCACTGCTTCTCCGTTTCTTATCCGATTAGAAAATGGCATAAGGCGGAATTTCGTTATCACCTGCATGAATGATAATATTCAATATCGTTTCAATACATTAACGGACTCAATGTAAACAAGTTAATTTTCAACTTTCAATCAATAAAACACTCTGTTAAGCACTTTCTCAGTGGCTCGGGCAGCATATGGAGATTTTGAAAGTTATAAAAGCGTCGTGACGGCTCCCACACCAGAAAGCAAAGGGTTTTCACCGACCGACCTCGGATCATTGGAGCTTTCCAACTCTGATATCTCGAGTCGAGAGTCGAGAGTCTCGATGCACGAGGGAGAAACCGGCGATGTTTGCCGAGACTGGGACCACTATACACTCTTTATTTAAATTGGGATGGAAGAAAATAAACATCAACGGAATTTAAATTTACTCACTGATAGTTGGGACCGGTATTTTCTCTATGAAAGCATCATTCTTGGAATGCTCTCTTGGTGAGAAAGACTGAGAAAAGCTTAGACAGAAATTGGAACAGAAGGCATTGAAGATTATGATTTATCATGGTAACTACAAAATTAACTCCTAACGTCCACTTGCGTCAACCACGGTTGGCCAGTTAACTCTGGGTTAACGTCAAAAATTGTATGGAAATGTCAAATTAACTCAGAGTTAGTTGGCTAACCCTGACTGACGCAAGTCCGCCTAATTATACGTTTTCGGTAACCATTACTTAAGTGCGTTTAAACTTAATGATTGTTATTCCGATAAGGTTTGTTTTCAAACAAAATACACAGGAAATACACAGGAAGCGTAGTTATCATATTTGGGTCATACCCAAGTTTTCTAGCACTACAGAGGTCTGTATTACATACAACGCTCGTACTAACGAGGCACTTTGAGGTCTAGTTAGGGAGAGGTCAGTCAGAGAGATTTGTCTTTGAAACTGATATGACTTGAAATTCACCTATGAACATGACGTTGCCTTACGTCTGATTTCTGCAACAGCGATGAAATGTAAGAGGTCATTCATTAATTGAAGAATAATTTGAATAATTATAACATGAGATAAACTTGTATGATAATCCCATGTGCACAGGTTTCCCAACAGTATCTTGACTACAATTTGGCAATTATCTTGCTCTTGAAATTAATTCGTTCATCAACAAAATAGACTAAGTAATTTCGAAAATTGAAACGTCCAACATTTGTGTGGTAATTCGCTGTAATTTCGGGGTACACCCGCCGGTAAAATGTTTCCAATTGACCCTTATTCGGAGTGAATGCGATAGAAAGGTCAACTTGTATTGCGAACGAGAAAGTTAATCGTGGAAAGTGCGGACGGCGCGGATCCATGTTGTCGTTTCTAAAATAACATTCGCTCTTCATCGCAACACTTTCCTGGCCGTATTATTCATTTCGACAATAGTAATTTTATTATTCGGAATCGCATTGTCTTCTTAACACTTATCGCCATGTAAGTGATGGTGTGATGTGATGCTGTTAGGAAGATTATTAGGTGTCGCTTTTGATGTGAGTTTTCTAATTTCACGTGAGATCCGACTCGAAATCTCTTTTCACTCTGCAACTAAATACTTAAACACCTAAATGCTCTGTTACTTATCCTTACTTCGTAAAAGTGCACAAAAGGGCTAGGTACTCGTAGAATGCAGTTAGTGTGGGCGTTATTTGCTCACCGGAAATTGAAAAACGTCTCTTAAACACTGCGGTTGTTGTTTCTCTGAAATGAATATGATATCGAAGTTAGAGCGTAGACTACGTGCAAAACCTAGGCATACATGTCACCAAGTCATGTTTTCTGTAGGTATATTCCTTCACATTGGAAAAGTGTGACTCTATATCCTTTTCCAAGAGTAATTCAATAAAAAAAAAAATTTAGCTTCTGTGTCAAAATATACGTTTGGAAAGTATTACTTTGTCATTTCGTTTGATAATGTTCGCACGCTTGTTACTGATTTTGTATTCGTTATTTTTCTAGTTTTTTCATCGACAAAAACATTTAGTATCTTTACAACGTGGTCGGGGCCTATTTCAATATTGTAGTCTCAACGCAACCTTTGAAACATCTCAGGTAGCTTCAGTCCCAGGTTTACCTGGCAGTAGAGACTGTTTTATTTTGTTTCTCGTACTGTGTAACCCATAACGCCCCCGTCCCGAGACCCTCCGACTCAATGGTCGACCTAAAAGGACAAACACGAGCAAAAAAGGGACATGGCTTCGACATTCTGATTCTCCTGTAACCTCCGTGTCAGTCAGAGGTTACCAAAGTTTAACATTTCTGAGTATTTCGGCTTCTTGACTGACTAATAAGCTCGTCAACCTGATTATCATTGTAAGGACAACCGTAAATTAAACTGCTCGCTTTTAGCGATAATACCGCCATTTGTTTCTCTGTAAAATAATTTCTGAGGCCCTAGCATGGCATTACTGTAAAGTCTAAAGAGTCTATGTTTTTGTCACCATTTTCATACATTATTTCTACAGTCCGCGAAGACAAAAGCCAGGTCTAAGGCTGTTATTAATTGTTTGTGAATAAAACTTTTACTTACTCATTTAGAGCCCCTGGTGTAAATAATACTCTATCTATTATCTGCATTACAAAAAAGCTTAAACTAAAATTTCATCCAAAATGTTAATGTCCATATTAAGTCGCAGCTAAATTTAAAAGCTCGGGACTACTCGGGAGTCCTTGGCGCGCTCAACCCTCGGGTGCAAACTGGTAACCCTGAGGCGCGTCAAGGTTGTCGGGCTTGGTACCTGGGAGGGACGTCATTGCTCTGGGAGACTCGCTGACTTTGATATACCCTCGCGATGCAGCCAATGCACGCGTTACGACCAAGCGACCGGCTCGCTCTCTCGTACTTAATCACCCGACGACGAAAACCCTTTGTCTTCATCCTATTGAGGACTTGTAAATGATTATTTACTTTGAATTACAAAAACGTGTCGCTAATGACCGACTCATATTATTGTTGTGACCACGTTATGTACGTGATTAAGCGAGCGAAATTTGGATGTTATTTTCGAATCCTTTGTCTGTTCGACACGATTGTATCGGATTCAGTCCATTTGGCGATTCGATGGATTTGATGATGTAGGCAATTAATACAGAGGTAATCAAGGTTCGTCGCTAATGGAAGCTTCAACTCATTTTAAAATGTTTAGGGCCTCTTTTGACTATATAATTAACTAGTCATAAAATCTGATTCACTTACTTTGTTTTGTGTAGTCAATAAATAGTTTATGTGTCTCTTCATTGTTAACACTTACTTTGTTAAACGTAAAGGCCTAATTCTTCAAAGAGGCTTTGCGTCGAGGTCGCTTTTTATGCATTTAAAACTGACAATACGATTGTGAAAGTGTGCTCCCATTGAGGGTGTTGTAAATCTCCAGTAAAAATTTAAGGAGCGCCTCAAGTTTCGTCGCTGTTTATTGTGTCAATTATGATTTTGTTAACGGTGTAGAGTCTTGTAATGGGTTCTTCGATTTCATTTTAATGTTGCAATTAGGATTTATGACTGCTTTGTGTTTCTGAAGGAGTCTATTCGTTAATCGTTATACCTACGTCGTTAGATAAATAAAGTATAAAGCGACAAAAGCCCATAATAAACCGCAGCCGCTAGATGATTTAGGGCTAAAACCACACGAACCGTCAGGTATTCCGATCGATATCTTTTGTCTCGCGGCATTAACGTCTGAATTCCTGTCGCTAAAGTAGACTGCAGGGTTTGCCGTGTGTAAACGTATAATAATGTGTTTAAGTTAAAATTCAGAGCGGGTTAGGCTGAAGTTTGCAAGCCCGAAGCCCGAGCGAGTGCAGGCGGGCTCAAGGCTCCTAGAGGGGGCAACAACACCTCCCTTCGTCCACTGAACCACAGTGCAACTGCATCGAACATAAGTATTTTACCTTCTTTATTGTGTATCTATGTTTACGATAATACAGATAGGAGACTTTCTGAAACGCTTCGTTTCGATCGTGTGCTCCGAATGTATTGTTTGCGGGCGAAGATTTCTCCCCCCTTTCGAAATCGAGTTGAACTTTTGCGTTTTCACTTTGGCCGTGTTTCCATTTGTCATTAACAGTTTCGGCTTTCGCCGTTGTTGTAATTATTTTCACAAAGTATTTTTGTTGTGTTATGTCATCATTTATTTCGTCCTCGTTATCACCTTCCTGCTTTACAAAGGTCGCTCGTACAATCGCAGATTACTTACAAATTCACAAGATACTGATTATACGCAGTTAGCAGAAAGTGGCTACTGGTCACAGCTCGCACATTGTTCGATGCTGTACTGTATGTAAAGTAATAAGTTCGCGAGGGTGACCCTCGTATGTTATGATTGTCGGTGAGTCATGGAAGTTTTCGCTTTAGTTGAAATCGTCGACAGGCTTTCACCCGTGACAATAGAGTCAGACAGAGAGGAGAAAGGGCGCGAAACCTGCGCAGCTGTCCCTCGGGCGCCACTGGCGGTTGCCACTCGTCGGGCGCTCCGCCCTCGCTGACCCCTCGCTCCGCTCTCCGCTCGCCTCGAGAGCGCCCGCAGCCCGCCGCCGCCCGCTTGCCGCCAGCCAGCCAGTTGCTCGTCAGCTGTCGACCGTAATACACGTCTGTCACACCATCGCGCGCAACCTCCCAGCCATGTGGTGAAGTGTAACTGTCAAACGTGATACGAACTGAAACACCGCCGGTGTTCGGTCGAACTTATTCAAACATTCTCTTGACTCTGAGTGATACTTGTGTTACCAAAGTGGTGCCAGCGTATTGGAAAATTGGATTATACGAGCGAATAATGGCCTTAGCCAGGTGAGCTATCTTGGTTGATGAGGCCAATGCGGAACTAATGGGTGGGCCGTCAAGTTTACTTAGAAAAAAATTTTATTTCGGTATTTATATATTACATTCAAGGTTATCAACATTGTCGCTGATATTTGTACTAATTTTGAAGATTCGACACTAGTGTTTATTATGCCGCAGTTGGGCGTTAGAAATTATGTTACGATTTAACATTTCAATAGCCAATATACATAGTTACAATGGGCGAAAGTTACAACGCTGCACGCACGCTAACTTTCATCGTTGTATAAGCGAATGTCAAACCACGTTGGAGCTGGAGGAGAGAGGTAAGTTAGAAACTTAGAAATCGTATCAAGTATTCCAACTAAACAATTAACCAGCTGTAAATTGAACTTAACGACTTCGTGATCATCCAACTGATTCACAAACATAACACTGGCGACGAAATTGTTTCTTCTAAATTCAATGACGTTTACATTACGGATACGGGTGTCCCGTCCCCTAAAATCATTCCAAATGTGCTCTGTTGATGCGATGTCGATGTTTCCTTTTTATTCCTTCGCACCCTCGTTCGTCACGGTAACCCCAACATTTGGAACCCCATTTTTTACTGCTAAATGAGGTGTGTTTAGCCGAAAATTTTATGTATCAGTTTTCATGCTGTCCTAAGTTTTTAGAGATTAATTCTTATTCATCAGGTACTTCGTTTTTATTTTCCACGCAAACATAATGTGTCTGAAGTTTGGCTCTTAAAGGCCAGAAGTCTGTGTATAATGTTATGCAAATATCACCTGTTACTTTATTGATAAAGCAAACCCACGAAAACTTGTTGGCAGAATTTACGTTCGAGGCTGATAACATTTTCTTTACTTCCGTGTGATGTCTCAAGTTTGTTTTTTTAAGAGGCCGTGAAGGTTTAGGAGATATTGTAATCCTTCTAAATATGTGTTGCAGTATTACAAACAGATTATATTTAAGATAGAGATCTGTGTAGAGATATATTAAAGCTCTGACTTGAGTTGAGAGAGGCACAAAGTATCGAAGGCGGCCTCGCAGCAGGTAGCCAATCACCCGAGGCCGGAAAGTGTTCAAGGGATCTGAACGTTTTTACATACCTTTCCTTTCCTTTTTGATATAGCCTTACCTTACCCGCGGCTGCAGCGGATTAGTGTAAGTTAACCGATGCAAGATTTGCGTTTGGAGACGATATTTTGGTAATATTACTCCAGCTACCTGAGGTTTTTAAATTCACAAGATTGAGGATACTACAAGTAATAATTGGGATATTTATTTTACTCAAATAATGCGCTTGGTTTCAAAGTCTCAAAAGATTTCTCTCAAATCGTTTCCCCTTCTTGTTCACGAAGCGGGAAGACAGTTATATGTATAGCGAGTAGTAAAGCGGAGTGAGCAGAAATAAGGATTTGCGGGGATGCGCCTCCCAGGGGTTATTGACCCTCCTCCACCAAGGAGAATGCAAGGAGCAAAGCCAATGCCTCGTCCCTACTTACTCTTATTGCATTGAACACCTCGACTAACGACATTACAAAACCAACACCCTTCGAAGTATAAAAAGAAACCTTTGAGCTCCCTTTCCCTTTTCAGAGACACCTTTGGATTTCCTTACGTGTGATTGGCGTTTCATTCCGCTCTTCAGAAAGACCCACTTAATAACTTTTTCACCAGTCGTCGAGAAAACTCGCGCGTGTAACAAAGTAGAAAGAAATGTTACAATTTGAAAAACGTTCGCTCGGCTACTCACTCCCCGACCGGTCTGGGCCGGCGTGGGTTTAACTTTACTTATTCGGTACGAACGCAGAGCGAAAATTTAATTCTGTGCACTTTTTACGCCTCAGACCTGATGTACTCCCTATTGTTGAAAAATATGCACCAAATTCACATCATAGGCAAGTAATTACATCGTGTATGGCTTGATTATCTCTAGCTAGAGGGTATATTTTTTAGAACCAGCTTTAGTAAATTCCTTTATTATGTTTACTTTGCAAGTTGGCAAGTTTCGCAACGAAACTATCAATTGAGCCCAGGGCGAATGCGCCTTCACAATGAGATTGCGAACGGCCCATGCTCCTGTTTTAGAGGTGTGTAGTTCGCGAATGAATGCTTCGATTGAATGCATTCGTTATATGAAACCATTCATTCATTCATTCACTACCAATCTTTACATATCACATTCACTCTAGTCCACGTAGTTCATTCTTCAAGAAACATTCTTAAATCTACCACACTAAGAACCAAAATTCTGTAAATCTTTATATATCACATTCATTCTAGTCCACGTAGTTCATTCTTCAAGAAACATTCTTAAATCTACCACACTAAGGACCAAAATTCTATAACTGATGTGTCTCGCCTTTGTCACCTTTGTCATTCGCGGACTACCGTGAGTCAAAAGATACGTGAACGAACTACTGAGCTATGAACTATGAATGAGCTGTGAACTATGAATGAACTGTGAACTATGAATGAACTGTGAATGAACTATGAATGAACTGTGAACTAAAAGAGTGAACTAGTTCAGTGAAGGAAATGAACTATATCATTCTTTTCTTTTCACTGAAGCGTTTCGCGCACCTCTATCCTGTTTTGCTGACAGCGGAATGCGATAACTAAAGTGGGTTTTGGCGACGGCGTACTCGTATTTTGGTTACGATAACGCCCGGTTAAACAGAACTGTCCGTTAGGTGGAATGAAACCGTGCTATGCTTAAATAATGAAACGTAAATTGTAATAAAGACTAGTCATTGAAAAGATAAGCTCGCTCCGCTCTGGCACTAATCCAGATTCTAACAGTGTCAGGAATATGCCGATCTTGTTAAATGTTTCGCATTTCAATGTGAAATCTATTTAGATGAGCGGATTTTTTAAGTTAACATTTTCATGAATACGATCTCACTTTTCCCATTATGTTATGTCATGTATAAAATTAAACATTGCATTATCAGTTTTAGTATTGTTTTTACCGACTTCTTTATCATTACGTTCGGTAAATTTCTCCAAGGCCAAGGCTATAATCTTTCACATTCTTTCAACGACTCCCGGTACGTTGTTTGTATACGTAGATTAAAACCGGACACTTTTCATGGAAATTTATCACGCGCTCTACGTCCCACTGGAATTTAATATTAACTCGATTCTGGAAGACGATCGATATTGAACGTGCTTCTCACTTACAAATCGTACGTTGTATTTGTATGACGTAGTATTTGGCATTAAAATAAATGAGAACATTGAACTAAGATACTGTTGACTGCTAGACAAAATAGAAATTAAATCACTTCAGTCCTGTCTCACCGATTAACAAAATGTTGCTTGTTAGTCGATTATACGAATCAATAATGCATTCGAACACGTCACACCTCGTCAACATTTCGAGCCAATAACCGATGTTGTTTTAACGGCTGTCAGCTCTAATGATGTTCTAGCCCGAGAAACTTGTATCGAGAGTGGTTTGGATTGTAATGATGGCCTCAGTCGCTTGTGAAACTTCATAATTTGAATACGGCGTCATTGTACTGATGGAAAGTGCGTTTCTTTTACAACTGACATGATCCCAATAGTTTCACCTCTTATCATCTTTAGAGTGCTCAGTTCTCCTTTCGGTTAAGTCGCTCGTTCCATTTACGAAATGTCACGGCTTTTGTTGATACACGTCTCCTTTGGTATTGTTCGGCGTTGACTTGCTATTAAAAGGCCAAGGCTCGGCTAGTATAGTAAAAATTAATACGCCAAAGTAATGAATTATTTAAATTATCATTGTTCATGGCTACCCGATACTTACAGGTAATCTGCCTGCAATACAAGGTTTGCCCACTTGAGATCTAATAGGTCGCCACGCTCCTATACACATCTGTGTCCTCACCCTGGCTTTGTGTAAAGATATGCAAGAATACAGATGAAGGTGTTTCGAGGAAGTGCTTTTGCAATGTCTTGTCTACAGACTATGAAGTTCATTATGTTCAGACCATGTAGAGTAAAATACATTAAATCTCAGAAGGCGACGTCACACGATTGAAATTCATATTATTATGTCCAGTGTCAGTGAGATTATGTCCGACTACAATTATATCTCAGATATCGAAACCATAAATTTTACAATGATTACATCGGTGCCTCGATTGAAGATAATAATACACACAGAGAACAGTCTGATTGGGAAAGGAGGTGACGATTGTCGCAATACACCGCTCGCCTCCTCCGATCTTTTACAACCTGAAAGTAGCTCGTTAAATTGTGACGCCGAAAGCCAGGTCACATAACGTTCCTCTCACAGTCTCCGCAACCGACAAATCATCTTGTACATCATTAGTTTCATCACTGCCATTAGATAATGTAACTGCATTACCCACTTTTGGAATTAGCATAATTAATTAAAACGCAACTACTTAGTAGACAAAGACAACATACTTCTCGCTTTGTGTACGCCCTTATTCGCTCTTGTGCTAGTTTGCATTACAAACAAATAGCTCTATATAGGTGTGACACACAAGTGTCTACAAACAAACGCGGCGGTTTATGCTTAGATATTGTTAACGAGGTATAATTTTATCTGTGGCCGAGTTAGATGGCCGGTGGCGTGAGGCGTTAATTTGCCGAGGAAGCAATTCGGAACGGGGACACCGCGAGCACTCCACGGCAGCGGTGGCGCCCGATGACCCATTTTGTGCGTAACGCGTGCTGCGTCGGGGAATCGATGCTAATACCTAGGCAGCCGAAATCTCGAGGCCTTCGCGGGTGGCTGATGAGTTCGGATCTGTGTCAGGGTCCCCCCGTCTCCCTCGCGGGCCCTTCGCCCCCCCACTGAACCCCGCGCCCACCGCCGCACCGTCAGCCCTCACAACGGTTGACCCGTGAAGCTCGAGTGTTTGTTACCTACCTTTGCTATATTTAATGATTTGGGGTCACAACCTTACGCTACACTGGGTAAACATAATGGCGCTTTACAAATTAATGCTGGCAAATTTTTGGCTCCAGCGGATTTTTGGAATCCAACCAGATTTTTGTGCTGCTATACGATTTCTTCTAGTACCATGTTTTGGCCTTGATTACTCTTATCATATTGATGTGTTGGTTTCGTAGGTATGGGTACAAAGTATACTTGACCAACTTTTCGTTTAGGTTGCGCTTCCATAAGATATTGTCGGCTTTAACTATTAGAACGGCGGCCCCGACCACAATAAAATAAAAGTTGTCCACGCTTGAGGTCGACTCATTCACATTCAACTGCGTTACTTTCAACTTCACGGGTTTAGCTACTTTGACTACGATAATTTTGTGTTTGAAGGAATTTCCACTAGTCTTCCATCTCCACCTACTACTCTGGTCCCGTTAATCTCGTCAACAACCAGTGCTTCTCTTAATTGCCGTAGCAATAACCGTAGTTCCCGGGTAAAAAAGGTCGCGGTTCAATTGCCTGATCCGAGTGCTCGGCGGAACCTCGTGGAGTATACAAGTAGTGGTGTTAATGGTGATCGACCTTTGCTTCTCACTGTCACCTTCGCAGCAGCTGCGGTGGCATTGTCGCCAGTAGGAAGCGAGTGAGACGGCCACAGCCGCAGATCGCTATTGGGCGTGAGGTCGCTTTCAATGCACCATCTTTTACCTTGTGCCCCTTTGCGAGCCGGCTGACCCGAAACCGACTGATCGGCCGCAATAGTGAAGCACTCACGCACGCGTTGCACGGTCACCTAGCCACTTATTATTTTTTCAAATGCCATTCATCCGAAATGTAGGTCAAACGTTACGGCGTCAAATCTCACAGCGTTCGTTCTAACCACAGCAGCTACACTCCTAACAATTGAGAGGTAATTACTAGTATCTTTTATACATCATAGGGCACCTAGATAGAAGCAGCATTGGGAACGATTCAAGATTACATCTGATATCGCTATAACTTGCAGCAATTTATAACATCCCGACAGGTTGTGATTAACTCATTGTTAAGATGTAGGAAAGTGGAACAGGGGCGCCAAATCCAAGGTTTCAGACGTAGCTGAACAAATTTATGTAGTTTCAAACAAATTTAGTTAATGAGAGGTACTCCAATAGTCTGTCTTACCTTGACAGCGCTATATAGTGTTGGGAATAAACAATTTAGGCTATTTTTGTAACGACCAAATCAAATATTTTGTTGGCAACTGGCGTTGGCGTTCGCATCTTTTTGTTTGTTTCTATTCTGACTTTCATTGAACCAGTTATTTTTTGTTTCAGCGTAAATTGTTCAATAGATTTGCGCAAGTGTAAGTTTCTCTACGAATCGTAAATGTTTCTTAAGACATTCGCAAAGTATGCATGCGTGGAGCGTGGTTACGCGTCCGCTGCCGCCGCGGCGCTCGCGCGGCCTCAACCGAGTTTTGTCGATGCTTTCTCGAGGCGCGAACCGGGTCGCGTTCTGGTTGCAATGCTGAGGCCTGCTAGATACGCTGACGACACAACACACCACGCACACATGCGCCACTCCTACATGAATGAAAAGATGACTGTGTCCGATAAATTATTTAAAAACGAGCCCGCGGAGGATCTGTTTATAAATGCATTGAAAACGCAGCACGTATCTCTCGAGTTAGACCAATGGCACGTGTGTCTTGTGTCAAGTTCTGTCTAGGATTTTATTATTATTTGGCTGTCTGTCGGCGTCGACTAGGTCCAAGTTTGGTCTTCCTAGCCGTAAGGAAATAGTCATCTTGTATTGAGTCTTGCTTGAAGGTCCCAGATATAAATTAATTATGCTCTTGTATAATCCATCATACCTATATGTACTTTAGAGGTAGCTAATATTTGGAGCATGATCGTAACCTTTCTAATGTAATATAATAATGCTATCAACTTGGGATATAACAAATGTAATTGACAGTGACGACCCTCGGTTCTAGGAAGTAGGGTCACACAATTTATATTAGGCTGAAGTCAAGGTCTTGCCAATCATTTCGGTGCGTCTAGTTAGTAATAAAGCTTAAGGCCGACACCGCCTGGCCTCATTCATCGTTAAGGAATTACTTGTTGCCGGCCAAACGAAATAAACTAAAGACGTCGTTCACATCAATCAGAACCTTAACGATGTTACTAATTTAACCAAAGTCGCTCTTGTAAGCAGTAATTCAATGAGCATCATTTATTGAGATGTCGCTAGAATCTGTTTGCATATTCATTGTTAAACAATAATGTAGAGCGCGTTTCGATGCAGTAGGGCCGAGGTGGCACAGTTTCTTGTTTGAGTTATAATATAAATCAATCTGGCCTAGTTAGATAGCGTCTTGAAGCTACTTCGAAATCGATGTCTCTGCTTTCCAATACCTGTGTTGGCAAACCGTGCTTGCGTGACTGCCCTGCTGACATGACAAGTTTGTATCATATGGAGATAGTTACCCTTTGCCTGAATTCCGCTAACCTTTAATAGCTTGAATATAGTTACATAATCTGCATATACGTTGCTCCAGATCTGTATACTCAACATGAGCACTTCTATTCTATTCTAGTATGTGTTAATAACTCTGTGGTTGTGCTCCGTTTCAAGCCATTTAGCAGAATTAAGGTGGCGCCGCAGCTACTACGGGATGGTTTTGATATTAATGTCAGATGTCTACCAACATGTACTCGTAGTAACATAGTACATTGCATAATGTTTTAGCGCAAACGCTGCGCTTTGTATTTAAAACACGAGAAGTGGCGCGCCAGTAACGTAATGTCAAAATAATCTCTACCGCTTGCGGATTCGTCGTGCAGAGTCTCGTTTTGCACATGCCACCTCTGTGTCTTTGATCTCGTTGGATTTACGTTTAGCACACACGTTATTTACATGGATTGTGTAACGTGGCGCTTTGAAACTGCTCGCTCTTTGTGTAGCATTAGTTGTATCTACAGCGCTATTGACACTATCTAAAAGTAGGTATTATTTTTTTGTCGTAGTATCTGCCGGTAATGTATCCATCCACGTACCTACGTGATTATCAATATAACTTGTATGTTCAGTTGTGAATTGGTCCATTTGTCCTCGGCCTCGAGCGTTCGCTTCCGCGTCGGGGCTTATCCTCGCCGCCAGTGCCCATGATAATCTTTTTGCTGCGATCCACCAGGGTCTTCCTGTCAATACCATATTGTGTATATACTCTGCCTCTTTTGTTACTGTAACCAATATACCAATATTGTCATTTCCTTTTCTAGGTATAACCAACAAACTGCCAGAACGCCTTGGAAGTACGTAATAGTTTTTATTTTTTTTACCTTTTTATTTCCTTATCTTCACGCTGCATATCAGCTTTTCCTAAATGTTGAAGGCTTGCAGCCACTTCCTGGTATTGGTAGAGTTGATATTCTATGTTTAGACGGTGGCAAGTATCACGTAGTAGGTGTTGGGCGGTAGTTTATTACACGATCCGGCGGCGGCGGTAGGTGTGTGCCGACGTCACCGCGATGGCCGTGACGTAATCCAACACCAACCTCAGCATCGGCCTGCCGGTCCGTCGCTCGCTCTATTCCTCACGAGGCTAACCGTTTGTTCGCAGCTACGAAGGTTAGTAACTCATTACAACTTCCTTCTCATTTGCTCCTAATGGCTCCGCGCCGCTACGCGAACGAGACGAAATTTCGACTTATTCATTTCGCCAGGAAGCGAGGCATCACCTTGTGAAGCAATTTGTTCGCTCTTGGTATGTAATTGGCATTCATAGGTGCTGTATACGGCCTTTAACTGAGAACTTTAACCTAGACCTTCAGTTGACGTCACGTTTCCTGATACGGAGCAATGAAGCCAAATTATAATAGTTTGAATGCGTTTAGGAGAGTTACGTTACGTATTTGAAATGGTAATAAGCAAGTTACTGTTGAGCGAAATTCCATTGAGCCGGCTCTGGAGCGCTGCCAACATTTAAATGCGGGAGTCGCAGAAGATCTAGCTAGACGGTAATTTCCTCTAATATCATCTGATGACCTTTTGACATCAATTAAGACCAATCAACGCGATGTGTTTCATCACATCACAAAGACAATCAACAATACACTAACGGCTTTAAATATGGATGATGCTATAGCAAACATTGGCAACAAGGAAATGTCACTTTATGACTATGTAGGATTCATGTTTATTGATTAATATTATCTTCAATGTCATACCGAACATTGATAAAAATTAATTGCTCTTTTACGAACGATATCTACACATAACCCAGCTTATATTTTTGGTGGTTACATCAATTACTTCCTCAATATGTGTATTACTAAAGTAAATCAAGGACGAGCTCAAATTTCTATGCCTAAGTACTATAATATGTTATGGCTGTCCTCATTTTTGTGGTCCAAGGTAATAATAACTGTTTCGACAACCTTGCCAGACTTCTAGGTTGAAAAATATTGTATCAATTTCATGAATATCAGTGCCTACGTCGGGGATATCGTTTAGGACAATATAAAGGGTGTTAAAAGACCGCCGATATACCCGAAATGCACACATACTAGACACCTAAAACTTTAGTTAGTAAAACTTTACCAAAGTACTTTTTCCATATATTATTGCTGGGAAATGATTTTGGTGTTTTAGGTTATAATTTTGAAAAATATTTTGTCACGCAATGGACGTGTAATGCAGATGAGTCATATTGCGCAAGTGTTGACATAAACTTACGCTCGCTCGAGGTGCCGATGATGTTTAGAATACATTGCGGGTTACAATTTTAACGCCGTTTTCGGAAAGAAATATTAAACAAATTGATAAAAGTCCTTGAGAACAAACTTTAAGTAAACTAAATTATACTAAACACATCTCTGGAAAAAAAAATATGGTCCGACTTTGTACCTCATTATCTTGAAAACCATTGATTTCCCAGACATAGTTCATTGAACAAAAAAATTCGTTAAGATGAGGACAATACGTGGCTTCCCTCTTTGTTGGCGGTCTTTTAACACCCTGTATACACTCAAAATGTTAATAAATTTGAACTGTAGTAGTTTTCAAACGAACCAAAAATACAATTTACAACAGCAGTTTCGCTCGCAGCGCCTTCAATTGTTCTCTCAAACTGTATCGGCACATACAGTCAGTTGTCTTCGGATCCCCTCGACTCCCTTCCTGCATTATTATCCGTTATAATACCAATTGCCGTTGCAACGTTAATAATTGCCCTCTTCAACACGTGAAGCGGCTCTCACGTGTTTTAGCGGTCACCTTGCCGGTGCCTGCGTCTCGTCGCCTACCTATACGGTCGAATAGAGGTGTATCGTCTATTTCCGCGTACATTGCGACGACGCGTATGTCTGTTTGTTGAGCAACCCTCTGCTGCACTTGTTGTCATCATTCACTCACTTCAAGTGGATCTTGCAATCTCTTGTTTGGTAGTTGTTTTATTTTAAACAGTCCCATCCTTTGTTGTCGTAGCCGTGTTCGCATTACGGCAAATAAAAGGCGCTTTAGCAGACCCCTGCAACGATAAAGCAGCAGCCCCCGTTTCGCGCTGTCTCTTTCACTCTTGTATCCTCTGACGAGATATCGATATTAACATATTATACAGAAACGGAGGAGCTTCGCCGCGGTTACCTTCGGAACTTGTTTTCTCGTCCCCTTACACGCAACGATGAGCCCTTTGCGTATTATAAGCCACAGATTGTTCTTCACGTGCCCTTGGATGTTCGTACAATTATTCAAACGATGGACCTGCTCTGCTATGCTTCCTTATAGCATTTTATTAAAATGATAAAAACATCATTATGTAGATTGTTTAATAGGGAAGCATATTTGCGATCGTTTTATAATCTCCTATTGCGTCATGGCAATCTGATTTCTGGTGCTTTTATTGTGTTGATGCGCTACTAATTTTACATTTGCTTTAATGTTGAATTGTGGTGAACAATGTGTTCAGCTATTTGTACCTATTTGTTGTGAAGGCAGAGTCTTGAGACCGTGACGGTCGCAAAGGCCTTGAGCTTGCTCGCTGTGTTTATATAAAGCCAGACGTCACCCACCCCTAGAGCCGGCAATTTGCGTTGTTATCGGAGAAATATTTGCACAATTATTACGCCCCTCATCAGTATTCTACTTCTTTACTAATTGATTGCCAGATTTCATTGCTCCTCTCCTTTCGTATGGATGATGTCCAACGCTTAGTCACGAGCTATGTTTCTTTACTTCACTAATACGATGAAGATGCCTGATTCCATTCTCTAAATTATTTTCTCAGGAAAAAATCTGTCTGAAACATTCAGGACAGATTTATAGCATTTTGACGGTTTCGAATTACTCACTAAGTGGTGACGCACACACAATATTCAAGCTTAGGTAGGTACATGTGTTAAATGTGTCCTATATTTCCTTTCCGTTTTTTGCCCCATGCGCGTTTCCTCGTATGTCGAGTATAGACACACACAAGCCAAGCATAAGTTTTTGCTTTGGTTATTGCGTATAATAAAATCTAAATGGGGAAGTCGTTATACGGGTATGGCGGCTTCCTCCCTTAGGGCACGTCGGTCAGCCCCATTATTGAAATAAAAAAATTGAAATTGAAAAAATATTTATTTGCCAAAAATGTAAACATGCAAGATATATTATATTGCTCCTGATAAATGATAATGTAGAAATTGAATAGTTTTTCACTGAAAATAATGTTACTCTTCATCTAAAAACTACACGAAGCTACAGATAACCACTACCTGGAACGGTGCGACTTCTATCAGAATTATTGGTTACAATAGTCAATAGCCTATAAAATTCACGAGCCTCATCTGACATGGTTGGCCGTTTGAACATAAAACATACGCAACTCAATTGGTCCTGGTGAATATCTCTACAATTTACGCGGCATTAGATTGACGTTTATTCGAAAACTACTGCCAATATAACAATATGCACTTGGACAATCTTTCCACAACTTAACGGATCATCAAAATAAACATCAATTTTAACGATACGTATTTTACAGCCTGTATTGACAACGGTTCAGTATGTATGACGGTAGGTACGCTGTTATTAATGTGTCCATTGTACAAAACGTTTGCTCGTGTAACGTCGTTGATGATGACCTTGCATCCACTTTAACGAGCTATTATCATTGGCAAGACTGATTCCTGCGAACAACCGATGCTTCAATACAAGCAATGACTTCTAAGATCACCTTGTGTTCACAATAGTTGACAACGGGCATGCCCTCATCTGCATCTCATGGTAACAAACACAAACTGTAAACAGTTCAACACGGTTAACCGTAAATGCCTGGTGCATTTTATCACACCGCTGTGGTCACGTTGCGTTTGCTTTATTTATCGCCGCATGTTGTACATGCATTTGAATTAATTGTCGTAATTGCGTGATGTGTAGCGATTCCAATCCGTTCACAACTATATTTATGTCTTTGTTTACGAGAGATTACTCAGTCCACTTTGCACCGCAAGCAATTCTTTAGAAAGTATGAAGTGTAATGCGCTAACGCGAGCATGTATAAATGTTTAATCTCTATAATGGCGAGGCGTAAACCGCAAACAGGCGTTGGCTTCTGTTTGCTCTTTCGTGACCGATATCGTTGTACCATTTACCCGATGTAAACAACCCGTCCTTCAGAGAAGCCCGTCGTGCTATTGTTTAGGTCGTCCTCAGGGCGTCTGACTCAATGTGCCGCAGTCAAAGTCATAAAGAGGGCGATGCTCACTTGTCCCTCATCTGCTCAATGCACAATCGCAACACAACATCGCCATTTAAAAATACATATGTAGCAGCGATACATACGAGTCTTGTAAGGATACTGGACAATCGCACAATGATGTCCTTATTGCGATACCATTGTCTCATTTTTCATTGATTGCAAATTTAATTTAATAGATTCACCTTGTTGAACCTTGCCTAGAAAGTCCATCAAGTGTTTTATTAGGTTTTCCCATTCAGTTGAAGGCTCGTTTAATTGGAAGCCGGATCGCCGCATGAAGCATCTCTAATAGAAGTTTCAGGAGAGCTCTGCTATCGAGCGTCATTCCGACGGAGTCGCGCGTTGATTCCGAGGTCGTAAATATAGAAAAGGATGAGAGCAGGTCGGGTGACATCTATAATAAGACCACGGGACACGATGATCAGTACAGTCAGTGGGATATTGCCCAAGCTTCCACGGGTTGTTGACTTTTCAAGCGTACTCTTGTGTATTATTTTTAAAGCGGTCCAAAATAATTAAGAAAACGAATGACACGGGGCCTTAGCATTTGTTTTTAAGTTTTGGGGCAATATCTTTTCTTGTTTATGCGTGTATTTTTTTTTTGAGTTTCTTGTTTATAATTTTTTGAGTCACTGATCAAATTGCATTCATCTACCCAAATAAGGTTAGGGAAAATCAAATTATACCTACTGATGCAAAATATGCAACTCGGCTTACCAGGGCCCTTAGCCTGTAACGCAATGGCGGGTCAATGGCGTCCCGGCAGAAGGACAAAACCGGGCTCTCCTCGTTTTTCTCCTACAACCAGAGAACTAATCCTCTAGAATTAGAATAAAAATATTCTTTGCTGTACTACAAAAACATTAAAAGGACAGACAGCGTTAGCAAATCGTAATTGAAGTCGTCACCTGACAGCCCATTTTGGCACCATTGTGTTACAGGCTAAGGGCCCTGCTCTGCTAATTCTGTACCTCAATTAGTCATCTAATCCCATATTGGGATCCGTAGCTGAAATCCGTAACAATCAATCAGTCGCGAGCGCGAACAACCCACCACCGCACCGTGGTTAACGATACGCATTGCATTTGTTTTTTTTTTTTTGTTGTCAGCCTGGGGTGGTCCTGGCCTACCGGTGGGTGGTCGACCACAGCGGTGTCTAACTTACCGTTTCCTTTGATAAATCGCCCGCAGTAACTGCCTACAGAGCAATCAAACGACTCCTTGTTCAGTCAAACAATGTCGCCCCAATTTTTGCCGCTGACTAATCTATCCTTCATTTTTATCAGCCTTTAACAGGTCAAGTGATATCATGATTCATCTATCTTTTGTTAAACGCTGTAGGAGCGGTCCAGTTAAAGTGTTCAGTAATCTAGGTCGTACGAACAATTTGTCACAGTGGCGAATTGTTGATCGTCCTCGGTCGGAGCGCTGCGTGCAATCTTATCTGTGTTAATCCGCCGCTGCATGGCCCATCCGATATCATCATCGTGGTAATTTGGGAGCATGGCCTCCAGGCGAGCGTTACGGTCTAGTTGTTGGAGGCACCGCAGGCGGCACCGGTGACACCGGTTACTGACGTGGCCACGTTGTTTTCGGGGTTAATGGGCGTCACGAAAGGAGCCGATTCATCTCCCGCGGGCGGGCTCACCACGGACGAACGGGCTCGGATGCGTTTATGGCGCACTGACGGAACACCCGTCGAGTTCGTTACATACATTGTTTAGCGCGATATTGTTAGCTTTTACTGCTGCACTTTCCTTCCCTACAACCAGTTTACGTGGTTTATCTTCGCCAGTAACTGCTCCTGTTGCAAGTTTGTAGGTAATTGTTACCGCCGCTAATCTGCCGATCACGCCAAATTGTAACTCAGCGTGAAGCCAATACAGCAATCAAATAAATATTGATTGGTATATGGATATGGTGTAAACAGTATCGCGAATATCGTCCAAGACTCGTCTCTCCGTGAACGCATTGGACAGTTTCTGGGTCGCACCGATTAATTCACTTAGCCTACTTTTGTTCAGTGCTGTAACACTTTTTTATTCGTTTGACATAATTTTGCCGCTCGAATGTGTAGGGGTGACGGTGTCTTTTATATACCACGGTGTGGGTCTAACATTATTTTTATTTATTTATTGCATTATTCCGCCGTTTGCGCAAGCAGCTCTTTCTAGATCACTACGTGCATGTGTGGTTTTGTTGCCACGCAGTTTGGTATTGGTGCTGTCTCGATTATTCAGTTCACGGGAACTCCGGCTTTTATCGGTGGAACAGGCACTCGTTGTTGTGTCCAATAACGACAGACCCATGATAGTTGGCGACCACACTCGCCGCATGATAAGCTCAATAACATTTATTTTAAAATAGGTATTTTATTAGTATAATCGAATAATACAGTATGTTACAGGAAGATTTTATTTTAGTTTGGAGTAGTTGATGTATAATTTTTGACATTTTACCGTCGGTCCCATTATAATACTGACATTATCGTACTGTTAGAATTTATTTGATATCATAATATGTGTTCACTAATAAATGCTATGCACAAATAAATAATAATGTGTTGTTCACTAATATCGGAGTCGGATCACAGTCCAAACACGCTGTCAATGTCGAATTAGGTTTAGTTACACACACACACACACACATTGTATCGGTTTGTGTAAGTAATGCAAATGTGTTCTTCCTTCACGTGCATTGCCGTTTGTTCGACTTTTCTATGGGGATTTTAAGATACATTACTGTTTTTGCTGTCCATTCACGTCAGAGTGTCCGTGCGAGTTGGTTATGAAACTTATCTCAGTCGGTGCAGAGTCAAGTATCGAACGCCCCGTTAGGAATATGGGCGACGGAAATGTACCGATCCAGAGAGTTTGTAGGACATATTCACGGTGCTGTAAGCTGGCTGGGCAGAGTGGGCAGGCGTCAGTGTGGTGCGCGTATCTCATTGCGCAGGAGCCAGCGGCCGGTGAGCGGATGCGTGCAGTTCGGTGATGAAACCGACTGACACAGATTCTAACGCGTATTTGGTAATCGGGCCCCCGCTCGTGAAAGTCGCGCAGGACGGTCATACATACATATATCTCGCTTTGTATATGTTCCACTTTGAGATTTCCAACTCGAAATTTTGCCGGCACCGAAACCTAAAATCATCGCTCGCTCTTCGCGGCGAGCGGCCATTGTTCGGTGCCGCGGTATACAGTGCGTAAATGTGTTGGTATTGTGCTAGTGTCCCAGATTTGGGGAGCGAAACTGCGATCGTTGATTGGTTAGTTACGACGTTGCTACATTTTCGCCTTGCATTCAATTCCATGAGAAGTTGCAGGCATGCCGCACGCTTGGCCAATAGGTCACTCGCCTAGCAATAGAGATTGGATAAACTATTTAGGCTACACGTGTCCTCCTACGCAGCGCGTAAATGTACTTCCATCAACTGCATTAGGCTCGAATTTATTGTTGAAACGTGACATTTGCCAAACAAAAGCAATCACTGACACTGCCTACCTGTTTTGTTATACAATCCAAGGATTTGAAATTCAGCGTATCGATACATAAATTGACATAATAATCGGCTACCCATCATAATTGATGGCCCATACATTACAAAAGGAGCACACGACCCTGACACAATCCAGTTCACAAGCACACTGATCAGAAATACACAAAGATATAAACGAAGACTATAAGTAACAATAGCCTTAACCCTAATGCAGTAGCGTTTCAGGGAACTCACGTAGGTAATGGAAAGCCAGACAGTGTTTAACCACATGAAGAAAAGTTCGCTGTGTTGCTTTGGCCTCTAGCGGAAAACTCTTTTATTTTTATCCTACTTCCGGAACTTCCCTGAAACATTGCTATCGAGTAGTTTATTTGTGGTTGAATAAGGAAGGTCTCTACAAAGGTCCACACACAAAACAGGACAGAGCTGTGAGTCCACATTTAATTGTCTAAATAATAATGATGATGTGAACTTTTAACCTCATTGCGGTGGACAATCCTACCTAACCTTCTAAATGACCAAGCTCTTTTGGGATTACTCATCCGTGGCAGGTGAACCATTTGTATTTTCTGAAGTTTTGTGTTTGAAATGGTCCTTGATAACGATGTTGATGATTATTCATGTACCTATGATATGATGTTATCGTATCACTTAGCGATTTAACTGGATCATGTCTTGGCATCGTCCAAAATACTTCTCTTACAATGTAGGTACGTGGCCACCGCGCTACTGGAAGTTGCTATTTCCACCTGCCTGCATTCAGGAGCAGGAAAGGCTCCATGCAAGCTTTTCACACAGGACCGTCGGTGACACCTATTAGAAAGTGTCTGTTGAAAGAACGTGTAATTTATTTCGCTCACTCTCTTGTCACCAGGCACGGCCCGGGCAGCGATTGCGGTGGCGGCGGGTCCGGCGGCGGGGCGCCCGCGCCCCAATCGGCGCGCGTCTCGTCCAACGGCGCCGGCGGGATGGCCGTGAGTCGGGTGCCCAGCCCGCTGCACGACGGGAACACACCCGTCGCAGAGAACTGGTGCTTTACACAGGTAAAATTGCTCCCAGACCATTCCTGCTCGCATCTGTGTGCACTTCCATACCTGCCTCTATGGAGCTGAAGCCTGAATGTAGCCGTATCGTCCAACACGCCCCTCGCCCAGAACTAAGCCTTAAGTCTGTAACGCAATGGTGTTTAAATAGGTTCATAGTTATGAAGGACAAAACCGAGTTTTCCTTGTTTTTCACCAACAACCACTATTTTTTATGATTAGAATTATATAATAATACTCTTCATGCACTAGAAAAACATTATGAGACCGACAGTATTAATAAATATTTGAGCCTACAACGCTGAAACTATTGACACATGAGTTACAGGCTTGAGGCCCTGGTGCTTTACACAGGTAACATTCCTCCCACTTTAATTACAACTTGTATCTACAACGTGTTACAATACATCCTAACTCTTTTTACAGGGTGTAACCTACTGGTCAACAGGATGTCAATTCTGTAAAAAAATGTTGAAAAAAACTATTTTTATTTTATAACCTCAAAATTGAAAATTTTTCATAACTTTTTTGTTTTTGGTATTAGCTTAAATTTAAAAATATGTTTGTGTGTGTAGGTGCATTTACATAGCTTTGAGTTGTTAAAACATTGTGAAAGTCAATAAAAACAATATTTAAAAAATACTTTTTTCCTGCCACAGCGTTCACATTTTATTTATTTAAAAATCAATGGAACGTCATAGAGCAAAAAAATTATTTAGGTTGTGATCCCTATCACCAGGTGCTATTACCCTGTAAAAAGAGTTAGCATCTTTTGTAACACCTTGTATATGCAGTCCCTATATTCCTGCCCGTCAGGAATTCAGGATCCAAGATCTAGAACTGTAATCGGTTGGATCTGCATTGCAATCCAGTATATTATAATGTAGAGCTGCTGTTAATTTAACGTGATGGACCATCTATATTGCTCCATATTCACTCTCTGCTCTCTACTAAAGCGGAACAGACTATGCGATGCGAACTAACGTTGTATGGCTCTGGCGAGCTCGATATGAGATACATTAGTATGGAGGGAGCACCAGTCATAAACTCATAACCGAGTTTAGACGCCCCCTTTGAACGAGAGCTGTTAGCAGATGATTTTTAAAATTACTTCATATATCTTTGAGGTGCCTACCTATTGGATGTTGTTTCGACTATGTTCGAGACTGCAAAACCTAACCGTCTGAATGTCAAACCCACTGGAGTAATATCAATTTCACAGTGGTCTTAAAGCTTGTATGCGGCATGTTAATAGAGTTCAAGTTGGCAAAGTCCATCTCCGCAACGTGCTTCAAACTTGCGCTGGTTTGAAGCCAATTTGCCTGCACTTTACTTGAACCAGTTACTATTTACATTCGTACTATCTCGCCAACATTGTTTTTAATCCTATTTCCGTAGCGCAATAAAGCGACGATGATGGAACCGTTTACTGCTGCGCATCTTAATGTTTTATTTTTATTTTCTCATATTGATTGCGTTTTATGGTAGTTAGATCATTCTATTCACCAGGATGTGCGCGGGATTATTGCAAACAAAGCATCTATAGGTGGATCAAAATGTCATAGCACAGATGTATTTACTAGTTTCGCTGTCATGATTGGCGATTTGAAAGGCCTTCTTCTAACAGTAGCTACCGATTGGGCAACAGTGCCAACAGTCTATGTCACACCCACGAAGCTGCCTCAGGCGTCCAAACAAGTTTTGGTCAAAATTACTTTGAAGTTGTTGACGCAAAGCACTAAACGGCTTACAAACTCGTAGAACTTTGTAGCTTTGTAGCGATCCTACTTTACAAAGTAGATTATAAAACACTGATTTTCATAGGTCATAAAAAAGGCATTAAAGGCAGGATAAGGCCGCAATGCACACACGTGTTTTCCATTTAGCTTACAACTGTAATCAATCACGACAACACGTGAACCTAATGGGCCGTATATTGTTATCATCAGCGCCTAAGCTAATAATAGTCAAATCTGTGGCCCCCAGAGATCTCCTCACCAAAGCGATTCCCGACGGGCACCTCGAGCCAAAGTGGTCGTAAACCGCCGGCCGATGCCGTAAATAATACGACCCATCTCCGCCACAAATAAGCGCACGATAATATTGTTTAACGTAGCCGTTATCTGAGTGAACTTGAAAACTGACGCAGATGTTGTTTCACTAATCAGGAAGTGTGCGCGCTATACGTGTTATGCTCCATGTTTGAACTGAGCTGTTCGTTTTGGCTCCCCGCGTCACGTTCTATCAGAATCGGCGTCGAATACAAAAACGTGACCGGCGACACGATTCTTTACCACTTCTGACGAATGAGTCAAAGCCCTGTAACCAGGATACTATGGGCGTTCGCCTCCCAAACGTGAATACTCAAGACCATTTTCATAGGAATCACCTTCAATTTTTATCGGTAAAGGCTCGTGTTGTTACGTCAAACACATTGCCAGGGTTACATAACGTAGAGACGTGTGTCGCTTCGGAATATTATCGTCTACATACTTAAAAATTCTTGTGGAGGTACTGATAAGAACTAAGTACCGTGCAGCATTTTTTCCACAGTCCGGCGCGCAGAGCTGTCGAATAGAGGTTCGTAGTTCGCGAATGAATGCTTCGATTGAATGCATTCGTTATATGAAACCATTCATTCATTCATTCACTACCAATCTTTACATATCACATTCACTCTAGTCCACGTAGTTCATTCTTCAAGAAACATTCTTAAATCTACCACACTAAGAACCAAAATTCTGTAAATCTTTATATATCACATTCAATCTAGTCCACGTAGTTCATTCTTCAAGAAAATTTCTTAAATCTACCACACTAAGAACCAAAATTCTGTAACTCATGTGTCTCGCCTTTGTCACCTTTGACATTCGCGGACTACCGTGAGTCAAAAGATACGTGAACGAACTAATGAACTATGAATGAGCTATGAACTATGAATGAACTGTGAATGAACTATGAACTTAACGAGTGAACTAGTTCAGTGAAGGAAATGAACTATATCATTCTTTTCTTTTCACTGAAGCGTTTCGCGCACCTCTACTGTCGAATATTTTCCGATGTGATCATCTCGGTCGGAACAATTGGAACGGCCCGTTGGACCGCCCGTCAGTCTGCGTTACCTTTTTTGACGCTTTTTGCCAAAATCTCTATTTAGTACAAGGCGTAACGGTTGTTTTTGCCTCTACGCCGCATCACGTATATACTTATTAAGGTCTACGCTCCGAGGTCTTTCAATTTCGGGCTCCAGTTCCGTTACTAACGGAATGAATGCCTGACTATCGACCTAAGAAGTCATTATACGTATTGTCTAGTTCGTTACGGGTTCTGATGGCCTGCCATCATTCAGACCTAGAACTTTACAACCCGTGTAGATTGAGAGCGGAGTCGATCTTATTTTAAAGTTTATTACTCACGCAATCACGCCATATCCCTCCCTAAGCTGTAAGCAGGGGTATTAACTGTTCGCATTCTGCGTTTTTCCTTATCAGTGCCATACGTGACGAATTACGGCAGTCACAGCAGCTATGTTTTATTGTGATTTACGTTGTTGAAGCCGGCATTCAAATGTTCCTAGTACCTACCTGTCGAGGTTACTGTTGTTTCCACGTGCAGCGACCTCTAACTTTCAACCCACTACAACACGTGTCCGCCCGACGATGGTCCAACCCCTACCTTCCCCTTCAACCGCGTAACATTTTTGCCACAAACAATGTATAGTCGGCGACACGAATATAGACAGAATACACCTTATTTCTTTTCGTTTACGCTCTTTTACCGCGCGTGATAAGATATACAATGGGGTACCCAGGCGTGCGGCTGACCGTACCTATCCAAGTCATGAAACTTTACTCGATTACAGCGGGATTTTCCATACTGATGTTCTGATGCTAGGAATAGACCCATGTTATAGCTTGAAATGCTCGTTAGCGCGCGATGCATTTCTCTCTCTCGCTTGGTTGATCTGCGTAGATCAGTGTAATCTGTCCAGTAACTCTGGCTCCGTTTAAAAATAAGTTATGAATAATGGTTTTTAAACTGTACCAGGCTAGGATAGTAGGTATGGATTATTATCCTGCCTTGAAAACTACTAGCTCGTGTCACCCAGGCATTGCATTGTACACACGACAGCACGTGAGTCTGTACACTTTTGTTGAAAAGTCGCCCATAACGCAACCGAGTAGAGTGCTAGCGTGTAAAGTTCGACGTGCTGTCGTGTATGTTAGTTACTATACTACGGGTAGTGAACTTTCAGACTTCCGGAGTCTTGGATGTCAATTTCAAACCGTTCATTCCATTCAACGCGCTCTCTCTCACGTTGCGTCGCATCACCACGTTTTGAGTCAGTAAACGAACGATTGAGGAAAAGACATAAAAGTGAATTCATTCTAGCCGTAAAAAGTACCCGTGTATCGAGCTTTATATTCGTTTTAGACTCGCAGCTGCTGGTCTAGCATCAAAGCTCTCTCACACTCAGTCAATCTACCTAGGTAGATAGACCGACGGTCGTTTTTGTGTACAATAAAGAATATTCTATCTATCTATCTACCGCGCTCAAATTATATCGATACAATAATTCTTCACGCTAGTCGTACAGGTGGTTATTCTAGTCTAGTCAAACAGTTTCTAGGCCCCAAAACCGGTTAGGTTGCGGGAAAACATAAAAGAAAATATTTTCTTCGACAAATATGTTTTGATTTTTTCGATTCGTGCTATTTTCCCGCACGTAACCACGTTTTGAGGACTAGCAACTATGCGGTTTTTTTTTACAGGTTAAGCGCCGTTTTACAGAATAAGTGTACAATAAACTTTTCCCTTTAGTAAAGGCGTAGGTATGCTTCCTCCGCGGTAATACCATTCCATTTGTGCACTTCTCTTGCTGGCAACGATATCAATCTAGATGCCATATTAGTACATACGTGTTGGAATTTGCAACTTTGCCGTCTTGTACGTCCGGGGTTGACGCCTGGACGCAAGACAACGAACAGTTATTCAGGATGGCGCTCCTCGGGTGGCGAAATTATTCATATTGCTGGAAATCACGAAAACACTAAACTTATGGGTAATGCATATGGATATGGAGACTTGGAATAAGTTATGGGCTAAATTTTGATATTATTATTTAGAAATGCCATCTGTCTGGCTGAATGTTGTTACTTACTCCGCTATTGCTCTACGAGTCGTGTGCTGCTCTTACGGGTGCCGTAAACAGTTTTTAAGTATTTAGCATAGCTGACACTGACTGCCGGTTTCTGAATTGAGAAATTCGCTAATCAAATGTGTAAGTATCGTCCTGTCTCTGCAGATTTCTCACAAAAGAGCGCGACAGAGCGATACGTAAGTATTTGCTTAGTAAAATTCTCAACTCGGAAACCGTGTCTGAGTGAATTGGTGTGCGCTGAGAACGGGGACATAACAGAACGTTTGGCCCTTGCCAGGAGTCCGGACGTCGCCTAACCGGCCCGTTCAGGGGCCTCAGCCTGTAACGCAATGGTGCCAAAATGGGCACACAGTTGATGGCTTCAATTACGATTTATTAATGATGCCGGTCCTTTTAATACATTTGTAGTACAGCAAAGAATATTCTGATTCTAATTCTAGAGCGAACAGTAGAAGGCACCAGGGGTGGCCACTACCTCATTCGATTACCTACCTAGTAGAAGGCGAGCTGCGAGCCGTTGGGCTGAGCTGGAGCGAAGCCAGAAGAGTTGCTGAGGACAGAAAGGCGTGGCGTGATCTTGTAAAGTCCCTTTGTACCTCTGGGGTACCATAGGACAGCAACAACGACAACAACAATTCTAGAGGATTAGTTCTCTGGTTGTAGGAGAAAAACGAGGAAATCCAGTTTTGTCCTTCTGCTGGGACGCCATTGCGTTACGGGCTAAGGCCCCAGGTCTCCTCCAGCTATCACAATAAATCTAGATGCCATAATGGGCACGTGGAATCTGCGCGGTCGTTATCTAAGTCCGGGGATGATGCGGGCGGCCTTGGCGCGGGTCGCCGACCGGCCGAAGACCCCAACACCGCAAGACAAGCCACGGGGGCAACGACACCGGCTGCCCAGCGAGCGGTGTGGCACCACCTGACCTTCGGGGCCCCCGGACCCTGGGATTTAATTTTGAGGTTTGACGTTGGTGGAAAAAAAAATTTCGCCAAAAACTCCCCGAGAAATGTATAGCAAACATCGAGGAGTTATCATATTTTTAGGTCCCTGTGATTTTTGAAGCCGTATATTGAGGTCTAAAGTTGGTTGCTTAAGTGTGCTGCAGGAAAAAATATCGCCAAAAACTTCAGAAAAGTAGAAAAGTTATGATATTTCAGGGTCCCTGTGATTTTTTAAGCTGTAACTATATCTCTCACTCTTAACTCAATGTAAAATGAAATGTAGAGGTATGTACTTGGAAACTTGTGACACTAATTTTTACGAAAACTCCATAGTTTGCATAACAAAATGAAGGTTTTCAGGCCTTGGTGAAATAAAGGGTAATCTTTAAAATGGTTAGTTTGATTTTCGCCAGAAATCAGAACAAACACTATGTTTGCAAAATGACGTAGAGCAAAGCAATAAATAGGGACTTCTGCCATGGCGAACGTCGCGCGCGGTTAGACCACAGTACTTAGTTAGATCTTACAACACGCGGCGGGCGGTAAGTGCGAATATCGAACGGCAAGGGCTACATCCGGATGACTACATGGCTGTACGTAATGAATGGCGAGACTCTAAAATCAGAGATTAATCGGCATGTAACAGTCGATGTGGCAACCTCCAGCGTCCGCCTGTAAACTGTAACAGAGTCGTAAACGTAATCGCAAACGCAAAGACGCCTCGACCTTGTAAAGCAGCCAGACCTTCGGTCCGACACGTTTTTGTGTCTAGTACAAAGTTTTATTTGCCATAAAGTGCGGCTAGTTAACGC
The DNA here is from genome assembly GCA_949319315.1 of Zelleria hepariella. Classification (NCBI taxonomy): domain Eukaryota; kingdom Metazoa; phylum Arthropoda; class Insecta; order Lepidoptera; family Yponomeutidae; genus Zelleria; species Zelleria hepariella. The sequence goes on along the minus strand of OX439387.1, from coordinate 5,655,076 downwards.
TTCTAGTGTCCGGACATTTATTAAATACCAAAGGACAGTCAAAGTGCAACAGAAAAGAGGCCTCCATTCATTCGAAGATTACTTCGTCCGGTGACATTTGGTTTTAACGTATAGTACAACAGATCTTAAAGCATCTATGTAAGATTATTTATACAGCGTCCAGTGGCACCCCCACTCACACTAGATAGGTAAAGTAACCACTCGGACGCTGCAGTACCTGGACCATGGTTTTTGATGGATTAGGCTTGCCCAGCACCTATAAGCATTATATTCGTTATGTACTCATGACCATAGGAAAAAAAACTAAGGCCTTTGCATCTACGTAATGAGATGATTTATACAGCGTCCAGTGGCACCTTCACTCACACTAGATGGGTGAAGAGACCACTCGGCGCTGTAGTGCCTGGGACATTGTTTTAGATGGAGACATCCTAACTCTTTTTACAGGGTGCAACCTACTGGTCAACAGGATGTCAATTCTGTAAAAAAGAATTAAAAATAAACAATTTTTATTTTATAACCTCAAAATTTTAAAAAATTCATCACTTTGTTGTTTTTGGTATTAGCTCAAATTTAAAAATATGTTTGTGGGTGTAGGTGCATTTGCATAGCTTTGAGTTGTTAAAACATTGTGAAAGTCAATGAAAACAATATTAAAAAAATAGTTTTCTCCCGCCCGCCACAGCATTCACATTTTATCAATTTAAAAATCAACGGAACGTCATAGAGCAAAAAAAAAAATTTAGGTCATGATCCTTATCACCGGGTGCTTACCCTCTAAAAAGAGTTAGCTTCTTTTGTAACACCTTGTATACAGGGTAACTTACCTGGACGCATTGACTGTGTTACCCTCTGCGAGTGCAATTTGCGTGCCATTTGTGTTTAAATTAGTCCGAAACTAGGACCGGAAACGTTGGCTCTATTAGTGATTAATTAGTGCCTGATTAATTCGGGAAAGGAGACCTGTGTGCCTATTCTGTAAAAATACTGCACAGTCCTCAAACCCGGTCAATTTCCGGGAACATAGTTGTTATCGAAATAATAAATTTGTTTTCGACAAATAATACGTATTGTTGGTCGAATAACATTTGTTTATTTCGATAAGAACTAGGTATGTCCTCGCAAATTAAACCGGTTTTGAGGACTAGCAACTGTGCGACTTTTTTTTTTACAGAATAAGCACACTGAGCAAGGCAGTGTTATTTACGGAAGAGTCAACGATGATGAATTAAAATTATGAGTACACTGATTTTAAGGGTAGACGATAGCAACGTGGCGGGAAATTCAAATTTTTTACAGTTTTTTACATTTTGTAGCTAAACTGAGCTATTTTTGTTCAGCGATTTTTCGTTCGCGGCAATAACATAGTTTCTTTTCATTATTGTAAAAAAAAGAACAACAATAATTCAGCCGATTACGTGTTCTGGTCTACGACAAGTTTTTTGGGCAGTGCCACTGCTTCGTAGACCAGAACACATAATCGGCTGAATTATTGTTGTTCTTTTGTTTACAATAATGAAAAGAATACTATGTAATTGCCGCGAACGAAAAATCGCTGAACAAAAATAGCTCAGTTTAGCTACAAAATTTAAAAAACAGTGAAAAATTTGAATTTCCCGCCACGTCGCTGTCTTTCCACCTTAAGTCTAAATGAAGCGACAGAGTGGACACGCACCGATTTCACTCATTATCTGTCACGAAACCGCTGTAAAAAGGCATAATAAGCAACAAAATCGGAAATTTGGAACCAACTAAATCTCTGACCGAGATAAATGGCGTGGCATCGTAAGGCGCGCAACATCAGCCACTGATAGTACTACATGTGGACCACGACCGCTCTGACAAGAGCGTAACGACAAAGGAGAGGAAGAAAATCTCCATACAATGTTTTTGGCCCTTTTGCACACACCACAAAATTTGAAAGAGGAACAAAATTACTTTCAGAACTGTGACCTAAATCCTCGAATAGGAAATAACATGGCTCGTTGTGTGGTCCGTTGCGCCAAACCTAAATAATGCTCTGGCTGGCCACGGGTTCCATTTCTGTATTCCGCACTACCTCTATCAGTTTACACAGGGTAAATTACTGACTCCAAATTCGAGGCAAGTTAGGATACTGACAAATGTACTTACCTACAGGGTAATTTTAAATGCTGTTTTCCTGAAACACGTCAACTTCTAAAAACGTGATTTCCAAAAACTTTTTTTCTACGACTTTTCGAAAAGCTCGATAAGTACTTTTTATTTTCTTATTCTTCAAAAGTTTGCATTTGTACCATTTCAGGTTGCCTACGCGGCGCGCTTTCGTGCCCCTCCACTCTCTACCACCTTTCCAGCCTCTCTTGCTCCTATTTGTTACTTTGATCAAGCCCGAGCCGAAAATAAAAAATAATATTTGCGCTTTTAGCAAAGTCGTAGAACAAAAGTTGTTGTATGTCACATTTAGATATTGACGAGTTTCAGGAATAAAGCAATAAAAAATTGCACTGCATAAATTAATTTGAAAAAAATCCTGTTCGGGCTCTACTGACTTCAAATCATTTTACACAGGGTCAGTATCGGGTCAGCATTGACTTGCCTCGAATTTTGGAATCAGTAACTTACACTTTACACGCGTTTACACGGTCTTAGTGCGCCTGGACTTATTCTATTAAAATACTACTAAGATGCTACTCGACTCGAATCGAGTACACCGGCCATTTTAGTGCACTCGGACGAAAACGACCAATCGGAAGCATCTTAGTTTTCATTTTAGTAGACTCGTCCGAGCGCACTAAAACCGTGAAAACGCAGCCTACTTAGGAGGTAGTCTACCTCTACTTTTGTTGTTGTACTGTCAGCCACTAGGATACCCCTTTTTGTTAAATTGGGGCCCTTATGCATTTTGTTCGTATCGTAACCGAGTAGAGTGCTAAGCGTGTAAGCGTCTACGTGCTGTCGTGTGTACTTATTTGTTTTACGGCCCGGTTCCGTCGTTTGTCACTAGTTACCGGCCGCCCTGTCATCGAGACAATTAGAGACAAAGCACGAAACGGGCTCTTGTCGTCGGCACAGTTTTTCGATCTCTTTCGGGGGTGATTTATCGTTCGTTAGAGGCCGTCTCGGAAGCGTCCTCGGCACGAGATTTATGCCTCGCCATTATCTCGTATAGTGCGGTCCGTTTACATGCAGCCCTTTCAGATATCTTACCTTTTTCACATCGGCCACATTGCCGGGCCTTCCGTGCCCATGTGACCGATTGGATACAGAACAGAATGAGAACAGCTTCAGCTTTTTGATTTGTGTGCGCTTAAAAGAAGCAACGCGAATTAGTCCCTTCTCTTAGCTATTTTTGGATGCTAAGAAAATGGACTAAATAGCGAAGTCTAAGTTACTAGTGGTTCGCCCCAAACTGTGAACTCGCGACCCCATATAAACTGAACAACACCATATCTCGGTAACCCCTCGACCGATTTGGCTCATGTTCGAACTTAAATATTCTCTTTGCCTCATTTACCCGCCTATCAAATTTCGTGACGATCCGACTTCATTTACTCAAGTTATCGTCGAACGAACATACATACAAACATACAAACGCCGGATTGTTCCAGTAGACTCGGAGAACTTCGCTCGCTCGTTCAATAAGAGGGTAATCCTCGTCTGCCTCTGCAGTATGACTGCATCGATAAAGTTTTCACCCCCTCATCGGGTAGCGGCACCTTGTAAAATAAAGCAAGGCGAAGGCGCTAGCCAATAGTGGGATAAAACTGTTCATCGTAACATTGTGCTTCCCCGCTGTATGCTGTGGGCGTAATGTAAACGCGGCATAAGCTTCTCGCCCCGCTCTGTGATGTGATGAGCAGGGTCCATTGTTTACTTATTGGTCCGCAATAAAGGTCAAGCTGGCAGCTGCTTTGTATTCGTTAACTGTTGTCAGACATGCTATTCTTTGGAATTTGATCCCTCTTTACTTGAAACTTCGCGTAACTTTCCCGAGTTTAACTAGTCAGGAATTCCTACAACATTCTCTTTCCGATTTAATGACGCGGAAAAATGCATCGTTAATTAGTCTAGGAATCTGAGATATACAAATAGACTACTCTCTATCAATGACACAAAATAGGTACACAAGACAGCTGAGCATGTAGGCGCTTACACGCGTGCACTCTATTCACTTATGTTATGATGTTACAGGCGACTTTGCAACGAAAGTGTAAGCGTCCTCGTTTTTATTTTATACCTGCTAGTTTCGCGCTTTATATTCGCATCTTGTGACCGAGTCTGTTTCCAATAAATCCCCTAAAACTGCACCTTGGACAATATTCTAACCAGCCCTCTCTATTGTTGCAGGTCAAAGTGGTGAAATTCAGTTACATGTGGACTATAAACAATTTCAGTTTCTGTCGCGAGGAAATGGGTGAAGTGCTAAAATCATCGACATTCTCCGCGGGTGCCAGTGACAAATTAAAATGGTGTCTCCGCGTCAACCCCAAGGGTCTAGACGAGGAGAGCAAAGACTACCTATCGTTATACCTCCTATTAGTGTCGTGTAATAAATCGGAAGTGCGTGCAAAGTTCAAGTTTTCGATACTAAACGCGAAACGGGAAGAGACGAAAGCGATGGAGTCCCAGCGCGCGTACAGATTCGTCCAGGGCAAGGATTGGGGCTTCAAAAAGTTTATCAGAAGGTGAGTGGCAAATGAACTTTTGTTTTGTTGTTCATGGTAAAGAGAGGGAAGACTTACGCGGCAGTAGGTACCAATCGGTGGTGCGTGCTATATCTTTTATCTCGAAGTGTTCTACTTTGGAACCCTTTGGCACTGGTGAGTTCGGTAATAAGACTAATAAGTCCAATCCATGCATTGTCCTTAGAAGCGCAGTACCTATCTGACAAAAAAATATCCCCCACCTCACCTTACGGGTAAGATCATTGTTGAATGGGCACGATCTAACTCCCCTAAATATTCATTTATTGTCTGATCAAAACATGTTACTCCTTTTTTCGTCTGAAATGTTTGTACTAATAGATCAGATAAAGGTCAGATTAGTGCTGATCAATTTATACATTTTCTGGGCCATATGAGGTGAGGCTGTTTTTTTATTATTATGTTACGAACAAAGCAGATAAGAAAAGCCGAATAATAAAGGAGGAAAATCCGTTTTTCCTATTCGCCTGGGAGCGAGACGCATCACGCTCGCTCTATGTAGGCTGCGGTGTGTGTGATATCCATTACCATTTGAAGGATGTCCCGCAAATAACAGGTGGCGTAAAAGTAATGTCATAGTGTGAATTGGCTACCATTTTGTTAGAAATAAAAAAAATGCTCTGTTTTCATAAAACTTTAGTAAAATTGATGAATAAATTATATCGCGCATTTACCACCTCCCGAGTTGATTTACTGCATTTTGAATTTTTATTTTTGCTTGCTAAACAACTGGCTTCAAATTGGCGATTTCGAGATCTAACGGTGCCAGACTTCTTCCTTTGGGGCTTTTTGAAATCTCTCATTTACCTCAGAAAACCACGAACCTTGCAAGTCTTGAAAGCTAACATTGAAGAAAAAATCGCCAATTGGAGCTAGTTGTTTTGCGTGCAGTCATTTTGTGACATTACTTTTGCGCCACCCTATAGAAAGATTTGGGACAGACAGATAAAATAACGTTCCATATATAAAATTTGCTCTTCTCTACTATTATTAAGCTGTTGTTAGATTGAAAGCTTGTGGAATACCGAATATCCAAGAATAACGGGGCGGGTTGGTGGTCCTTCATTGAATATTTGCGTAGAGGTAAAAGGTTTTATAACCAAACCTTAGATGTTATTCAATTTTGTGTTGACGCTATAGTTTTAGTTTTGGATATTTCCTAGTCATAAAGGTGACTTGCACCATCGTCGAATGGTCATTGTATCTCCGTTGAATTGAATAAATCCGAAAATCGTTGATGCAAACTGTAAGAAACTCGAATATTTATGTATGTTGTGAAATTAGTACCTTTTATAACAAAACTAGCTTTTGCCCGCGACTTCGTCCGCGTGGACTACAGAAAAAGGATAATATGCTTTACTTTGCTCCTAAGTGTAAAAGCGTGATAATATGTAGCCTATGTGTTATTCTGATGTCTAAGCTATTTTTATTCCAAATTTCATCCAAATCCGTTCAGCCGTTTCAGCGTGAAAGAATATCAAACATCCATCCATCCATACTTAAAAACTTTCGCGAATATAATATTATAGCTTTTGCCCGCGACTTCCGCGCTGACTAAGATAAAAAGTTGTAGCTCTATTTTCCCCCCGCCATCGACGTCAGTCAGGGGAAAAGATAGCAGTTTATAGTTTTTAGCTTGTGGCCGCGACTTCATTTACGTGGATAAAAGAAAAATGATATTAGCAATGGTACCTAGCATATTTTTGACCACCTAGTATGAACCCCACCCTACACCCAGCGCTATCAAAGCGTTGGCCCAAGACTTTGTTTCCATGGACCACGAGTTGTTATCTGCTTCTTCCAACCTCAACGGAGTAAAGATGCAGATACCTACTGTTATCGGCGACTAACTGATTGAACGTGGGTTACCTGCATTTCAAAACACACTTGAAGATTATCTTCTCTTTTTAGCCTTATCCCATAATTTAGAGTCCGCTAATCTGCTGCTGCTTACTGCAAACTTTCAGGCTGGGTTCTCTCTCTGTTCAGTTGGTCTCGCTGCAAGTCTTCTAAGTATGATTATGCAAAAACTACGTGCCTCTGTGGCCTTTGTGGACACTGCCTCTCCCGATGTTAGAGAGCCCTAATGGGTAGTTTGAAACCCAAGTACATACATCTCGTTAGCTTGCGCAGTTGGGTGAATGAATAATCAGGATTCGCTGCAGTACGTTACATGTCTCAACATCTGTCTGGAATTCTATAAAACTGTAAAAGATCTCCAACAGAGCTAGTTAGCGTTACCTACTCGTATTATAGGCACGAAGAGAAAACTATTTGAAAATCCGTATGTTTTTTTTAATTTTTAATTTTGCTTCATATTATATCAAAGAGACCGATCATAATAATTGGGTTCTGACACCAGAAAATATGTGATAATATCAGGAGATACTTAAAATATTATGTCTATCACATTGAGTAGTTTTTTTTCTATGAGCGGCCCTTCTGAAACACCAAACGCGTATTCTTAGCGTCTACGATACCATAGTCTGAAACAACGGTTTTAAATCGTCAGTCTTATTCTTCTTTCGTGTTGAAACCATCACACTTTGCTGTCCCAGAAACTCGTTAACTTGATCGCGCTGAGGTCGCCTCTAGAGAGATCCTATCAGCTGCACTGTGGAGCATCAGAACAGGTATGATCAGGTCAATCAGTACAGTTAAGATTGGCACGAAACATCGGCATCTGCCTCTTCTGGATGTATTCCTCACATATCTTTCATGCTGGCAACAACACCACGCAGGCGGTTCGGGGATTTTCACATGCCAGAATGAATATATAGGCGACAATGAAATTATGTAAAAGTTCACCTGTCCAGTCCTTCTAGGTACTCAATAAGTACTTAATGGAAATGAAACGGTCATGGTGCTCATGTTACACCATCAATGACTGATGTTATGCGCCTATGGTCGCTCAAGACTCTACAATGTTTTGCACATTTGCACAGTACAGCTACACACAGCGGATTTTTTTGGTTTTCCTTCGAGGTCTCCATTCCATTCAGTCGTTCCCTCAATGCTGAGGATCGTGAACATCATTGAAGGTTGCAGAGAGAAGAGTTCTTCATTACGCTCTATGACTCGCGATGTGGATCAGTTCATGCAGGTGTTTTTGTGTGGCTTTGCTCATAATATCCGTCCATCTTCGAGGTCTGGTGCATCCTATTCTTCCCTGAATAACCAGCAATCAGCAATGCACTCAACGGACGTCCCATCTCGTCTGGCCAAAAGATATCAGGATGCAACCGCAACTTTGTAAAGAGCTTTGATAAAACTGCTGGATGCAGAGTTTTTTAAGTAAGGATTTATTGGCTCTTTCAGATTGTAAGTAGCTATCACTGAACTTATGTTTTTTGCCTGTTTTGAGTAATTAAACTTGTAGATTTTTCCTTTATTGCTTTGTTGATATACCATTTTTGTGACAGTGACGGATGACAGCGATAATTAAAAACAACTTCTTCACGGTTGTTCATCGTTTGAGTTTTGCGGCACATTTGGGCCTGTTTGGTGCACTAAAATTCACCGTTGTTCAGTTTTCGATGGATTTACGAAAGTAAATAGCTCAACGCTACGTGATGGATGACAGAGGGTCTTTGGTAAATGGTTGTGTCGATCACTTTTATACAAATAGCCACTATATGATAATCTTTGTGTGTTTATTTTGCTCCTAAGCACCAAAGCGTGATAATATGTAGCCTATATGTTATTCTGATGTCTCAGCTATCTACATTCCAAATTTCATCCAAATCCGTCCAGCGGATTCAGCGTTATAAGGTAACAAACACACTCACTCACTCACAAACTTTCGCATTTATAATATAAGTAGGAAGTAGGATTATCGTTTATTAAGATACTCTGATTTGACTTATCCGCCATGTTTGTAGCCCCATTGAGCGAAGCAAAGCATAATACTCGTAAAGCATAACCGCGGGGTATAAGTTTGTTTACAATTTCACCAACCGCGGCCCCTAGATGAAACTGGAAGGGTGATTTTCGACGGAATAAAATGAGGTTTTGATGAATTTTCACAGTCACGCAACCCATGGGCCCCTTTGAGGGGAAAACTGAAATGGCTCACCTACCTAGACACTTTATTCCTATATTTTCAAAGGAAGAAAAGGGGGCGTTGAATTTTCAATGCTTACTGTATACCTAAATCGTATTCGTACTACCTGTTTGTTTTGTAGATCTTACTCTACCGTAAGTCAAGCGAAGTTTAGTGAAATATCTCTCACAGATTTACAATTAAAAGTTTAATATGTTTAATTGAAATATGTCCTTTAATATGTATAGACTTCCTTGTCTTTAAGTTAGTGGTTCCTGTGTCAATAAATCAAAGCTCATAGAAAAAAAGGACAAACAGATTAACAGATTGATAATGTATCAGATCAGATCAGATAGCGTTAAAGCAAGGCAGGCCTAGATCGGTCAATATTCCTTGATTCAAATGACAAATTACACCCCAAAAATAACGTGACGTACCTTTTGAACACTGATTTTGAGGTCGATCGTTTACTCGAGACTCCTCATGTGATTGGTTTTCAGTTAAAATTCAAATACTATTGTATCCATCCATAGTAAGCACTTTGCGTACCGCTTACATTGACACTCCCAGGGTTGCTTAGCATTAAACTGGTGACACACTTAACGTAAAATTAATTTATTCAATTCAATATGTCAACTTTGCATCAAGTCACAATGCATTTTGTATTATGTAGGATTGTAGATCAAGGAAAGTCTATCAATAATATGTGCGCAATATAAACGTAGACGTTTCTGGAGCTTTATCAATACTTGGGACAGATTTCTTTTCACATAATACACACCTGAAAGAATAAAATAATGTATATACTTAGGTACTATCAATATGTGCGAGGCAACTTGAGCTCTTGATGTTTTACTCAATAGCAGTCACTTTAAGAGGGAACGCGGGTAACCTCAACTCCATACAAAAGGGGAGACCTGTTTCCTCCCTGGATAATTGTTTTAGAAAAAATATGTTTATGCCATTCAATCTATATTTACCTCTGCCATGTCCCTATGTTTTCCTTTTTTTTAAGGGTTGTAATTAAACAGACTTCTTTTTAATAGCATTATACGCCTCTAAAAATCTAAATTGCCTTCTAAATTACTAAGTCAGCCACAATCAACGCGCATCTAAATAATACTATCTAAGCCACTAGATACTTGTATGTAAGACACTCTAAATACAACTCAGCATCGTGGTTATTTTTTGGCATCTAAATTTGTAATATGCATTCAAGCAGTAAATTTCTAAAATATTAATATATGACACCAAAAAAATGTTCAATTAGCTTCTAGTTTTATAACTCAGTACCTACTCAGTACGTTTAAAATTTATCTCGACCTACATTAATTGATCGTCAAAATTTACCTAAAATTTCATCAAATAGTAAATTATGGCCACTAAAATACCCTGGAACTATTGAAGGGAAACAAAATGAAATACTTTTTTTTAAATCAATTCTTGTACTTTGAAATACCATCATTTTACGTAAAGTAATTAAAATAAAGATATAGGTACTGCCGTCATAAGAAAAAAAGACGCAACTGACATTTTTTCCAAAATTAAGTTACATACATATTCGGAACGAGGAAAAAAAGGCGCACCTGCCTGTATTTTTTTAATTTCGATAGGAGCATTTTTCTGAAAGTAAAATGAGTAAAAAAAACGCAACTGATACGTAGTCACAAACATAGTGACTACTCGTCAGTACGTGAATCGAATGGCGCTCTCTGATTGGTGCAAATAGCTGGTCGCTGTCGAGTCCCAAATCGTATAGTGGCTTTTTTTCACAATAAAAGAATATGATGTATTAATTTACATGCCAAGTTATAATATATGAGGTAGTCTATTGAAGCTTGAATTATATTTTTTTGAGGAGCTTATGTTGAAGCTGTAAAACGTATAATGGTGATGAGTTGTAAAATCCGTGGCTGAGATAGTAAATCAGGTTGCAATAGATAAATCAGTGGACAAGTTAAAATAATTGTTGAACTTTACTTGACGCTTTCTTTGGAATATTTAGTTGGCGATGTAAAAAAGACGAATTAGTTTATTAGAAGCTATCTTATTTTCCCGTGGCTTACTTATAAAATGAGAAGTTTGATCACGTGGCCAAAAAAAAACTTTGTGGCTTGACTTATAATTTCCCTTTTTTTAATAATTAAAATAATAAAAAAAGGAAAACATAGGGACATGGCAGAGGTATAGGGACATATGGACACATAGGGACATATAGATTGAATGGCATAAACATATTTTCCTAAAATAAATATCCAGGGAGGAAACAGGTCTCCCTTTTTGTATTATTTGTATGGAGCGGCCGGCTACCCGCGTTCCGTCTTAACGCTTTATTTAAACTGTCACTTCACTATAAAAGTCGACGTTGTGTAACCTTGAGCTTTCAATCTAACAGTGATTTGCAGAAAAATTGCCGACAAATAAAGTCCATTAGCAAGGGGTTTATTCCGTTTATTTTATGCTGAAGAATACATCAAAAGCTTGTGCTTGCTCTGTTATTATTGTATTTATGAGATTGACGGTAAAGTTTTATCAAACATTATTCAAAGGCATTTAGCTAAGTAACATTCACTTACGAAGTTATACAAGGTGTTACAAAAGAACCTAATTCTTTTTTCAGGGTGTAACCTACTGGTCAACAGGATGTCAAAACTGTAAAAAAAGTTGAAATTTTTATTTTTTATTTTATAAAATTATAACATCAAAATTGAAAAATGGTCATAACTTTTTTGTTTTTGTTATAACTCAAATTTAAAAATATGTTTGTGCATGAAGGTGCATTTACATAGCTTTGAGTTGTGAAAACATTGTGAAAGTCAATGAAAACAAAATTTAAAAAATACTTTTCTGACGCCACATCGTTCACATTTTATTAATTTAAAAATTAACGAAACGTCATAGAGCAAAAAAAAAATTTTGTTTGTGATCCCTATCACCGGGTGCTATTACCCTGTAAAAAGAGTTAGGTACCTACTTTTGTAACACCTTGTATACAACGTACGTAATTACGTATTGGTTTTGTGAGCAAAAGTCTACTCTTGACCGAGGCCCCGGCAACGGTGCTCAGAAAACCAGATAAAACGTGTTGAAAACCCCATTTCCCCACAATAACGTGAGCTGAATTGAACCATGCTGAAAACTTAAACTGTCAAGCTCTCCTCTAATTATTTGCAACATATTGGAAAGGCATTTCCCAGTTATTGCAGTACTTATTTATTTCAATACCCCACGCAATGTTTCTTCCATTACTTCCGAAACATTCACTTAGGTCCACTTGCGTCAATCAGAGTTAGCCAGTTAATTAACTCTGAGTTACCGTCAATAAATGTATGGAAATGTCAAATTAACTTCGAGTTAGTTGGCTAACCCTGACTGACGCCAGTCCGCCTTAAAAAGTTAAGTACAACAAGCACAACAACGCATCAAATTAGTATTGTGAGCACAAGTCTACCCCTGAAATAATATCGTATGGTCTTGACAGCATATTTTTTTTTTACAATATCGTCCCTCCATTCTGAAAACTCGCTTAAGAGGGAACGCGGGTAACCTCAACTCCATACAAAAGGGGAGACCTGATTCCTCCCTGGATAATTGTTTTAGAAAAAATATGTTTATGCCATTCACTCTATATTTATCTCTGCCATGTCCCTATGTTTTCCTTTTTTTATTATTTTAATTATTTAAATTAATTTTATCAAAATAGTTAAAATAACAAAAAAAAAGGAAAACATAGGGACATGGAAGAGGTACATATAAATTGAATGGCATAAACAAATTTTTTCTAAAATAATTATCCAGGGAGGAAACAGGTCTCCCTTTTTGTATTTTTTGTATGGAGCAGCCGGCTACCCGCGTTCCGTCTTAAACTGTCAAATCTCACGGATGTCTCCTCTCCAATCTTCCAGAGACTTCCTACTAGACGAGGCGAACGGCCTACTACCCGAAGACAAACTCACGATATTCTGCGAGGTATCAGTCGTCGCCGACAGCATCAACATCAGCGGCCAGAGCAACGTAGTCCAGTTCAAAGTGCCCGAGTGTCGACTTTCTGACGACCTCGGTGCGCTGTTTGACAACGAGCGGTTCTCGGACGTGACGCTTGCGGTCGGCGGACGGGAGTTCCAAGCGCACAAGGCTATATTAGCTGGTGAGTCCACTTCTTTGGTCCTTTCATTCCTCTCTGAAACTTCCACTGATCGGCGGCCAAAGCGACGCAGGGATAGTGCAAACTCTGATGGCGCCACGTCTGACCAAAAGATGCACAGAATTAAGAAATGAAGCCATGAATCAGCCATTTTCATACAACTTTCATCTTTATGAGGAGCAACTACCGCGCGCTTTGCCGCGCTCTCGCCCATACAAACGGAGTAAACGAAATAACAGTTTTGCTACCCCTAAATATTATCAGATTTGGGTGATTTTGGATTATGTCTAATCTTTTTCCTCTGAAAAACTGATATTTCGTCTGTATGGGAGTCAGCGCGTTAAACACTAGTCTTAACAACCAACAACTCACCTTACAATCTGAGGCCCAGTAGCAATACCACCGGTCGTAATATTGCTACTGAAATCGTCGTAATAAAACTCGTAGCAACTCGATTCAGAAGTTCATTATCAAGTGAAAATATTATTCTCGTGAAATCTCTCTTAGTTAAACGATCAGACTAGAAACCGCATCACTATCCAAACTAAACGAATGCGTTACCTACTCACTTTTGACTTTCACCGTCGTAATCGTCGATCTGTGCATGCGAGTGTCAATCTTCGGTCTCTGTGGCAAATTTCTACTCTGAAAATGTGAAAGACACCGAAGGACCGCCCGACTTCGAAGTTCTTAGGGCCTTTTCACACGCAGTTGGCGCCGGGCATTTGTGGGCAAGTGTGTGAGCTTGCCGCCTAGACGGGTAAATTACGGCGGTCGTGCCAATAGAGAAACGATATGAAAATGGCGGCGGGTACCTATGGTAAGGTCTGAAAAAGAGGTTACGAAAATATACGATTTGGGTTCATACCTAAAACTTTCTTACATTTTTGGTAAGGAAATATTGTTTTACGATGCTTTCTTTATTGATTATGTAATTATTGTTTTACGTTGGGTGTGTGATTATTAAACAACAATCTTTATGAAAATAAGATCAAAAATATTAAAACGTAGTAAATAATACAAACCTCAACAAATAACAACACTTAACGTAAACTACAATATTGAAATAACTCGACAAACATTAAAAAAACAATAAGAGGCGAACGCATTTTGGCGTGTTTTATTAGCCAAGCGTAGGTGACTAATAAGGACTGCCTAAAATGACTTTGCTAACGTTACGTGTGAGTATAGACGGAGATATGATTAAAGGGAGAGGGCGCGAGAGTGTCCGCCATTTATATATCTTTTCTTTAATGACACGGGTTATACATGTGAAAGCTACCTACAAGCCCATACGCAGCTCTACCCGGCTACCCGGCAACCGGCAAGTGTGAAAAGGTCCGTGTTACAGAACAAAATACAAGCCCCCACCTTTTACATTCAAGACTTCACAATTGATCAGTTGTTATTACTTTGTAATACTTACGGCATGTCATAGTGTTCGCAAAATAGATCAACACTTGGGTTTGGCTCTGTAAAAGAAGACAGGAACTCTTAGCGTATGGGAGGTACGGACAATTGTGTAATCAGCATTTCAATCAATTTTCGTGGGGTTCATGAGGTATCGTCTCTAGTGAATGATCTTGAGGCTCTATACTTTATCTTGGGACTGTAACTGTAACTTTTAAACTCTAATACCATCCATCACATCAGTACACGTCCAACAATTGTTGATATTCGTTTCTCCCAGAGAAATACCATAATCTGCAATACTTGGTTTTTCTCATCCATCCTTTCTATGGCATCTATGGAGCGGACGTTTTGCGTTTTCCATTCTATCGCCAGGCGTCAGTCAATCAAATAAACGCTTATTTTGATCTGACCACACACAAAATATTTTCTATTCGCATGCCAATCGTCGCTTGACCCGCAGTTCGCTCCCGAGGTCGACCGTTATTTCTTTTTGGACGAAGCCAACCTTGTGGCCAGAGGTCCCTAATTTCAATCGGCATTACTGCCGGCCTATTCTACAAAAATCTACGCAATTTCCCAACAGGCGAAACATGTTTTTTTGGTGGAAAATTGTTCTTATTGAAAATAACAAATATCGGGAGAAGATTTTGAGCACAATAACAGTTGCCCGGGTTTCGTACTTAATACAGGGGTTGTGGATTCGGTACCCCGAGGCGGCTGAGGTCAATACTATGAGCAATAAGATCTCCCTGGAACCTCTGCAGATCCAGGGAGATCGAGGTATGTGGCGGATTGTATCTACACAATATTGAATAGCCCCAGTACAACGTTAGGTAATCTGTGTCATTGCCGAAAGGGCGTAGGATCCGTGGCAGACGCCTCTCTACAATGAACGCTTTACGTAACGTCTTCTGTGTTAACGATACAGTGTAATACGGGTTTCTGTCTTAACGATTGGCAGTGTTTTTTTTTATGGGTGAAGAAATTGCGACTCGATCATTCAATTGATATGCCGTTTTGACTCATTTGTTCTGTTAGCCATTGTGATTTAAAATTTATGATCATGATCCTTAAACCATTTAATGGATCGCGTTAGATTCAAAAGTTTGTTCCCTAATTACACCATCAATGAGCCGTTGTCAAATTTCGCTTTTTCTGAAGATAATTATTAATATAAACTGATAAACTGTGTAAGCGAAATTTGACAGCCACATTCCGGTTCTTGTATGGCCAAGCCTATGAGCGCCATCTACCGAGGGCTTTGAATTCAGCTTTTAACTGTCACTTGAAAATGGGCCATTTCACAACAAAACCATAACCTCTCCCTTTTTCCTTCCAGCGCGGAGTCCGGTGTTCGCGGCCATGTTTGAACACGAAATGGAGGAGCGCAAGCGCAACCGTGTCGACATAACAGACGTCGACCACGAAGTTCTAAGAGAGATGCTCCGCTTCATCTACACCGGCCGAGCGCCAAACTTGGACAAGATGGCGGATGATCTACTCGCAGCCGCCGATAAGGTGATGCATTACAAAATGTACTATTTTTTAAGCACGAGATCCTTGGAGTTTCTTTACAATGCTTCTTCTCCAAGAACGATCAGAGCTAGTGAAGCTGGAGAAAAAAAAGTAGCTAGATAGGTACTTAGTATTAGATAGTAAAAAGTATCTGATTTATATGCTTTTTTTACTTTAGATAATATTTTGACGTTCAATGTAAATATTTATTTATGGCATATTAAATTTTAAAAAAATATTCTGATTCTGATTACACGAACCCAAAGCACTATGGACATGATAGAGCACTTTGGACATGATAGAGCCCTTTCTTGTCACTTGTTGTTGTGTTACTGTATGAATCATTGTTTGGCTTGATAGATCAGTCCATCAGTGTTCTAAGAACATACTTATTTGATTATTTGTTAAGTAGGTATAGTTAGAAATGAGGATGCTACTCGTTGGCAATTCTTGTGTCATTCCATTCGTAATATGACAGAAGTTTAGTGCTATTTAATAGCCTACTTGTGCCATCATCATTAAACAGAGTTTTACTACTTTATAACCGCTCTACTACCATCAAACTGTCGACCCGATTTCACTCTTAATCGTAACTAAATTAATTTTAAATTCTATTAAATAACTATCAGATGAGCTTTGCAGTGGCCTATCATGATGTCACATACTTGCATCGTTCGTAAGCCTTTAGATCTGTCATAAATTTTATTTATACAGAGCGTCTAAGTGGCATCTCCAATCCAACACAAATACCATTCACAACGCTGATGTTTTAGTAGGCTTGTCCAGCATCTACACCATATACCCAGCTTAGTCAGCCAAGTCCACTGCAAAGACCAAAGTGCAAAGTGCCCCGTTTATAAAAACTTACAAGAGTAGAAAAGCTCACAAGTTACAAGACATTTTTAACAAGTTCATTCACATCAGAACATCGGTACGAGTCCAAAATTCACAAGTAAACAAGAACGTATTCACAAGTTCTTGTTTCACAAGCTCAATCACTCGCGTAGTTTAGTGTTTTTTGTTACACTTGTATCGGCCAAAATGGAAAACTGTTTTAAGTGCCCTATTTCCCTGATTAGGGATAGCAGGAATAATTGATGATGATGATATACTTGTAGAAATCCACTATTTACTACAGGGTGCACTCTAAGTGGATAGCGAAACTTTAACTAGGCTGTCTACTGATCAATAAAAACAACTTGTACTAGGTGGCGAAAAAAATTGAACTAAAAAAATATCAGCTGTTCCATACAAAATTAAAAAAATTATTAAAAGGTCGACTCAGTACTGCACCAAATGTATGAAACAGCTGATATTTTTTTCGCTTAATTTTTTTCGCCACCTAGTACAAGTTGTTTGTATTGATCAGTAGTCAGCCTACTTAAAGTTCCGCTATCGACTTAGAGTGCACCCTGTAGACTTGTTGTATTTGATATCAGGGCAAAGGACAACATGTAAGACTCCAACATCTAACAAAACCCTGTATCTCCCTTGCAGTACGCGCTGGAGCGGCTAAAAGTGATGTGCGAAGAGGCGCTGTGCCTCAGCCTATCGGTGGAGACTGCCGCTGACACCCTCATTCTGGCAGACCTACACTCGGCAGATCAGCTCAAGGCGCAGACTATCGACTTTATCAACACGTTAGTATTGCTTACTTTTTTAAACTTTTGTGATTTTCAGACATAATGAAGAAT
This sequence comes from Zelleria hepariella, assembly GCA_949319315.1. Taxonomy (NCBI): domain Eukaryota; kingdom Metazoa; phylum Arthropoda; class Insecta; order Lepidoptera; family Yponomeutidae; genus Zelleria; species Zelleria hepariella. The sequence continues at coordinate 5,637,583 of OX439387.1, read as the reverse complement.
GTCCGTGGGTCTGTTAAATCACTTGAAACTTTATGACCGTGTAGCCTAAACATTTAGAAATACACCTGTTTCTGTTTCATTCAAATCGAGCCAGTAGTTTTAAAGTTACGACGGTTTTAGTTTCCGTCCTTTTGGAGTTTTTCGCGCGAGCGCGGCAAACTCGCGTGACGTCACAACTCAACACGCACCCGACACATACACCGTAACACTCATTCAAAGGGCTGTATCTTTGGAACCGTACTAGAGTAAGTAAGGTAAAAATCTAAAGTTGATGGTATTCTTCATTATTGTAAGAAAAAGGGGTTCTTACTACGATTTATTTTGTTTGAATTCCTGATATTTCGGCACCGTTGCAGGCACCATGGTCACGGGTAGACTGAAGATGTTTTTTTGAGTGTCAAACACCTTGGCGTTGATCTACTCTCTTTATTTTTCGACGGCTGCGTTCCAAGTTGCGTATTGCTTACTTTTTCTTCTCAGCGTGCCGAGATTGGTGATCAATTTGGCTATATCGTCCGTCGAATTTGCCAGACGAAGAGCTGGTAGGCTAACGCCTTTGCCGTATGTTTTCTATAGCTCGCCATAGACCTGTTGATGGATGGATTATATTGATCGAGACGAGATGAGATGAGCTTAAGAAACTATCAAAACTGTTTCATTTGGATCAATTTTACGCTTTCAGCTCAAACTGTTGGTTTTCTAGTTTTAAGCAAGCATCAAGCAAGCAAGCAAGTTTAGTAGTAAGCAGCTAGAAATCTAGACATAATTTTCGCTCGACATTCAGTTTTCCCGCCTGTCCTAATCGCTATTTATTTCTACCCAACCAGTGGCGGATTTACAAATTTGCCGCCAGTGGGCTTTTAAAATTTTGCCGACCCTACTCACCGACCAGTTCGACGAATTTCTAACCTTTTTACTCTCTTCACGTCTTTGACCTTAAAAAAAGCTTCAAGAAGAAATAATAATAGGTTGAAATTTATTTGTGTGGACCTTAAATCTGCAGCCCTTAAAATCTGCCGCCCTAGGCTTCAGCCTATTGATAAATCCACCACCCAACGTAACCCACTCATTCTTACTTTAAAGGAGTCACGCGACGGACGTGATGGACACAGCTGGCTGGAAGAACATGATCTCTTCGCACCCCCACCTCATAGCGGAGGCCTTCCGGGCCCTGGCGACGCAACAGCAGCAGATACCCCCCATCGGGCCGCCCCGGAAGCGCGTCAAGCAAGCATAGTGCCCGCCTCACGCGCCCGCCACTTACAGATTGTATACCAAAGACACGCCTCAGGGTACCCACATTTTTGAGTTCTACGCCGGGTAGGAAGCGCGGAGTAGGCGCACCTGCCCCTCTCTAAAATATCCACTGTAAAAATAACCGTTTTAAATACAGGGTGTTAAAAGACCGCCAACAAAGCGGGAAACCACGTATTTTCCTCATCATAATGAACATTTTTGCTCAAGGAACTATGCCTGGGAAATCAACGGTTTCCGAGATAATGAGGTTCAAAGTCGGACTTTTCAAAACTTTTTTTTTTACAGAAATGTATTCAGTATCTTGTTCTTAACATAACTTCTCAAGAAGCCATATCAAAATTATTAATATTTCTTACAAAAAACGACGTTGGCTTTTTGAGAAGGTATGTTAAAAACTAGATACTGAATACATTTATGCAAAAAAAAAGTTTTGAAAAGTCCGACTTTGAACCCCATTTTCTCGGAAACCGTGGATTTCCCGGGCATAGTTCCTTGGGCAAAAACGTTCATTATGATGAGGACAATACGTGGTTTCCCGCTTTGTTGGCGGTCTTTTAACAACCTGTATAAAAAAAATATTATCCATTTCAATAAGGGTTATTTTCGAGTGTTTTGACGCTCAAAGTTTGAGTGGATTTCTTAGAGAATAGGGGCGCTGGTCGCCGATCTTGCAGTTCACGAGTAGAAAGTTCACCTAAAGAATGAGAATCGGCTCAGTAGAAGCAGTTAAAAAGATGTCGCAAAATTTGAAACAAACAAACGCTGGAAAAATGTATTTAAAAAAACCCCTTTAGACAGGACTTGAAGCAATATCACAGTGCGATGGCTGCTTTGTAACTGCAAGATCGGTAAACAGTGGGTGGGTTGAGGGACGACGGTAAATGAATGTGATGAGTTTTGTGCGGTGAACGGTTTTGTGTTCGCGCAGAGAAGGATATGCGAGAAATGTTGGATTTGTTCATTTTGTTGCGCATGCGATCGCGTGAAATAAGATGAACAAGAGTAAAGGAATTATGCAGTAATGCCTTTTTTCCTTGACTGGTGTTCAACACGCCCAAAGGAATATTTTAAGAACGATTTCTATGCTCTATCAAAGTTGAACCATTACTGTGCTAATACTGTTATCTGCAGAAAACTTGACGCATTCTACACCGTGGAATTTTTGTGGTTTTAAAGCCGAAGGTATTTAGTTGCACTCGTGATTCTGAGACAAATTCCAAAATTTTGCTTCAAAACGAGCGAAACAAAAAAACACTTCCCAATACAAACGGCTATCGCCAATCGACACCATTTGTATGGAGAAGTGAATTTTTTTTTCGCGCATTTTGGAATGAAATTTTGTATTTTGGCTCAGAATCACCAGTGCAACAAAATACCTTCGGCTTTAAAACCACTAAAATTGCACGGAGTATAAATCCATCGTCGCCCAGAAAGCGATTCCAAGTATTCAATCGGCCATCGGTTGTAAGTAAATAACTTTGTGAATTCGATTGTGTTTTGTAAATAGTCCCGCGACTAGTCATGAGATATCTGAACTAGTAGTTTACTGTACAAGCCTTTATTTAATAACTTTAATAATTCTTGTATGGTGTTATATATTGACGTGGGGGGTAAGTAAATCGAATGCTTGGTATGTTTAGGAATTGACGCATTTTATGGCCGATCGAATTGAAGCTCCTCCCGTGCCCTAAAAAAAAAGTCTTTTAGCAAGTAGAGGCTGGAAGTGACCCTTGTATGTTTCGTTAACACTGCTGTCAGATACTGAAGTTACTCGAGAATTTGATAGGATTGATGTATTGGTTGTAATGGTTGCGGGATGTACAAGGATCGCCTCACAGTGTTTGTTTGATAAGGACGCAAACCCTATTACATATAAATCCTATAACAAGGCTGCATACTGTAATATTAACTGTTAGAATGACGTCATGTAACGTTGACGCGTGTGTGAGTGGCCGGTGGATGTGTTCATTAATTAGTTGTGGAACCGTCAGGTCCATCCTTTCGTTTACTATGATTGATCTCAAGATGATATTCGATCCTAATTGTTTTTTCTCTCGCGGTTAGGTTAGGTGCCGCAAGTTTTATAAATGGTTACTTTTAATGTCTAGGTTACGTTGTAAGGACGCTTTTTGCGCGTTGTCGCGTGGTCTCGGATGGAATTTAAGTGTACCGCGCGTGTCTAAAGCTTGGAGTAATAGTATGCATGTTGTTTATGTGAACATTCATCGCAGCTCGTTGTAATTTGTAAATTATTGCCCTAGATATTTGAAAACGAACGCTCACGTCTAAACTATCCCATGATATATTTTTAAATGTTTGTGAACAGCATTTTTATACTTAATTAAAATTGCAATTTGCTTATTGTATTTGTGTAAAATAAAATAAAATTCTAATATGTTAAATCTATATTTGGTCAACCACCAGTACTTTGCTGTGCAATGTATTAAAATATATGAAGAAAATTTTATTATTTCCTTATTGTCAATCGAAATGTATTGGTAGGAGTTAAAGGTAGCACTTTTGAACCTTAAGTATGTTTGAATAGTAGCGAGGTAATTGAATGCAATAAACGTGTATAAAGATTGTGACAACGTTTTGTACAGAATTGAAGCAGTTACACGAAAATGAACATCTTTGTCAGTGTTTGTCATGTCAATATTGTACAAAACTCTGTAACATTTATATCAGCTATAGGTGACTCGAGGGCTAAGTCTTTTGAAATTGTTGGTATTGTATATAGAAGCTACGACGGGTTTCAAATGGCAATAAGACCGGCTGTCGGCAAACTAAACTTTAAACACGTGGCGAAAATTTTCAATCAAAACATTCGCAAGCACTGCAAGTTTTATATGTAAAATACTGATTAATTTACTTTTATGAATGTTGGGATTAAGGCTTCCGAATATAGTCCGGAACCAAACGGCTATCGCTATACGAATATCAGTAAAAATAAGTTAATCAGTCTTTTTGATGTGAAACGTGGCGAAATGATCTCGATCTCTTGTAAAACAGCTAATATGTATTTTAGGACAGAAAGTGTTGAAATGAAATAACATCACATAAATAATAAGTTTAAGTAATTCTTAGAAAAAATAAACTTCTGGATGTGAAATAATAGTCAAACTTCGAATAAAAGGTCCTATTACCATTTGAAATGCGTAGTACGATCCCACCATTTTAATATTTCTAAGTACTAAATTGTAAGTGGTACATACAGCAAATGAATGCCATTTATGATAATTTTTTTCATGTCTGTGAAATTTTGTTCCAATGTCTTTGTGATTTATAATTATTTTCTTTGTTTATTTCTATCACAATGTATCATTCATTTGAAAACTTGTATTATATTTTTCTCTTAGTGTTTTTTGATGTGTTTATTTCGCTTTGTGTACGCTCTGAGGTATGGACAGACGGCCTCGTTCTTGCTCACTTGTTAATAATGTCCAAATTCCGATCCTTGTATATATCTTGTCCATTAGTATTGTTTTTACTTTTCAATGGATCACCGTTAGACAACATTTTATCATTGGTTTTCACCGCAAGTTATGTGACTTTCAAACGTGAATTCAATCTATATGTTATCTTATTAATGTAATGATTATTACTCAATAATATAATAATGTACTGTGGCCAATAGAGATATAACACCATTTTGTACCCATTTCCCATAATATAACATAGTGGGCAGCTGTTGTAAGTGTAATAATAACAATGATTACAAAAGAACAGAACTGTCAAAAAATAATAACTGTGATTTTCAAAATTGTCAATAAGTTGAGCGAATAAATGAAATGATGTAATATAATTTTTGAATTTTATTTCGTTTCAAAATTAGATGATTTAGTTGGGATTTACCTTAGTACTTGTCAAACAAAAATATCTAGAATCGTATGCAGAGCAGCCTGAGAGCAACTTTACTGACAACGCAGGGAAAAACGAGAAAGTTACTTATTGGGCAAGTATTACAAGGATTCCAATATATTATTACAATGATGACGCATTTTCATTACGCGGGTCCAGTTTTGCCCGGTTCGAAGGACCACTCGAAATAAAAAGGGGTATCCAACCGTTCCATAGAATAAGTCTATGAACCGTTCCTACTGATCTACAAATTATCTTGTTTGTCTGTCACACTTTCAGCAATACACTCACTCTGCCTGTACACACGACAGCACGTCAGAGTGTACATTTTTGTTGTAAAGTCGACCGTAACGTAACTGAGTAGAGTGCTAGCGTGTAAGGGTCGACGTGCTGTCGTATGTACTTAAATTGTATGTCGGTTTTAAAAAAAACCTTTATTGGTTTCCGAGATTTCTAAGGGCTCTTCCAACCGACTCGTAGCGCATTGCAATCAATGTTCAGTCGACAGCACGTCAGACTGTACCTACAGTAAAGTTGTATCGTATGTCGCCCGTATCGTAATCGAGTAAAGTTGATTTAATTGATTGATTTTTAATGTTCTTTAGTGATAATACATTTTTATAACACTGTAAAGTGAGTGAAGTGCAGGCGTGTAAAGGTCAACGTCAGCGAGCGGAAGATAACATAGAGACCGCATTAGCCCTGAGAAATGACCTAACGAAAATGGTTCCTGTGTGGGCGGAGCCTACAAAATGGTTCCTCTCACGATTTAGTAGTTCGACAGACATGACCGAGAAAACGTCAATGTTGTCAAATTTTGTCGTGAATAATAAACTATAGAAAATGACTTCATGTGCTGTAAAATGATGCAAAAGCCGTGCTGATGTGCACCACAAAGCAGTGGGTATCGGTTACCATACGGAAGTAATGTCTTGTAGCGTTTTTATTCACAAATTTTAATAAACCCAAATAAAAATATGAAACTAACTTCTTCCCGTGGCTTTGCTTGAGGTCTTCGCCGTCTTAGTATGTTTTAACATGATAAATTCATCAGTGCGATTATCTTGGACTCATAAAACGGAACTATGAAACTTTTACCCTCGGCTTTGCTTACCGCCATTTCATTTTTTTTCGGAGATAATGTTGTATTGTTCGATTTTTACTATCTTAGACTTCCTAAAGATCCTGCACGAAAACGGCAATGGGTAGGAGCAATCCGTCTGGAACGGAATGAACAGCATTGGATTCCGAGCAGACTTTCTTTTTTGTTATATCATCATCATCATCAGCCCTTTAACACCCACTGCTGAGTAAAGGCCTCTTCATGCTTACGCCAGCTCTCACGATCCTGTGCCAGGCGCAACCACGGTTTTCCGAGTGTAAAGTCTAAAGAGTTGGGCTATGTCGTCGGACCATCTGGCTGGTGGTCTGCCAACCGATCTCATCCCCTTGGGGTCGCCATTCCGCAATGAACTTTGTCCATCTGCCATCGGTACGTCTCGCCAGGTGTCTTGCCCACTTGTCATATTAACAATCAAATAAACATTAGACAATATTAGGTACGTATAAATCTGCGGTTATACATATAGATGTATAACCGCAGATTTATACGAAAACAGACAAACATACAGATTTTCTGTTTGTATATATAGAAACTTTTACAGTTCACGATGACAGATTATCAAATATAATCTGTGCAAAGCTTTTGACCTCTGCAGCATGGCATGACGCTGTCACTGTGAAAAGCCCAATGACATCAATGGCGCGTAAACAATTAACCAATCAAGGAGTTTCCTATTTTCTTATTGGTTTAAAATATTTTTGACAACGCAACCTGCGCGCGTAGATGCGTGTGCCGTGTTAGAGGATGGTTTTTTCTTGAAGAAGTTGTTCCATGTTATCCAGGGGCCTTAGCCTGTAAGACAATGGCGGGTCAATGGCTTCCAGGCACAAGGACAAAACCGGGCTCTCCTCGTTTTTCTCCTACAACCAGAGAACTAATCCTCTAGAATTAGAATCAAAATATTCTTTGCTGTACTACAAAAACACTAAAAGGACAGACAGCGTTAGCAAATCGTAATTGAAGTCGTCACCTGACAGCCCATTTTGGCACCATTGTCTTACAGGCTAAGGGCCCTGAGGGCCCTGAGGGCCCTTAGCCTGTAAGACAATGGTGCCAAAATGGGCTGTCAGGTGACGACTTCAATTACGATTTGCTAACGCTGTCTGTCCTTTTAGTGTTTTTGTAGTACAGCAAAGAATATTTTGATTCTAATTCTAGAGGATTAGTTCTCTGGTTGTAGGAGAAAAACGAGGAGAGCCCGGTTTTGTCCTTCTGCCGGAACGCCATTGACCCGCCATTGCGTTACAGGCTAAGGGCCCAGTTCGCTGGTCAACGTGCTGTCGACCCGAACCGACGAATCGACTTTTTGTTTCGAATTTCGTTACTTCAACTTCAATCAACCATCTCTCTATGGTAGCAACACTAGGTGTATTTTTTTCATATGGCAACTTTAAAATTAAGACAGTACTGCCAACCTAACAACAAAAATAAATACGTTTAGTTTCTGCACATGCAATTTCCGGTCAGTCTAGCTCGCCAAATCCGAATGAGACGTTGAAAGAAACGAAACGCAGTAAGGCGCGAATACAAACAAACGAACGTCACTTTGACAGTTCTTTTAATTCGTCCGTGATTTTATTGTTGAATTTTAATTACGAATATTACAATGAACAGTGCATCGCACGAGAATGGTTTGATTCTTTCTTACAATAATTATTTTGTTACAAAGTGATTTTGTGAGCATCCCGGTGACTGTAGTCCTGAATGCTTTCCTGTATCTTAACCTTCGTTCAGCGTTGTACTCCTTCCTTTTCCAACGCTTCTGGCTCGCTTTGCATTTGGTTTTGGGTATTAGGACAGTATGTGTTGTTTGGTGCCTGTGTATTTATCTCCCCAGCACAATATGCCTTTCATTAACAAGCCTACAAACGTGTGTAAGCTCCTGCCCAATAACAACAATGAATGCCTAAAACAATGTGAAGTCGTATTAGAGCGTATACAAATCAATTCTACCGCAGAAAATGCTCGTGGGAACTCAGAGTCAACACCAAGAAAGAGTGCCAGGAGTAGGAACAAGCCGAAAAAATACAGTGAATTCCTGGAGAGCTTGCCAACTCCTAGAAAGAGAGGTGGGACTGTTGATAGTTCTGATGAGGAAGAAATTAGTGATGGAGAAGAAACACTGTGTCCACAGAAGCCTTCTGGTATGTATTCACATTTAATTTTAAGGAAAGCCTTTGCCAGTTCATAAGAATCTATTAAACCAGGTGTTACAAAAGACTTCATGATGTTCTTTTGTCTTTTAAACAGATAAAATGTAAGCACTGTGGCGAGAAAATGTAAAATTAAGAAACTTAATCTTGCACCCATATTCAAAAACCATTTTTATTAATTTCCAGCTCTATTCGACAATGACGATGTGGAAGGCCAAGACATGTTCAAGTTCAAGGCCCGACGCACCAAGCACGATCTGCACAATGCGGTTAAGTCAACCATTTACAATTCTCCAAAGGCCCTAGAGTCCCCATTAGGAACTCCTAGGAGGAAGAGCCTGGCCAAGGGGTCCGTGTCCAGTCCGTTTGGTAGACTCGGGGCTGCTGCTACTCCTAAGCACGTGAGGGATATTATGAAGAAGAGTGAGTTACATCTAATAATTATAACTGTATTGTATATTAAAGCCCCGTGGATAGTGAATAGTCAGCGTGAAAGAAAAATTTTCAAAATCAGATTCCTGTATCAGATACACTAAACAAATCGAAAAAGTACACATAAAGAACACTAGAATTATGTGAGTTATCTAACACAGCCAGTTTTGTGTTAGTAGGGAACGGTAATGTAGGGAATGATTGATTTAGTCATTTATTTTGTATTTCAGTGGGTCAGAGTGGTATGATTCAGAATTTTCTGAAACACAACAAGAGATTCTGAATGTAGTGCTTGTAAATGCATGGCATAAACTACCTGAGGCAGTAATCAGTGCCCCCTCGGTGAACTCATATTTGATTAAATTGACAATCTCTCATTTACAGGGATAATTCGAGAGATTGCCAGTGACAGCTCAGAAGATGGTGATTTCTCAGCTAGCAGTGATGAGTTTGTGCCAGATGGAGCTAGTGATAATGAGGTAACTGTAACTTAATACAACATTTTGTGAGATTTCAAATATTGATCATCAGTAAAATTCTCCTTTATAAATTAACTATTCATCTGGGCTATTCAACACTGCCAGCGTGTTGGGGACCTTTGGGTCAGATATGGCTCGGGGCGAGTTGTTTAGATAGTTATAGCGTTTGAAATTTCGTATTTTATTTTATCAATCAATGTTTTTATTTTTTTACAAAGCTTTTGTGAATTTTATTGTGATTTATTGTATTCTTTGACTTGTTTTTTGCATGAGTAATAATTAGGGATTCATAAATAAACAAGTTTAAACATTCGTTCTTTGCCAGAAAATATAGATCTTCTCTGTTGACCATTCTTTGATGTTTGTCAAGCCAAGACTTTCTTTTTCTTTTGTTTTTTTCACTAACCTTCTGCCGAAATTAGAAAAGTGATTTCAATAATTCCAGAGTGAATCCTCCTCATCAAATAGTGACTCTGAAGAGGCAGAAGAAGAACAAAAGGCCAAACCTCAGGCCAAAGTACAGATCAGAAGGAACAGAGACGGCAAGACGAGACAAAAGGATGCGGAGTACATTGTCACTCCGGACAACTATTTCATGATGCATTCTAGTAAAAAGGTATTATCTCATTTGTTTTATTATTTTTGAGTGAGCCATAAGGCGACAGGCACCTGAAGATGAAGATAATATTTTGTTCCTGGCAGACATAATAAAATAAATGGCACATCAAACATTTCAGATCGTAACATCAGATCACACGCTAGAAAGACTGAAGAACTTTAATCTAAACGACAACATGGAGCAAAATGAAGACCTGCAGCTCTCCGAAGAACACAAGAAGAAAACCCTTGAACTGAATCTCTCTTACGAACAACTTTTCAACCGATGGCTCTACGTCTTGAGCGAAAACTTCAACATTGTTCTCTACGGAGTTGGGTCAAAAAGGTCCATTCTACACCAGTTCCAACACCAAAAACTGCACGATTTCCCTTGCATAGTCATCAATGGATTCTTCCCAAGTTTAACAATGAAGAATATTCTAGAATCCATAGTGGTTGACCTGTTAGAATGCAGTCATGTGCCATCAAATATCGGCGATGTTGTGAGCCTGATCGATTCCCAATTGAGTGAGAGTGGAATGGAGCTATTTCTAATAATACACAACATAGATGGAACCATGCTGAGGAATGCAAAAGCTCAGTCGATGCTGGCTAGCTTGTCTCAAATAAAAAACGTCCATACACTTGCCAGCATAGATCACATCAATGCCCCTTTATGTAAGTATCCTGTCTTCACTAAAAAGATTATTGTGACGATAAAAATCGTGAGAAAACCGTGGCTTAGCTCTACATGGTGGCAAGCCTTCAGTGGCAAACTCACACCTAAGACCGGTCCAGTGTCAAACTCACATTCCATCCTCTGATCTAAATTCCTACTTATGATAACAACGACATTCTTGCCATTATCCCTGGTCAAATATTTTTGGAAGATTTGTAGATACAGATTCAGCTTGGCTCGTCGTCATCGTAAATAGCGAAGTTTTTAACATGTTTATTTATTTGATTTTATGTTTATGTTCCATTAAGTACTACATCGTTTGTTTGAGTGGTCTCTTCACCAATTTCTATGAAGAGTGAGTAGAAGGGCTGTAGCGCCAAAGGAAGTAGGTAAGGTAAAATTTTCCAAAAAAAAAAACCTAAAACATTACTTCTAAACGACAAAAATATAAATACAGGGGGCGATTCGGGTACCCCTAAGGAGCTATCTTTGGACACAATTTTTCGGGACGCCCTGTATGAGTATTTTTTTCTCATTAAAACATCAATGTTATCAATTTCAGTATGGGACCACTCAAAGCTAAGCAAGTTCAACTTCACCTGGTGGGACGTCACCACGTTCCTGCCCTACCTCGAAGAGACCTCGTTCGAGAACTCTCTAATGACGAACAGGAGCGGCGCCCTTCAGCTATCCTCCTTGAGGAGCGTCTACCAGTCGCTTACGAGCAACGCCAAGGGTATCTTCAACATCATCATACAGTACCAGCTGGATAACCACAAGCAGACTCATTACCAAGGTATGCTAACTGGGTGTTGGGTGTTCCGGCCCCAGCGCACGACTTCCCCGACAAACGATTCTGTTAAATTCCAACAGCTGGAATCTGACTCATATTTTACATTCCAAGTTTCCAACAGATAGAATCGGACTAATATTTTACATTCCAAATTTCCAACAGATAGAATCGGACTAATATTTTACATTCCAAATTTCCAACAGATAGAATCGGACTAATATTTTACATTCCAAATTTCCAACAGATAAAATCTGACTAATATTTTACATTCCAAATTTCCAACAGATAGAATCTGACTCATATTTTACATTCCAAATTTCCAACAGATAGAATCGGACTAATATTCTACATTCCCCAACAGATAGAATCTGACTCGTATTTTACATTCCAAATTTCCAACAGATAGAATCTGACTAATATATTTTTAAATTCCAACAGATAGAAAACTGACTAATATTTTCAGCCCACGAACGTCTACATCAAGCTAGATAGCGCGTGACATAGGTAGTCGATAGAGGCCGTGCGGAAAGAGAACCATCGCAAGATTTGAGGGCGCAGATGAGAATATTTACCGTATTTGTCCTGTTGACAACACTGGCATGTCATTATAGTATGAAAGCAGCCTCAAAATATCTAGTCATACTATAATGACGTGCCAGTGTTGTCAGCAGGACAAATACGGTAAATATGCACATCTGCGCCCTCAAAATCTTAAGACACGGCATGAAAAAAATGTTTGGTATTTTAGCATTTTTTTCGCTGACCGTATCTTTTTTCCAAAATCTGTGAATGCAGTTCATAATATCTCAAAACGTTATGGAAGGTCTCCTAAGAACGTCTTCCTGTAACTATCACGGTTAAGGTACCTGCCCTTACTGACCCGTCTCAAAAATCCACGCTGTATTTTTTTTTTTATTAGTTATCCTCTCATCTCAGGCCTACCATTCCGGGAGTTGTACTCCAAATCGCGCGAGCAGTTCCTCGTGAGCTCCGACATCGCACTGCGAGCCCAGCTGACTGAGTTCCTCGACCACAAGCTGGCGAAGATGAAGAGGAGCTATGACGGGAGCGAGAACCTCGTCATACCTGTGGACAACGCGCTGCTGCAGCAATTCTTGGAGCAGCAGGCGGGGTGAAGTCGGGATGACGGCCAGTTTTAGTGCCCATTAGTTGGCGCCACTGTCGAGTACTAAACTTAGGCCTTTTGCATGCATCTACGTAAAGATATGATTTATACAGCGTCCAGTGGCACCTTCACTCACTACAGGGTGCACTCTAAGTCGATAGCGGAACTTTAAGTAGGCTGTCTACTGATCAATACAAACAACTTGTACAGTCGGCCACAGTCTCAGATACCCCTTTTTGTTCGATTGGCGCCCTTATGCCGCGCGCGGTAAGAGCTGCCATGGGGTATCTGAGATTGTGGCCGACCGTACTAGGTGGCGAAAAAAATATCTGCTGTTCCATACAAAAGGTCGACTCAGTACTGCGCCAAATGTATGAAACAGCTGATATTTTTTTCGCCACCTAGTGCAAGTTGTTAGTATTGATCAGTAGATAGCCTACTTAAAGTTCCGCTATCGACTTAGAGTGCACCCTGTAGTTGGCGCCACTGTCGAGTACTAAACTTAGGCCTTTTGCATGCATCTACGTAAAGATATGATTTATACAGCGTCCAGTGGCACCTTCACTCACACTAGATGGATGAACAGACCACTTGACGCTGCGGTGCCTGGGACAGCAGTTTAGATGGAGTCGGCTTGTCCAGCACCTATACAATCTCCTGACAGCTTAGTCCGCCTAGCCCACAGGAAAGACAAGGTCAATACGTGAAGCCGCTGGTTTCCTCACGATGTTTTCCTTCACGCTGTTGGAATCCTTAATAGGGTAAGCAGTGGCAGCAAACCATCGAGTCAGATGAGGAAGTATTCGTTATTTATTATAGTACCTAGTCTTGTGTTCTGGAACCGTTCCCCTTTTTATGAAGTAATTTGATTTTTTAAATAAAAAGGCCAATCTGTGTTTAGTTTTTATTTTACAATCCCGGAAATAAAAAAAAATCTTAGTAGGATTATAATATATATCAACAGACCAAGTTGTAAATTACTTAAACTTAATGACTTACATAATACAATAAAATTATTAACTAAAACTCTCTTCAACAAATTCTGGCACGTACACCATGATGCATCAACCAAACATTTCTTAAGTATTACTGAATATTTCTAAGTGCATATATATGTATTATATTAGATTTTAAAGATTGTAGAAAAATACTTCTTTGTGAACTCAAAGGGATAGTATAGATTGATCTACTTCTTGGAATCTGCGGTACTTATGATTTCACTATACGCCCCATCATACCTTTAATTTATTTTACTCTACATCCGTTTTGGAAATTGAAATGATTCGACTTATCGAATTTCACTTTCATTCAATGAGTTTTAAATTACGAAATATTTATTTCGTAAATTAAATTAGGAAAATTCTTTAATCGGTATCAACTGGTCTGAAATAAATTATTTGAATTAAAATAGCCAAGGGAATGTTATGAACGAGTCAAGGTAAATTTAGTGCATTTACACCCGAAGGAATTTCGTCATTTTCCCGTTGCTTACTTTTTTTTCTGACGATGATATAGTTTACGTGCAGAACTAAGTATTTTCCATGACATTTGAAAAGTGTGAGAACATAAGTTATCCAGAATCACCACTAGGAGAAATCTAAAGTTTTATTGTGCAAACGATGATTTAATTTTGTTTAATCACTGGCCTTGTACTTTCAAAACCATCCTGATACATTCTGGCTTGCTTACAATAACAAAGTGATGTCAGAAAATAATCCACATTAAAGTTTATCAGCATACCACACTAGTATACAGGCGGAACAGTAAGAATCGCAATACACGCAACACATCCTGAAGATCTATAGCAGTTAAAATGCCGAGACAACGAATACTCCGAAAATTGTATTCTTTGAGAGCTGAATTTGCAACACACATCATGCACTTCAATGATTAAAATTAAGTATGTCAATTATAGAATAAAAAAGTATTATTATTTATAGATACAATTTAATTGAAAAATTTAGCTTCTCGGACAACAAACTACAGGGTACGTTTCCACACAACAGAGACATCGAAACTAATCAATGATAGAAACAGTTCATTTTCGTCTAAGAAATCAGATCCTCTTAAATGAAACTGGCGGACCAGTTTGGTTTGATATTCTATGGTGTTGTGATAAGGTTTATTGTCCGATGCATCGGAGCGCTGTACACTTACAATGTAAGATAACTCCACTTAAGGCAACTCTAGTTCTCGTCGTTTTGGTCTTCGTCTTCATGTTTTCGTTTTTTACCTCGAGTGCTCTCCTCCTCGCCATCTGGAAATAGAGTAAACCGTTCATTGAACGAACGAGCGAAGTTCTTAGTACCTACTTGAACAATGACGATGTTCAATTGGTTATGGGAACAAATGTGGTTATGGGAACCATTGCTGGATTTTCTATTTTAAATAAACAAGCAAATTCTATAATATTGTAACAACAATTTTAAGTGGCTCTTAAACTGAAATTTTGTAAATTCTCAATTTTGGCTCTTTAGTCTCAAAAGGTTGCCGACCCCTGGGTCAAGGGGTTGCAGATATATTTATGATATTGTAAAGTTAATCGCAAGTTCACAGCTAATGTTTTTACAAATTGATGAAATCCGCGACTTGGCTTGTATTTAGGCTAACTACGGAAAGCAAGATGGCTAGACAGTACGATAAAAAAAGGAGTAGGCGACATCTCGGACATAATATTTTCGGACACTTCGTCCGAAATGTCGCTTTGTATTTTTATTATTTTTGAGGCGACATCTCGGACACTCTCAAAATAATGAACCTGTATCGTACAGTCAGATGCTAAGGTATTTTAATATAATACACAGAGAAAGAGCGTTACCACAGCTGCCTATTTTAGGATAGCTAAAGCGGCGTAAATGAGACGTTTTCCTTGACAGTTAAAGCCTGAATTTAAGCAGTCAGATCGCGTTCGGCTCATTTTTGATGAAAAAGTACTAGGCTTACATAAGGTGCTAGTAGGATCATTACCTCAGTTCTCACATCATTTTGTTCCTAACTAACCCCGCGCAATGATGTGAGAACTGAGGTGGTGATCCTCCTACCTTTTGTAAGCCTAGTACTTTTTCATCAAAAATGATTTGATTTAACGCTTCCCTACGCTACGTCTTGATAGTGGGTCTTTTTTATATGTATTTTTATCTTTATCTTTGGGACTTATTGGCTGTGCTGAGCCTGAGACGCGGGGGCAGATTGCCAAACGTTGGTACATGAGGCAAAACATTCAAATATTTTAGTCTCCTCATAAATAAGATCGTAGGGAGTTTTTTATCCGACTGTCCAAAACAGCTTTATTTGTTAGTGTCCGAGATGTCACCTCAAAAATATTAAAATAATAAAGCGACGTTTCGGACAAAGTGTCCGAAAATATTTTGTCCGAGATGTCGCCTACTCAAAAAAAGTTTGTTTTTTTTATTCTTTGACGAGACTTTTTAGGCTTGCCCGGCACCTATACCAAGAAGGCCTTGCAGCGCCCGAGTGGTCACTTCACCCTTCTAGTAGGTATAAATAAATCATCCCACTACTTTGACACAAAGACCATAGTTTTTTTTTAATGTAATTGTTATGTACTTTGACTTATTTTGGTTATGCTCACCTTGCGTCTTGTTGTTTTGGTCTCCTTCTCCATCCTCACCGTCGACCTCTTCGTCTTCATCCTCTTCCTCCTCTATGTCGCTGCCATCGTAAACGGAGCTGGCGGAGCTTTCCTCCTCTGTAAAATTCGATAGATATAAAGATCCATTTTGGGTCGCTAAGCCAGCCAGAATGAAAAGAAAAATTCGCACAGTACATGGTGGTGCTTTCGAAAAAACAAAAGGTAATTAAATAGATGGAGTAAATAAACAAAATATTAAATACACAAAGGTCCTGTCAGAGGTTGTACTACATCAGTAAAAAAAATAACTGGTGGGGCCAACGTTGGAATCTCTGTTTTATACTATAAAAACCAAGTTTTGTTTGGATCAAGCCCAGAAAAACTCTAAAAATGATAGTGTAAGATTCCTTACCTAAGTTTTCATTGTACACTGCACTGAGGGAAATATCTTCATCTTCTTCAGATTCTACAACAAAAAAAAAATTGTTAAAAATAATATTTTTGTTTTACTAATAACATACTGCCGGTTTCTGAATTGAGAAATTCGCTTAGCAAATGGGTAATGGGTCCTGTCTCTGCAGATTTCTCACAAAAGAACGTGACAGAACGATAGTTAAGTATTTACTTAGTAAAATTCTCAATTCAGAAACCGGGCCATAATGTTGTAAAAATGTTACAGAGAAACGTCTAGTCAGTTCCCTAAAATATCCAGAATCTGAAAGATAACATAAAATACTTGGAAGAACGTATTATTACATAAAAATGAAAAAAAAGATTAGTTAGGCAAGAATAACTTTTCTGTAACACTTTTTTTGTCCAGAAGAGTTGCTTACTTCTCAATAAAAACCCCATGTGGAACAGTAGCCCGTAAACCGTGTACAACATCATTGGAACGGAAGCCCTTTCACTCGTACATTCAGCTAAGTCATCATCATTATTTATCATCAGATGGGCAAAGTTTACGTCCAAATCTGTAAGCCAGTGTGTGTTACTAATTTATGGAATTTTGCATGACTGATAAATCATGATGAAAGCTTAAAAAGGATGTAAGAATGTCAGAACATAGAAAATTAAGCATAGCAATTAGAAACAGGAAAGTTCTGTGACGTTTATCATTTCAGTCGGCCAATATAACATCCACTGCCAGGCATAGGCCTTTACCGTTGACTACTTTGCTTCTGTTTTTATTAAATAGCTCTTTCAACAATACTGACCATCGTCATCGTTACTATTATCACTGTCATTGTTTCCGTTCAGCTCATCTTCATCCTCCGCACTGCTGTCTTCGGCCTCTTTATCTTCCTTATCGAAACTGAAACATAAAATTAATTATTATTTTACAATAACAGTCTATAAAAAAAACTATTTTAATTAAATTATTGGCCATGCATCGGTCAATATATGAAGTAAAAAGCAGTATCAAATGCATATTTAAAGGTAGGGAGGGCTGAGGTCTGTAACACAGTTGTATTTTGATAGGTCCACAGATAGATTTTCCTCATTTTTCTCATACAACGCTGAACCTGTCGAGACAAGTGCGTTAGACTTGTGGCCCTGTATTCATATGGAGAGTATTATGCAGCATCTCACCTAGTGGCTATGATCGCGCGTGTCAAGTTTGGATTCTTGGACATGATGGAGTATTTCTTTCTTAGGTGTATACTTACTACTTTAAATAAAAATACTTACCCATCTAAGTACTTTAATGAGGCATGAAGACCGAACACCTTACTCCTGTAGTCACTGATGCCCGTGACACCGTTATTGAACAGATCCAGATTGCTCAGGTTCTCAAATCCCTCCAAGGGCTTTAGTGTCTCAAGATCAGCGATTTTGTTCCCGGAGAGGTTCAAGTGTGTCAGTTTCTTGCAACCGCTTAGGAAGTTGAGCCCGTTAGATATTCTGTTGTCAGAGAGCTCAAGCTTCCTCAGTTTTGGTAGTGTGGGGAAACCCTTCAGTGTGGTCAGACCAGAGTTGTTCAAGCTGAGTATCTCCAAGTTGGTGTACTCATCTGTGAGTCCCACTACATTGGTGCTTCTACAGTTGTCCAGGTTCAATTCTTTTACCTGGAAATGAAAAGAAGTATGTTTTGTGGTAAGAACAATATAACATTCTTAAATTTTTAATAGGTATAATTCTTGTATTAAGTTGTTTTTTCCATTCACTGAGTTTGGCTTTTTTCCTCTGTGGTTTGGCACAGTAGGTAACCAAGAAATAAAGGAGTTCAGCGCCACCTAGTGACTGTTGATGAAACTATGTAATGTATTTTAGTAAAATAAGTTGTGGTCGTAATTCGTGAAGGAAGTGTAGGAGACCTTAAAATTACATAATTTATTCCCACGCTGTTCAATATTATGGCTGAAACAGAGACATGAGAGAGAATAAGCCAACAAGTTGCCCTAATTTTTGGCAGTCCAACATGGAATTAGGTGGTTTGATAGGTTCGATGGTTCTTTGTAGTACTATGTAGTAGGTATTTGAGCGAAATAATATGTAAGTGTTTGAATATATAGCTACTTAGGAGGTAAGTAAAATTAACAATAGATTTTAGTGACGCGAATGAGATTTACGTGGCTTTTATTCGTGAGAGAATGAAATAACGAGTTGTGTTACTGGCTCAATGGAAGCCAGAGAAAATATAGCAATCCCAAGTCAAGCCAACCAAAACGTCAAGTGTTGTGGGTTGTCAAAGCACTTGCGTAGTTTGTAAAATACGGAAAAATAGTGATTATTTCGGGAATTTGTCACAAGATATATGAAACTAATGCTATATTTTAGTAGTTTCTATCATGTTTCGAAGTTCCTGTGCTTCTATCGAGCGAAAAATTGAGTTTATTTTACTTGACAATGGCGGATGACACGATTCATCGCGACGCAATAAAAATGGCCGCTATGTGGTAAGGCGTGCGTCAAAACAAGCAATTTGAAGATATTTTATGATCAGATGAACAACGCACACTGGGGTAATGCGTAACCAAATAAGTAATTTAATCATAATCGTTGTCTTTGCATCGATTCGAGGACCTTCTGCTAAGTAGCTAACGTAGCAAGGTGAAAGGGCGCGAAATTCACGTTGGCTTGCAAGTTCTGGAGCCTCAAAGTTAAAGCAAAACAACAAATTATTTCTCGTCGGAATGTTGTATTTTCTCGTGTTCAGATCAGCTTTCATGTAATACACCTTAGAATAATGACCATTACGTGAATTTCTCCAAATCTATAATGCTACCGCCTGACATTGACAATAGGTAGGTACATAATCAATGAACAGTTTTGGGTATTTTAGGCTCTTTTACATTATAATAAGCAAAATTATACATTCTAAAGTTAAATTGAACCTTTCCCAAAGAACCAAATAAGTTATACTGGCAGTAAAAATGTTGAAAGAGCGCAGATACACAAGTTTTACACCTAACCTCAATATTGCAAAACTATTTTGAATATGAAAGCTGCTTCAGTCTTTATTACAGTATAGACTAATTACAGCCCAAGAAAACATGCAGAAGAAACTGTTTACACTAAAAGTCAGATAATTATTACAATAGTTGGTCACGAAACGTAACAATCGGTAATGGCTAATTTTTGTATTGTAACAACGCCACATCTTCATATAAAAAAGTGACAGATTACTACAGGTTATTATTACGATTTGCAAGAGTCTGAAACTTATGCCGACTGTAATTAGTCTAATTGTGAAGTTCAAGACTCGAGTACTTGATGAAATACGTATCGACAAAACATTCCAACATATCGCAAAACAATGATTTACCTGTGACGGGTTTCTTCCCCTGAGTTCCAAGACGACCCTTTTTTCCATCGTAGACATCTACTTGCTTCGCACCTTTTTAACACTTCTTTTTCACTTTAGTTGTAAATAGCGGAGAACTAATTCACTAAAGCTTGGGTATCCAAACAGAAGGAAAGTATAGATACACGGCGGAGTGACGTCCTATAAGTGGCGCCGTCTGGTGTCGGAATTATGACCGGATGTGGCAATGTTGCAGAGTCTTTCAGTGCTTTTTAAATAAAAATTAACTAAAATGTATATTTAATAAAGAAATTTTACCACATAAATAAAAAGTAAATTTTGCACAAATTTAAAAATATATAATTTCTGCTAAAAATATTAGTTTTGCAACACAAAGTAATTGTTATGTTGGTGCTGCTGCACAGGCTGCAACATGGCAAACAAAAAGCGGGAGATTATGAATTTATGTTGGGCTAGGTCAGTGATGGATGGAAACTAGATGAAACAAAATAAAAATAATTTACTCAAAAAAGCTCGTAATGTGGACATTAATTCGACAACCTTCTTTGAGCAAAGTCGGACTTGCGGGCTACTTGGATTAGGCGCCAGAAAAGTTGTATGGAATTTCATTAATGTCTTGTGTTTTGCGGCCAGAAAAACATTAATGTCGAGTTTTGTTTCATAAATAGAACTCAAACATCAGGTGCAAAAAGTATTTATTTAGAATTAGGCTGTATGGGTACTGGCAGTCGACACATTGCACAGAAAAAAAAAAGCGCGGCCATATTGTTTTCGACTTTTCGCGCGTTGTTCGAAGTGATTTTTTTCTGTGTTTTTGTTGAAAAAGTGAACTCTCAAAGCGACGAATCCTCGGATTTAATGTGTTTAACACCGCCGGACATTCAAAATCAAGCGAAATTAGTAATTGGAAATTTATTGCCACCGAAGTCAAAAGAAAAAAAATACAAGCAAGCTTACCAACAAAAAGTTTGCGGAATGGAAAATCGACAAAAAGTACTTAATCTACGACAAATGGTAAGCTAATTAAATTACTATGTTAATTACTATTCTAATTAATATTTTAATTACTCGCATTGTTTGAGTATAAAGCACTATACAAGCCTTGGTCTGCAATGAGTGCGCTTCTGGCCACGCTATGATTGCCTCGAGCTTAGCTTAGCTACGCTCTCGGCCCTCAAGTTTGGTCATCATTGCAGCCCTTGCTGGCCGCGCTATAAAGGCCTCGACCTTCGGTCTCGGCCTTCATTTCAGCTTGTCCATCAAGGGCTGCAATGCTGACCGCACTGTGAGGGCCTTGAGCTGCGCTACGCTGCGCTCTGTCGGCCATCAAAAGCGCGCCAGAAACGCACTCATTACAGATCGCGGCAGTAATGTACTAATGTTAAATAGGAACTTTGTTTTCTAAAGGTGATGATTAGAAAAACTAATTAGAAAAGAGATGGAAATTTTAAAATTATTTACAAGTACTAAAATTTGAATGTAAGACAGCGATGTTCTGGGACATGGTTTTAGAATTTAGTTGGTCTAAGTTGCCAAGCACTAAATATGTACATATTTATTACTATCGGTCTAGTCAGCAGGAAACTTACTTGAGTACGAAGCCAATTAATATTCGGGTTTCCTCACGATGTTTTCCTTTAGCGAGTTTTATTGCTCAAATCACAAATAAAAACGTAATACGAGTAACTTTGTATTAAACTATCATAGGTTTAATGCGTTCGGGATGAGAATGGGATGGAACCTTGTCAAAGTCAATCGAAAACATACTGTATTTTACTTTGACAAGGTTGCATCGACGTGAGTTTGCTTACTGCGCGCGTCTCAGTTCCAAAAGGTCGCATCCCATTCTCATTCCGCGCGGATTATAGGCCTTCTACTACTCGCTAACTGTGAAGGAAAATATCGTGAGGAAACCTGAGCATCTGAGGCATAATACCCTCAACGCAAAAATGCCCAATCCGCAGTGGGCACGACGCCCGAACTCTCTCTCTCTGAGAGAAGGCCTTTGCTTATGTACCTACCTGCACGGGGATTCGAAACTCACGCTTGTATGTGAGGTTATGAGGTAACAGTTCTACCTACTAGGCTAAATGACACCACTTCATTATCCATACGCAAAATAGGCGCAAGAAGAGGCGTCGAGTTGCGGAAAATAGCCCCCACACAGATGCGTTAAATTATTGCGTTTGCGTTATTGCGTTTGCGTATTTTGTTTTCAGTTATTGCGATATTTGTTTTCAGTACTTACATTTTGTATTAGGATCGCCGTGGAGTCACACACTGCTGCGGTAAGAACGCAACGTTCCTTATATAAAATGTTCCTACTGATAACAGATATCGCAGGAATGCAAAAGCAATAACGCAAACGCAATAACGCACCTGTGTGGGGGGTGCCTTCACGGTTTTACCATTACCTTCCTAGATTTTTTCTGAAATCTTCAAAATACAATAATATTACGTAAGAGGAGGGATGAAGTCGGCAAAGACCGTCCTACATGCAGGCGATGGAAGGAGACTTCGCAGGTAGAGACCGCGGTGGCGACATTTTGGGACCAAGACGCACTTCGGGTCGCTGAACCAGCTGAGAACCTAAGTAAGTAGGTATTGGGTGCTACTTGCTTTGTAGGCTTAGCAGAGTGAAAACTGCTGCGTGGCTGCTCGGGAATCTAAACTTCTACGAAAACTATTTAGGTATTAGATATCTTAACTACTCTATCAACATAATATAGTGAAGATTAAAGTACTCTTCTTCTCTCGTGTCGAAACCATCACATTCACATCACATTTCCTCCGTTAGCTCCAAAAACGTTCTCTAGTGCCGTCAACCGTTAAGTTTTTAACCGGTTCATTTGCGGGAAAATAGTCCTCTTTGAAATGAACTTCTTTTTTATATCAGTAGTGTTTTCTCTTTACAAACGTAGTCCCCGAGTTCCTCCCTGGATAATGGCACTAGACCATTTTTTGGTACGCTGGGACATATCCACACCTGGTGTGTAGGACCGTATATTTTTTTTCGATAAGCGATTGTTAACAGGAGCTAGGACCTTCCAAAAATACAAGCGTATTTAAAAGTGATATAACAACAAATTAATATTTCTTGTGATAGGTATCAGTCCGAAATACCACACTGCGCTCCAAAACGCGTATAGCCGACGTAGGGGTCCAAACAGGAAAGTTAAAGTGGAGCTGGGCCAGAAATATCAGCCGCATGCACCCGGATAGGTGGGCAAGAATCGCCACAGAATGGGTGCCAGCAGATGGACATCGAAGTCGAGGTAGGCCGCTAAGACGCTGGCGGGACGATCTCGTCAAATACATGCCGGAGTGGTATGAAGTGGCCCAAGACCGAAAAGTCTGGAATGAAGTGGGGGAGGTCTTTCCCCAGCAGTGGGACACTAAAACCGAGGATAAGTAAAAAAAAAGGTACCAGTGACAAAAAAAATTGCAAAAAAAATCGAAATTGGACCAGTTTTGAGAGAGGAAAATGGGGAATACGAAATCCTTTCGGCGCTTATTTTAAAGATATACAGGGGCTGGTAGAGTAGTATCTGGTTGTCTCTACTATTTACTCTACCTCGGGTAGAAGCCTGCCCACATGGGTGGACTCCAGCTTTTCTAAAAGCCCAATACATTTTCCTATCCGGCCGAAGTCCGGACCGCTTGCGGCTTGTACCACTAGCCATGCCAATGGCAATTCTGAAACATTCATAAATGCACGAAGAAAAGTTGGTTCACCATTCCAATATCTACTGAGCCATGTCGACTGAGCTGAGACGCATTCTTTTTTGTCGAATCAATAAGTTTTCGCCTACGCCAGATACCTACCTATTTTAAATTGTCTGAACAAAAGTTTTTCATAATTAACAACATTTACTTATATTCACAAAAAAACATCCGGTGAGTTAGTAAGTAAGTATACTTAGGTACCTACTTCATTATAAAATGTGACATAGGTAGGTATGATACGTACGCTCTGTTATCATTTCATTAACCAAAAGCGAGCACTTGAATATACGGCCCTTCATTACGCGGAGGCCTTTATAAGTGATACTGTCAATTAATTGTGAGACAAAAGCGAGGACAGGCGAGCTAGAGGCAGGTGCTACGGACGGTCACCAAGCAGCCGCGTTTATGTCCTCTGCGTCCTAGTATTTTTGACTCTAATGGTTTGGGCAAAACAAGTGGAACGCTATGCCTATACTAAGAATATGATACACTCTCAAGAAGTGACGTTGTCGTGCGTAGTGAGACGGTAAAGCGGGCGATTGGGTTGCGTTGCGCGCGCAGGCCTCGCGTCTACTCCCGGGGACAGGACAAGCAACAGTCTGCTCGCGTGAGCCTCCGTCAGCAGCCTCTCTGCACCACGCCGCCCTAACATGACCCATGGTAAGCGCACACCACCTTCGTAACCCATCACGCACGAGGGACCTATCCCCAACACCAGTGTCTCGAAGTTTGTGCCGACAAAAACGCCCCGAACGGAAGTTTTCAGTGATGATTCTCCGATTTTCATTATTTATTTACGCGCCCGCCACTGGATAATGTTACTCGAATATTAGACTTTCATATTTATTTTTAATTAGGGATTTTCGTTTTAACGTCCGTGTAGCCTTTTCGAAGTGAGAGTGATTGTAATGGGGATCGTTGAACTCTACAATTAATTCGCCGATTTTTGGTTGGCAATGGGGATTAAAAGGCAGACATTACCAGAATTATAACATTTAAATGGGACGCTGTTACATCTCATGTTGGAGATTTTGCAAACTTGTTGAGGCGGCGCAGTCTTTTGTTCGCTGATGATATGGGTGAGTTCTTTTATTTACTTTTTCGTCCTAACAGACTTTTGGTACCACGTCTCTCTTCTCACATAAAAGCTTCTTCCAAAATTACAAAAGCAGGTACAGTATGAATAATCCTTATTTTTTGACGCATAAATAGGTCCTTTGTAGTCTGGAAACAGACTCGGTGCACATACCTCCTACGAATAACTGTAGGAGGTTAACACACGGTTAACATTACAAACTCTATATTTACCGAGAGTTTACTCTTGTAAAGCGATGTGCCGTCAAAATAACATCAACAAGATGTGAAAAGGCAAACTTATGATTTGAGCTTTTAAGGTCGACTTGCGTCAGTCAGGATTAGCCAACTAACTCTGGGTTAATTTGACATTTCCATACAATTATCACGTTAACTCAGAGTTAATTGGCTAACACTGGTTGACGCAAGTGGACCTTAACCGACTTGAAACAAAGAGGGAGGTTCTCAGTTTGAATTTTCCTATATTTAAACAACACGTTTTTTTTATTTATTCGATATATCTCCTTTGATTTGGCTAATAGTGGTTGTTTAAATGTGTGATACAATCTAGAATCCTTTCAGCTTAGTGCAAACTTCATTTGAGACTGGCCAATTGTATTGCCAGTTTGCCGTTAAGTTAAAGTTGTATTAGTGTCGGCCTCACAGATAGAGCATTCTGGTTCACGGCTTGCGAAAACAACAACAACTCACCTCGTATTGTATTAGAACAAAGTATGGATGAATAAATGGAACAGTTTTCCTCAAACAAAGAAGATTTGGCGTTGTTGATATGTTCAAAACAACTCGAGCAATCTCATTTATTTTCGGTCCGATGATGGATGGGAAGATTTTTGATCCTTTCATTATTCCTTTTCACGAAACCATCTCCATTAACCAAATCTACAGGTATGTACCTATAAGACTTTTGTTCATAGCAATTCATAGCTATACAATATAATATACTCTACATACCACATTTTTATTTGATTTATAAGAAAAGTAACGGTCACGTACAATGTACAATGAAAAATGTGAAATAAACTTACATAATAAAGCTTTCTGTTTCATATAGGTACGGTCGGCTCCAGTCTCAGATACCCCATGGCAGCTCTTATCGCGCGCGGCATAAGGGCGCCAATCGAACAAAAAGGGGTATCCTAGCGTATGGCCGACTGGTCCTACCTAATGCATCTAAATTCCTGAAATATTGAATTTTGAACATTGCTCAATAATTAATTACAAACATACTTTACCTACTATACTTTATTGCACAAAATTAAATCAACACTAATATTATAAAGAGGAAAAGTTTGTAAGTATGTATGTATGTAGGTTTGTAGGGGGTAATCTCCAAAACTACTCATACAATTTTAAAAATTCTTTCACTAATGGGATGCTACGTTATCGCTGAGTGCTACGGCTATTTTTTATTGTGATAACGGAAAAAAAACTTATCCTGCGCGGACGAAGTCGCGGGCAAAAGCTAGTTATAACATAAATTCCATACAAGAAAGTAGTGCGGCGAACTTATTTCAGCAGAAACCTCTTCCAGTGAACCCTTGGTGGGTGCATATGGGTGAAAATATTGCACAATAAATAAAATCATCAAGAGTACCTAGGTACCTAGGTTCTCTACTCTAGAGTAGAGAGTAAAGTCATGGCTTAAAATATTAAGTACACACGACAGCACGTCGGAGTACACTTTTGTTGTAAAGTCGCCCGTAACGTAACCCAGTAGAGTGCTAGCGTGTAAGCGTCGACGTGTTGTCTTGTGTACACAGATATGCATGTCTCTACAATCAACAGAATCAATACTAAGAGTATAAAAAATGGATGTGATTACCGAGGCTGCCTCAGGCAGTGTTTGTACGTAACCTAATGATATTTTTATATGATGTGGACGATGTAAAGAGAGCAAGTAATATTTTACTTTCAGACCAACATAACCGCTTTTCACGGTGGATTATTTTTGCTGCCTTTAATACATATAAGTAAGAATGTAAGCTCCGGTTTTAATAATAATGGTTTGACGGGCTGATAGGAATTAATTTTTCTTACCAAATTACAGGGTTTCATGCCCTACGTAAAAAAAAGGGATGATTTAGAACTCTTGCGGTTAAAACTGGAAGATAGCAGCGTGGCGGGAAATACAAAATTTTCGCATTTTTTTACATTTTGTAACTAAACTGAGCTATTTTTGTTCAGCTAAATTTCGTTCGCGGCAATAACATAGTATTCTTTTCATTATTGTAAACAACAGAACAACAATAATTCACCCGATTATGTGTTCTGGTCTACGACAAGTTTTTTGGGCAGTGCCACTGCTTCGTGACAATTTTGAAACTGTGAAAATTTTGAATTTCCCGCAACGTTGCTATCGTCCACCCTTAAACTGAGTTTAAACAGAGTTCAAGGCGCGTTCTAGTTTGAACTGAGTTTAAACAGAGTTTAAGTAGCGTTCTAGTTTGAACTGAGTTTAAGTAGCGTTCTAGAATACCACCCTTGGAGTTGGTTACAAGCTTTTTCTAGAAACCCATTGGCGGAGTAATCGCGTAACAAACATTGGTAAAATGAACAAACATACCTACGGGTCGTATAGAGAGCCTCCTCCCTTATTGAAGTCGCTTAAAAATTAGCTAAGAAAATATCACCTCCCTTAAAACCAAATCCGTTAAATACCTATAGGCTCTGTTGTTCAACTCTGTTCAAGTGGGCAGGTAGGTATAGTGAGTGTCTTGCCAAAGGGCAGATTTCTATCGTTTTCAGGTCCCAGCATCGTCTTATCTAAAATGTTATTATTATTTTAGAGGTCCAATCTTGGCAAGGCCCTTATGGGCTCTACACCGGATTGGTAGATATGCTTTAGCTTCATCAGAATTCAGACATAATTTTGGTTCGAAACGGGTTCAATCGTAGTTAGTTTAGTTTTATTATCCCAACGTTTCAGCTGCATTGCACCCGCTAACCGCGATTCGACTCGCTTTGAACCAAAATTATGTGTGATATTAAAAGACTAGAATTCAGACAGTTACTGATCTAAGGGCCTATTGAGCTCGATAATAGTTAGTTTGTTATGCCAGGATACAAAATAATTGTTTGCAACGAGTGTTTATATTGAATACCGAGCTTGCGAAGGTCCACGATCGTATGTATAACCCGTGTCTTTAAAGAAAACATTTAGGACGGAGTTAAAAACCTAGCGTTGTCTCGCTTTGACTGTATTAATTAGAGCGAGAGGTCGTGTGTTTTGAAGTTCATCATAAATGTTTTCTTTAATGACACGGGTTATAACAGCATACTTTCAGAGCCTGTAAGATGAAAAGTACTTTATCTCACTCTGTTCAGAGAGCGGGACGGAGATGGTAGAGTGCATGGTTTATCGAGCTTCTAATTTTAAGCTCTATATGGGCGGTCATGCTTAGCTTTCTGGTATCTTCTGTAGAGTTAGATAGTCTACAGAGGTATCGGAAGTGCGCAACGATGTGAGCTTACAGAATTTGTAAAAAGTGCGCATACATTATTATCAGTACTACGTCAAATAATAAAATTAATATTAAATACCAAGCTACTCGTAGAATCACTTTTTATCACTTTTGTTCGTGTTCATTTTTGTAAGTAGCAGGTTTTGTACTTGTTGAGGTCTTTGTCGCCAATACATCTTCACTCTGATAGAAAGTTAACTCAAAGAACCGCTGCGCAGTCGTCTATATTTTCCAGCCATTTAAATATTGGCACAGCAACCAGCCATAGACAACGTCCGATTTTTAGACTTGTTGCTTTTTTCTCATAATAAAAAATAAAAGTAGGTAGGTAGGTACTTACACAATCTTTTTATTTACATCTTAGTTCCTTTTGTACGGAGCTGAGGGCCGGGACAAAGGGTTCATATTCCGCGTCGCAACGGACGCTTCCTATCTCTACCGACGTTAAACTTAACGAAGCTATGGGCGATAGATATAATTTGTGTATCTAGGTAGCTTTAGCTTAAATTGTTGAATCTAAAACTGAGATATTTACCTGTACCTACTGCCTATGTAGAGCATGTAAAAATCTGAGTCTATGGAACACTTTTTAAAGTGTGACTGCGATGCCTAGTAAGTATATGCCAGACCGGAAGACTATGAAACGAAAAAATTACAGTGTCGAAAAACACCTGCTCTGGAAGGCCTATTTCCTACCATGAGATCGTAAGCCCATCGATTTAAATACCCGATTTAAATACAGTATTTATATCGATGCATAAGCCAGTCAATAGGGTCTTGAAAAATGATTATAAGACATTTTTTTGGAAAAAATGTGTATCTTTGATTGGAATCCACAACCAATAGACCTACAGAGCTTTACTAAAATGATAGATTATTTAATTCTTTAAAAAAAAAATTAAACAGTACATTATACATATATTTATACAGCTTAAATCGACAAAAGTTATGTTAATACAGCCATGCTTTCAACGAGCAATATTCTGAGAGAGACTGTCCTAAAACCTAAAAGGCGCCGAGCTGAGACAAAATTTCTTGCAGAGACCAGAGGTCCCCGCACGTCGCCAAGTCAGCCTCGCTAAATGAATCCGTTTAATTATATAAGACCGGCGCACTAAGGGGGGACACACGGAAGATCCGTCTCTATGAGGGTGCGAGAGACTCTACAGAGGAGATTAATTAGGACGTCAATCAAAAATTTATAGAACCGTCGGCCGGTACAGATTTATTGATGACCCCACAAGAAAGTATGTTGTAGGTATATGAAGATTTCTTTGGGGTGCATAATACGTAGATAGACACAAGCTTAGAGGTGCAAGTAAAAATTGGAATAGAATCGCAGGATTTTTTGTGTCGACAACCACGCCTAATCATCTCATTTTCGGTTTTCTACACTAATATTATAAAGAGGAAATGTTTGTAAGTATGTATGTATGTATGTAGGTTTTTAGGGGGTAATCTCCAAAACTACTCATCCGATTTAAAAAAATCTTTCACTAATGGGAAGCTACGTTATCGCTGAGTGCTATAGGCTATTTATTATTGTGATAACGGGAAAAAAACGAAGTCTGCGCGGACGAAGTCGCGGGCAAAAGCCAGTCTTTTATATTTCCGCATAAACGCAGTGCCTCGTTTCTTAGTCAGGTGGCTTTCGTTTTACGTGCCCACACCACCTCAGCCTACTCCTGTTTTTAGCGACGAAAATAATATCCGGTAGAGTATAATGGCCACATTTGAGACTTTCTGTGTGATCGTAGTAGGTGGATGGGACCTCTAGGGCGCCCTTTTGGGGTAATTAGCGAGTTTAACGGTAATTCAGCTCTCACCCGGCGCCCTGTGCTCTCGTTACAGCTGTGGGGATTTAAGGTGGAGCGATTTACATACTAATGTACTTTTTTCATTCATGGGCAAATGGAATTTAATTATACACCAATGGCAAATTCATCTGCATAAGTTTAGGTTTTGATTGCGGAAAATATTATTTCCGTAAAAAAAAAGTAAGTAGGTAAGTGATAGATAAATAGTTCTACGATTTATATAAAAATGTATTCTTTCATTTATAGAAAAATAGGGCAAATAATTCACTAAAATCAGTTCTGTCTGCAGTTAATTAAGATTTTTAATTTGGGAAAATTTATATTTTGCTCGAAATGAAATGAAATGAAATTTATTAATGTGTTCCAAAAAATACAAGATACAAGATTTCTGGTGTACAATAAGGTGTTCTCTATCTATCTTTACATTTTGTTGTGTTGTGAGTACCACGGTAGGCAAAAACCTGTGTTGTGAATACCAGTGCCTTCCTCCAGTGATACATTGTTTTTATTTTATTACAGTTGTTATACCGCGTCAAGATACCCGCTTGACGCGGTATATCAAAATACAAGTTTACAAATTTGAGAAAAAACTACTTAAACTATCAACCTCTAAAAAAATTTTTTTTACATTATAGTTACATTAAGTTGCCTTTTGTGTTAGAAAAGATTATATGAAATGAGTAGTCGGTGATGTTTATGCATAGCCCTACGATGGAAATCTTGGGATCGGCTTTGAGTCCACTAAGTATGTACCTAAGTTTATAAAATGCGTGTGAGTGTGAGTGGTATACAGGGTGTTAAAAGACCGCCAACAGACCCGAAAGGTACGCATATTAGACAACAAAACAAAGTACTTTTTGGATAAATTATTGCTGGGAAATGATTTTTGTTTTTTAGGTTATAATTTTGGAAAATAGGTGTGTAACGCAGAGAAATCATATTGCGCAAGCGTTGACATAAACTGTTGTTACTTATGCTCGAGGTGCCGATGTTAAGAATACATTCCGGGTTGCAATTTTAACGTCGTTTTATGCAAGAAACATTAAAAATTTTGATATGGCTTCTCGAGAAGAAATGTTAAGTATGAGATACTGAGTACATTTCGGCAAAAAAATCATTTTGAAAAGTCCGACTTTGAACCTCATTATTTCGGAAACCGTTGATTTCCCAGGCATAGTTCCTTGGGCAAAAATTTTCGATATGATGAGGACAATACGTGGTTTCCTGCTTTGTTGGCGGTCTTTTAACACCCTGTATATGAAACTTAGCCCTGCGATGTCAATCTTGGGATCGGATTTGAGTCCACTAAGCATATAGGTACCATGGCGAAGTTATAGGTAGTATCTATGTGTGAGATGTGTTGGGGAGAGCTTAGCCCTACGATGTAAATCTTGGGATCGGAACTCGAGTCCGCTAAGCAGGTATGATTAATATCCGTTACGAAATAAAAAGTAGATAGAGTAATGAGGTCGATATTTCAATACAACATATACATATACTTAGTTGATCATATTAAAGTACCGCTTTCTTCACAAAATTACTTTACTTTCCGCAAAAAAGACTACAGTAAAATGCTGACCGGTGTGATTTCAGTGTATAATAAAATTACTGTATTCCATTTTAGGGCATGTATTTTATGTTATTATTATCCATAACAGCTTAAAAGATATTTTAGTTGAAGAAAGCGCGCTGCCTTTTTTTGTTTCAGCGAAAATAGCTTCAAAACGTTTATTATTGTCAACACGAAATTGCTTGATTCTACGTTTCTATATTAGCACTTTTTCGATTCGTTTAGTGGTAGGTATCTGATATAGGAATATACTTTGTATATTTTTCTTTGCGCGCGGGCTATATATGCACGGCGCCTTAAGCGCGTTTAGGCTGTGTCAAAGGAGCGGTAGTTATCTGGGTGGGAGGTAGGTAAGTGGGTAGACCACAAATGATGGACCTACAGCGGATCTGTTTACTACAGGCCATGGAAATATATTACAGTTTTGCTCATGTTTGTTGACGCGCAATATTCTTTAGAATAGGTAGAGATTATCTCTGCGTTGGTGAATTTTTCACAATGACAGGTATATATTACGTATCACGCCATCACAACCCGCGAAAATAGTGGATACCTAGTTTACTCTGATATACCTACACTCTGTAATAAACCTTTAGGTAAGTACGTTAATAATTAAGCCACTTTGAAATGCTAATCTCACTACTGAATATGTAACCATGGGTTAATTGTATTGCCTCTACCTTCTCAGTTCCAAAGTTATACTAACTACGTAATATATTCAGTAACCTATTCGAATACTTCATCTTGCTGCAGTAAAGATTTAAGGTGGTTGTTATTATCAATACAAACAACTTCCACTCTCGGGCCAGTCATGAAATGTTGAAAACAAAAAACCGGTTTCCCATTTAAAAAACCAAGGTCTCTGCAGTCTCTATTTAATGTAAAAAAGCACGCCTGTTTATTCATGGGTCAAACTATCGGACGGCCTGTTACAGTCGGCCACACGCTAGGATACCACTTTTTGTTCGATTGGCGCCCTTATGCCGCACGCGGTAAGAGCTGCAATGGGGTATCTGTGACAGTGGCCGACCGTACAACAAAGGCAGGCTGGAGACAGCAAAATATGTACAGGGGATTTTTTATAGCTATATTCCTCAAACATGTCAACTTCCAAATGTGATTTCCAAGAACTTTTGTTCTACGACTTTTCGAATCTATTTCAGCGCTGCCTGGGCGGTGCGCTTTCGTGACCCTCCACTCTCTACCACATCTTCAGGGGGCTTATTCTCGGCAATCTCGAATGTGACTTGTTACTAAGATTTACTTCGTAGAATCTCGAATACGACATCCCCAAGAATTTGGCCCCAGCTTCTCCTGCTCCTATTTATTAATAGGCATCACAGACTTTGCAAAAAAAAAGGATACAAATAAACGCTTTTAAAAAGAACAGGCACCGTATAAAAGTAGCACATAGGTCTATGGAGCGAGCCATGCTAGGCCTCAGACTCGTTGATCGAGTACCGAATGCCGTCATCCGACGTCGAACGAAGGTTGACGATATCGGTGATCGAATCTCGAGTCTCAAGTGGAAATGGGCAGGACACCTGGCAAGGCGGGAAGATGGCCGGTGGACAAGGGCAGTGACAGAGTGGCGGCCGAGAACTGGACGACGATCAGTCGGAAGACCAGCAGCCCGATGGTCGGACAACATTGTCATAGCGGCGTAGGGTCCATGGATGCGGATGGTTATGGACCGTGAGAGGTGGCGCGAGGGGAAAAAGGCCTATACCCAACAGTGGGCAGAGGTGGGCTGATGATGATGATGATGATTAAAAAGTCGTAGAATAAACGTTGTCGGAAATAGCATTTAGATGTTGATGTGTTTCAGGAATAAAGCTAATTTAAAAAGTACCCTGTATACGTATGTAGAGAAGAAGACCCCAGGATTCATAATAGTGTTGAATTCACCAGGTTTTAACTAAGCTAGCTTTTAGTGAATATAGGGGCAGTCAAAATTATTGCCATCCTGTGGTTATCGTAAGTGCGTACCTACCTACGTCATAGGTTTAGTTTAGTTAAGTGTTATTTAATTATCCTCCCATCCTGATAGCCCATAAAATAAAAGTCACAAAGTCTAAAATAGCGAGGCTATTAAACAAACATTTCATTTCATTCCACAAAGGAGGAACTGCCCCTCTACCCTTGACGCAATCTTTTCAATATGGCGGAATTTACAAAATTCAATATTTCACGAATTAAGACTCATTTTATATTGGTATTGTATAAAATACCTTTGAATAAACATTACGAAGTATATGAAATTAAAGGATGACTACTTATGCGATGTAAAAGAGAAATACATTTTCAAACTTTGTAGAACGCAATGGCGTCAAGGGTAACCCCCCTGGACCGTTTGTCCGCAGTGCGTTGAAGTTTTAAATAAAACCCGGTGAAAGATGGCCATGCAGTATTTTAACCCGGACCTTAGGGGCTGGCCAGACTAGGCAAACAAAAGTGCTTGTTATGAAATTTATTTTATGCTGGGATGAATGGGGCGAAGTTTGTAGATTTTTGCCAAAATCATCTTTAGGCTTGACACGAGAGAAAAAGATTTGTGAGGCCTTAGGAAACCCACAACTTAAACAATTAAAAATCACTTCACAAAACGGTCTTATTTACACTGGAACTGTTTTTACTAGTTTACCAACATTTTGTAAAAGTGAAAGGCACCCTTTTGTCCCTAAAAAACTAAGGCCTTTGCATCTACGTAATGAGATGATTTATACAGCGTCCAGTGGCACCTTCACTCACACTAGATAGGTGAAGAGACCACTCGGCGCTGCAGTGCCTGGGACATTGTTTTAGATGGAGTAGGCTTGCCCAGCACCTATACCATCCTGACAGCTTAGTCGACCAAGCCCACAGGAAAGACAGGTCAATACGTGTGGAGCCAACTGAGCCGCGGGTTTCCTCACGATGTTTTCCTTCACCGTTAGCGAGTGGTATTGCTACTACAAATTCACAAATGTACGTAACTTTGAAATTAAACAAAGTCATAGATACATGCCCGCACTGGGAATCGAACCGGGTACCTCTTGCTTCAGAGTCCACTGTTCTACCCACTAGACCACCACCGCTTTTTGCGGTTGCTTTTGTCCCTATGCTCCTCAATCGTATTTTTTTTATTACGCTGGCTTTCCATGAAACAACTAAGATGTCAAAGTGAAAGGGATAATACTCTTTTGTTCCTACGCTCCTCAATTGTTTTTTTTTTTAATTTAGTGGCTTTCCATGAAACAACTAAGATGTAATCCTAGGCAGACTCATTCAGCCAGTCTGCCCCAGCCTTATTCCAGAATCACTCCCGGGTGGATTTTAAATCTGTTTTACTGCCGAATAAAAGTTGGAAATCCTGAAGAAAGCCCCTCTTCGCTTTAATATTTTATTGAGGAAGGGCGGAGTATTTTTTTGCACCTTTCTTCTTTTGTTTTATTAGCGAGCATATTGCGCCCTATTCTGAGAAACCATTAGGGAGGGGTATTATTGAAATATTGCAACTTAAAATGTACGGACACCCTATTACATGTATGTACCTACTGCGTACTTTTGTACCTAATCCTATAAGAATATTACCAATTCGGTATTAGATACAGGCATACAGCCCTCTCGTTCGCACTTTTTCAACATTTTTAGTGTTTTTTATATAATGATTCAACTTGTGACAAATGTGACTATTTATTTGCATGCATAAAAAATAAAACTAAGGTCATTTAGTCACACTTATGGCAATTTTTTTCTTTTTTTTTCTTGTTGAAATTGATTGAACTTTGTTTTATTTATTTTGTTATAACATAGTTGAGAGTTGATTATAATTATGATGACACTGTCACAACGTTCAAATGCCTACCTATTTTACGTCATACTTCTAACAACACCTAGCTACCGGCAAAGTCTTGGCGTATACCAACTTCGATTTTTGGTTCATATCGAGAGCGATATTGCAGAAGCAATATAGGGGTGCTGTTCGGATAATCGACCTTGAAACTTCGTACCAAATAAGGAAAAGTCCCGACATCTGTCGCGGCTGAAACGGAAAAGCCACATCCGCAGCAGCACTGAGCTTTTTGGAGCGAATTAGAAATTTAGTCACAGAATACCTACTGCTTGCTTACTTACCATACGTGGCCATAGCTCGATGCGTCAAATGTGGCATGTATAAACATAATGATAAAAATGGTAAGTAATTGTAGAACGAGCTGCTTTCTGCAACTAGGTGTCTCTACTTGTAATAAATCTTTAAAACTATTATACACCGTGCTATTTTAGTGGTTTTAAAGCCGAAGGTATTTTGTTGCACTAGTGGTTCTGAGCCAAATTACAAAATTTCATTCAAAAAGGCATCACTTCTCCATACAAAATCCATACAAAAAAAATCACTTCTCCATACAAATGGTGTCGATTGGCACTAGACATTTTTTGTTTTGTGGAGTGATTTTTTTTCGTTCATTTTGGGGGGTAAAATTTTGGAATTTTCACCAGTGAAACAAAATAACTTCGTCTTTAAAATCACTAAAATAGCACGGTGTATAGAAAAAAAAGCGGTATGAGATGACGAAAAATTTACGTCTAATATTAAAAGTACCTACTTAATTATTATTATTATTATTTTTTGAAGAAAATAATTTAATTATACTTTCATCACCATCATCAGTTCAGCGCCTCGTGCCACCTTTCTGGGTCCGTCATAACTAAGCCTTATTTACATTGTAACTTATAATGATACTCACTCATAATTTGGTTCGAGAAGGGTCGAATATTTTTACATGAATTAAAACCGTTTAATGGTAATGACTGCAACATTAAAAAAGTAAAAATGAGCCGTTTTCAAAGGACAAATTCAAAGCAGTTCATAGGATGGCGTTTACAGGCGTGGCCATAGAAGAACCGAATACGGCTGTCAAATTTTGCTTAGCACCGCAGGTTAATTTTGACAGTCCTCTATAAAATGCTTTGTGAATTTGTGCTGAAAACGGCTCATTGTACCTACATGTCCCATAAGCTGGACAAAGGCCTTCTCTCAGAGAGACTGGCAGCATTAATCATTTACATTTTTACTCCAACAGTGGGTCGGTATAGATGTTGTGCAGTTTGCTCTACAAAGATATCCGTAGACGAATGAATCTTCTTTACATTTCTAATCGGTGGTTTCGCATTGCATAAGGGGGTCCTTGGGGCAAAGACGGGGCCCGCAGCTAGTCTTGACCCAGTTCAGGGATCTATCGTTGTGGAGGGTCCCTTGTTTTGTGGTGATATGTGATTTGAGTTAATTGTATTGCTCGGATTTGTATTGTTTGGTTTCCTTTCCTTATGAGGACAGTGACAAGAACACATTTCTCGTAGTTTACAAAAGAAAAATGTCTTCAAAAGAATAAGTAGGCAATGGAAATAAATTAAATAATAATTGTGGTTAGTACATCTACCTTCTCATTTTAGCTGCTTATCTCTTGTCAATTCTCTTATTACTCAGTTGAAAGTCCCAGCGCGCAGCGCCCCTACGTGATATGAATAAGGAATCAGATCGTCGAAAAAAAGTGGAAATGAAGATTTTTTTTATTCTTTCGTGATTTTTACGAGCAAGATGCGTTGAATGCAGTTAACATATCTTTTTATCCGCTAATGAAAATAAAAAAATGAGTAGAACCAATAGGAAAAAACCTTGTAGTCCGATCAATCGGACCAAACAGTTGGACTGTGCGGTTAGTAGGAAGCTGACAGGTCATGTGCAATTGTGCATCTTTGGTTGCAGCGGCACACATTCATAAAACATTGATGAAGAATGAAGACCTAACGCAGCGAATTAATCTATCTCACTGTCAGTCCTCTTTGCCAGTGTAATAGAAATTAGTATAAAATTTCCAACTGAACGGTCAATAAAACTAAAGCCGTGAAACTTAAGCCACGGACAACAATTCCTGAGCTTAGAACTAAGCTATGAAGTTCTGTTTTTGTTATTAGTAAAGTTGGAGTTGACGTTCAGCCAGAACCTAGGTGTTTTAGTGATCTCTCTGGGCGACGGTGTATACCTAGATGACTAGCTTTTGCCCACGACTTCGTCCGCGCAGACTTAGTTTTTTTTCCCGTTATCACATTGCTTCCCATTAGTGAAAGAATTTTGAAAATCGGATGAGTAGTTTGGAGATTACATACATACGAGTACATACTTAAAAACTTTTCCTCTTTATAATATAGGTGTAGATTAGGGTCTACCCATAAGAGGTTTGCTAATGAGTACATAGAATCGGGCGTTTCCAAAATAATTTGTTGCGATTGCGAGGTTTGAAAAACCCTCACACTGTGTAGAGCAACGTACTTTAGTCCAATCAGCATGAGGAGCTTCTGACAGTTAGCTATTTTAAATTTTTATTCTGTGAATTGTATCAAATATGGCGCGCCACAGATAAACGTTGTCCAAACCTCTCTAACTAGCGATTGGAGAGTCCATTTACAAACATACTGCCTTTGTGAAACGGGACCGCGCTCTGTTGTCCAAAATCAAGAGGTGGCATCAGCAAATTTGCCTCCAACCCGGCTGGCTATAACATTTCAGCTGCGTAAATAAAAACCCCGATTTGACCCGGCAAACTCTGGCCGTCGATTTACGAGTTTTTAGGGTCCTTCCACATTCACGCCATGTGGCAAAAAGTGTTTACACGCACGGGGCAGGTTTTCTATACAAAAGTGGCTTGTATGAAAATACATGTCAAAATGGGGATTTGGTTTTCAACCCCATAATCGACTATTTATATTTTAAAAGCCCAAAAAAACTTGTTTATTTTCCACAAAATGTGTATACCTCCAGTTTTATATACAAAACTGACTTCGCCCCGCGCGTGTAAACACTTTTCGCGGAGCTGCGCAGCGTCAATGTGGAGAGGCCTTCAGGCCGAAACAAAACAAATGACAAGCGAGAATTTCCCTCCCCTTTGGCGTGGAAATAAACAAGTTTTTTACGGACTTCTAAATTAAAAGGTTGAACGTCCCATCCACATGATGGCATGTATTTTATCTTGGAAGTTCAGGGCAAGTGCCCTGAAATTAGTATTTAGGAAGTTCTAAAGCATTTAAAACCCTTTGTTCCCAGTATGTCACACCACCATAACAACCTTAACAACACTGTTACATACTGGGACTTTTTTCCCCATTATGTCACACAGTTGTTATTACTGTAACTTAATGGAATTTTTAAAAGAATATCACAAAGCACTTTTGTACCTACCTACCAATCCCCTACCAGTAAAGGTAGGTAATCAAAAGCTACGTAGGTAATAGAAATAGAACAAGTGAGAGATCAATATTGCTATTTCAGTGTTTATTAAAATTACCTGCTTTTTCAATTTCCTCAACTCCATCTCTACTCAGATAACATATCCATTTACTAAAAGAGCAGGATTCCACTTAATGTTTTTTTCTGTATCGTGGTCACGTACGGTCTCTGAGATAAATTCAAAAGATTATTCTTAGCATTATTATAAAGGTTACCTATGATTATTTGATTATTCTTATAAAGATTATTTCGATATACTTCTCTGAAAAAGATGCATTTTGGTACTTACTTACCGTTTTTTTTTTACATTAGAGAGGGAGAGAGAGGTGAAGAACTTTGGTTTAGTAGAAGTTGATTCGTGAAAATGATTGATGATTGATTCGTGATGTGTTTATCTCTCGAGATATGGAGACAATAAGAATAAGGAAAAAGCTACTTATTTATTGCCGTTTATGTTTTCCTCTATTAAAATTCGTCCGAGAAACCAAACTTCGGACTTAGAACTTAATCAATGAAAATGCAGTTTGTCGCTAGACTATCACCTTTCCACTCAGCACTAAGTGGCCACGTAAATCCTGCCATTTCCACTTGCCATCTTGCTCTTATGTGCTCCACAGATATACAAAAATTTATAGTGTACTAACTTTTCTCTAAAGTCTTGACGCAATTCTTGTTGTCGGTATATATTTGTATGTTTCCCAAGCACCGGATAGATCTTTAGAAAAAAAGAAACTTTATAAGGGTTCCTTGATGGCCATAAAAAAGATGAAGTTTCCGATTCCGACTTCTAGAAATATTTATGATGGGCAAGATTGGAGGGAAAGTCTTCTTCTTCTTCTTTTCGTGTCGTTGCGCTAAGGGGGGAAAATGCTTGTTAGAAGAAGAAAGAAGTCGAGGCTCTGAAGGATCAGATAATGGACGAATTTAGTCACCGTTGAGGAACCGTTAGAAATACAAGGTATACACAAAAGGTCCTAACTCTTTTTACAGGGTTATAAGCAGCACCCGATGATAGGGATCACACACCAAATATATTTTTTGCTCTATGACGTACTTTGATTTCTATATTAAAAAAATAAATGTGTCTGGAGAAAAGTATTTTTAAATTATGCTTTTCAAAGACTTTCGCCATTTTTTATCAACTTAAGACTGTGCCGACGCTACAAAATCATGTGTTTTTTAACTAAAACCAAAAACAAAATTTGTTTTTTTTTCAAAATTGTAAATTATTAAAAAAAATAATTAAAATGAAAATATTTTTCTTTAACTTCTTTTTACATAAATGTGACCCTGCTAAAAGAGTTAGGACCTTTTATAACACGTTGTATTCATCACCCTGTCACTGAATGCGTGGATGCGTCAGCCATTTCTCAATCACTTTCTGTCGAAGACTAGAAGTCTTTGGAAGGATCGGAGATAAATTCACGTCGAGCTATAATCCGCTCTTGCGTATCGAGATACTTACTTCAAGAGACTATTGTTGGACCTGTGATTTATGTCTCTCTATTCTCGGCAGTACACTATACAGGGTGTTAAAAGTATGTCGCCTGATTTTCGAATTTGGACCTTGACTTAACGAGTTGCGTAAAAAACGTAAATAGACATTATTTGGCTCCTTTACCGCCGTAGGCAAAATATAGACGAAGCAAACCACCAATAAGGTTGCGAAAAAAGTGTTAATATTGCAAATCGTTGTAATTAATTATTCATTGATTGTTGGTCATCTCATATTTCCTATAAAACATTTATTTCAGACATTTTGGTCCGTATAAAGATATTAGTAACCAATCAGAGTTCTTATTAACTATGTACTTATTGTTTCTATTCTATGTTTTATGTGTGATAAATAGTAAGTTCATAATATTTTTATCCACAATCCACAATAATTTATGTTGGTTTTATTATGTAAAATAAGATGTGTCAGTTTTTTATTTTTATTTTTTATTTTATTTTAGTTTTATTTTAGAAGTTTTTGAACACCCTATAATCCGATATCTGTGTGTACAACTGTCTGTGTCTCAACTTTATCTCGTGACACGAGACTCTTTGTCTGCAAAACTCTCTAAAAGTTCAGTGACATATCTACAAAGACGTTTTTAAATAATCTACATAATATTATTTGCAAAGCTTTGCGTGTGTGCGTGGCAAGCGAGGGATTCAAAAAGCGTGAGAAAACTGCACGGCAGCCACGCTCATAGGAACGCTCACATAACCAAACCATTTTATACAGAGTGTTACAGCAAGGTCCTGTAACACTGAAGGGGATCGGTTTACTCAACAATACAATCAATATTTACTACGGGGCCACGATTGAAATCTCGAAAAAAAAATACATCTGTTCCATACTAAAATTCGATACCAACTGTACCAAGCAGCTGATATCTTTTCAAGATTTCGCACTTGGCCCCATAGTAAAAGTCGCTTGTATTGATGAGTTAAGCGACCCCTTTCAGTGTTATAGGACGTTTTTGAAACACACTGTACACACGACAACACGTCAGAGTGTACACTTTTGTTGTAAAGTCGCCCGTAACGTAACCGAGTAGAGTGCTAGCGTGTAAGCCTCTACGTGCTGTCGTGTGTATAACTTACGACCTGCGGATTGTGGCGCAGTTTTAGTTTAGATTAGACGATGACACTTCTAAGATAATTAAATCTGAAGAAGGTTGGTTCTTATAACAATAGGGAAAGAAGAGGGTCTTGTCTTGAGTGGAGAACGCTCAGACTTGAATGAGGGCTACCTACCTACCGTTTTAGTGCTTACTAGTTTGCGCCACTATCGAGTAAGGTCATGAAATATAAAGTTAGTTATTTAAGACGTAAAAAAAGTTTACTTACATTAAAATCATATTTAAAACCTACCTTAAAACTGTACCAATAACACACATAGAACAAGCCAGTTGTTCGAAAAAAAAATAGAAAAAAAAATCTAAACACAATTTTCCTAAAGATAAAACTGTTTCAAAGCAGTGGTTAGTAGCGGGACATAAACTATTTGCCATAATTGATCTCAGGTATTGCAAAATATTTACTAAACAATATGACAGTTACTGTTGCTAGTATGCAACTTTCAGATAAAACCTTTTTAGTAACTGTCATTCCGTGGACTCGATTTCAAAATTAGAGATTACATTATTCTATAAACCCGCGAAGCCCTCACAAACAGTGAAATTTCTGACTTTACGCAAAACTGGCGCCTCTAGCGGCAAATCCATACACAGTAGCCCTCTTATATCAAGCCCATATATTGAATACTTTTGTATCTAACTGTACGATACATTTTCAATATTTTGAGTGTCTGAAATGTCGCATCAAAAATATTAAAAATACAAAGTGACATTTCGGACAAAATGTCCGATTTTTTTTGTCCGAGATGTCACTTACTCTATTACCGATAGTGCTCTCTCACTCTGTGGATTAACCTAGAATGTGACTACACATCTTCTAGAAGTAAGGAACATAATAATATTGCAGAAACAGAGACGTCAATTCATGAAAAATACATTTTATGGTTTTATGCCTCTTTTGTAAAAATAAATAGTTTGTAAACTTTTACTGCTGTATATAACGTGTGTTTTGTAAAATAAATATTTTTCATTTTTTTTTTTTTTTTCTGTTAGTAAAAAGTTCTCCATCTACGCTATACGCACACAAATACAAAGCTTTCTCTTCTTGGGCATTTTCGTACGATTTTAGGGTGTCCCTCGTGTTCAGTATATTTTAATAAATCAACCGCTACAATAAGGGCGATTCTGTCTAAAACTTATACTAATCTGACAGCACTAAAGTGACAGATAATGTACTAAAGTGACAGATAGCTGTCATCTTTAGTACATTATCTGTCACTTTAGTGCTGTCAGATTAGTATAGTTTTAGACATTGTAAAGCAATAACTGTCAGAAAACTGACAGATAAGTATTGTAATAAAAAAATCCCACCAAAAACATTCTGTAAAAAACTAACCAGGTCTCGATGGAGCTACTTGTTTATCTCTAAAAAGTAATGAAATCTAGACAAAGTCGTGCCAAGTCTAAGGTTCCTTACTGCGATTTCTTTATTATTATAGTTAATGTTGTGAGACTTGGCCGTTGAAGGGTACACAAGCGGTTCTGGCGACAGATTGGTGCAATGGTGTCATGGAGCACCTGCGTCATGGTGCGGTTTTGTACCCTTGGGTACCCTTCAACTGCCAAGTCTCACAACATTAACTATAATAATAAATAAATCGCAGTAAGGAACCTTAGACTTGGCACGATTTTGTCTAGATTTCATTACTTTTTAGAGATAAACAAGTAGCTCCATCGAGACCTGGTTAGTTTTTTACAGAATGTTTTTGGTGGGATTTCACTTCTTTTTGTAGAAATGTGGGCATATTGATTTATTTTATTAGATTTTCTGATTTGACACAGTTTTTTAATTTGTGTAATGTTCGAGTAGAATACAGTTAATCGTTCGACTATTTCTTCTTGTTAACTTGTAAGTACTAGTGGTTCGCCCCGAACTGTGAACTCGCGACCCCATATAAACTTAACAACCCCATATCTCGGCAACCCCTCGACCGATTTGGCTCATGTTTGAACTTAAAAATTCTTTTAATTTTATTTACCCGCCTACCAAATTTCTTAATGATCCGACCAAATTTACTAAAGTTATCGTCGA
This sequence comes from Zelleria hepariella, assembly GCA_949319315.1. Taxonomy (NCBI): domain Eukaryota; kingdom Metazoa; phylum Arthropoda; class Insecta; order Lepidoptera; family Yponomeutidae; genus Zelleria; species Zelleria hepariella. The sequence goes on along the minus strand of OX439387.1, from coordinate 5,594,133 downwards.
ACTTTCATACATACAACCATACATACATACAAACATACAAACGCCGGATCGTTCCAGTAGACTCGGAGAACTTCGCTCGCTCGTTCAACTAGTGGTTCGCCCCTGAAAATTTTTATGAATATTATGAATGTTCGTTCGACGATAACTTGAGTAAATTTAGTCGGATCGTTATGAAATTTGGCAAGCGGGTAAATGAAATTAAAAGAATTTTTAAGTTCGAACATGAGCCAAATCGGTCGAGGGGTTACCGAGATATGGGGTTTATATGGGGTCGCGAGTTCACAGTTCGGGGCGAACCACTAGTATAGTTTTCCCTTTATGTGGCCATTAAACTCTAACTCTGTACCAAATTTCAGCTCTCTGTGTTTATGGGAAGTACTAGTTCTATTTTGATGATCATGAGTGAGTGTGTGTCATAAATGCGAAACTTTGCTTTCGCTTAACTTCGGAACTAAATGACCAACAGACTTGAAATTTTGGATTTTGAGTATGTGAATATAACTTACTAGATGACGAAAATTTCTGCGTTCTCGTCTTATCCAGAGGTTCTCAAATAGGGGGCTGAAAATGCGGCGAAATGGTTCCAGTAAAGGATGGTACGGCAGTGTTTGCTTCGCGCTCGAGCTGGCGTGGGCACTGCCGTGCCCCCAGATCCAAAAAAAACTCAATAGGTATGTAAATTTTCAATGCCTTTTCTTGATTCAGGATTCATCAGATTTAAATGTGTTTGTGCTTTAATTTGTCTTTAAAACAAGTTGTGATGTTACGAGTATGTAGGTAAGTAAGTATTCCATACCAATCATTACATTACTCGTTAAATTAAACCTGTAGGTAAGTACAATTTTCCATCATTTTTTTGGATGCAATGAGCAACAAAAAAAACGAGTACTATATGAAAATGACCTCTTACGACTTGCCCGTTTGTTTCCAGCGGAGTGAAATAAAATAGACTTTAAAACGCTTGCTTTGATGTTCAAAGTTGCAAACTTGGTCCCGGGGAAACTCATGAATTGCGAATTGAGTTGAACTCATTAAAGAATTTGTGAAGAATCACAAGTTAGTCGTTTAAAAAGACGCGGCGGTGTTATCTTGGCGACGCAATTGTTTACCGAAGCTTGTTTTAGGACCATTTTATAAGTTTGTTTACTAAATTATTTAAGTACAATAATGGCGTGAAACTTAAATCGTAAGCATGAATGGCAAGTAAAAATATTCAGCAAGCTGTCTTATACATATGAAAACACACTATAGCCTGGCGTACCTACACCAGTATGCTTAGCATGGTCGTTTTGACACTCTCTCGAACTCGAGTGACAGACGTGCCATGTCTATTGTGCGAGCATGGCAGGCGGGACTCGAGATGGCAATAGATTAGGGTCATGTCGAGCAGAAAGTAGATATTGCCATTTTTAATAAAAATGTTGTATTTTTGTCTCCATCGCCATGTTGGCGTAGAGCCAACTCGAGCCCGACCGACAAGTTGACAGTTTTGCATAGAGAAGGGCCTATCTCGGCCTTACCATGCTGCACGTACAGACTGTAGAGTTAACGGTAGAAATAGCACAGCAGTTTGTTTTGGGACTAAGCTAAAGTGTTGTTTATCCAAAACTTGGATCTAATAGAAAGTGGCAGTTAGATCGAATGTCTTTCAGAATAGCCTGCGACAGACGATGCGTAAATCTTTTCAACAATTTATGCGAAAACACGTTCGTTTCGGCTGCGAATCTAAGATGCAAACGCAAAAAATACTGTTATGAAATTTTCTTCTCCATAAAATATACTTGTCCATTCTTCTTCTTCTTCTTCAGCATTTATGTGTCCACTGCTGGACGTATGCCTCTTCATTCTTCTTCCATTTCAGCCGGTCTGCAGCCATTGTGGTCCAGGTTGAGCCTGCTGCGTCCATTAAAAGCATCAAAATAAATTGAAACTAATTGATATAAAATTAGTGAACTAAATAAGAATGAAGGTAATAAAATATAAAAGTACTTGGGTTAAATTGTCTTCAAATGATATAATAATGTCTGTGCCAAGCCAAGCCATTGCGAACAAAATTTTGGCACCATACTTATAATTATCTATTTTTCGTAGGTTAAACATAGAACAATAATTTGTGCCGTAGGTGGAGAAATAAGGGCGTGAAATAAGAATAAAAGGTCCTAACTCTTTTTACAGGATAATAGCATCCTGTTTTTGCTCTATTACGTTCCGTTGATTATTAAATAATTAATAAAATATAAGCGCTGTGGCGGGATGAAAGTATTTTTAAAATATGGTTTTAATTGTTTTCCAAAATGTTTAATCAACTTAAAACATGCAAATGCACACACTCATTCATTTATTTGAATTTAAACTTAATCCAAAAACAAAAAAAAAAAAACAATGTTAAGGTAAAAAAAAACCTTTTTTTTTACAGAAATGTCATTCTGTTGAGTAGGTTACACCCTACATAAAGAGTCAGGAACATTTGTAACCCGTTGTATAATGGAAATGCCTGAAATTCTTAATTTTAACTAGTTTCAGCTGAGAGTCCAAAACCTGATTTACAGTATGTCGTGGGAAGTTTTATAAAAAACCTGGTAAAGGCAATGAAGTCTATAAATAACTTTGAATACCTACCTACCTATCTTTATTTCAGTTTGATAGAGTTTTGCAAAAAAGGATTACTTACTATAATATTATGGCCATGTTATGTTATATGTTGGTAAGACAATTTTTATGGCAATAGAATACTACACATAAATATTTTTTGTATTCGAAATGGGTCGAATCGCGGTTGGTTTTAGGCAAATTTAATTACCTTAATTATCCCGACGTTAAAAAAAATTAACGTAATACGACGTAATGTTTAAATATCGCGAGTCATTAAAAGTGAATACCACACATAATATGATAATACTTAAAGTTCGCGTATCTTCTCCGGTCCAATCAGCAATAACATAAGACGACTGGAAATAAAAATAAAACGAGTTGAATAGAAAAGGAGGCTGGATTTGGAACCTAGGTATCTAGTAAAAGTGGTGCAGTAAAACTTTTTACTCACTATTTTCCTTTATGAATCCACTACCTACTAAATACTTCAATCCGTTATTTAACGATGTTTGATGGTTCAAAAAAATCTCCGTAATTTTATTCTTCAGAAAAGCTTTCACAGTTTACAAGTGATTATTTTTGCAATTGCATTTGTCCTGTCCCACAACTCTAGTTGATAAATCGTTTTTCCACCGCCATTCGTTTCATCTGAGGAGGAGCCTATTTTTATTACACCGAGAAAATGTCACCTTATAAAATGACTGATGCGTGTATTAAAAGGTATTAAAGCTACAGACAGACACACACACACACGTAGCGGTCAAACTTATAACACCCCTCCTTTTGGGTCGGGGGTTAAAAAAGGAACCTGTAGAAAAAAAAACACATGTCCAAGGTTTAATTTCTTTATTTGTATAGGCTTTAGCAAGGACGGCTGAAGGTTTGGGGTCACTGTTGTGTGCTCGTGCGTCTAGCTAACATTCATCGCAATCAGCCCCTCTACCCTTGACGCGTTTTTCCAATACGGCCGCAATATGGCGCAATTTACAAAATTTAATATTTTACAAATTAAGACGCATTTTGTGTTTTTATTGAATAAAACAGCCTTACCTTTGAATAAACATTACAAAGTATTTAAAATCAAAGCATTACTATGCGAATTCAAAGAGAAATTAATTTTAAAACTTTTTCAATTTGATCGCAATAGCGTCAAGAGTAACCCCCCAGGGCCCTTAGCCTGTAACACAATGGTGCCAAAATGGGCTCTCAGGTGACGACTTCAATTACGATTTGCTAACGCTGTCTGTCCTTTTAATGTTTTTGTAGCACAGCAAAGAATATTTTGATTCTAATTCTAGAGGATTAGTTCTCTGGTTGTAGGAGAAAAACGAGGAGAGCCCGGTTTGGTCCTTCTGCCGGGACGCCATTGACCCACCATTGCGTTACAGGCTAAGGGCCCAGTTTGAGGAGCGTCTTGCGGGTGCTCCCCAATAGAGCACGTCGAAATACTGCTCGATACATCACTGTCCATCCCGCTCGAGGAGGAAAAAAATATTGAGAGAGAGAGCGTGCACTGCTCTTCATAGTAGACGATACTTCTTTTCCACACAATGCTGAGTGTAGGCCTCTTCCATTGCACTCCATTCCTTTTGGTCTTGGGCTGTTCTCATCCAGTCTTTTCCTGCCACTTTGACCAAGTCGTCAGTCCATTTGATTGGTTGCCTGCCCACATTTCTATGCCCCGTTCCGGGCTTCCATTCCCGTATTTTTTTACCTTAATTGAGGTCGTGTCTGCGACGTTCAAGCGTTATTAAAACTATCGTCCGAGTCGGGTGTATGTAACTAACCAAAACAACTCCCTGTATGTGGCCTGCCCACTTCCACTTTCTTCGCGCTATCATCTTGGCTGTGTCAGTCAGTTTTGTTCTTCTCCGGATTTCCGTATTTCTAATTGATCCGTAGATAACGCCTATTATCCGGATAACCAATAACCGGTGGCTGCGATCATAATTCAGCTGGCTGAAGAATAGATTAGGCCGTAATTTATTCTCACTCATTTGATCTATGTAGAGTAAAGATACGTTTATAAATCCATAGAAATGGTCAGACCCATTCTTGTGCTAAGCCAGTAGGTATAGTTTTAGCTCTAGATTAAATGCACAGCCACTGCCGTGCGATGTGGTAGCTACTAAGCCAAGCTTTAGCTGACTTAACCTTAACCAACCGTTTGAACTCGCATAAAGAAACTAACTAACAAAAGCCCGTAGCGCCGATTGCTTTAATTAATCTGTTTTGCGCAAGCGCCAGTTACACTCGCTCTACACACAGAATTGCGTGTCAATAGGTTCCCAGTAGAAGGACAAACCCTGGTTCTCGTCGTTTTTCTCCTACAACCAGGGAACTAATCCTCTAGAAATAGAATCAGAATATTATTACTAGAAAAAATAAATTAGGATTTTGTAGAGGCCACGAATTGGGCTTTATTAAAATGCGACCTACCAATTCCACTCTTAGTAGAGTGTTAGTAGCAAGTCAGCACTGCTCTCAGCAGTCGCTACTGGTACTATATCCGGGGTATGTCCACATTATGATGTTGAGAAGCTCTACAGGGTGCACTTTAAGTCGATATCGAAACTTTAAGTGGGCTATCTACTGATCAATACAAACAACTTCTACTAGGTGGCGAAAAAAATGGAGTGAAAAAAATATCAGCTGTTCCATACAAAAGGTCGACTGTGCCAAATGTATGAAACAGCAGCAATTTTGTCGCCACCTAGTATAAGTTGTTTGTATTGATCAGTAGACAGCCTTTTTAAAACTTAAACTTTCGTAAGCACTTCACATTTTTATATCGCTTTAACGGTTTCACCTACTTTTATTTTGTCGGAATAGCCGACATGTTTCGACTTCGTCCAGAAGTCGGAAGACGAACGCGTCGTCCATCCCTCCTCCATGACTAAGACTTCCGGACGAAGTCGAAACATGTCGGCTATTCCGACAAAATAAAAGTAAGTGAAACCGTTAAAGCGATATAAAAAAGTAGACAGCTTAAAGTTCCGCTATCGACTTAGAGTGCACCCTGTAGTTGTACCTTTAACCAGTATATCCAGCATCCACTTTGCAAACGAATCCCTGGATCTATAAATTTTGTTCAGGTTCCGAATATCTACGAATAGTTCAGGCTCAGCCTTCACTCCTCTTAGCAGAGCGTTAGTCGCTAGTCGTACTATATTCCCAGTATATCCACTCGGCGTAGGTTCCGGAGTGTGGCCGAGTTCCAAACGGAAGAGATCCCGCGGGACTCACTGGCTGTATTGTCGACGTAGTACGCTGTGCCACGTACAGTGGGACGCAACAGTAACTGAAGATATTCACTCTTAAGGCCCAGGTATAGGCACAACTAGCTCCGCCAATGACAAAAAAAAACATAATATTATCCTCTTTTTTTTTTAATGACGCAGTTGTTGATCGAAGGTGGCATCTAGGAAGAGTGCTAACAGGTTACCTGCATGGTCGCGGGTTCAAGTATTGTTTCGAACAGCAATTTAAAACAGCCCAATACATTTTTGGATTTTCCTATTTGATTTTCGTGCTTATTTTGCGAACCTTAAGATGAGATGGCCACATCTGTTGTCCACTGTACGTGTGTTGTGAGTAAAGACTGGCTGGTTGTAGTATTATGCGCAGGTGGGAAAGTTTTAATTTAAAAATATTATACTGGTGGCGGTGGTTCGACTGCGGTTTGTGCCAGTGAATTTTTCACAATTTAAAAAAGTAAAATATGTAACACAAAAACTAAAAAAAATACAATCTCTCTCACTGCAACGACCGAGTGTGAATAAAAGTGGCAGATGGATAGATATTATGTAATGGAACTAAAAATCTTCCGGTTTCTGAATTGAATTTATTATTCGTGAGCAGTAAATAACAAATTATCGTTATGTCTATGAATTCTGATAGAGACACAACATAAACCAGCAATCAAACTATACAGGGTGTTAAAAGACCGCCAACAGACCCGAAAGCCACGCATACTAGACACCAAAACAAAGTACTTTTTCGATAAATGATTGCTGGGAAATGATTTTGGTTTTTTAGGTTATAATTTTGAAAAATATTTTATCATGTAATGGACGTGTAACGTACAGAAGTCATATTGTGCAAGCGTAGGTATCAGTTTATGTTACTTAAGCTTGAAGTGCCGATGTTTAGAATACATTGCGGGTTGCAATTTTAACGTCGTTTTTTGCAAGAAATATGCATAATTTTGATATGGCTTCTTGAGAAGGTATGTTAAGAACTAGATACTGATCACGATTCTGCAAAAAAAAGTTTTGCAAAGTCCAACTTTGAACCTCATCATCTCGGAAACCGTTGATTTCCCAGGCATAGTTCCTTGGGCAAAAATGTTCATTATGATGAGGACAATACGTGGTTTCCCGCTTTGTTGGCGGTCTTTTAACACCCTGTATGTATATAGGTACTATAGGTAAAATTCCTGGCTTAGGAGCCAAGCGCACTTTAGTATCCTCAAAGCCAATTATTACGCCTGCTTATGTTACCAGGCAGTTTGTCAGATTAAATTCCTGTATTATATCATCTGGCAACAGCTGCTTTCTTTCCACGATCTAATTGATGTCGTAAAGATAAAGGGTAAAATCTCCGAACTGCTATAGAGCTTTAATTGTCAGGCAAAGAGGTGACGTAAGTTACACCCTAGCATGTCTAGCATGATGGGTCATATCGACCTTTGATGGGGTATTCCGAGAATCTCTCGGTCGATTTTTGGGGAAAATCCCAAAAACTTGGGATTACTGGAATAACCCGCTTTTATAGCCGAACACAACGCCACCTATCTCACTCTAGGTAGAGGGAGAGAGAGAGAGAGAGAGAGAAAGAGAAGAAGATAAAACAGCGCAATATCAAGATCGATATAAAAAAAAGTTGTTTTAACGAGCTTGATATTGCCGTTGTTATATGTTAAACTTAACCAGTGCAACACACAACAACAGCAGACTTTTTTCAATAAATTAAATATGTACGAGTAATAAGTGGTTAGTTCGAAAGTCTTAGGATTATTTTATAACCTTGATAGCCCATCAACACTCCACCGCCTATCTCGCTCTAGGTGGAGGGAGACAGAGCAAGAGAGCAAAAAATAACGCGCGATATTATGGTCATTCCGGTGAACAAAAAACACAGGTTATTCTATTAGAGTGCAGTGATTTTATGTAGGTATTTATTCTATCTTAACAGTGTGATTTAGGTTGTGTTAGGTTTAAAACAAATGAACCTTTATTATTACGTTCGTTAATAATTAATTTCACGAGCGTTCACCCCTTACTTAATTGAGGTCTGCTTTTCAATGTGACTTTAATTTTGTCATTGTTACAATAATAATTACAACTTTGCAAATGGGCTTTGTTATTTCAATTCCTAGTGAATGGGCAATAAACCTCAGAATCTGACGCATAATTGAGGGCAACGCAAAACTCGCTTAATATCTCTTTCTGAGAGAAGGCTACTCTATTCCCTATTTAGGTCTTTGAACATATGTTATACTTAAGCAGACTACGGAAACACGATTCCTTACTTTGGTTACTCGTAGGTACACTTTGTAAAATACTGAGCTTACCACAGTATACCTAACTACTCGTAAAGCTTTCGAAACCTTTAAATAACAGCTTTGTCCCACCTTTTGTTCATTCAACACCGTGTCGCACAAATTTATGGATGATTTTAAACTAAAATGTTGCCGAAGATATAACGCGAGAATAAATTTCAGCGATGCACCTTGCGTTGCTGAAAATAATTCTTTGTTCGGGTAAAGCATACGTCTTCAGACTTGTCACAATGACATGAAATCCCAAATAAAGAGATTGAAGCCTCTGTTATCCCCTTCAAGTACATGGGTCTGAGGAAGGTATGTCTTAACCTCAGTTCTTTGTTAGGCAGCCCTTTCATCTTCCGGCTAAGGGCAGCGGAACCGGCCGATCCGTGATTATGGGTAACTTTATAACTTCTTACCTCTTTTATATTCCTCGTGTAATGCATATTACCTATGTACGGTGGGCCACAGTCACAAATACCCCATGGCAGCTCTTAACGCGCGCGGCATAAGGGCGCCAATCGAAAAAAAGGGGTATCTTTGGGTGAGGCCGGCTGTACCACTAAAAATATTAAACGTAAAACATGTCCAAGTCCCGCCATCCGTGCGTAGCAAGTGAAGCTGGTCAAATAATTTTCTATCTATCTAGATAGAAAATTAGTGAAGCTGAAGCTAGTGAAGCAAGCTTGCTACGCACGGATGGCGGGACTTGGACATGTTTTACGTTTAATATTTTTAGTGGTACAGCCGGCCTCACCCAAAGATACCCCTTTTTTTTCGATTGGCGCCCTTAGATATCCAGCCCATAAACAAAGCCCACTGCGGGAGGACCATGGACAATATTGGCATTAGACCGAGAGGGTTGGCGTGAAAAGGAAGAGGTCTATATCCAGCAAATCATTTTAGTTGGATAATTCTCTACATTGAATAACACAAAGTCGTTTTCCGTGTCTGCCTGTCTTTTTATTTATCCGCTAACTCTTCTTCAACCACGCAATGAATTTGATGCGACTTTCACCATCAGATAGATATTACTTTTTTTATTTTTTTATAAATTGAACCCATGCGAAGCTAGGACGAGTTGCCAATGCATTTATCTATGATACTAGTCACAAGTCACAATCATCATACGTAGGTGCGTTCCTGATTACGACACAATTATTATTATTGAAACAAATTGACTTTCACTTTGACTTTATGCAAAGACTGACGTTTTTATTGGCTCAACGTTTTTACATTTGAGTAAAAATAAAATCGTGAGTGTCGTTGCAAAAGTACTCCGAGTTGCGTCGGGCAACGGACGGTCTAGCCTAGCTTGCTGGGCTTGTCATAGGCACTGCCGTGCTTCTTGATAGAGGAATATTTTTCCGCCATAAAAGGAGATATAATGCTCTTCTGTACGGTGCCAGTGACGCGTGATAGGCAAGTTAACTGAGGGTTGATCGGTCTCTCAAGATACTTAAACAGTTTTATAGCATTGCGTTGATATACTTAAATAGTTTTATTATCAGCAGAAGAAGCAAACATCAGGTGATTGATGTTAAAGAATGGATAATTATGATAACCTTGATAAAGCGAAGAGTGCAAATGTGACACTGGGACCGAAAATAATTGTCCTTTCCTTCGATATACAACGTGTTACAAACCATCCTAACTCTTTTTACAGGGTGTAACCTACTCATCAACAAGAAGTCAATTCTGTAAAAAAAAGTTGAAAAAAAATACATTTTTATTTTATAACCTCAAAATTGTAAATTTTTTATAACATTTTTGTTTTTGGTAAAAGCTCAAATTTAAAAATCCGTTTGTGTTTGTAGTTGCATTTGCATAGCTTTGAGTTGTTAAAACATTGTGAAAGTCAATGAAAGCAATATTCAAAAAATACTTTTCTTGTGCCACAGCGTTCACATTTTATTAATTTAAAAATCAACGGAAAGTCATAGCACAAAAAAAAAAATAGGTTGTGATCCCTATCACCGGGTGCTATAACCCTGTAAAAAGAGTTAGGATCTTTTGTAACACCTTGTATAGTTGCGATTTCAAAATGCCTCAGCATTTCCCTCTCCAAATCCTACTTCCTACTTCCTTTATCAAATTTACTATTATAAACGCGAAAGTTTGTAAGTATTATGGATGGATAGATGGATGGATGTTTGTTACTCTTCCATGCTAAAACGGCTTGACGGATTTGGATGAATAGCTTAGACATCAGAATAACACATAGGCTACATAATCATTATCACGCTATTACACTTAGGAGCAATCTAAACCACATATCTTTTTTCTGTAGTTCACGCGGACGAAGTCGCGGGCAAAAGCTAGTGGTGAATAATGGTGAAAGTTTCGCAAAACTCTGGAACATTTTTCTCCAGCATTTTTCGCGTGTACCAGCCCGCTCGGTATAAATTTAACTATGCATAAACTTGGGGAACGTTAAATATTTACGATGCATTTTATTACAAGGATTAGAGTCTATAATATTTCCGTACAGTGAAAACCTCTGAAATGCATGAGAGATTTGTATTCGAAAACGGTCGACTCTAGGTAGGTTTTAGGCAAAAATAAGGTAGGTAATAATAATTAAGGGTGGCATTAATAGTCTTCGTCTCAAGCTCGAATTCAAGGAGGTGATCTCAGAAAAGTGTCTTATGTCAAGCCTTGGCTAATGTCAATGTCAATCTCAAGATAGTGTCTATTAATATGCTGACAGTTACTCAAGTTTGACATTAGCCAAGGCTTGACATTAGTATTTGACTTTTCTGAGTTCACCTACTTGAGATTGAACTCAAGTAGGTGATCTCAGACGTCTATTAATGATACCTAAGTTTGCCAAAAAACAACCGCTAGTCGACCCGTTTCGAGTTCAAATGTGTGTGAAAAACTATAATCATTAAAAAATTATAGCCTGATGTAGGTAACCAGGGTGTCCAGAATAGCCCGATGTTAGAAGTGAAATCTCTGTAACATTATTATCTTGCTCTTCCCTCGTGCTTTATAAAACTATGTTTAAGACGCCGTACGTCTCACAACTAGCGCCGCCAATGGAAAAAAAATCATATCATTTTTTTGCATGCGTTTTTAGCAAAAAACGCTCCTGCGATTTTTCAACGCGAGGCTTAACAATTTTCAGGACCTAAGGTTTGGATTCCAGGATTGGATTTCCTACGAATACAATCGATTCTCGCCAAAAGTGGCCACTTTCGAATCGATTGCATTCTTAAGTTCTAGGATCTGGAATCCATACCTTAGGTCCTCGAGAAATTGCAGGAGCGTTTTTTGCTAAAAACGCATCCAAAAAAAGATATAATTTTTTTTCATTGGCGGCGCTAGTTGTGAGACGTATTTCATCTTAAGGGTGGACGATAGCAACGCGGCGGGAAATTCAAAAATTTCACAGTTTTTTACATTTTGTAGCTAAACTGAGCTATTTTTGTTCAGAGATTTTTCGTTCGCGGCAATAAAACAGTATTATTTTAATTATTGTAAACAACAGAACAACAATAATTCAGCCGATTATGTGTTCTGGTCTACGAAGCAGTGGCACTGCCCAAAAAACTTGTCGTAGACCAGAACACATATCGGCTGAATTATTGTTGTTCTGTTGTTTACAATAATGAAAAGAATACTATGTTATTGCCGCGAACGAAAAATCGCTGAACAAAAATAGCTCAGTTTAGCTACAAAATGTAAAAAACTGTGAAAATTTTGAATTTCCCGCCACCTTGCTATCTTTCCACCTTAAAGCGTAGGTGTAACGAACGTCCCAGGTCTTAGGTCATTGAGGTGTAGGGGTGCCTAGGTAAATCTAATAAACACGACGCAGGGGAAAAAGCGTACCTCGCTGCTGCCACACACGAGTTCACACGACACACGACGGTACTCTTTGTTTTGGCCGAAAATGTTTTTGTGCTCAATAATTGGGTCAGCAACAATGTGGACCCAGCCGGCCGGATATCGTGTGTCAGTTATGCCATTGAGGCCGGTACGGTCGCGACACGTTAGGATACCTTGTGGTAGCTCTTAACGCGCGCGGAATAAGGGCGTCAATCCATCGTATCCGGCGAACGGAAATATCCAAGCATATCGCAGACTATACGTACAATGCATTCATACTATTCGATAACATGCATCCTATACACTTTTTTTTTCAGTTAAGTTTTCTGGCAATGTACGCCAGAGGTCACGGGTTAAATTCCCGATGTGAGCGAGTTTTTATATCGAATCTCCATACAGCTTTTGTAGGCTATAAAGCTTTCTAGGCTGCAACGATTTTGTTTCAACCGTACCGGATAGATTGAAAAATACGTTGACCGTTGAATCTGTCTGAGCCATTTTCATGGCTATCAAATTTCCATTATTCCCACAGATTCATAGATTTGAAAACAATACTTAGGTACTCAGATTAATAACGCGCAGCCAGAAGTGGGAAGATAAGAAGTTTGAAAACTGAGCTGAGAAACTCGTAAAATAGTTTTGGAAATTCATACGGTCAAGCCATGTGTAGTTTTATATAGTTGTAGAGTGCTGTCATAATAAAAATTACAACCCACTGTGAATAAAATATTAATCTGTGTATTACTTTTCTTAACTGTGAAAAAAAGCAAAATTTTACAGCTATCTGTATCAGCGCCATCTATCAAGAGCAATAAGGGATTTTCTGACAGCTCATAAGTTGTAGTTCCAAATTTGTAACTAGATGTCGCTGACGAGACATGTTATTTTTTTATGCCAGTTCACGCTCGTTGGCTTTCGTATATACGTCCAAACACATTTAGGTATTAGTTGTGGAGCAAAATAAAGTGTTTCCGGATTTACCATTCACTCATACAAGAACATTAACAAAGTCGTGCACTTTTTCATGTACTGTAAAATGGAATGACAGCTACGACGATGAAAGATGAAGACACAGAGCAATGAAGTGAAGAAATATTTCCGCTGTAGTAAGTACTAATTTACTTTGTGATAGAAAACATGTCGTATCAACGCCATCTGTCACAGCTTATAAAACTATTTTTTTATTTTTTTTAGCTGTCAGAAAATCCCTAATTCATTCAGCTCTTAATGTGAAGGAAATATTCAATTCAGCTTTTAATGTGAAGGCCTAATATAAATTCAAACTGAAGTTCCCGAAGTAAAAAACTCAATTTGTCTCATTCATGAAGTTCAGATCAACGATACACAAGTCATTGTCGGCTAAACATTAATTGATAAATAATATAAACGACGGATTGATCATGTAGAATATGAAAACTTCACTCACCTCGCTCGCTCTTTTAAAAATATTACTCCCATTATAAACCAGTCAGTTAGGGTGACACATTACATGTGAAAATCATAAAGATCATTGCCATTCGGAAGAGAAAGTTGAATTGTCATGAAGTTGATATCCCAAAATGGCAGTTTGACACGAGTTTCGAATTTCGACATTGATAAACAAAAATATACACCACTAATCGCGACACGGAAGCCCTGCTGAAAAACCCCTCAAAAAGCTCACAAAACTTTGACCGTAGGTACATTTATTTCCCTATTTTGTTACGTATATGCAGTCCACCGTTATTGGTAGCGGGCTCGGCTTGGCTTTACCGGCTTTCGGTTATCGGGATCCGATTCCGGACAGATTTGCTGGGCACTAGCGACAAGTCTCGCTTTTGGCTTATTGAAACTGAAAAAATAAGGTACTAATGTTCTAGTAATAGGAACCGAAGTCCAACCGAGTCATCATCATCAGCCTGTTGACACCCACCGTTGAGTAAAGGCCTCTTCATGCTCACGCCACCGCTGACGACCGTCCCAGACGCAACCACTGCTTTCCGGCTACTAGGGCTGTTATCGGACCATCTGGCTGGTGGTTTCCCAACCGATCTCTTCCCCTCTCGAGGTCACCATTCCACAATGAACTTCGTCCATCTACCATTAGTGCATCTAGCCACCTGCCATCTTTCACTTCAAAGTCGTTATTAATTTTATGAGGTCTGCCACTTTTCTGCGGCTTGTTATGCAACGTTCGGTAAACGGTCCAAGAGTATTGCTCGCTCCATGGCTCTTTGAGCAACGTTTAATTTGTTCATAACGTCTTTGGTAAGTGTCCATGAATCAGAACCATAAGTAAAAGTGGGCAGTACACACTGGGGGTCTACCGGCTAAGACGAAGCCACTTACCATTGGCGAAAATCGAAGTTCGTTTTTTTTTAAATGTACTGCCACCCAGTTAATTTTACTGCCACCCAGTTCATTTTTCATAAATCGAACTTCGATTTTCGCCAATGGTAATCGGCTTCGTCTTAGCCGGTAAACCCCCTGGTTGAAAACTTTGGACAATACGGGTAGATACAATAGGCTTATAGATCTATGTTAGATTATTATTGCAGTAGTGGCACCTCGACTCACAGTAGATGGATTAAGAGCTAGTTATGAGTATCAGCAAAGGTAAATACTCACCTACTTATAAATCAAACTGCCAATATTGGTTGCATAAGTCCATTCAGAAGTTACGCGTATCATAAAGTTTCTTTCAGTCGATTTTCCTGAATTTATTATTCCCAAGTAATATCCTCCTTCCTGGTATTCTTAAAGCAAATGAAGCGTAAAATCTTCTTTGGTGCTTCGAGAGTAATTTGAACCTTATTTTCAGACGAGCTTACTAGCTTGGCACAAAGGAAATTTATATTCGTTTTTACTTCAGCGTGACTTGGATTTTGATTTTGATATTTTTAAACGGCGATCATCTTCTTCTTTGCGTATGGCAAAACGATACTTTCTCGTCTTATCTAAATTGTCTTCTCCCAGAATTCCGCAACGCTCAACTAGTGCATTATACAGATCCTCCTGAATGCAGGTGCAATGTGCAAGTTCTTTAGAGCGATCGGAAAATATATCTTTTCAGGCGTTTTCAGATCTGTCGGACTCCGTGACCTGGCTGACCTGAATAAACGACTGATGTCTGTTTGTATAACTACCGACGGATCCAATTCCAATTCTACAATTAATAATAAAGAGAAACAGAAGTACAACATATGGAAGTACGCAGAGAATATTATACAATCTTACAATCTTAATCAGCTAGTGGGACATGTACAATTGTACAGGCTATATCTTACTTACTTACTTACAAAGGGTCAATTCTTGAAGGAAACATGGAGAAAAGGAATTGTCTTTGGCCTTTGTTAATTGCGTGTTCACTGTAAGATTACGGATGTACCTAGTACCTGGGGCATACATTGCTATACCTAGTCTAGCATCTAGGCTTGTACCACCTTCCCAATTTAGTAAGCCACGGGTTGGACAAAGCCGATAAGTGCTGAGCCAACTTAACCGCAGGTTTCCTAAATATTTCCAGTTACTGTGAGAGACTGGTACTTCTAAGCTCACCTTTTAAAAATAAACGAAAGTAAATTTAATCTGATTTAATCTGTTACCCCATCTCCTAGAGTTTCTCTACCATATTTTCACCTACCACTCTCTGCATCAAGAATATAAATAATTTACTAACACGCTGGCCAGAAACAAAATAAAACCTTTCTTGATGCAATCCGCTATGTGGCGAGGTTTTTTTAGTTCGGTCAGGCTTTACTATTACAACTCAGTCTAAAGGTGGCATTAATAGTCGTCGACTCAAGATCGAACTCAAGTAGGTGATCTCAGAAAAGTCAAATGCTAATGTCAAGCCTTGGCTAATGTCAATGTCAATATCAACTCAAGATAGTCTATTAATATGCTGACAGCTACAGACTCAAGTTTGATATTTGCCAAGGCTTGACATTAGCATTTGACTTTTCTGAGTTCACCTACTTGAGATCGAGCTCAAGTATGTGAACTCAGACGACTATTAATACCGCCCTTATAGTTGCAACGTAGCGTAGCAACACAGTCAAAATAAATGTATCCAAGTAAAATGCACGAACGTGTGAAATATAGAGCTTACTCGTGGCAAACTTTTTACGGTCTGCACTGCATCTGAAATCTTCCCATTACAGACATCCAGCGCCCTGATTTCGTATCTAGTAGTGGTTGCGCCAGCACTGCGCACTTTAGCTAGACAGCTGGTGACCATTCGAGTTATTTTATCGTACAAGTCTGGGAATTGGTAAAAAAATAGACATTCAACCACTACCGGCCTAAAAGGTCTGAGATTAAGGGTGGCATTAATAGTCGTCTGAGATCACCTAATTGAGCTCGATCTCAAGTAGGTGAACTCAGAAAAGTCAAATGCTAATGTCAAGCCTTGGCTAATGTCAAACAGCCGTTGAGTAGCTGTCAGCATATTAATGGAGTCTTGAGATTGACATTGACATTAGCCAAGGTTTCACATACCTTAGTTCGCAAACCAGCGAACTCCAAAACCGTAAATTTTACAGGAGACACAAAAAGGTGATTAAATTAATATTTTTTCACGAGAACAAGAAATTTAAAATCCCGTTGGTGGATAACAAAAATTCTTACGTATATAGCTACGGGATTTTAAATTACTTGTTCTCGTGAAAAAATATAAATTTAATCACCTTTTTGTGTCTCCTGTAAAATTTACGGTTTTGGAGTTGGCTGGTTTACGAACTAAGGTATCGTTGACTTTTCTGAGATCCCCTACTTGAGTTCGAGCTTGAGACGACGACTATTAATGCCACCCTTAGTCTAGGAAGAGAGGGAGAGCCCCTTCTTTCACCTTTTTACCCGACTACGCGAAGCAAAAAGGAGGGTTATGATTTTAGCAGCGTATGTATGTATGTATGTATGTGGGCATGTATGTTTGTGTGTTCATCTGTTCCCTCGCAGAGCCTAAACTACTCGGCCGATTTCAACAAATTAGGTGTCGTTGGATTTGTCTTAATCACCCAGGTAACATAGGATAGTTTAATTTTGAAAAAAACCAAGATGGCGGCTGTGCTGCGCCCTAAAGTGGTGGACCTAAAAATAAAAATTATCGTCATGGGTATCAAATGAAAGGGCTTTAAAAGACCTTTTCAAAAATGTATAATACATGTAGCGTCAACATAACAAATAGAACAAAATATTCCAAAATGTGTTTTTTTTGCCCTTCTTGGTTCTATTTTAGGTGATCATCCAAAATAACTAACTAAAAAGCTCAAAAAAAAAAGTTAAAACTAAAACCCGACTACTAAAAGGCTTAAAACAAGACCTGTTTATCCTTAAAATAGACTCATAGATAATTAATCGTAGTCGGAGGACACCACATTCGCATTTGATAAACCGATGGCCTCCGACTACTATTAATTATCTATGAGTCTATTTTAAGGATAAGCAGGTCTTGTTTTAAGCCTTTTAGTAGTCGGGTTTTAGTTTTAGTTTTTAACTTCTATTTTTTTTGGTATAAAAAATGGCGACAATTGCAATCAGGATCTAATCGTCCCAAATTTGTGATGCCAGTCTAACAGGGATTTTATTTTTCTGTACTGCTTACTACTTGAAAGGCACGTAATCAAGCCCCCGTGTCAGTTGGATGACGTAACACACGTCCCACATTCACATTTTCACATTGTCGCGTAAGAAGCTCGTCTGCGGAAATAGCACCATAAGTTTTAGCTTTTAAATGCCGTCGCGTCGTCGCTCGGGAAAGTAATTAAATAGCCACTCTGCCGGCTGTAGGGCACCTTCGTAAGAGAGCTGTGTAATTATTGTATGAAGAATAGGAACTATTAGCACAAGGACGGGGTGTCTTAATTCGTTAGCTAAAGATTAGGTAGGTAGGTAATCGTATGAGGTAGTGGCCACCCCTGGTGTCAGAGTTTTTAGGCCACCCAAAGGGTCTCTGACATGGCTTAAGATTGAGTAGATCTGGTTACCTTTATTTTATAGAAGAAATTAAAGTTATTAAAATGTTCATGAAATAAGCTACATGTTATTTGGTTGACATTTAATTAACTCTACATTCTTCTCGGTAACATCTCTAACGGTTTTTTTTCATAAAATAATACCTACCCCAGTTAATTTAAAGTTCCCTACGTTTAGATCTTCCACAGAGAAGTTACGACCGGCAACTTTGCTAAATACCCGAACATACAGCCGCAGCCCATCTCGACAAAACCTGATATAAATAAAACAAAACTTAAGACTTAGTTTTAATACTTACTTGGCGCAAAATGTGCTCTTTCATAAACCCGAAGACAAATTGGTAAATAGTTATTTGTTGTGCAAGGATGTAGAACTATTGTTTCTGGCGAATGCTTGCATTGCATATGAGCTAGCAAAGGTTTCTAAAATTGAGCCACGAGCGTATTAAGTGGTTAAAAATATAAACGCGAGTGCGAGGTATTTAGAAGCACGAGACGCAAATAATATTGCATCCGTGCGAAACACATTTTTTTATCCCACAGAGCGAGGGAATAATTTTTTGATGCACCAAAAAACAATAGACGACCAAGCACATGAAGGTTAGAGAAATGAGTTTCCTTTATTGACAAGTGACAGAAGTGACACTTGTGTAGGCTAAATATTACTTCTTTTAAAGGAAACTTCTAGATCGGTCCCTCAATTCTCAGGATCGTGACGGGCGCGAAGGGATGCGTGCTATATGGATCCACCTGTTGACCAGCGCATTGGTGTTCTGCTTCAAAGAAAAAGAAGGCTCAAAACTTCTAGGTCGAATGCGGTCGTACCCAGTCCCGGTCTGGGAGTTTTCCGGGTATAAGTTTGGCGCAATTAGGCGAAGCTCTGTAGCCTAGACGCTGTTTATCATGTTGCGTTTGACACTCCTTGTACTACGATTCAGGTCATTAGTATCAATTAATGGGAACAAGAGATTGTGGAGGCTAAATGATAATATATCGGTTAGTGCAGTGTTTCCCAATGAGTGGTACGCGTACCCCAGGGCTACGCGAGGTTGCATCAAGGGGTACGCGCAGAAATATCTTAGCTGAGATATTAATTAAATAAGTAAAAACCAATTATGCAAACAAAATAGGTAATATTTTTAAACGAACTTAATTGAAAAACTGGTGTTCTCCGTAATTAGAAAAAAAAACTGTATAATAGGTTCGTCTGATTTATTTATTTATTTATTGTTAGTGCAATACGGGGTACGCGAGTTTGAGGTCTTTCTTACGTACGTAGGACAAACTAATTGGGAACCACTGGGTTAGTGCAAAGGTAGGTAAAGGTGCTTATGAATATTCTAGCACAGCAATCTGTACACACGACAGCACGTAGAGGCTTACTCTCTACTCGGTTACGTTACGGGCGACTTTACAACAACAGTGTACAGTCTCACGTGCTGTCGTGTGTAAATTCTAATTTGTTTATTAAATTTGTTTACTTTTTAATCATTCTATTTTTGGGTTATTTGACGAATACCTACCATTAGAGAATTAGGAGAAAAAAAAGTAGCTAGATACTTACTTAGTATTAGATAGTAATAAGTATTTGATTTATAAACTTTTTTTACTTTTGATAATACCTATTTTGACGTTCAATGTAAAGAATGTATTTATGGTATATTGAATAAAACTTTTTGACTTTGACTTTGACATTAATTTAGATACAAAGCCAGAAAAAAGGCTTTAGTTTAAAAAACTAGCATAGAGATTTCGAGTGCACAGTGCACCCCTTCTGTTGCAGTCGCGAGGTCACACGGCACAGGAAGCCTGATGCTAATTTGTATGCAAATGAAAACTCGCATATGTATGAAATTGGTCCGGGAATACGCACACTGCCGTTTGCATTTCTGTTTTCTGTCGAGTACCATGTAAATTAATGAATCCCACCAAAAACATTTTCGCGTAAAAAAGGTTGCCAAGACGAGATTATACACCTCGCACTGTCAAAAAGCTATCTGTCAAGCCAAGATTCTAACTCTACAAGCCCTAACTTCACTAACTCCACATTAGTCAAAATATGTGGCTTAGCCGTTTCGTTACTAAAAGAACTTGTAATAACAGAAGAGTAATAAACAGTGAAGAAAGGTGAAAGTGCCACCTTTCGCCCATGTGACGGTAGCGAAATGGCCAAGCCACATAGTTTTTATTGCAGGACGAAAAGTTCATAAAAGTAGGTACCTACTTAGGGGCTTGCCAATTAATTTTATTCAACAGCATTTGTTTGTAGTTTTTCCAAGCTTTTTGTTGTTTTCTCAAAGCTTTTATATCAAGCTGTTTTTGATTTTGACGTCTTTATGGGGTAAGACGTGAAAAATAAAAACCTGAAAACAACAAATTGAAAACAAAGCTGTAAACATTTTGACATGATACAAATACAATAGAATTAGGTGCAAAATTAATGCGGTGGATGTTTGTGAAATAAAGCTATTCGACTACAACTGAATTAAATTGAACCCGCAGTCAAATAGAAATAGGTATTTTTAAATAAAAGCGGTTCCTCGAAATGAAACTAATAACCTCGACCTTAATGTATGTTGCCTTTTAGGTCAAAAAGTTAATTAAATTAGATGAAACCTGCTTTAAAAATAAAGCATAAAGCATACACACAATAGCCCCTGTATTATCTAAAATATAAGCCGTAAAAATAACGGTTTTCAAATGTCAAAAAATAGATTGTTCATTTCAATAAGGGCTATTTTCGAGTGTTTTGACGCTTGGAGGTTGAGTGGAATTTTTACATAATTGAGGCGTAGTAGTACATACAAGCCTGGCCCTATGTTAGGAACATCATCCTGCCTCGCCAGGTGTCCTGCCCATTTCCACAACTTGAGACCCGTGATTCGTTCACCAACATCGTCAACCTTTTTTCGGCGACGGACGACGACATTTGAGCTTCTGTTGTGTTTATTTTTTTACCTTAGCGTAGGCGTTAGCACACCTTTGTGGCGGTTTGCGGGTCGACAAACAACGATATCCGCAGCCGCACTTTGCGTAAACTAATAACCGTTTAAAAAAAGAACGTTTTTCAAAATGGCCGCCGTGCTCATGAGTTAGGCACGTAATAGCCGCCGCAGATGTTAACGACTTTTGCACGTAAATTTATCTACTTTTTAGAGGAGGTCGATAAGGTTGGGCGGAGTGGATTATCCATGTATATAATAGACTTGTAGAGGCTTGTGGATTGGTCGTAGCAAAAGATCACTAGAATCACACGTATTAAATTACCTCTGAAACCTGTGTTTTAATCTTAAACCATGGGTTTCAAATATTTTGCCATCGATTCGTTGAAAGCAGGAAAAACAAAGAATGCATACCTTTTTTGACACTCCTGTATCCGTTAAATAACCCATAGCAATTTGGTGAGGCTCAGTCGGTACCTAAGTATACGCAGATTTGGTCCCAGAGTCGGGACACCCAGATATTATGTACAGTCGGCCACAGTCTTAGATACCCGTTTTTGTTCAATTGGCGCCCTTATACCGCGCGCGATAAGAGCTGCCATGGGGTATCTGAGATTGTGGCCGACCGTACCTACATTTATTTGTTAATATTTGAAAGAGTTTTGTTCTCTGAAATGCAAGCTTACTTTATAATTTGTTTTGATTTAACTGGTAAGAGATAAAAAGTTTTTCGTCGTTGAGCGAGATGAACATCGAAAATACAATTTTGATTCTTATAATTGCATTCTTACCCTAAAAGCATTTCAGGCTAAAAATAAGTTTGAAGTCAAACCCCGACTCTATACTTTTGACTTGGAAAGTAAAAACTTATCCAATACTTTTCTTCGACAAATCCATCATGATATGAAAGTTTCTTGCAAGGGTAGGTGTGACTGTGTCATAAGATCATGCGCATGTTATTGTGCCTGTTTAACTATGTGATACCTATGAGGCACGCGAAAATTTACTTTACTTTGCATTCCGTTAAATTCTCGGTTGGAATGCACCTCCAGCGAACTACCAAACTGAAAACGTCCTAATTAATGCATTGTTTGTTCATTCTCCAACTAAGTATTAGTACCATCCAGCTCTTAAGGCTGGAAGATAGTAGTGTGGCGGGAAATTCAAATATTTCACAGTTTTTTACATGTTGTAGCTAAACTGAGCTATTTTTGTTCAGCGATTTTTCGTTCGCGAGAATAAAACCGTATTCTTTTCATTATTGTAAACAATAGAACAACAATAATTCAGCCGATTATGTGTTCTGGTCTACGACAAGTTTTTTGGGCAGTACCACTGCTTCGTAGACCAGAACACATAATCGGCTGAATTATTGTTGTTCTGTTGTTTACAATAATGTAAATAATACGGTTTTATTCTCGCGAACGAAAAATCGCTGAACAAAAATAGTTCAGTTTAGCTAAAAAATGTAAAAGTCTGTGAAAATTTTGAATTTCCCGCCACCTTGCTATCGTCTACCCTTAAACAAAAAGTGCCAACTCAACATCAATCCACAATGAGCACAATGGTCGAGTAATTAAAGTCCAATATTGTCTATTGCAGGCGTGGGTGGCGAGGCGGTAGCGAGCAACGGGAGGCGATGATCGACCTCATGAGTTGGGTGCCCTCTCACCATGCGACAGCAGTCGACCGAGGTTCGTATTACCATGCGTATAAGGTCCACAATCGAGTGACCGCTAAACTAATGTGACCCGAAAATCGGTGTTGAATTTCATAATCAAAATCCATGGAATTTGTGCAGAGATTGGGTGCAACCCTTGTTGATCCGTAGATAAATTGGTCGTGAATATCTGGGATTATCGTAGGTTATCGAATCTCTTCTCTTCTTCTCTTGCTAAAATTGGGGTAAGTAATCTCCAAAACTACACATCCGATTTTAAACATTATTTCACTAATGAGTAGCTTACGTTATCGCTGAGTGCTATAGGCTATTTTTTATTGTGATAACGGGAAAAAAACCTAAGTCTACGCGGACGAAGTCGCGGGCCAAAACTAGTCTTTTGTATAATTAGAACACCAAAATTGGGACTTCAGATTGGGACGGTAAATTGAGTAACCAGATCTTTCATTCAAACGAAATCGCTTTTCTTTCTTCCCGCCGTCGCTTTCCGCGATCAAATTAAAGGACTCCATAGACAGGCACCAATTAAGATAAAATAAGTTTGTGGGCTGATAATGATGATCATGATGATGATGAAGATAAGTTTTATAAATATAGCTTTCTTGTTGTGGGTTCCTAAGAGCTATAATATGTTAGAAATTTCTCAGAGATGTCTAAGCAACTACTTATAGAACTCATTACAATCACAAAAACACATGCAATTACAGACTGAATGCACAGCCGAAGCCAATGAAAATAGAAACGTGATGTTCTTTTCGGGGTTTGCGAAATAGGAAGAAACGAGGTCCAAACCCGAAAAAAGTAATCGAAGCGATTCGCATATGGCGCTCCTAAACGGGCAATGTTTGCCACTCTCTATTGTTGTGACATAGTTCTATGATATAATACGTATTGCTCGTTTAGACGCCCCATCTAACAACAACAATATTAACTTTTAATGCAATTCTAGCTTTAAATCCCACAATACACATTAAAGCCACTTTAAAAAGGCAACCAGACCAGCAGCCGGCAAAGCTAGTGCTCTCTGATACCTTATTCATAGTGTGGCCGGTACAGCCGCGAGCTCACATGAATATCACTTTCGGATCAAACATTCATGCCGGGCTACTCCCGCGGACGGCAAATGAAAACCTTTCGGCAAAACAACGAGGTGCCAGATGTTTTAATTCATGACAGCTGGCTAGCCTTTCTTGTAGTTGTGTTGCTGTGGTGTTGTTTATAAGGTTAAGGGGTAACCCGCCCGCTAGTCGGCAATGAAAAAAAAAAACATATCTTCAAGAAAAAAAACGGCTCATTTTGACTTGTGCGGGATTTATTCGTAGGTTCTAGGATCTGTAATCTAGGGTTTAGGTCCTAAAAATAATTCATAATGAAGGGATTCATTTGACGGCTCCTTTTTTAGCAAAAAATACATCCAAAAAGAAGTTTAGATTTTTTTTTAATTTGCGGCGCTGGTGTAGCTGTTGATGTCTCGTGACTGAGACTACTAAGGCTGACACTACCTCAAACCACAAAACGCAAAGGCGTCTATGAAGGCTTTGCATTTGAGCATTCAAGGTCGATACAATACCTCAGTTTAAGCAGACTTCCAGTGTCTGAGTTACACAATTTTTTTCTAGGAAGACATCTATTTGTAACCCTTCCCGCGTCAAATATTTTATAGCATACAACACGACAATTCAGCTTCAAATTAGCATATGTCATAAACGGCTAAACCGATTTTGATAAAAAATATCTAAAAAGACTCACTAGAAAAACTTCTTTAAAAAAAATTGGTTGTTTGTAAAGTAGGTTTACGATCGAGATGTTTACGTGATAACGTCTTATTGGTGATATAGAAAATCTCCATTCGTTTGTATGCCGCTAGAGTGAGAGAGACGGAAGATCGGTCCACTCACTCGAACGCTATGCCAGCCTCCGCTCGTGAGGATTCCAAGTTTCACGGAATGACTGGCAGCGCTCGAGATGAGACGGGAAATCGGTCCGTCTCTCTCTCGTTATACCTGCGATCGCGCTCGTGAGGTTTTGGTGTGACACAAGTTTCTGAACATGTCACCCGACTAAAACGATTTTAAAGACGTTATCACGTCAAAAAAATACCGCATCCAAATCGGTTCACGCACTTAAGAGCTACAGTGCCACAGACAGACACACACAATACACATATAGCGGTCAAACTTATAACACTCCACTTTTTTGGTCGGGGGTTAAATATAAACGAGTTTTGCTGCGATGTACGATTATCATGATTTGCAATTAAACAAGTTAGGTATCATTATTTTTTAAAGAAAAGAAAAAAAAAGGTGATAAAAATTTTACGCCCTGTACAATACATACGAGTAGGCTTCGTGAAGATTTTTGTATTGTGGTGGGATTAAACAAACAATCAAGTATCAATATTGCCTTACATAGATATATTTTAGACTTGAATCTGCAATTATCTGTAGGCAAACAAAGAAAAAAAAAAGAGATCAAACATATTTATTTCGGAGTACATAGTCACAATAATCTAATATCGCAAAAGATCTTTTGCAAACACACGGTAAGAGCTATTGCACGCACCAAAAAGGCAAAGCTAGTTTATACCCCAGCGTTTGAAGCGAGCATTTTGTAAAGCAAAAAATTCTTTGGCGTCCACACAAACGCACATTCACCGGTCGAGGTTTTTGTGCTAGTCTTTTTGCGTACCTTTGACACCTTTGAAACGCTATAAACTTTTGCAAACAGGGTGTCTAGACAGGGAAGATAATACGGTCTGGACCGGATTTATCTTATCTTCCGTTCCGTCCGAGGGCTGGACATTTAATCTCCATGTCTTTATTTAGAAAAAAAAAAACAGATTAAAAACCAAGTCAGTATGCAACGGATTTTGATATAGTTTTCACAATCACTTTAGATTTTTTCCCCGAAATTTTATCAAAATAATCATTGGCCGAAGGGGTTGGCGTGTAAAAAAAAGGCTAGCAGTGGGCTTTACTCGTAGGTTGTAAATAAAGATTGAATATATATGCATATTTTAATCTATGGAAAGTAAAGAATGGTCGAGGTCTTGTAATAAATGAATCCACAGAATAGAGAAACATAAATCTTGTTGCGCTCCGTTTAAATCCGTATTTGGTCATCCTACGTCACTAGTAGCTAACTATACATACACGTATATCCAATATAGGTAATGTACTTTTTGTTATCGAGAGTATGAATACAATAAACAAACAACCAAAAACAACAAGAAGTTGAAATGCCTTCCATCGAGCGCTACGGGCTACGAAAGTTTCGTAGCGGCTACGGATTTCTACGACGTAGCGCGTTAGTTTGGTGAATACACAAGACAGTGCAGGCACAATAATGCTTGAATCTTGAATTCAAGCATTATTGGTATATATTTTCTCATGTATATGTTGCTCAAATTTCCATACAAATGGCTGCTACCAAAAGTTGCTGATCTAAAATTAGTATAGGTACTTATAATTACATTGAATCGTCTTTTCGATAAAAAATAAATATGCCGTGGGTGACTAATTGAATGTCCTTTCTATTGATTTTTAAGGTGCTGGCCTAGCCTTGTATAGTAACAAACTAAAATAATTATTAGCCTTGAATGTTCAATGAAGTTAATTGTAGTAACAGCTATTATACAGGGTGTTAATAGACTGCCAACAGACCCGAAAGCCACGCATACTAGACACCAAAACAAAGTACTTTTTCGACAAATTATTGCTGGGAAATGATTTTGGTTTTTTAGGTTATAATTTTGATATGACTTCTTGAAAAGGTATGTTAAGAACTAGATACCTACTGAATACATTAACGCAAAAAAAAAGTTTTGAAAAGTCCGACTTTGAACCCCATTATTTCGGAAACTGTTGATTTCCCAGGCATAGTTCCTAGAGCAAAAATGTTCATTATGATGAGGAAAATACGTGGTTTTCCGCTTTGTTGGCGGTCTTTTAACACCCTGTATTCTCTTGGAGTGTTTACCTATGTTAATTGGTCGTTTTGGCCTGAACTTCAGCGTTTTAAATAATAGTTATTCATTCACCACCGTTGTCTGCATTTGGCAAATAGGTGCACGGGTGTCAGTTCTTGGTTAGGAACCACATATTTAATTATTTATTGTGCAATACATTTGATTTCGTTTTCATTTAGTAGTACAAACGACAGCACGTCAACGCTTATATGTTAGTACTCTACTCGGTTACGTTAGGGGCGATTTTACAAAAAAAGTGTACAGTCTGACGTGCTGTCGTGTGTACCTACCTAAAAATCGTCTTTTAATGGTTGATGACTAGACGGGAAATTACACTAAGTGGATGTTTAGCAAAAAGGCCTGCCGTCCTTCGCTCAAGCGTATTTAATATTAGTTATCCATTGACCATTGTTGTCAATATCGTTAAAGAATAGACGCGACATCTGTGCGATGTCAGACTGCTACAAAATAGTCAAATCTCAATAAAAAAAAACTTTTTTTTTTTTTATTGTTCGCTTAAGAGCCCTTTTTATGACCGAAGCCGCAGATAAAAGGGCCACTATAATAAAAAAAAATAGTATTGGAGGGAGATATTCGCTTTAGAGCATAGACTTTTTTTCCTTGTTTGTGTTGGTGAGTGTCAGAAACTCACTCCTTGCCTCTCTCTTCCTTCCAGACGGTCGACAAAGCAGTATGCACGGAGGAAGGGGGCGCGGCGCGCCTGGAGGCGGTGCTGCTGGCGTTAATGGAGCGCAAAGCGCGCGCGCTGCACGCCGAGCAGTCGCGCCGCAAACGCGTGCACCCGCTGCTCTTGCTGCTGCGTGATAGCGCGCTCGACGGTTTGTACTTATTTTTTAAAATAAGCTGTACTTTTAAGGCACACATTTCTCCATCTCTGCTCCATGGTTATTTTCGCCGAATGAGAACCGAAAATAGTTTGCTATACCAAAATAAATACAAGTAAGTGAAAACAATACCTAAGAAAATATTAAGTGAAACCGTTTACAAAATACAAAAGGTATAAATTATTTTACACAGGATTGGACCATTAGTTTATACAGAGGTGGAACTAATAACTGTAATTGGATAAAAACTTCTTCAATACCTTTGGCAGCTGTACTTGTGCACAAATAAGAGATTAATAATATTGGAATTTGTAGTGTTTGTATCTATTTAATAGAGATACAGTGTACACTGTCTCACGTGCACAAGTTGGCAACACTATGACAGTGGCAACACTATGACAGTTGAGTCAGTCGTCTGTGGTCGTGTCAGAGAGCTCGAGGCGAGCGGATGTGTGCCGGAACTTGGTGTAGCAGTGAGCCAGTGATTGTTAGTGTTATACGAGCACACTATAGCATTGCTACAATAATTCTAGACATAAGTTATTTTAGTACGATTACAAAATGACGATGTAAATAACGTGGCAATAACTTGATGTTTTATCTCTTTGCAGAGGAGGCGTCGATCGTGGGCAGCCCTGGTGGCGTGCTTCCCTCGCATTGGTGTGAACATGAACGGCAGAAGCACCGAAGCATCACGCTACACACGCATGGGTGAGTGTAAATGGTTTACTAAGGCCTGGTTTCTGAATTGAGAATTTTACTAAGTATAACCCGTGTCATTAAGAGGGAACGCGGGTAACCTCAACTCCATACAAAAGGGGAGACCTGTTTCCTCCCTGGATAATATGAAAATGAAAATGGAAAAAAGTTTCTTAAGTTTTAGAAAAAATATGTTTATGCCATTCAATCTATATTTACCTCTGCCATGTCCCTATGTTTTGAAAAAAAGGAAAACATAGGGACATGGCAGCGGTACATATAAATTGAATGGCAGAAACATATTTTTTCTCAAATAATTATTCAGGGAGTAAACAGTATGCTTAGCATGGTCGTTTTGACACTCTCTCGAACTCGAGTGACAGACGTGCCATGTCTATTGTGCGAGCATGGCAGGCGAGACTCGAGATGGCAATAGATTAGGGTCAGGTCGAGCAAAAAGTAGTTATCGCCATTTTAATAAAAATGTTGTATGTTTGTCTCCATCGCGTAGAGCCAACTCGAGCCCGACTGACAAGTTGACAGTTTTGTATAGAGAAGGGCCTATCTCGGGCTTACCATGCTGCACGTACTGGTGTATTTTTTGTATGGAGCAGCCGGCTACCCGCGTTCCGTCTTAAAGAAAACATTTAGGACGGAGTTAAAAACCTAGCGTTGTCTCGCTTTGACTGTATTATCCTAAATGTTTTCTTTAATGACACGGGTTATAAATACTTAACTATCGCTCTGTCACGTTCTTTTGTGAGAAATCCGCAGAGGCAGAACGATAGTTAAGTGCTTGCTTAGCGAATTTCTCAAATCAGAAACCGGCAGTAAGACAACGTGCCAACTCCCCTTGCAACTTTTGCATGTGGTGCTATCTACTTTGAACCACTGACAAAATAAGGAAAAGCCAAAGTAGGTAATACCACAGAACAACAACAACGGTGATTCTAACCCTCAGAACAAATAAAATCTAACGTCAAAAGATAGTAAAGAGGTGCGCTTATTAGTTTATTCGTGAGAGGTTTTTCTCTATTTTGAGCTTATGATGGTACACCAAATTCAACTCCACACATTGGTATCTCGTACATAAGCTTGAAATAAAACCAAGAATTAACAAATACATAAAAGATTGAGGTAATCGTGAAAAATTGCTGAATCCGCCGTTCTTCCTATCCCGACAAATCTTTGCGGGAACACTCTGCAAAGAAGGCCACTTATTACTTGAAATGTTACCAGAAAGTAAAGATTTTTGTACCTACATCCGAAATTATTTATCGCACCGAGAGTGGCTGAGCCGTAAAATACCATATTCTCAATTCCCCGACTTTTCTTTTTCGTCGTTAGACTCTTGTCAGAGCGGTCATGGTCCACCCACATGTAGTTACCATCCATGGCTAATGGTAGGTAGGTAATCGTCAGAAGCAGTGACCACCCCTGTTGTCAGAGATTTTAGGCCGCCGGCTAAGGATGTGCGCCATGATGCCTCGCCATTTCTCCCGGTTCATCATTTTCCTCACAAATAATTAATTAAAATACAATTTTAACGGATTTATCAATAGTTTTTAAGTGTAGTTTAATTAGTTTGTAATACTTTATAATTTATACCTATGTTTGACAAATAAATAAATTCTATTCTATTCTACTTAATAGTGATCGTGCAAACCAAAAAGGTTTGTACGAACCTCCTTACTTTTAGGGTCCTTTAACCAAGGTAGTCGCCACCCTGGTTCTTTAATGTCTAGTAAATAATAGATAAACAATAGTGGAGAGGAAGGACATGTGCAATTGTGCAGTGCGCGAGCAAGCGTGTTTTTTTTTACCTTCATGTTTTGTTAACAAACTTGTTTATTAATTCATGTTATTTCTTTGCCGTTCCAGCGACCTCTCGAGTCCGGAGCAGATGGAGCTGGAGCGGCGCCGCCGCCGCCGCCGCCGGAGAAGACGCAGCCCGCGCGACTCCAAGCCACGGAAACACCGGACCCTGCTGGTGTCCGCCATAGACGAGCAGGCTAAAGTTATACATGTAGGTATCTGTACCTCCACTGTTGTCGAGACAGCCACAGAAGACGCAGCCCGCGTGGCTCCAAGCCACGGAAACACCGGACCCTGCTGGTGTCCGCCATGGACGAGCAGGCTAAAGTTATACATGTAGGTATCTGTACCTCCACTGTTGTCGAGACAGCCACAGAAGACGTAGCCCGCGAAACTCCAAGCCACGGAAACATAGGACCCTGCTGGTGTCCGCCATAGACGAGCAGGCTAAAGTTATACATTTAATTAATTATTGTCCACAACATTTTCTGTCTTATAAAATAGGTCGTTTACAACCTAAAAAACTAAACGCTAGTAGCAGACTAAGGTATTGCTAGAATATGATTGTGTGAATTCCGGATGATAGTCTACGGGCGATCCTTAACAAATATTGTTCTAACGCATATGTAACGTAAAGAAAATGCGCAAAATAGAAAATTTATTGTTCACCATAAAAGTCGTGTTAATGTCTGACGATTTTGTTGAGAATCACTTCTGGAGTAAACCAATCCCGTACATATTTTTTTGTAGGTAAGTACTGCATTTTTTGGGTTCCTTGGATGTTGGAATATTTTTGTTATTGTTTACTCGTCTCATCAAGTTTTCAGTGAAGAATTCTTCGTAGTTGATGTTCATACAAGTAAGTTTACTTCACATACACCAGGTGGCGCTAAATCAAAGATTTGTAGCTCACATTCCCCATGACTGAATTTCAGCGCTATTCAGGTTTCCTTCATCTGGCACATAAACGTTTCGCCAACAAACAATAGATGGCGCCACTGGTCCTTTTACGGGTGCTCGCCGTTTTAAGGCTTGATTTGAGGAACACCTGTTACTCAAAGGGTTAGGTTAGGGTGTAACCGAGCGTAATAATTTTCATCATTGTCACCGCTGCAGAGTGTTGATAAATTATCTCTGTGCCCTCGTCATAGCAACATTGTCATAATGTTAAAACTTTGACCCATTTCGCCGAAAGGGTTACACCGGAGATTAGTTTAGCGGTGCAACCTTGTAATAATAATAATAGTTTATTTAATAAAGATTTACAACCTCAGAATAGGGCAAGAACTTCCTTTTAAGTATAAAAATACCTGTATCAGGAAGCTCCGCTCTTCCGCACTTCGACATAAAGGTATATAGGTAGGTATAACTTTAACAGAGTTTATAATCTTATCCTAATTTTATGCTTAAATTTCTAAATAGGTATTTAGCATTTTTATGTGAACTAATAGATAAATTGTATTCGGGCTTGAGGGCTTGAGGGCCGAGAGCCTAGCTAAGCTAAGCTAGAGGCCATCATAGCGTGGCCAGAAGCGCACTCATTGTAGACCAAAGCATGTATAGTGCTTTACTCAAACAATGCGAGTAATTTAAAAAGAACTAGCTTACCTTTTGTCGTAGTTTCTTTCTGTTGATTTTCCATTCCGCAAACTTTTCGTAGATAAACTTGTATTTTTCCTTTGACTTCGGTGGCAATAGGTACCTACCTTTAAAATATCTTATTTCGCTTCCTTTTTATTTTCGGCGTTGTTAAACACATTGAATCGGAGGATTCGTTGCTTGAAGAGTTCACTTGTATTTACAACAAAAACAGCACGTTTTTCTGTGGAAAAAATCACTTCGAACAACGCGCGAAGCGGCAAAAACAATATGGCCGCCCTTTTTTTTTCTATGCAATTTGTAGACTGCCAGCACCCAAACAGCCAAATCTATCTATACTTATAATAAAACTCTAGCGAAGTCAATTCTGTACATTGAATATTTTTAGAAAAAAACTAGCATGGGTTACTAAGTAAACTATACTGAATACAAAAATGAAAAAAAATCGGTCTATGTCTGTCTGTCTGTCTGTCTGTCTGTCTGTCTGTCTGTCTGTCTGTCTGTCTGTGTGTTACCTCATCACGGGAATACCGCTAAATAGTTTTCAGTCAAATTTAGAACCGTGATAAGTCCTGGTTCTGGGAACAATCTAGGCTATCCGATGTTCAGAATACATTGCGGGTTGCAATTTTAACTTCGTTTTTTGTAAGAAATATTCATAATTTTGATATAGCTTCTTAAGAAGATATGTTAATAACGTGATACTAAACACATTTCCGAAAAAAAAAATTTAATTTCCGGAAAAAAAATTTGACTTGGAACCTCATTATCTCGGAAACCGTTGATTTCCTCGGCATAGTTTCTTGGGCAAAATGTTTGTTATGATGAGGACTATACAGGGTGTTAAAAGACCGCCAACACCCGAAAACCACTAGACACCAAAACAAAGTACTTTTTCGATAAATTATTGTTGGGAAATGATTTTGGTTTTTTAGGTTATAATTTTGAAAAATATTTTTTCACGCAATGGACGTGCCTAACGATAATAGATAACCTAACGCACAGAAGTCATATTGCGCAAGCGTAGGTATCAGATTATGTTACTTAAGCTTGAAGTGTCGATGTTAAGAATACATTGCGGGTTGCAACTTTAACGTCGTTTTTTGTAAGAAATATTCATAATTTTGATATGGCTTCTTGAAAATGTATGTTAAGAATCCCCTGAAGCTCTGCAGCCCTCTCGCTCACACTTTTTAACATTTTAATTTATTGTAAGAGAATGATTCCACTTTGGACGATAAAATATAGTTGCGGACATAGATAATAAAGCTATCGACATGTAGACATACTTTAAATTTCAGATTCATAGTTTAAAAAATAAATATTACTGAACTACTACTTTTAACCGAAGTTCTGTGATATTTTTTTTATTAGCAGGAATATGAAATCAAAAGTGTGTCCACATGTCGATAGCTTTATTATCTATGTCTGCAACTATATTTTATCGTCCAAAGTTTAATCATTCTCTTACAATCAATTAAAATGTTGAAAAGTGCGAGCGAGAGGGCTGCAGAGCTTCAGAGGATTCTTAAGAACTAGATACTGAATAAAATCTGCAAAAGAAAAGTTTTGAAAAATCCGACTTTGAACCTCATTATCTCGGAAACCGTTGATTTCCCAGGCATAGTTCCTTGGGCAAAAATGTTCCTTATGATGAGGACAATACGTGGTTTCCCGCTTTGTTGGCGGTCTTTTAACACCCTGTATGTGGTCTCCCACTTTGTTGGCGGTCTTTTAACACCGCTCGGTATTCAATACAAGCACTCGCCGCAAACAATAATTTTGCATTCTTGCATAACAAATAACTATTGTTTACCGTTGAGCTGGATAGACAGAGTTATTAGCCGTATGCTTTGCTTGCTGGCTTAGCATGCGAATGAGTAAAACCTTATCTATGGGCTTATAACTTTATCTATCCCACTCTACGTCGATGGAGATACATCGATGGCTCCTACGTAAACTACCGTATGTTCCAAAAGCTAACTTTCCAGGAGAGCCATTTAAAGATGTTTTCTTTAACCGTTCTTTTGATTTTAAAGGTTTTGGTTTGAAATTTTTACCATAATTAGTTTATTTTGGGCTCGATTTTTATGTGCTAAAGTAAAAGCTGTATTCTGAATACTTTTGGAGATATTGTTGTTACGATTATTTACGACGGGGTAACGAAGTAAGAAAATATCGTATGTTAATCTTACCATTTTTTACGGCGTGGATGAGGTGACTGAAAATATCGTATGTTTCACATACCATGTTTTACATGGATAAATCGCAGGTAAAATGACATGTATGTGGCACTTACAGTTTTTTACTTTGTATATCTCATGAAAAATAGTATGGTATGTAACATTAATTTAGTAAATACATGGGGAAATATTAAAATTTTAAATGGGACCAGAGGTTTATCTAAGTGATAATTCATATTTACTTAATTCATTATATTTAGTAGAACCTAAACCTAAATTTTAAAGAAACATTTATATGAAATAACTTTTTATACTTCCTTATGTTTCCATTCCACTAATCAATTTGTATATTTCCTATTTTCCCAACTGTCCCCTTCGAAACTGCCACCGGGATGGGGACTTGGGTAAAATTAGTGGCATTTACCACCCTGGCAAGTAGGAATTTTATTTTCAACAGTTTCCTTGAAGCTCACGACCGAATCAACTATTTATTCTTTCCGACTTCAAGATATTTAATGAAAAAGTACTAGACTTAAATAAAGTAGGAGTAGCCCATTGTAGACTCTCAGCCTCAGTGCTTTTCTCATTCCTTGGGTTTTTTTTTAAAGGCTTGCATAAACTCTAAAGAGGCCTACTTTAGGCTAACCAACCCCGATATTATCCGTTGATGAGCTCGAAAAGGACGGTTGGGAAATAAAATTCATATTTGCCACTGAGGTGGTAAACGCAGCAATTTTTTTCTCAAAAACCATGCCGGTTACAGTTTTGAAGAAAACAATTAGAAATAAAGACTGTAAATTAGTAAGATATGAACAATCTTAAGAATTCCTGTAAATTTTAACGAATCTGTATTGGAAATTCGTATTTGGAAATTTAGGATGATGTTGTCACATAGTTATTCTTCAGTGCCGGGTTTCGGGATAACTTGTTATCAGCCATTTTTCTATTCTTACTCAGGACATGCAAAAGGCTAAGAGCTAAACTTTACCTAAACTTTCAAGCTTAGGAGTCCATGATAGTTATCCCAAGAAGACTGTAGCAGTCACTCAGACTCAGACGTGTATTTTCTCTGGCGTAGATTGACAGATAGAATACTCTTTGGTTGTGGTGGTTGTTGGTTACTTTGTGATCCAAAGATGAGTCAGACATTTCACCTATTAGTATACAGACTTAGTAAAAGAAGCCAAGCCAAACACAGTGTACCTACCTTAGGCAACAATGAAAGTTTTGGAATATACAATACACCACGCAGATCGGAGTTTCAGTTTGGCTTACTATTGTGTTAATACTTAGAAACTTTAATATACTGACTATATAAAGGCCACTGATTCATTAACATCTTCTCGTTACCATGCACATGAACACCGCGTATCTAGGAACTAGACCAAATGAAATTAATGGTGACGGCTGAGCTTGTCAAGCATACAGACACAGTTCTCAACAAGTCTTGAGTCCATCCAACTGGCCAAAAGAATACATTTAGAATAAATACAGATTTATCTATGATTGTAATAGGTACTTGAATTTATTAACTTTTAGGCTATGAACAGATTTTCAGTCTAAAAGTCTGCTGCAAACTACCACAAGATTGGGCCTTTTTAAATCCTTAGGATCTAAGTTTGTGAGTATTTGATGAACCAAATGAGGATCTCTTAATCTTTGTTTTGAAGCTCCTTTGTGGAGAGTGTTGGTATCTTTAGTAAAAAATATATTTTATAAATGAATTTCTTGTTACCTTCATGTGTTTGGTGTTCAGCTTCTATTGGTATTGATTTGCCTACGCCAAGTCGAGTCTCGGAAATTTAGAACCCGGGTAATTGAAATTTCATCGTCAACCAAAGCGTATCTCAAGCATGCATACAAAAACGGTTGGTCAGTCTATAAGGAACCACATCCGTGTGTCATTTCAAATCCTTGTTAAATATAACTCTAGTGAAAGTGAAGGTCCCAAACATTAGTGTGTAATTTACCATCATGAAGTAAGTATATTTGTTTTCCACCATACGATACACAAAGCGGAAACTTTTATGTTATGGTTTTGTTTTGATTTTTAGTTTGTTCCATCCGTTTAATAAGTAGTCAATTTCAGTGATGGTTTTGTATTAAAAATATTTTTCTAACATAAAAAAGACGTTATTATTAATCAAATCTGCTTTAAGTAGTATGAACAATTTGAATTATTTGAATATTTAAATAAATGATCTATTTTTTTTTGTTCAACCTCCTTGCAAACTATCGTATCTGTAAGATATTGTCTTAGGCTCAGCTTAATATTGTAACGTAAATAAATCTAAGTGACACATACAATAGTTAACAGGTTCATATAAACCAAGTAAATAATCGTACGTGTTACATACGATACAACATCACTTTTTATCGACGTCGTACAAAATGGTATGTGTTACATACTATAGCATACACCCTCGAAAAATCTACGTACGTAATCGTATGTGTTACATATTATAGTTTTGAACAAGATTGATAGAAAACGCAGTAAAACTAACAAAACTGAATACTTAACATGTTTAGTAAGAACATGCCTCATCACAAAACACAAACTCAGATCTACGTACTTCCCACGTAGAGAATGGTAAGATATACTTACGGTAGGCGTAGCATGCAATGTGTCCCACGTAAACTACCGCAAGAGGTAAATACGATAGTTTACGGCGCGCCCGTGATCAACATACGATAATTTACGTCTGAAAAAATCTTCATTTTTGAATATTATTAAGTTTTTGTTTTTGGGATACATGCGGAATAATCATCTAATGACAAAAAACGAAAAACATGAAAATCGCCATTTTGTGGGATACGGTAGTTTACGTAGGAGCCATCGACATATAAACCCTTTTACTTCCTAAGCAATTCTTATGCCAAGCTTCCTGGTATCTTATCACGGGCGATTTATTATTAAATTTATAAATGTATTGTTTAGATTAGGGTTTTTATTCTATTTTATTCTATTGCTTTCTTTTGAGACCTGCTACCGCAAGTTAAGAAATAATAACTATTAAAATACCCCCGACATTTTAGCTTCGAATAAGCATATTTTATAAATAGCTGAACCAATTTTGCCAAAACATAACTAAGAACATTCGCTAGAAAACCTGCTTTAAAATAAAAAAAAAACTTCCAAATAGTTCACCCATTTAAGAGCTACGGTGCCACAGACAGACACATCCTCATAAACACTTATACAGACACACTCACAATGCTGTCAAACTTATAACACCCCTCTTTTTTGGTCGGGGGTTAAAAAAAAACCTTCCTTTTGACTTTTCCTCCACAGTCGAATTAAAATTAAATTTCAAATGTGTAAAAACGCATACGAAGTCGCGGGCACAACTAGTTCTAAATAAATCAGGTAAATCAGGTACTCGATCTAAAGCATGTCCTAGGCAGTACAGCGTCCGAGGCGTTACGTTACGCACTCAACAGCGTCTCATTACTACAGGACCCTTCTGTGAGCGTGCACATGCTAGCAGATCTCCTGGAGGCTTTTATGAACGCGAAATATGACGCTTTCGACTCGAAATAAGAAGATGGACTATACAGGGCAATTTTTAAATAGCTTTTAACCTCAGACACGTCAACTTCTAAGGCCCGGTTTCTGAATTGAGAATTTCACTAAGTAAATACTTAACTATCGTTGTGTCACGCTGTTTTGTGAGAAAACTGCAGAGACAGAGTGATATTTAAGTAGTTTCTTAGTGAATTTCTCAATTCAGAAACCGGGCCTTTGTGTGTTTTCCAACAACTTTTGTTCAAAAAGTGTGCATTTCTATTCCAGCGCTGCCTGCAGGGCGCGCTTTCGTGCCCTTCTACTCTCAACCACCTTTCTAGCCTCCCCTGCTTCTGTGAGCTAAAGAAATGAAAAAAAAAATGTGTCAAAGAATATATTTTTTAGTATGGAGAAAAAAAAAATTGCGCTTGCACCAAAGTCGTAGAAAAAATGTTTTTGGAAATCACATTTAGAAATTGGGGTGTCTGAAAGCTATTTAAAATTTCCCTGTATAAAGCCTCAAATAGGATAGTGGAAACCATTAAATTGCATCTTTGTCATCAGGTGTTGGACCCGGATGAGCTGCCCCGGCGGGCGCGGTATACCATCATGGTGACAGCGTGTCTGCTACTCTTCCTCTGTCTTCTGCTGGTGGGAGTCACGCTGAGAATGGCGCCGCTCATCGACGACATGGGTAAGTCACGCAGAGAATGGCGCCGCTCATCGACGACATGGGTAAGTCACGCAGAGAATGGCGCCGCTCATCGACGACATGGGTAAGTTACGCTGAGAATGGCGCCGCTCATCGACGACATGGGTAAGTCACGCTGAGAATGGCGCCGCTCATCGACGACATGGGTAAGTTACGCTGAGAATGGCGCCGCTCATCGACGACATGGGTAAGTTACGCTGAGAATGGCGCCGCTCATCGACGACATGGGTAAGTCACGCTGAGAATGGCGCCGCTCATCGACGACATGGGTAAGTCACGCTGAGAATGGCGCCGCTCATCGACGACATGGGTAAGTTACGCTGAGAATGGCGCCGCTCATCGACGACATGGGTAAGTTACGCTGAGAATGGCGCCGCTCATCGACGACATGGGTAAGTTACGCTGAGAATGGCGCCGCTCATCGACGACATGGGTAATTCACGCTGAGAATGGCGCCGCTCATCGACGACATGGGTAAGTTACGCTGAGAATGGCGCCGCTCATCGACGACATGGGTAAGTTACGCTGAGAATGGCGCCGCTCATCGACGACATGGTAATTCACGCTGAGAATGGCGCCGCTCATCGACGACATGGGTAATTCACGCTGAGAATGGCGCCGCTCATCGACGACATGGGTAAGTCTACTAAACAGTCCACTTACAGCGCAATATTCACTGGTCAACTCTGTTTTTATTTCGGAATTTTGGTATGCATTTAAGGGTATACTTAGGGCATTGATTACGGAAAAAATACTGGGTTTTCTCTAACAGCTTAGATTTTTTTTGCATTTTTGTACTAGCCTAACTTTTGACTATAACAAAAAGTAAAATAAATATGAGCCCATAGAGAAAACCAATATCGGATTCGTAATTAGGACACTATTAAGGCTCGGTATAAGGCTAACTAGCGCCACCAATGTTAAAAAAATCATATCTTCCTTTAGAAGAATTTTCTGACAAAATCCTAAGATGAGCTTATGCGCCATGCTTTTCTAGATTTTTAAGTGTAGGTATCCAACCCAATTTCTAGTCTTAAGGGTCCGTATAAGGCTAACTAGCGCCACCAATGTTGAAAAAATCATATCTCGCTTCAGAAGAAGTTTCTGACAAAATCCTAAGATGAGCTCATGCGCCATGCTTTTCTAGATTTTTAAGTGTGGGTACCCAACTCAATTTCTAGTCTGAAGCTAAAAAATTTTCGATAACCGCCAAAAACGGCCGTTTTTGGCGGTTATCGAAAATTTTTTAGCTTAAAAGTAAATTTCGAAGAGGGTATCTACACTTAAAAATCTAGAAAAGCATGGCGCATAGGCTCATCTTAGGATTTTTCCAGAAACTTCTTCTAAAGGAAGATATGATTTTTTCAACATTGGTGGCGCTAGTTAGCCTTATACGGGGCCTTAAGCAAAAAATTTTCGATAACCGCCAAAAACGGCCGGTTTCGGCGGTTATCGAAAATTTTTTAGCTTAAAAGTAAATTTCGAAGAGGGTATCTAAACTTAAAAATCTAGAAAAGCATGGCGCATAGGCTCATCTTAGGATTTTTTCAGAAACTTCTTCTAAACGAAGATATGATTTTTTTAGCATTGATGGCGCTAGTTAGCCTTATACCGAGCCTTAAACATTTTCAGGAAAAAAAAAGTAAAACATTTTTTTGTTAGTTAGTGTTATGGTCACCTCCGGCCATAACACTGGCCAACACTACGCTGTTCAGTCTACGTTTTCTCTACATTTTCGTACGTTATTTCTACAACAACAAGCGTAGGCAAAAGCGGACTCTATGGGTGTACTTTTGCTGTAAAAGGAGTCAGTAGAAAAGCTGTAAAGGGGATGGATCCAGTCCGGAACACTACGCTGCGTTAGAAACCAGAATTAGGAGCTGCAATTGCTAAAGGCCGACATACACTTCAACAAGTAGGTACAGTAGCGAGTGGCGTGGTATTAGACCATTGGCGGTTAAATAATTATTGAGGCGTTTCGGTAAACGATAGTTGCATAATCGGTATACATTTTTATTTTGATCTTTTGTCGAATTTGTATAAGGTTAGTCCGGCCAGGATGCCAGGTCGCCACTCGACGTATAAGCTTGGCCGCGTAATACGCTATGTTACTGTCATGTCTTCCGGTAAAACGAGACTGTCTGTCTACAGTACTTGTCACTAAGACTTGCCGTTGACATGCCATAATGACCTTGTTAGCGTAGCTTTAGTATAGCAACGCGGGCCAAGTTAGCGTAGCCATGTTAGCGTTGGCGACATATTTCACGTCGGAGTCTTTTCGCGCCGCGAATGAACTCGTGTTCTGTTCCTTCGACAGATATGCAACTGTCGAAGGAAAGGAGCAATTTATATGCATGATTGAAAATCCCGAAAATTGGCCCTCAAGAAGTGAAATAAGTAAGTAAAGGTTTATACAGACCAAAAAACTTATACTATTACAGTAATTCCGCCAAACTACTAAGTACTAAGAGATTGAATTTTACGCCTAGGGTCACCCGCTCAATACTAGCTTAGCAACTTCACTAGGTTATTATAATATTTCAGGCCTATTATTCCTCGAACGAGTTTCATTTCGGCCCGGCGGAGGCTAATAAGGCAACACGATTGCCTGGCTAGCCGGATATTGGATGACCACTTAATTTCGTTGTCTGAGTAAAAAGGTCTCTGATGCTAATCAACTCTCAATATCGTGGAAGTAAAGAAATATTTATAGCGCCACCAATGAAATTTAAATCATGTCTCCTTTCATGAAAACAAAGTTTAGATATCTTGCCATCGATAATCCGCAGTGGGCACGGTTAAATGTGGTACGAGTAGCGTGGCGGAAAATGCACAATTTTCATAGTTTTTTCAAATATGTAGCTAAACTGAGCAATTTTTGTTCAGCGATTTTTGTTTGACGGCAACAAAACAGTATTCTCTTCATTATTCTAAACAACAATAATTCAGCTGATTATGAGATTTGCTCCAACTACTAGTTTTTTGGGCAGTACCTACCACAGTTTGTTCGACAAGAAAAACAAATCCCGAACTCTTTCTCTGAGCGAAGCTCTTTGCCCAAAAAGTAAGGGTGACTTTTCTCCAGCCCTTAAATCTATTTAAGAAACAATAAAAATGTACAATGATTCGCCGATCTTGCTCTCGGAATTTTAATTGAATAACTGTCTTCCGTCAATTTGATTCGAAAACTTCGGTCTCTAAGGGCTGGGTTACTACCTGGGTCTTTAAAAACGCGGGGAATGAAGTCGAAAATATAGTTTTAGGAACAATACATTTTGTTCAGAAATAAATTCGCCACATAACCATGGTTGTTTGTGTGTGCAGAATGAATGACGACCAGGATTTATGTGCTAGACTTTAATTTAAGCTATATACAGATACCACTCTTTCTTTACTTACTTTCATGCTTAGCAAGCAAGTCATTGAAAGCATCAAAAGGGTTAAGATGTTTATAAATAATCTCTAACATTCTAAACAAAGTAAAATAAGCGAGCATCAAAAAGGCCTTTTCATCGGCCGTCTAAACGGTCTCCTCTCCAATACTTTGCCTCAATTAATTAATTATACTATACGCAGACGCCTCTTCGAGAAATTAATTTTTGGGTCGGCCCTTTTCACCCTGGGTGCGGTGATTGATTCTGTCAAAAGGTTTCGGAGAGCAAAGGGAATTGATTATTGTTGGGATGAGCTAAGGATCTTTTTGATTCGATGCGGGCCTCACAGATTTATTCATTGATTTTATTATCCTGTATTTAACAGTTCACGTTTTCCGGCTACTGATCGTCATACCACCCATACGTAACCTTTTTCATATCACCCACTATAATAATACATAATATTAAAATATACGTATTTAAATAATTAAATTCCTAGTAATTAAAAAAAGTTATACCTACATACCTGCATCTGACACAGATAGGTACAGACTCCATAGTTAGCTACCACGCAGTGCATCGTCTCTACAACTGTTAAGTTCACACATTCCGTGAGTTCGTTAAGAAGTGTAAGGCCCCGTGTCCATTGCGTCACTAGATAAGTAGTTTTCTACTAAAGCCTGAGTGTAACGAGTGTAATTTTCTACTAAAGCCTTTTAATGGTTTTTCAGTAGAGCAAAGAATATTCTGATTCTAATTCTAGAGGTTTAGTGCGCTGGTTATAGGAGAAAAACGAGAAAAGCCCGGTTTTTTCCTATCGAATGGACTGTTGGGTACCTAGACAGATGTTTTTGAGAGCCGGTTCAAGGTATATTTTTTGTACTCTTGATTTTTAATGATGAAGGTTTTGTGTGTAAAATACTAGTGCAATTAATGGAACTCAATTGCTCACTTTGCAACAATAAATATAAAGTAGTCTCTGTATTTGACTTTTCTATCACTTACAGTCATGTGAAGAATCATTGCTACAGTTTTCGATCACGTGGATCTACTTCCATGGGATCGAAAACTGTAAACTCTAATTTTTAATTCGAGTCCACGGAATGACAGTTGTTACAAAGGCTTTATCTGTCAGTTCCATACTAGCAACTGTCATTCCGTGGACTCGAATTAAAAATTAGAGTTTAGCAGTGATGCAACGGATGATTTATTGAATGAAATCTAATTGCAGGAATTGAAAGAAAAGCTTAATTTTGTCGCCGTCAATGAATATGGAAATCAGAAATCAATACAACGGTTTTATTAAATTCCAGTTTAATCAGTTTCATTGAATATGGACAGTGGGAATATTCTCAATGGAAGGAGAGAATATTCTCTGTGGGAATATTCTCTATTAGTGGGAATATTCTCAATGGAAGGAGAGGCTCTTCTTTACCATCGTACCGACACGACACGACACGATATTTTGTCGGCACCGATATAGCGGTGATACATTAATATCAGATATCTTATCGTGTTGGTTCGATGAATAAGCGTATGTAGTAAATGTGTTACTGTTATATCGGCAGCACCGACAAAATATCTTGTCGTGTCGTGTCGGTGCGGTGGACCAGCAGCCTATGAGTGGTGTGCAAAACCGCACCGACCCGTAATGACGCCCTATTCAGAACAGCTATCAGCGGGGTGGAGTAACAAGGTAGTATCTTGCCGGTAGTATCTTGTTGGAGCCTTTACGGGCCACTTTGGCACCAACAAACACCTACTCAATATGGGGCTGTCTAATGACTCCCACTGCAGGGCCTGTAAAGAGGCGCCAGAGTCCATGGAAAACGTTCTGTGTGACTGCGATGCTCTATAGTCCGTTTCCAGGGCAGGCGGAAAAGCGATCATTGACACGAAGTACTATGTTACCGTAAAAATATAACGATTCGTGTCGCACTCCGTCACTCTCCTTACATTTCTGTATCGTTTGGATATCGAAGCGTGTTTTTAGGTACGGGGTAGGGTGAGAGTTCCGGTCAGTCAGAGATAAAAAACCTGTTTCAACGTGCAACAGGTAGCGTCACGAGTTATGAGCGCTCGACGAAACTGGTGGGGATTTCTGCGCAAGTGTGTACAATCGCACATCCTTATCATCAGAAAACGATTGTGAAACTGACACTGATGAACGTGACATCCCTGTTTAATATACTTAATGTATACTCATACCAACCTGTTTTTTTTTCCGCCACTTTGGTGTCGTTTCACCTTAACATAATTGTTTAATAATTACTAAACCTCATCGCTCATTAATGTGCCAGTTCATAGTAAACTTGTCAAAAATTCAAAAAACCTTTGGCATAAAAAATGTTGTTTACTTCTGTGATCCGCTCAAAGGTTAATGATCGCTTTTCCGCCTGCCCTGGAAACGGACTATAGCAAGTAAACGCATGAGTCTTCTCGGGGTAGCATATCCTAGACCGGAAGAATATAAGTTCCTCAATCTCGGTGACGTTCTAAAGCTTATGACCTCGGTCTTAGCACGTCCTGAGCAGGAATAAGGACGGGGGTGACACAAAAGATCACACTGGGTCGAAGTGTCCCGGGCTCTCAGCCTGGCCCCATACTGATAAGATAAGATAAGATCTGGCCGGAAAACGAAGTATATGCTGTATGGTTGCCTGGTAGAAATCACTGTTAGTCATAAGACCGCCAATCATATTATAGGTAGTAGTTCCAAATGGATTTATGTAGTAAAAAACTGCAGTTATCGTTTCCGTAGTGGTTCTTTTGACAGCTAAGCAGCTTGAGAAAAGCTAATTATTGTTCTTTTTACCCTTGTTTTGTGAAGATTAGTATGGAATAGCAAATGTTTCTGGCCCCATTTTAAGTTGTTTAGCCCAATAGGAAAGGTTTTTTGTATTTATGAGATGAAAAGATGACTAAAAAGTCAGCTGGTACCTATAACGCCAATCCAGCATGCATTTTAAAGTTTGTTGTTGCCTCCTTATTTACCAGTCAATACTCTTATACACTTCAAAATTAATAAAATTTCGGAAGAAAGTACTCGCTTTACGAAATCAAGGAAGGCTTCATTCAATCGCTTGTATCCAGATTTTCACTCGTCAAAGGAGACAGATATTTCAATAGAGGTTTCGATACGAGATTGACTGACTAATGAGTTTTACAAATGTGGTAACTAAGTTATAAATTAAACATTGTGAAGAAAAACATCGTGAGAAAACCCGCATCTAGGACAAT
This sequence comes from Zelleria hepariella, assembly GCA_949319315.1. Taxonomy (NCBI): domain Eukaryota; kingdom Metazoa; phylum Arthropoda; class Insecta; order Lepidoptera; family Yponomeutidae; genus Zelleria; species Zelleria hepariella. Next base: position 5,549,643 of record OX439387.1, on the reverse strand, counting down.
GACTTATACAGCGTTCAGTGGCATAATATCTCTTCTTACATTAAAAGGGTGAAGTGACCGACCACTCGGACGGTTCAGTGCCTGGGACATTATTGAACGAGCGAGCGAAGCGAACGAAGTTTTCCGAGTCTACTGGAACAATCCGGCGTTTGTATGTATGTGTAAGTATGTGGGTATGTGTGTATGTCTGAATATTGGTATGTGTGTATGTCTGAACTTCAGTAAATTTAGTCGGATCGTCATGAAATTGGGTAGGCGGGTATCGGTCGAGGGGTTGCTGAGATATGGGGTCGCGGTCGCGAGTTCATAGTTTGGGGCGAACCACTACAGGGTGCACTCTAAGTCGATAGCGAAACTTTAAGTAGGATGTCTACTGATCAATACAAACCACTTGTATGAGGTGGCGACAAAAATGGAGCGAAAAAAATATCAGCTGTTTCATACATTTGGCGCAGTACTGAGTCGACCTTTTGTATGGAACAGCTGATATTTTTTTCACTTCGTTTTTTTCGCCACCTAGTACAAGTTGTTTGTAATGATCAGTAGATAGCCCACTTTAAGTTCCACTATCGACGTAGAGTGACCCTGTAGTATATATGGAGTAGGTTTGCTCCGCATGTATATTGTATACTTTCCTCTGAACTTTAGTCGGCCTAGTTGTCAGTGACCATTTTCCTGGAATTTACTGGATCCTGTATAAAGTGAAGTTGGTATATTTTTTTAATTTTGTATTATTTGATATGGCTGTGTGCAGCATAAGAAGTGAAACACCGTTAGGAAAATGGCCGAAAGGTGAAATAAAATTTACCCAACACCTCAGCGATTCAGGCTCTCTTACACTCTTGTGATGAATGGCGAAGTGAAAAGGTACTCGTGTCAAGACCAAGCCACACTTGCCAAAGTCTCTGTAAGTATATGTTTTACCCCTTTTGCGAAACAGACGTCAGTTTCGTGGTGTATTTTGTAAAGTCAGTATCACTAGTTGCAAACATAATTGAACGAGCGAGCGAAGTTCTCAGAGTCTACTGGAACAATCCGGCGTTTGTATGTTTGTATGTATGTATGTTTGTATGTATGAATATTCGTTCGACGATAACTTGAGTAAATTTGGTCGGATCGTTATGAAATTTGGTAGGCGGGTAAATTAATTTAAAATAATTTTTAAGTTCGAACATGAGCCAAATCGGTCGAGGGGTTGCCGAGATATGGGGTTGTTAAGTCTATATGGGGTCGCGAGTTGACAGTTCGGGGCGAACCATTAGTATTTCAAAGGCAGAATAGAGGAGATCATCATGTTTGGGCTATTTCTCAAAGTGGCGGTCAAACGTAACAATGTATGTAACAACATTTTCGTTTATGTTGGTAGACAGTAAAAAAATTATGGACCAATAATTCTCTCATTTGAATCTTTTGCTTGCGACTTCGTCCGCGCAGACTTAGTAAGTAGTCGTTATACAGTCAGCCAGACGCTATGAACAAAATCAACGTTGCCCAAAGAGCCATGGAGCGAGCAATGTTGGACCGTATATCGAACGTTATATTATGAAGCCGAAATGCGCGAAACAAGGCTGTTGCGTTTAGGATAATTATTATTAGTGTATGATGCACGTTTGACAAATTATTTTAGTTGAAACCTAAGGTACTTTTATATTTAAGGGTAGACGATAGCAACGTGGCGGGAAATTCAAAATTTTCACAGTTTTTTACATTTTGTAGCTAAACTGAGCTATTTTTGTTCAGCGATTTTTCGTTCGCGGCAATAACATAGTATTCTTTTCATTATTGTAAACAACAAAACATCAATAATTCAGCCGTTTATGTGTTCTGGTCTACGACAAGTTTTTTGGGCAGTGCCACTGCTTCGTAGACCAGAACACATAATCGGCTGAATTATTGTTGTTCTGTTGTTTACAATGATTAAAAGAATACTGTTTTATTGCCGCGAACGAAAAATCGCTGAACAAAAATAGCTCAGTTTAGCTACAAAATGTAAAAAACTGTGAAAATTTTGAATTTCCCGCCACGTTGCTATCGTCCACCCTTAAGGACAGACTGTGCAAGTACTGCGCTAAGAGACTGACCTGAATCTGCAAGTTCTAGCCCGGAGGCACGCAGGAGGACTGCAAAGGAATATTTACACAGAAGCGAGGCGACAAAGGTGTCCTGCGACGAGAATTCTCGTAATTTAAATAGCATGTACCTATTCTCATTATTATGATTAAGACTAGCACTGTCGAGCTGATTTGATAGCTGCAAATTTTCAAAATCCTACGTCTTAGAGCCTATCCATAATTCGGTACGCAAAGTTTTTTGTTCGAAAGTCCGTTATTGGCTTAATCTTATCTTTAGACAATATTGAGAAACTAATTTCAATATTTTTTATTTTGGTTCAGTAGTTTGGATTTTACAACGTTTCAAAGATACGGTTTTATGACGTCACGCGACGGTCTGCATACTGTTGGCGGTCATAGGAACAAAAAATTTTAGCGCATAAAAACAAAACTACTGGACCAAAATAAAAAAATATTTAAATTAGTTTCTCAATATTGTCTAAAGATAAGATTAAGCCAATAACGGACTTTCGAACAAAAAACTTTGCGTACCCAATATCATGACAAGACAATATGACCTACTAAGACAAGCATGACAAGACCTACCATTTTACGAATTGTTGCATCTGATTCAAAACGATTTACGACATTTACACACACCTAAGATCATCAGTGTCTTCTGAAGAAATGCTCGTTATTTATTACCTACAATAAGGTACGTTTAAATACAGGGTAATTTTTAAATAGCTTTATTCCTGAAACACGTCAACTTTAAAATGTGATTTCCAACAACTTTTAGTCTACGCCTTTTCGAAAAGCTCGATACTTTTTATTTATTGAACGTTTCTTATTCTTTAAAAGTTCGCATTTGTACTATTTCAGCGCTGCCTGCGCGGCGCGATTTTGTGACCCTACACTCTCTACCACCTTTCCAGCCTCTCCTGCTCTATTTGTTTTACCGCAATTTATTTTATGAGACAGCTGTGAGAAACATGTTTAATTTATAACGAAAAAAAATAAGAACAAAAGTTGTTGGAAAATAGCCCTGTATACTGTGTATACGAGTGTACAAAATGGCGTGCTCGCTACGCACACCTGCTGTGTGTTTACATCGAATTCGGGACAAGCTCGCTGCGCACTCGCTTCGCTTTCAACTCGCTCACAAATCGCTAGTGTGATTGATAAGTGATAAGACTCTTACAAGCCAAATTACGGAAATAATTTGTTTTCGAAACGGGTCGAATAGCGGTGATTTTTTTGTCAAAATTAATTAACTTTTTTGTCCCGATGTTCTATACAATATCTAGGAATAATACGATACAAAATATGTGCAAATATCGCGAAATATTAAAAGTAAAAATGACGGTGATACTTGTATCGGCGTGATAACGTACTTTATTAATAACCATGAAAAACTAAGGAGTCTTAGCCTTACCTAATCTTGTGAATTTGTAGTAGCAATACCAACTTTGTATCTACAGGGTGCACTCTAAGTCGATAGCGGAACTTTAAGTAGGCTCTCTACTGATCACTACAAACAACTTGTACCAGGTGGCGACTAAAATGGAGCGAAAAAAATATCAGCTGTTCCATACAAAAGGTCGACTCAGTACTACACCAAATGTATGAAAACGCAGATATTTTTTTCGCTTCACTTTTTTCGCCACCTTGTACAAGTTGTTTGTAGTGATCAGTAGACAGCCTACGTAAAGTTTCGCTATCGACTTAGAGTGCACCCTGTAGAAATATCGTGCTGAGCGTCTGAGAACCCGACAATTCGTGGTGGACACGTGATGATTAAAAACGATCCTTACTTTTTTACCGAAACATTTTATGCTAAGCTAAAGGTTTGTTAGAATCTGGCGAAACCAACAATCTACTTCTGCATCAATCTTCTAAGGTTCCTCTCCAGATTTCGACGAAACTCCTTCACTTCAGTCCGTACAATATTAATATGGGAGCTATTATTATAATTGTCTTATTCCATGATATTACATTTTTGGTTCCTAACCTAGCAAGCTAACACTATGAAACCAGAGGTCTCCAATGAAAGCTGCTGCAGTCGCTTGAGCTGTAATGAACTAACACCTGCAGATGACTTGTTCCCATTCAGTGGCTTATTACATTCAACCCAAAATGTTCCTCCACTATCAAATGAGGAAAGACGCCTTGAGGGAATCTGGGTCTTAAATAAAAGGCACCTAGGTATAAATTATACAAGTTTTGAGTCACTTATTTTTATAAATGTCGAGTTAGAAAGGTATAAGCCGTGCCAATAGAGAAACGATATGAAAATGGCGGCGGGTACCTATGGTAAGGTCTGAAAAAGAGGTTACGAAAATACGATTTCGGTTCATACCTAAAACTTTCTTACATTTTTGGTTAGGAAATATTGTTTTACGATGCTTTCTTTATTGATTAGGTATTTGTTCTAGGGTAAACCAGGCATACGTGCCCCATTTGATAACGTGCCCCAGCAGCAGAATTCACTCAAGTCATTCAAATTTGGCGCTAATTTCCACCGAACTAGTCAGTGCCACAGATATTACGGACATGTAAATAGACCTGTGCCGGTTTTATTGTGATTTGAGTAAGAAAAAAGAATAAATAGGTATTTCACACCACTTGAATTGGTTTTGCATGTAATTAAACTGACAGTTAAATTAACTAGTGATTCAGATCCAACTTTTTTCAAGTTTTTATCTAAAACTAACCTCTTCTAACTATCCAATGCCGCTTATGCGTTTTGATAGTGCAAACCCAACACCTCATGGTCAAGTGGGGCACATTACACTGATCATTTGCGAATGTGCCCTGTTTTTTGTTCGGTAATATGCCTCATTATAAAATATATTAGAATGAGTAACGTTGATGTATTCTGATTTATTTTAGAAAATGGGGAAGATTGCTACTTTAGACACAAGAAAATTAACAGGAAGAAAATTAACAAAATAATATTGTAGAAATGCGGTAACAACTACGATAGAGGCTAGTAAAAAATCTAAAACGACACTTTTTTCTTGTGTAGATTAAATTCATCTTGTATCTGGGATCTAGGTGTTGGATCCTAAAAGTAGTTAAGACTAGAGTTGAGACCTTGCCGGTACGTTTTTTTTTTCAAAAAGGCATCCTTATGGAAGATATTATTTATTTTTCATTTGCTGTTCTGGTGTAACTTCCCTTTCGTGTGTAACGCTTAACGTAAGAAAAATAAGAAGAAAAATCTTTCTACTTCACCGGAAAACGAATAAGGTACATATTCCATGAAGCAGTGAGGAATGTTCTGACAAAGTGGAAAATATTTGTGCTGAGTGTCGGGAATCATATATCAATCAAAATAATAAAGTGACTGTATTCAGTGTGTACAATGCTCGAAATTGTTACGCGAGGACTGCACAACTCTTTCGCTGAACTGAAAAACCTGCGGAGCAATGAATAAAGGCAAAAGATAGCAAAGTGAGAGGCTACACTGGGGCACATTAAACGGACACATCAGGGTAATGTGCCCTTTCTGTTTTTTTTTTATTGTTGATCTGAGTTGTTTTAAGTTAAAAATTCGAAGTTTTTTTTAGTTTTTCTCGTGCATATTAAGCCAAAATAAAGGACTGATCACTAAATAAACATTATTTGATTACATAGCAATTTTTATTTCAATTCCTAACATGGTGGGGCACGCATGCCTGGTTTACCCTACATTGGGTTTGTGATTAAACAACAATCTTTATGAAAATAAGATCAAAAATATTAAAACGTAGTAAATAATACAAACCTCAACAAATAACAACACTTAACGTAAACTACAATATTGAAATAACTCCACAAACATTAAAAACTCAATAAGAGGCGAACGTATTTTGACGTGTTTTATTAGCCAAGCGTAGGTGACTAATCAGAACTGCCTAAAATGACTTTGCTAACGTTACGTGTGAGTATAGACGGAGATATGATTAAAGCGAGAGGGCGCGAGAGTGTCCGCCATTTATATATCGTTTCTTTAATGGCACGGGTTATACATTCAACCCAAAATGTTCCTCCACTATCAAATGAGGAAAGACGCCTTGACGGAATCTGCGTCTTAAATAAAAGGCACCTAGGTATAAATTATACAAGTTTTGAGTCACTTATTTTTATAAATGTCGAGTTAGAAAGCTACTTTATTGGCTAATATTGATGCAGAACTAACTTTTGGCTGCAAAATTCTAAAAGACCACAATATTATTATATTGTTCGTGCGTTATTCAGGGTTTGATTTATGTATTTGGTTATTATGGGGCGATTACACGAGTAAGTAAAATTGTGCGAATTTCGTCGCACGGTAAAAATCAACCGTATAAATGGCAATTTGACTGAGCCGCAGGTGACTAAAATCGTAACTTCCAAACTAGACTAGCATCGACTGGCCGCATACAGCTGGTGACTAAAATCGACCGTGTAAATGCTCCGTCGCAGCCGATAATATTATTTTTTAAGTCGACATTCGATTTTTGTCACGTGCGATTTTGGTCGTGGGGTGACGACTCGATTGATGACTCGCCGTGCGGCGAAAATAGACCATGTAAAAGATAGCAGCGTGGCAGGAAATTCAAAATTTTCACAGTTTTTTACATTTTATAGCTAAATTGAGCTATTTTTGATCAGCGATTTTTCGTTCGCGGCAATAACATAGTCCAATAATGAAAATAATACTATGTTATTCCCGCGAACGAAAAATCGCTGAACAAAAATAGTTCAGTTTAGCTACAAAATGTAAAAGTCTGTGAAAATTTTGAATTTCCCGACACGTTGCTATCGTCTACCCTTAAGGTGCCGTGCACAGTGAATTAGCCCGCGCTCAAAGTAAAATGCACAAAATCGATTCCTGTATCAGATACAATAAATTAATCGAAAAAATAAACATATCAAACACAAGAAATCGGAACCCAAAGTTTTTTGTTCGAAAGTCCGTTATTGGCTTATTCAGAACTTTTGGCTATTATAAGAAACTAATTTCAATATTTTTTATTTTGGTTCAGTAGTTTGGATTTTACAACGTTTCAAAGATACAGTTTTATGACGTCACGCGACGGTCTGCATACTGTTGGCGGTCATAGGAAAAAACCTTTTAGCGCATAAAAACAAAACACCTGGACCAAAATAAAAAATATTTAAATGAGTTTCTCAATATTGTCTAAAGATAAGATTAAGCCAATAACGGACTTTCGAACAAAAACCTTTGGGTTCCGAATTAGGTGAGAGCTATCTAACACAACCAGTTTCATGATGATATCCATAACAGATTGCAAGTAAAAAAAAAAATCGCTTTCATCAAAGTCGTAGAATAAAAGTTGTTGGAAATCACATTTAGAAGTTGGGGTGTCTGAGGAATAAAGATATTTATTTTTATTTTTTTATATTTTATTTCCCTGTATTCTGCCGTGCTAAGAAGAAATTCGGCTAAGCGACAAATGGCCATTTTTGAGTTATCAACATGGGCGTAATAAGCAGACAATTCCGCATCGACCCATCTTGGAATCATATTTTTATCGTTATTCGTTTGAGAGATAAGCTAAGCATTTTCGGGGTTAAGTGCAGTGTTTTTTGGGTTTTCATAAGAAAAAACGTAGTTATCTTACATTACTAGACAAGAACAAGGTTAAACTACTTAAACTATGATGTTACTTAGTATTATTAATAATATTTTATAGGCTATACTACAGAAAAAAACCGCAAAATACTTATACTTACGTAAAACGCGGCTAAGCAGCTTAAACTTTTTTAATACGTAGTAAAATATTTAATACAAAACATGACATCATAAGCAAGAAAGCGGCAAAACAACAATCATACGAAAAAAAACCGCAAAGTGACTTTTGCGTATTTTTTTCCTATTATTATAGTGGTATTAATGAATCGAAGTCCTTGTAAAAAACACGGTCACGGTGTTTTTACTTATGATAATTGTAAAATATTTACTACTAAAGCTGAACAGAACACGGCTAAAGCACAATACTACGTAAAAAAGTGGCAAAGTAATTTTCATCGACCGGTGGGACACTGGATCGCGGGGGACGCCGCGGCGGTGCGGCGGTGCGGAGAGGGGCACAATGAAACATGATCGATTAGTACGGGTGGTAACACCATTAGAAGCGCGCCTACACATGCATACGGCGCACCGCATTTTTTGGCATCAAATCTTAACATACGGTAAGTCAGTAGGTTTAATAAGAAGGGTAGGTATCTCTAACAGTAAGCGTAAAAAAGCCGAGCAGAACAAAATAACTAGACGGGTATTACCTACTTAAAACTTACTTCATTCATGTAAGTAAAGTTTGTATTGCGGCTTAGTACCTGTCTCTTCAAATTATAAATTAATTATTTTAATCTTACTAGTTAGGCAAAGTAGTGGTAGCCCAGTAGGTAGAACAATGGACCCAGGTTCGATTCCCGTGTGCACTCTATTTACGTACGTTACGGGTGACTTTGCAACGAAAGTGTTAACGTGTACGTGCTGTCGCCTATCGTGTACCTACGAATTTGTTTATTTTCAAAGTACCTACCTACTTTGTGTCGCTAGCTGTGAGTGTACAGGGGCCTTAATCTGTAACGCAGTAGTGTCTCGATAATTTTCCAGTTGTAGGTTCCGATTACGATTTATTAATGCTGTCTGTCCTTTTGATGTTTTTTTTCTAGTTCCTACAGAGCAAAGAATATTATTCTGAATCTAATTCTATAGTTTCAATTTGCAGGTTGTAGGAGAAAAACGAGGAAAACCCAGTTTTGTCCTTCTACTGGGAACCTATCGACACGCCTATCGACTTGAGGTCGCTATATTTTTTTTCCAATAGGGTCCTTGCACCTAAAATCTTGCACATTCAAACTAAAACATATTTCTTTGTCCTAACTAAAGTTATGTTTGCCTTAAGGCGCTGGACATAGTGAATTAGCCCGCGCGCAAAGAAAAATGCACAAAGTCGATTCCTGTATCAAATACAATAAAAATATAGAAAATGTTCACATATCAAACCCTAGAATTAGGTGAGACCTATCTAACACAGCCAGTTTAATGTTGATATCCTTAAAAGATTGCAAGATATTTTGTTTGAAAAAAAGTGCGCCGTTCAAGCAAAATGTCTTTCAAGCAAAACGTTTATGATGTCAACACGAAACTGGCTGTTTTAGATAGGTCTGACCTAATTCTAGGGTTTGATATGTGAACATTTTCGATTTGTATCTTGTATTTGATACCTACAGGAATCGATTTAGTGCATATTTTTTTTTGCGCGCGGGCGATTCACTATGCCCCGCGCCCTAACTAAGTTATAACGACCACTTAGTGAGTAAAAATATTTGTTTTTGAGTTTTGATTTGTATAAATTGCACCGAGGAAAAAACTTGGTGCAATTATGCCAAACACAAGAATGTCGACGCCAACAACCTCAACGTCACGTCAAAGTAAAAGAAAGATCAACTGTGCCGCTTGTGGAGCCGAAAGTTGTGAACAATTTGGAGGAAAGGCGGAAAAAAATTGCAACCAAAAACTAAGAATGGAAAAAGTATATTGGCCAGGCTACATACCATAGATTAAAAAAATGCACGTCTAGATTCAGAGAATGCATTAATGTCGCACGAAATATAAAAACAAGATGACAACAAAAATAAAAGTGAATAAGATTTAATTATTGCTATCGAAGAAGAACTGAGTGAAAATGAGAAAAAAAAATCTTCTAAGCAAAGAAAAAGAAAATTAAACAAAATTGAACGGAATAAAAAGATAAATAGCAGCATATCGAAAATTACAAAGGAAAAGAGGACGAAGAAAATGGGATAGACGAACACAAACAAGAAAGTAATAAAAACAAAAAATACACTGACTTCTTGGATCTCCACAAAATCTGGAAAACTTAATTGTCAAGTAACATAAAAGATTTAAGTTGGTAAGTAATTTTATTTTAGTTTAAGGATTGCTAAAACGCAACGATGATGCGTAGATATCTATTACAAATTACAATTGAACTGATGATTTTGCATAAATAAAAGATTTAAAAAAATATGTCATTTCTTTTTTATGTCTAAACTTCCATTAAAAGTTGGCTTTAGCCCCAATTATTTCAAATAACTTAGTTATTTAACGACATTTTACTACGTAAAAAGACGGTTTCCCGTAATAGATGAGTACTTTACCGTCTTTTTAATAAGTAATTACACATAACTTTTAATTTAAAAAATATAATACTAACGAAAAAGGCGGCTATGTTCCTTTACGGCTGTATTACGTTTTAAAGTTTAACTACTTTTAAATCAAATAAGAAGCTAAACAGCGGCTAAGTCACTTTGCCGTTTTTTTTCTTATGATTAGCCTTTAACTTCTTAGGCTAATAATTTTACTATAAAAATCATACGCAAGACAGCGGCTAAGGTATACTTAACGGTCTTTTAATGTAGTATTTATATAAACAGAATAATAAAATGGCTAAGGAAAACCTGAAATTTGCTATTTTAAAATACTCATATTAACTTTTTTTTAACGTTAATAGTGCAGATAGATGCTAAATAATATGTTCTACTAAACAAAATTGATAAACTTGAACTAATTATGAAAATAACTTAGAAACTCAGTTTCGCGACGTTTTTGCGTTTTTCTCGAAAGTCACTTTTGTCGCTTAGCCGAATTTCTTCTTAGCACGGCAGAATGTGTACTATGAGTTGTCAGTGGGCTTTTGAAATATAACACTCAAGTAGATACCGTATGAAAGTTTATTATTGCTAGTCAACCCATACAAGTATGTAACAATCCCGATTCTTGTTTCTATTACGTGCAAAGCGAGCAAATATTCCATGATGGCGGTTTCGTGGCTTCCTCATCCGTTCGTAACCAAATACCGGATAAGCATTTCAGTGTCAACATTTCAACGCTGTACTTGTGACTGTCAGATGCACTGAGTTAGAGTAGCCTTAACACGCTTGACATAAAAGTTACATCAAAATAGCATAGAATTATTTTCTAAGGGACATAGAGATTGATGCTAGTAGGAAGTCCATGTAGGTAACAAAGGTATTGGAAAAAACGATGTAGGTAAGTAACAAAGGTATCGAAAATTCTACTCACAGAATAAAGATTATTCGAATAAAGTCAATAGTGTCACCTCTAATCCACAGAGCCCAATCAACCTAATTCTCAGCTATTTTATAAAAAAAATAGAAGATTTTCTTAATCTGTATGAAAAGGGCATCCCAGATTAAGCTCTTCGGTGACAGTGTTAATCTTTTCAGCGAAAAGGACGAAAATCTCCCTCTGAACCTGACCAAGTTACCTTCAAACTTGGGACAGTGGAAAAGGAACCTTAAAAGTTCTATTGTAAGATTTGAAGTAAAGGAGGAGTGGTGGAATAGATAAGTTAGCCTGGGCCCTTAGCCTGTAACGCAATGGTGCCAAAATAGGCTCCCGGTTGACGGTTTCAATTACGATTGATTAATGCTGTCAGTCCAGTGTCGGTCCTTTTAATGTTTTTGTAGTACAACAAAGAATATTAAGAGTCTAATTCTAGAGGATTAGTTCGCCGGTTGTAGGAGGACAACGAAAACATCCTGTTTTGTCCTTCTACCTGGGACGCCATTGATACGCTATTGTGTTACAGGTTAAGGCCCCTGGTAATTAAAACGATGACAAACAGATGGTCGTGTCTGATAATTTATTCTTACCCACGCCGTCGTCTGTGGTACTGCACTCTGTGGCCCAGATAGTGTCACTCACATTTGGCCTCACCTTGGTTTTATTCTTGGCGAAATTTTTTAAGTCCACAGAGTAGGGCCGGTATTTCTCGCAACCTTTTGTTTGTAGATAAAGGAGCGCTATTCAAGAACATCTTTTGTGTGTGCTAAAACATGAATTAATTGGAATTGGTTTTTGTTTGTATTTATTTCGAACTGCTGCGGGCTGATGAGATATCGTTTGTAAACAGGGTTGTATTATTAAATAAATATAATCAGCCTGTATTCGTTATTCTAGAGGCCTTGGCCTTCTTCTCTTAGATTTTCAGGGTTATTATTTTCATCTATAATTTGGGACCTTATTTGTATTGTCTTCAGAATCTCTACCTGACAACTTTGAAGGCCCAAAACGAATAAAAAATGAATTTATTTAATTTATCATAAATACAAATAGAAAAGGATGAAGTGTTTCAAGTATGAAATACCTGACATTGTGTAAATTAGATGACCACAACAACCCGTCAAGTAATATAAGTAATATATATGATAAATTGTAAATGTCAGAGAATGCCTACGTTAACGCGATAACGCGTAAAGGATTTAATGTGGGCTGAATAATTAACATAATTTGTTGGGCGAGATCTTATTTCCATTGCGGTACGAAACTTTCTATTTTCAACATGAGTGAGTTAGCGTGTAAATTATCATAAATCCCACTTTAACATTTTCCAAGTACCTATTTCACTATTATTTCAAGTATTTCAAATATTTCTGTCTTGGGGAACAGTGCTTCCGTATTGTGGGAACTACTACATTAACATTAGGTAATAATACATAGAATTGGGTACGCAAAGTTTTTTGTTCGAAAGTCCGTTATTGGCTTAAACTTATCTTTAGACAATATTGAGAAACTAATTTAAATATTTTTTATTTTGGTCCAGTAGTTTTGTTTTTATGCGCTAAAATGTTTTGTTCCTATGACCGCCAACAGTATGCAGACCGTCGCGTGAAGGTCATAAAACCGTATCTTTGAAACGTTGTAAAATCCAAACTACTGAACCAAAATAAAAAATATTGAAATTAGTTTCTCAATATTGTCTAAAGATAAGATTAAGCCAATAACGGACTTTCGAACAAAAAACTTTGCCTACCGAATTACATTAATTTGAATTGAATTAGACTTTTTCTCTCTGCTGATTGATCCAGATGTAGAATAGCCAGTGGTGTGTCAAAAATCGTTGTTCTTATGCTAGATAGCTGCACGTATAATGGCAAAATTACCGTCCCTTTAATAGAAAATTGTTTGAGGTTAAACTGAGCAAAGGCGATGTAATGCAGGGCATAGCACCCGTCCTTAAATAAAAGTTACGTTCAGCACTGAAATGCCTGAATTCCTCAAAACGGTCTTTGATATAATTTTACTTGAATTTTATGACGAAGCTATCTCAAACCTCCAGCTTCATTAAAAACGTTGCTGACGGCTTTCCATGAAATTTTTGCTCCATCTTAAAGTTGGTACAAAGCAAAACTGGAATCTTTTGCCTACAAACAGTTGATACAGTTACATTTAGTGAAAACAAAACACTGCTTTTCCTCCTTCAGGTCCCGTTCTATTCCATAAGTTTCTTTTTTAAGCCTCTTCCGTGTTCAGAGTTCTGTTATCCGAGTTCCGAGTTCACTGTAATCTATGCGACTCCTTTGTTTCGTTCACACTGAAGCGGTCAGAACGCGTAGTTCTCGTGAAGAAAATCTGAGAACTCTGAACTCGGAACGCGGAACTCCGAGGCAGTGTGTCCAGCGCCTTAAATTTTTGGCACGGATTTGTATACTTTTTTGCATGGTTGGTTCTATTTCACAGACTTGAAATTAGAACAGATTTTGAAAAAAAATAAAAAAATAAAACAGCCTCTGTCTATTATTGCCAGAGTTGTCAGATTGCTCTGAGAATTTTGGAGCATCTCATCCCTCTATGAGAGAAGGCCTTTACCTAGGTAGTAGGAAATGTACAACTGTACCAGGCTACATTTCTTTTTACTCAGCTGAACACCCCATGATGGTGTTTTCAAGACCTCATTACCGCCCACGAATATTACACGTCGGAGGTTTAGATTGTGGCGGAGAAAAAAAAAAGTTAATGCAGAAGATCCACTATTTATAATCATAAAGTTTATTGCTTCATTTGTGGTAGTTATACAATATGTTGAAGATGTTACAATAAAATATAGGCCCGGTTTCTGAATTAAGAATTTTGCTAAGCAAATACTTTACTATCGTTCTGTCACGCTCTTTTGTGAGGAATCTGCAGAGACAGGACGATACTTACCCATTTGCTTAGCGAATTTCTCAATTCAGAAACCGGCAGTGAGTCCCATGACATCATGATAGGGTACTGCAATTCAAATGCCTGCATACACTTAGGGTGGTATTCTAGAACGCTACTTAAACTCAGTTCAAACTAGAACGCTACTTAAACAGTGTTTAAACTCAGTTCAAATCAGAACGCGACTTGAACTCTGTTTAAACTCAGTTTAAGTAGAGTTAAGTAGTGTCGATTGTCGATAAAACAGTGCATGTTTTGATTTGAATGTCCCTCCCTTCATATCAAAACATGCACTGTTTTATCGACAGTCTGAACCCTGTTTAAACTCAGTTTAAGTATCGTTCTAGAATACCACCCTTAGGCCCGGTTTCTGAGTTGAGAATTTTGCTAAGCAAATGGGTAAGTATCGTCCTGTCTCTGCAGATTTCTCACAAAAGAGCATGACAGAACGATAGTAAAGTATTTGCTTAGCAAAATTCTCAACTCAGAAACCGGACCTTAGACTGGTAACTTAATAGCTGGGTAGTGTTTATACATACTACGATATGTTTATTTGTCTTAGCTGAGCGAAGCGCCGCCGTCTCTGCTCCACAAATAAGATCTCTGGATGAAGCCGAAACTAAAACCACCACATCGTCAGTACTGTCGGTTCCACCCACTTGGTGTGGGTATGAGTTGCTACTAAAGACTTAGGGTGGTATTAATAGTCGTCTGCGATCACCTACTTGAGATCTATCTCAAGTAGGTAGGTGAACTCAGAAAAGTCAAATGCCAAATGTCAAGCCTTGGCTAATGTCAAACTCGAGTAGCTGTCAGCATATTAATATCTTGAGATTGACATTGACATTAGCCAATGCTTGACATTAGCATTTTACTTTTCTGAGATCACCTACTTGAGTCCGATCTTGGGTCGACGACTATTAATGCCACCCTTAGCAATGTTTTTAAAAGTATCTTGCTGTGTATTAGGTAATGAGATACCTTTGTTAAGAGGTCGGAAGTCCCTATAAACCGCATACGCGGCGGCGTAGCTCGCTTCAAGGATTACCTGGGAAGATAGGGATTTCTGCCCTGACGCTCCATAGTTCAGCTGGGAGGACCTCATGGAGGCATCGCCTAACGTTGTTGTAGTGGGCCTCTAACTACAGGGTGCACTCGAATTCGATAGCGGAATTTCAATTAGGCATTCTACTCATCAATACAAATATCACTAGGTGGGGAAATAATTGGAGCAAAAAAAAATCAGCTGTTTCATACATTTGGCGCAGTACTTAATATACCTTTTTTATGGATCAGCAGATTTTTTTTTCTCCATTTTTTTGCCACCTAGTACAAGTTTTCTGTACTGATCAGTAGACTGCATACTTGAAGTTCCGCTATCAAATTAGAGTGCACCCTGTAGTAGCGAGTTTCTGGGCGTGCGACGCGTGAAAAGAAGATTCTTTCGACACGAAATTATAATAACTAGTGGTTCGCCCCGAACTATGAACTCGCGACCCCATATCTCAGCAACCCCTCGACCGATTTGGCTCATGTTCGAACTTAAAAATTCTCTTTGCCTCATTTACCTGCCTACCAAATTTCATGACGATCCGAATAAATTTACTCAAGTTATCGTCGAACGAACATTCATACATACAAACACACATACAAACATATATACAAAAATACATACATACAAACATACAAAAGCCGGATTATTCCAGTAGACTCGGAGAACTTCGCTCGCTTCGCTCGCTCGTTCAATAAGAATTACAATTAACTAGTGGGTCGCCCCGAACTTTGAACTCGCGACCCCATATCTCAGCAACCCCTCGACTGATTTGGCTCATGTTCGAACTTAAAAATTCTCTTTGCGACTCCGAGATCCGACTAAATTTACTCAAGTTATCGTCGAACGAACATTCATGCATACAAACATACATACATACAAACGCCGGATTGTTCCAGTAGACTCGGAGAACTTCGCTCGCTTCGCTCGCTCGTTCAATAAAAGAATAGACCAGCAGGGGCGGTGAGCACAATTTCACGATAAACAGTTCTATCCCAATATGGGCTAGCGCTATCTTGCTTTATTTCACTGCGTAAAGCGAGATGCCGCTACCCGATAGCGGGATACAAACGTTATTCTAGGGCTGACCCTTCACGTGTGGGCATAAGTAGCCACTAAAGCCCAAGCAAGGCTTCTGAAAGTATCTATCCGTGTAGGTATTATGAGAGGGGCCGCCTCAATTCGTCTTATTAGGACACATACACGAGTCAAGTCACGTCAGTGCTGCGACACCGCGACGCCTCTGTGACCCGTCCATACTCTACGTGGGGAAATATGTATTTAAAAGGGTCATTTGGCTACGGAAACGATATTTAAGACGGTACAGGCAGGCTCAGTAGCTGGTTCTGAGATTCAGCGTGTCATTTTATTTTAATACTAGATTTTCGCCCGCGACCGCGACGCGGACGACCGCGGTGACTAAGATAAAAGGATGCAGCTCTGTTTTTCCCCCGTCAATTTCAAACTAATCGGTCAAGCCGTTTAGTAGTTGACATACCGACAGCAGCGCCACCTAACGGGTCCAATTGTATTTTCAAATCATCCCGGAGACCATCGAAATACCCATATAAAATTTCAACCTAATCGGTTCAGCCGTTTCGAAGTTATGTGGAAAAGATAAGTAGGTACGGAACGATAATTTTTACTACCCGTTGTCCTATTACCCGTTTTCCCGTAGGAATGAAGCATTTTCCCGCGGTAAAAAGTAGCCGTTCATCAGGGGTAATGTCGGCTTCTAATGGTAATAGTTATTTGTTATGCAAGAATGCAAAATTATTGTTTGCGGCGAGTGCTTGTATTGAAAACCGAGCTAGCGAAGGTTTCTAAAATTGAGCCACGAGCGTAGCGAGTGGTTCAAAAAAAGAAACCTGAGCGTAGCGAGGTATTCAGAAGCACGAGACGCAAATAATATTGCATTCGTGCGAAACACAAAACTTTTCATCTCACAGAAGCGAGGAAATGACTTTGTTAGCCAAGCGGGGCAAACTCTATAGACAACTACTTACAGGCAAAACAGGTGAGTCAAATAAGTTCCTTTTAAAAGCATATTTTACTGTAGTTACGGCTGCCGCACTAAAGTTTTGAGCTTCGTTGGTATTAAAACCATTCGTTTTATTAATAATTTCCTGAAGTTTATTTATCCAGACACAAAAATAATGTAAATAATTGAATGTTTTTTTTTTCCGGGTGCATTCTGAACTTATACCATATAAATTAAAAATTTGTAGGAGATAAAAAATGAAATTAGTAATATCGTTTGAAAAAATGTTTAACAAACCAAAACATAATTATCTATTTGATAAAACAGAAGCGCAGCATTTTTTTTATTTACTGGTATTTAAAAATTAATATGTGTACAAAATATTGAAAAGACTATAAGAAGAAACCGCGTTTCTGAATGTTCTATTCCGTGACTTTACCTTTTTAAAAGATGCTTATGCACCATTTACATTCACAGTTTTGTATAGAGAATGGGCACGAACAATCGCTTTCGCTGAAATACGCGTTTAAACGAACTATGAATGAGGTTTTATTTTCCATCGGGATCTGGCATCTACTTAAACGGCCAGTGTTTTTTTCTTTTTCAAAACCATAGGGCGCGGGAAAGACTGTCACGGCGTCGCGTTCAAATTTCGAAGCGCACAAAAGTTCAGAGAGTTTAAATCCGGCCTTTACACGATCGTAAGTTACTAGTAACAGCAAACTTTCCGAGCGTGGGAGATGAAATAGTTATTTGTTATGCAAGAATGCAAAATTATTGTTTGCGGCGAGTGCTTGTATTGAATACCGAGCTAGCGAAGGTTTCTAAAATTGAGCCACGAGAAAAGCGAGTGGTTCAAAAAAAGAAACCTGAGCGTAGCGAGGTATTCAGAAGCACGAAACGCAAATAATATTGCATTCGTGCGAAACACAAAACTTTTCATCATTTTCACAGAAGCGAGGAAATGATTTTGTTAGCCAAGCGTGACAAACAATAGACATAGGTAGTTAGGTACCTACCATAGAGGTTAGTGAAATGAGTTTCCTTCTTTTTTGCTTCTTCACAAAGGAGTATGTGGCATTGCCTACACTGAAAAAAATATTTGAATGTTGGAAGCAATATTTTGATCAGTGTGATCAAGTATCTTGACTCCATACGAGCCTGACAAGAGCTTTGCCACCACAACGAAGGTGAAAGAGGTCAAAACAATTAATTATAACTGTTACCTGCAATAAATATTGCTGTCTAATTCAAGTAAGAACTTGGTCAAGTGAAATTTGTAATGTGGCTGTGGTAATCAATTTTTTCGTTTGGTTCCACAAATATCTTGATTAAATAATCTGTTCAGGTACTATCATGACTAGCTAGCTTGTTTGATTCAACTAAGATGTTTGTCAAGCTAACTTTGGAAAGTAACTGTAATATCAAATTTTCTCGATTGTTTCTACAACGATGTTAATTGTATTTAATATGTGAAGGTGTTATGATGACTAACTGGCTTGTTTGATTCAACTAAGACGTTTGTCAAGCTAACTTTGTAATGTGACTGTAACAACAAATTGTCTCGATTGTTTCTACAAAGACGTTAGTTGAATATATTCTGTGAAAGTGGTATGATGACTAACTGTCTTGGTTGATTCATCTAAGATGTTTGTCAAGCTAACTTTGAGAATTAATTGTAATATCAAATTCTCTCGATTATTTCTACAAAGATGTTAATTGATTTTAATCAGTGAAGGTGCTAAGATGATTAACTGGCTTGTTTGATTCAACTAAGATGTTTATCAAGCTCACTTTGTAAAGTAGCTGTAATAACTAATTTTCTCGATTGTTTCTACAACGATGTTAATTGAATTTAATATGTGAAGGTGTTATTATGACTAGCTGGCTTGTTTGATTAAACTAAGATGTTTGTCAAGCTAACTTTGAAATGTAACTATAATAACCAATTTTCTAGATTGTTTCTAAAAAGACGTTAATTAAATAGAATCTGTGAAAGTGTTATTATGACTAACTGGCTCGTTTGAATCAACTAAGATGTTTGTCCAGCTCACTTTGCAAAGTAACTGTAGTAAAAAATGTTCTCGATTGTTTCTACAAAGATGTTAATTGAATTTAATAAGTGAATGTGTTATGATGACTAACTTGCTTGTTTGATTTAACTCATACCATTGTCAAGTTAAGGGTGGATGATAGCAACGTGGCGGGAAATTCAAAATTGTCACAGTTTTTTACATTTTGTAGCTAAACTGAGCTATTTTTGTTCAGCGATTTTTCGTTCGCGGCAACAAAACAGTATTCTTTTTATTATTGTAAACGACAGAACAACAATAATTCAGCCGATTATGTGTTCTGGTCTACGAAGTAGTGGCACTGCCCAAAAAACTTGTCGTAGACCAGAACACATAATCGGCTGAATTATTGTTGTTCTGTTGTTTACAATAATGAAAAGAATACTATGTTATTGCTGCGAACGAAAAATCGCTGAACAAAAATAGCTCAGTTTAGCTACAAAATGTAAAAAACTGTGAAAATTTTGAATTTCCGGCCACGCTGCTATCTTTCAGCCATAAAGAAGCCCAACCTTCTTGTTTGGCTATACAGGTGTAACAGAAAACTGTAGCCATATTAAGGGGATTGTTATGGACATATTTCTGAACAACATTTACCATGAAACCAATTGAATCAGAGCTACTTTATTTTTCACTATTCCATACAAATCAGCTAATCACCCGGCCCAAAATGTATAGAAAAGTGCGAAACAGAGTGGCTTTAAGCAAACCGGTTGCATACCTACTGAAAGTTGTTTAGAATTATCCATACAACCCCCTACAGTATGACTACACCTTTATGTTACCTTGTACATCCAAACAAGAAGTTACGCTACACATTTAACTTGACAAATGTAAGAGTTGAATCAAAAGTAATGTTATATCTAATTTAATGGTGGTTTAAGATGATAAAATTAAACATTTACTATACATACATTATTTTTTTATTACGATAACTAATGCCAACTACTACTTACAAGCTACTTTTAAAACTTTAACGAATTGAGTAAGCTATTCCTATTACAATAACATTACATTATTATGGATTGTTCCACTTAATGCACCTGGGGTAAATCACCTGGGTGCATTAAGAGGGAACGCGGGTAACCTCAACTCCATACAAAAGGGGAGACCTGTTTCCTTCCTGGATAAATATTTAGAAAAAATATGTTTGTGCCATTCAATCTTTATTTACCTCTGCCATATCCCTACGTTTTTTTTTTTTTTTTTTTTAATTATTTAAATTATTATTAAAATAATTTAAATAATAAATAAAGAAAAATATAGGGACATGGCAGAGGTACATATAAATTGAATGGCATAAACATATATTTTTTTAAATAATTATCCAGGGAGGAAACAGGTCTCCCTTTTTGTATTTTTTGTATGGAGCAGCCGGCTACCCGCATTCCGTCTTAAGTCTACTAAAAAGTAGACTTAATTCGCCTCGGGCTAAAGAACCTAGGTGAATAAAGTCGACTCAATTTTGTTAATATTTTTGGTATGGTACTTTATTCACCTAAAAATAAATCATCATATTAAATTATGAATACAGCTTAAAAAAAAACAAAACATATAAGGTACTTAATACATTTATATTAATATAAATTGCGTAAAAAAAGTACACGGTAGGTAAAAATAAACAGATTTTTTTTTATTATTTTTTTAAATCATTTTTTTATGTTTTTTCATATTTTTTTAATTTTCTTTTTATTATTATTTTTTAAATACTTTTATTTAAAAAAAATACAATAAAAAAAATTATAATAAAAAGATTTAAAAAAAAGAATTAAAAGAAGATAAAAAATAATAATAAAAAATATCCGTTTATTTTTACCTATCATAAAGGTACTTTCTTTTTTAATCAATTTATATAAATATAAATGTATTAAGTACCTCATAATATGTTTTGTTTTATTTAATTTTGTAAGCTGTACTCATAATTTAATATGATGATTTATTTTTAAGTGAATATAATATACCAAAAATATTACCAAAATTGAGTCGACTTTATTCACCTAGATTCTTTATTAGCCCGAGGTGAATTGAGTCTACTTTTAAGCAAACTTCCGCTCGCTGCACCCAGATGATTTACCCCAGGTGCATTAAGTGGAACAATCCAACATTATCTGTACCATGTTTAATTTTATCACCAGAAACGATAATTATGTTAGATATAACATTACTATTGATTCAAATCTTATAGCTGTCAAGTTAAATATGTAGGCTAATTCTTGTTTGGAGAACAGGGTATAACAGAAAGATGAAGTCATATTTTTGTGTGATGTTATGGGCACCGTTCTCAACAACTTTTGCCATGAATTAGGTTTCATATTGATAGTTGTACAGATTTATAGATACAATCCCCTAAAATATGACTAAACCTTTGTGTTATACCCTGTATAACCAAACAACACGTTACGCTACATACATAACTTGACAAAAGAAAGAGTTGAATCAAAAGTAATTTTATATCTAATTTAATAGTTGTTTCAGGTAAAAAAAATAAACATTTACATTACGTACATACAATATTTTTTTATTAAGATAATAATAATTAATGTCAACGTAACTTACAAGCTACAACGCATAGTTACATATTTATTTCCATTGCTTAAAATATTAATGTTGCATGGTATAGGTGCCTCTAACGAATTGAGGAACTTAGCAACATTTTCCACTGGGTTTGGTTCGTGGACTTCATAGGAACAGAAATGGCTATCGAAATCCACTGTTTGCAGAGCAATTCCCTTTAAAATAATTTTATCTGTACCATACAAATATAGATGTTCTACTTTAAAAAATCTGGGCAGATAATGATCAGGATTTGTTTCATAAACTAAAATAGTACCATTTAGATACCGAGTTGAACAAACAGTAGCCCAGCTGACTTTAACTAGCAACTCATTTGGACATAATTGCAAAGTGGAACAAAGGAATAGTTTAACACTAGCATCATCTGCCGATCCCTTTACTTTGGGTCCTGTACTAAGTGGTTCTTCTAATTTTCCTTCAGAAACATTTCATTTAAATGAAGCTGATGTTTCTTACTTAAAGTCAGTGTTATATTTTTTCTATTACATGTAGCGTTTGCAGCCAATTTTGAAGTTCTATGTTTGGCTTCAAAGCGCATACTCCACAAAAAAATTAAAGGTCCATATTTTTCAAGAGCAGAGGGATAATGAACCATGTGATGGAACTTTGGTTTTAATGCTTCCTTGCTAAGTAACATATACTTCGAATTAAGCTCGGCAACTGCTGCCTGTAACGATTCCTCAGTTCCTTTTGCAAAGGCCGTAGTTAAGATAATTTCCAAAACCTCTCTTAGTTTTTTATACAAATTCCATGTTAAGTCATCTCGAGGTATAAATTCTCCTACTAATAAACCAAAATACCTTACAAATGTGAGCATCTCTGATGCAGTCATACGCACGTTTCCATGAGCTAAATGTTCCATAGCTAAAGTACATGGTTGATTTCTACAGTCAGGACCGTAAGCAAAAGCATGGATTCTTTCATTGAGAACACTGAGGGTAAACAATTTGAAGCGTCTAAGATATTGAAGCAGAACAAATTGCATAACGTATTTGGCAACACCTTCTAATAAATCATGCATACAATCGACGCCGATTTGGCTGAATAAATCAAAATTTTTTACATCTAGCCAAACACATTTTTCTTTTATACCGGTTATAGAAGGATTGTTTAGCAATAGATCTGATCTATAATCATCAATACTGCGCAATAAGTCTCTGTTTTCAGTACATTGCGTTTTTAAAACTTCTTTCCTAACTTTGCATGTTCTGCAAGGAAAATTTGCCGAAAAACTCTCTATGAAACCTGTAATCGCATGAATACCTAGATTGTCACCTAAAATAAGGCCTAATTCAAAATGAACAGTTCCGCTGAAATTAGGTAGATTAAATTTTAAACCATGCTCACTGAGATAGTTCAATTCATCGATCACACAGCGAAAGATTATTGTGTTTCCAAATTTAGTTCTGTCAGAGGAATGAAAAAGAAGAACTAAGAAAATGTTTTTCAGCGCTGATGTTCTGCAAGGTGGTAGACAAGGAATAGAAGCATAAACTGCTCCCAATTTGTGATGCCCTGATCTAGAACCTAGAGCATTGCCAGTTTCGTAATTGTCAAAGAATATAAATATTGGAATAACAATTTTGCCTCGATTTTGTGTCATTCTATTCCGCCAAAATGAGCCTTGTACAAAATTTTCCACCGCAGCATCACCACCAACATTTTGAGTTAGACGATTCATATAATGTAAAGTTTCAAAAAGGACATTTTCCATAGAAAAAAACGACATCAATACTTTTCGAAGCGGTATGAAATGTTGTTCACAAGTGATGGGCACGAGTCGGTTTATGCCCATTCTCTTTACTTTATCCAATCTCTGACCGATAACAACAGATTGTGGTTCTATGTAAGTTTCATTTTCAAGGAAATATTTAATTCGCTTGTGCTCAGTGTCAAATTTACTCCACACTGTTGTCATCAATGGTTCAATTGAATTTAAAATGTGAGAAACAGTACCGTGAGGAATAACATTTTCAGAAGACAACCTTTCAAGGCGCTCTTTGATAGCTGAAAGTAAACTTTCTGTAATGAAATTGTGAAATCCGCTAAAAATGGTTTGAACAATATTTCGTGGCAATGATTGATTAGCATATAAACTAGCTATAAAAATCGAAAGGTCTTTTTCCACATTTTTTGAAGTTTGCAACTGTAAAGCTTGATTGATAATATTACCATGACTTGCTGGTGGTGATGGGATTGGTGGGATATATGAATCACTTAGTTCTTCTGGTTCATTGGGCGTTTCCGAACTAGCTAC
This sequence comes from Zelleria hepariella, assembly GCA_949319315.1. Lineage (NCBI taxonomy): Eukaryota > Metazoa > Arthropoda > Insecta > Lepidoptera > Yponomeutidae > Zelleria > Zelleria hepariella. Next base: position 5,525,650 of record OX439387.1, on the reverse strand, counting down.
TTCGCTCAGGTTTGTAATAGAATGCTCTCGCAAAATATGTCTACGAAATGAACTAAATAACTGGAATTCACGATTACAATTATCTTGTGCACACTTATAAGCACTTAAGTCTTTTGAGTCATGTAACAACCGAAAATGTAACCTAAGAAGTTTAATATCAGAGAGTTGCTTATGGCATACAAAACAAGTTAACATTGTGTCTTAAAAATACGACAAAGGTACATTATTAAGCTTTCAAATAATATTACTGTACTGTTACTGTAACTGACGATACCTTGCCGTGTTAAATTATTATTGTGTATTGTAACAATATTACAATATACCACAATCAGTGAGCAGAGACTCGGCAGCGGTAGAACCTTTGTCGTATTTTGATGTCATTTTGAATAGAGCTTTTTGAATGAAATACCATATAGGGTATGCGTCTAGGCCGTATTCAACATTAAGAGCCCATACTATTTTATAGCATGTCTCAACAGCTTCCGCGATTGACAACCGTTCATATAATACCAGCCTGTTAGCAACCACAAAATAGGATTTGACGTGCTCCAATGACTCACCGACTATTATTATGTATGGCTGAGATGGAGCTTTTTTCTTTTCGAGGTTTGATAAACGCTGTTCTACGTATTGTGCGATTTCTGCGTCCGTTTTCAGGTGTTTTATAAAACCATCACGGGCTTCAATTTTGCTGGGCTTCCAGTTCTCCAGGCTTTTTCTGAATTTTCCTTGGCGACAGGTTGATGGATTAAGCAGGTATGGTATGGCGAGAAAACCCACAATATTTGTGGTTTCTTCACTGGATGCTGAAAAAAAAAATTTGTCAAATGAATCTACATACTCGTGTAGGTCAATAAAAATTCTGCATCTTACATTTTACAGGTTTTGCATCAATTCATTATCATGTTTTGTGGAAGGTGTAACTTTATTTTTCGATCACTCTACTATTGAATCTTAATAAATTGGTTTAATGGCTTATGTAACACCTCATTATACCTACTATGTAATGGTTGTAGAGTAGGTAGACATACTTATTCAAGAATCCTATGGGAAGCAATTTTTAGAAAATAACAGTGTCTGAGTGTGATAGATACCTTATTATATTATTATATTATATTATACAGGGTGTCCCAAATAAAGATGTAAAGCGAGAAAATCTGGATAGCTGACACTGTATTTGGGACAACCTGTGTACTTAGTGGGGTTCCGCTAAGTACCGACTTAGAAGTAACTACGCTTTCATTACCTAATAACTGAAAGACTAATATTAAATAATAACAAAGTTACTCACAATCGGCGAGCCTGACGAGATCTTTCGCAAACTCATCAGTTGCCACTTTTTTTTCTTTTAGTCGTTTAAGCAGAGTTGGTTTTGTCAGAGGATATTGCATGAATAAATTGTCTTTGTGTTCTTCATGGGCAATATCAAAATCAGCATGCAGCTAGAAAAAAAAAAAAACAATATCAGTTCTATCGAATAATACAATAATAATAATCTGCCAATGATGATGAACCCCTTGAGACATTTTCCATAGCAGACATCAATAGTCTCAATCCATAACCCGGCAACGACGTAGCCAAGTTTTTTCTTTTCCTCATGTTATTCTGCAATAGTCCTTGTATCTAAAGGGGACTGTCTCTGGTTAGATTCTTGTATTTATATAAATACAGAGATAAGATCCGAGAGATACACCCATCACATCTAGAGTAATTGGTATGAAACAGGCCTCTGTGCTGTTGGCTGTGGCCTCACGCAAGCCTTAAAGGACCCGGTCCCCATAGACCCGTGTGAATCTTAAAGATATACCTAAATAATAATAATAGAATCGGATAATATATATAATACTCACCAACTTATACCCCAATGGCTTTTGTAGAGCAGGGTACTTGACAAAGTATGCCTCTACAGGATCTTTGTTATCGTGGACCAGTTTCATACGTAATGGGCAAGTACTGCGCCATTTTTGCTCCACTATGAACCATGGGTCGGACGAAGTCTGTAGCCATTGTAGATCCTCTTTAGAGTTACTGTTATCCTCAATCTGACCTGTGAAACATTCTGGAAGAGGTCTTGGTGATGGGGCTGAAGATCCAGGGCTTGAATCCCTGCTTCTTTTCCTTATAGGGAGTGCTCCCAATTTTTGAAGTCTCCTGCGTTTATTTAACACCTGAAATTAAAATTAACATAGCATCACATTTTGCCGTAAATTAGTTTCAATTAAGTAGATCTAATAGGTAGATAACTTTTAATTCTAAGAAATAGCTAGTGTACCTGGTGCACAATTTTTCCCCGAGCTTGTCTCACAATTCCATTGGCTGTTGTGCAGGCAGGGATATAATAGGTTGTTGTCCGTTCGCCTGGATATAGCTGTTTTATATAATTGGCCCACTTATAATATGTAGCTCCAGTAATGGTGATCTCCTTATGTTCTCTCAAAATTTCTTTAGCAATTACAGATGCCAGCAAATTGCGTCCAGTATCCCCTAATAAAGCCCCCCCTTTATAGGCGAGGAGGGTACTTGTGTCCAGAGAATTGTTCAGTAATTCTTCCAAGATCTAAAATATAAAGACTTATAAACATACCTAAAGAAATAAGACCAAACTAGTTGGTACACAAGACAGCACGTCGTCCTTTACACGGTAGCACTTTTGGTGGAGACTTGCTTACTTGGGGTTTTGAGCATCCAGATTTTCGTTCAGGATCGTGGGTTGAGCGGCCCGGGATTTAGAATCAGTATAATTTTAATTCATTAATAATTTAATAATGGGAAATTATAAGTCAAGCCACAAAGTTTTTTTTTGGCGACGTGATCTAACTTCTCATTTTATAAGTAAGCCACGGGAAACTAAGATAGCTTCTAATAAACTAATTCATCTTTTTTACATCGCCAACTAAATAATCCAAAGAAAGCGTCAAGTAAAGTCCAACAAATTATTTTAACTTGTCCACTGATTTATCTATTGCAACCTGATTTACTAACTCAGCCACGGATTTTACAACTCATCACCATTATACGTTTTACAGCTTCAAAATAAGCTCCTCAAAAAAATATAATTCAAGCTTCAATAGACAACCTCATATATTATTATAACATAACTTAGCATGTAAATTAATACATCATATTCTTTTATTGTGAAAAATGCCACTATACGATTTGGGACTTGACAGCGACCAGCCATTTGCACCAATCAGAGAGCGCCATTCGATTCACGTACTGACGAGTAGTCACGTGTATTTGTGACTACGTATCAGTTGCGTTTTTTTTTACTCAATCTACTTCCAGAAAAATGCTCCTATAATTAATTAAGTTAATTACGATACGTAAAATTAAGGTATTTCAAAGTACACGAATTGATAAAAAAAAAAGTATTTTATTTTGTTTCCCTTCAATAGTTCCAGGGTATTTTAGTGCCCATAATTCACTATTTTATGTCAATTATTGGTAATTTTTTAAGATCAATTAATGTAGGTCGAGATAAATTTTAAACGTAGAGTTATAAAATTAGAAGCTAATTGAAAAATTGTTTTGGTGTCATATACCTATTAATATTTTAGAAGTTTACTGCTGGAACAAATTTAGATGCCAAAAAATAACCACGATGCTGAGTTGTATTTAGAGTGTCTTACATACAAGTTATCTAGTGGCTAAAATAGTATTATTTAGATGCGCGTTGATTGTGGCTGACTTAGCAATTTAGAAGGCAAATGCAGATATTTAGAGGCGTATAATGCTATTAAAAAGAAGTCTGTTTAATTACAACCCTTTAATAATTAGCTTTCGTGCTGGAATAGAAAGTGAGTGACAGATGTCAAAATCCTTCCTTACCCCGCACGCCCCGCGTCGGTGCGTTTGCTAAGCAAGCACCGATCTAACATTGGAGGAGCGTTTATGGAGCACGGCGGCGCCAATAGTTAATTTACGGGCGACTTTGCAACAAAAGTGTAGTCGGACGTGCTAGCGTGTGTACCTTGACACCTTAACTAAGATAATCGACAAAGATTAATAAAAGAATCGTCTGAAGTTAAAATTAGTTTGACTTTGGATCGCTCTACTTAGGAAAAATGAGATTGACTTTTGATAACTCTACCAAAAACAGGGCGTTATTCAAGACGTGTTACAAAAGGTCCTAAATCTTTTTACAGGGTGTTGACCTGCTGGTCAATATGATGACAATTCTGTAAAAAAAAAGTTGAAAAAAGAACTTTACTCAAAAAAGCTCGTAATGTGGTCATTAATTCGACAACCTTCTTTGAGCAAAGACGGACTTGCGGGCTACTATGCTTAGGCGCCAGAAAAGTTGTATGGAATTTCATTAATGTCGTGTTTTGCAGCCAGAAAAAGTGTATAAAAATCCATTAATGTCGAGTTTTGTTTAAAAAAATAGTCCGGTGCAAAAAGTATGCGTCTTGCGACTTGCGTCTTGCGTCTTGCATCTTGGGACTTGCGACTTAATACCTCAGCCTCAATCTTAGGACCTAGGGCATAGGATCTAGGACCTAGGACCTAGTACCTAGGACCTAGTACCTAGCACCTAGGATCTATAACCTAGCACCTAGGACCTATGACCCAGGACCCAGCACCTAGGACCTAGGACCTAGGAGCCAACACCTAGCATCTAGGACCTAGCACCTAGGACCCAGGACCTAGGCCCTAGGACCTGACACCTAGGCCCTAGGCCCTTGCACCTAGGACCAAGGACCTAGGAGCCAGCACCTAGCATCTAGGACCTAGGACCTAGCACTTAGCACTTAGGACCTGGCACCTAGCACCTTGCACCCAGGACCTAGGACCTAGGACCTAGCACCTAGGACCTGGTACCTAGAACCTGGCAACTAGGCCCTAGCACCTAGGACCTAGGCCCTAGAACCTGGCACCTAGCACCTAGCACCTAGGACCTAGGACCTAGCACCTGGCACCTAGGCCCTAGCACCTAGGCCCTAGCACCTAGGACCTAGGACCTAAGACCTAGGACCTAGAGCTTAGGACCTAGGTGTATATCAATTACTCGCTTTGTTTGAGTAAAGCACTATACATGCCTTGGTCTGCAATGAGTTGCTGGCCACGCTGTGATGGCTTTGAGCTGCGCTACGCTCTGCGCTCTGTCGGCAATCAAAAGCGCGCCAGAAACGCACCTATTACAGATCGCGGCAGTAATGTACTATTTATTTAAATAACATCAATATTGAAATAAAAAAAAAACAAAACTTGTTTTTGGATCTAGCCGAAATCTAAAAATAGTGTTAGGTGTATTTGAATAGCTATAAGCTGTGAAAATTTGTGAAAATAATATTTTATCAATACATTTCTCCCGTCACAGCGCTTTCATTTTAATTAATTAAAAATCAACGGAACGTCATAGAGCTAAAACAATATTTTGGTTGAATGGGTGCCATAACCCTGTAAAAAAAAGTTAGGACCTTAGTGACACCTTTAACCTATGTTAGTTAAAACCAAGGATAAACAAATAAATGCTTGTGCTAAAAATAATGTTAGTAGGTACATACTGGGCATTGAACTGAATCTACAGTGCCATTGTAGTTTTCTGGAGAAATATTTTCTATTTCTTTATAAGGTAGGCTAGGACTAAGCACAGGCAGTTGAACATCAACACTAGCACCATCTTCCAATAGTGCAAAGTCCAAATTCTGTAATTAATATTAAAAATAATAGGAAGTTACAGTACACAATTATTATTTCTTTAATAAATTGGTATTGGTACTCTCATAAGGACATAGGCCGAACAAACTAACTATGGCGAGCAATAGAAGTCTGAGCAAGAGGGGTACCGCTTGACCCTTCTCGGCTTACTTTCGGTCACATCACATACATCAACCAATCGTTGCGAGTGCATTCACTGAGAATAATCATCACAGCAACTAATTGCAAATTTATCTAGCAAAACAAATAAGTAGGTTAGGAGATAGGTAGGTACAGTGGGCCACAGGCAAAGATGCCCTTTTTGTTCGATTGGCGCCCTTAATGCCGGGCGCGGTAAGAGCTACAATGGGGTATCCTAGACTGTGGGCCCACCGTACCTAGGTATGTCAAGTTAGGTGATAAGGTAGGTACGTACAGCCCGTGCCAGGTTTCTGGGCATCTGAATGCCGCCCTAAGGCCTGGAGGAGGTAGCGGCGCATGGGTATAAGAGAGGTGCATAAACACGGGCGAGAGGAAACAGCTGGCTCAGATGCCATGAACCCTGGCGATGGCTGCACCTGATTTTAATCAAGAAGCTATTACTAATTACATAGACCTACCTACTAGACCTACCTTCTCTTATAATTTGGGTAAGTAAATACTCACAGAGATCTCCAAACTTGTAACAGTAGAGTCGAACTCTCCTTTCCATGACCTCCAGCACCTTAAAAAGAGAACCCTGGGCCCGGTTTTGGGTATTAACTCTTTGATGGTGTCATTCGTCAGGGCTGACAGCGCGTGGATCGTTATTTGTTGTTCTGAAAAATAGTGAGAAATTAGGTAAGGATACATAATATTTGTAATAGGAAGGTACCTACGCGATTCTTATACAAGACACAAAACACAAGACAGCACGTCGTCCTTTATACGCCAGCGCTCTACTTGGTTAGGTATGTTACGGGTGACTTTACAACAAGACTGACGTGCTGTCGTGGTACCTATACGGTGTGGCTACGGCACTCGGACCATCTTGATCGAAGACTCGGACACAGAAATGGCTACTTTCTGACCCGGTTTTGACAATACAGTGCAGTGCGCGTTTCACAATAGGTAGGTACCTATTAAGTGTGTACGCCATTACTCGCCAATAAAAACACACGTGGCATGGTAGTTTGATGATTTCGAAGTGCCTTTTCCGGCGGCGAAGTGTAGGGCCATGCCCGGTAAACGGTAAATTACGCCGGTATAATGCGTGCGGGATGAGAATGGGATGGAACCTTGTCAAAGTCAATCGAAAACATACTGTATTTTACTTTGACAAGGTTGCACCGACGCGAGTTTGCTTACTGCGCGCGTCTCAGTTCCAAAAAGTCGCATCCCATTCTCATTCCGCGCGGATTATACGTATGAAAGCTAACGTACATGGCCATACACTTCGCCGCATTATATTCTCTCTGCGACGTGTGAAAAGGAACAAACTTACCAGTGAAAATTGGTATGAGGTCGTGTAACTCCCATGTTTTTAGTAGTTCTATGACTTCCTCCATTAAAAAGGGATCTTTGACCACTCTGGAAGTCTGGAATAATTAACACTTCGCTAGGAATCACTGGAGTACTGGACCACGGAAATAATCGATATTCTGACCGACTACTTACAGCGTTTACGCGGAAGTGGGACGAAATCACGAAACGAAATGACGAAAACGAGTGAAGTAAGCACGTGTCACGACACGATTCGAGCGAGCGGCCGACCGGCGGCGACCGGCGCGCGGGCAGCGGGGGCAGTGTTGCCAGTAGCAGATAGTCAAATATAACACGAGGCAGATCAAAAAGTAACATTTTCTCGAGAAAAGTAACATAACTTTTTTTTATTGTGGAAATCGACTTCGAAAAAATCTTAATAATTTTTGATCGAATAATCGATTGGCGATGCTGAAAAAGAAAGAAACATACAATCAATGATGTGTGTTGTGTGTCTAATATACCAACCAATTTAAGAAAGAAAGGAAAGAAATAAAAACGTCTTTCAATACTACAAACAACAATGCGTTATTAGTATTGCCACATCACGGCCAGTCAAAAAATACGATTTACCTACTTTGAGTAGTTCGGTGTTCGCAAAAAATAGCGAATTTATTTATGATTTTTTTGCTGGTTTGACTCCCGGGTGCGACAAGCGAATGAAAAAAATATTTTCGCGCCCCCGTTTTAGCTTATTTTTTTACAAGATCTTGTGGAGGTAGAATGAATTTCTTATTGAGCCTTACAAATCTGATTAAAATCCGTCGATAAATAAGGTTACACTGCTAACTTTGACAGAGATTGAAAATACCTATGTCAAACATACTTATAATATAATGTATGAACACACGTCAGACATACCTAATATGTATGCTCACGCCTACTTCCCGGACGAGGGGTAGGCAGAGACAAAAGACCGCCACTTGCTACAATCCTGGCATATATCGCTCGCTTCCTCAACATTGATAGTAAGTCTCTTCATACAAGCTTAGACCACAACCGAAGGCAGTGGCGCTGCAACACACATACCTACAGCAAAGAAAATGCTACGCTACTGCAGACCACAGCACAGTGCTGCCGCGCTTGGAATCAATTGTGTAAATAGACATTCTTATAAACCAGTAGTATCGCTTGCTTCAACTCATAGAAAAGTTCTTAATGGACATAACATTTCGCTAGGCTAGTTTGATGGGTAATGTAAAAAAAACGATGTTATTGTATTACTTTGGTGTACAGTAATAGTACATTATGTATGATACAAAATGTGCTAAGTTGGTCATTACACACAAAGCATTATTGTGCGCGAGCCGATCGATGGGCGAACGCGATAAGAAAGCTGAGTTTGTAATGACCAAATGCACACGAGTAGGTACCTATCATACGACGTTTTTCAACACAGTTGCGAGGAAAAAAACAAACTTGTATCGTTAATAACTGAAAAAGTACCAATTCAACTTACCTTTGTTGACAAGTACTGACTGTCCAGAACTTCTTTTAAAAACTTTTACACATCGGATAGTAGGTAACCACTGACCACACTTTTAACTTGAATATTATTTTGCTTGTTTTCACTATTTGAAGTAGATATTGTTGATAGTAATTAACCACACAGCAGCAACTTTACGAAAATATTTGCGGAATATGACGCGTCAGTTTTGTTTTTTTCGCGGGCGCGTTGACATGACAATGGGGGTTGGTATCTGTAGCTATCCCATTCTACGTCAAACAAAAGAGGGAGATAGCTAGAGATTCATCATCGCACTCGTGCGGTAAGTTAATGTTATTACAACCCCAGTGCGGTAATATGCTGCATTATGAAACTAAAAACGGTGTTATAATAGTCAAATTTACGAGCAACTGTATTGAAAAGAGTATTCTATCTATCTTACCTTTAGTTAACGGAACAAAAAATATTTTAATCGTATCGTACGAAACCACTAGAAACATTACGTCTTTTCCCTGAATCTCGGCAAAAAATATTGTTGGCAACAATGGCCCAAGCGGCGGACAAACGGGTGCGGAGGGTGGGGGTTCATGTGTTTGAATCAAACAAGATGGTGATTGAGACAACAATTTTTTAACGTTATTTTAAACAAGGTCTAAAGTAAGTTTGATCAAGGCTAATGTTAATATAACATTTTCTCTGTTAGTAAATTCAAACAAGTAAACTATTTAAAACTATGGTATTGAATAATTAATTCGACAAAGACTAATCTTCAAACAAATAAATGGAATTGTTATTTTAATATTTTACGTGGTATTAATCAAACAAGTAAACTGTTTAGAACAATGTAGTTATATTGTTATTTGGACAAACACATTTTTTTGAAACAATTATAATTCATTGTTGTCCTACTCATGAACTCTTTTTTAAATTAAATATAACTCTTAGGTAAATCCATAAATATGAAATTGACGATTTAACAAAAACTATAGTTATGACAACTTGGTTACTTAGTAGATTTGTCCAATGGCCGTTTTTTAACCTAAAGAAGAAGTCTTAATTATATTTAACAAAATGGTTGGTAAAAATATTCATAATATGTGTTCAAGTCAAATAATAGGTCTAGTTGTTAGCCTAAACATAGATGACTTTGCTGCAACAACTAGTCAACTGTGGTTAATGTAATGAAATTCATATTTGTTTCATTCAAATTAACATCAACTAAGAGAATACTCCACTTAGTTGGATTTCATTTTTTTCAGTGTAGCAACGGGTTGTTGATTACAAATCGTGTCTTCTTGGAGTGTCATAAAATCAACAACCCGTTGCTAGGCAATGCTACAAGTTGAAGGAGTTCCTTATTTTTTTTTATTAGGGCATCGAGTCCAAATTTCGAAGCGCACAAAAATACAAAGCGGTTTAAAAAAGGATCTTCTACGATCGCATGTTTAAAGTAACAGGGTACTTTCCGAGCATGGGAGATGAAAAGAATATTATGAGTCTAATTCTAGAGTATTAGTTCGCTGGTTGTAGGAGATCAACGAAAAAATCCCGGTTTTGTCCTTCTACCTGGGGCGCCATTGATACGCCATTGTGTTACAGGCTAAGGCCCCAGGTATATAGTTATACATTAGGCTACCTACATCTTACTTTTTTTATACACCGTGGAATTTTTGTGGTTTTAAAGCCGAAGGTATTTAGTTGCACTCATGATTCTGAGCCAAATTCCAAAATTTTACTTCAAAACGAGCGAAAAAAAAAACTTCCCAATACAAATGGCTATCGCCAATCGACAAGTACCATTTGTATGGAGAAGTAATTTTTTTTTCTCGCGTTTTGAAATGAAGTTTTGTAATTTGGCTCAGAATCACCAGTGCTACAAAATACCTACCTTCGGCTTTAAAACCACTAAAATTGCACGGAGTATTGTTATACCTTGCCTAAGGTCTTATTCATTGCGAAAATTGCAATTATCTCCACCAGTT